>CM022944.1:95532265-96143488 GCA_012931725.1 Litsea cubeba | reverse complement strand
CCCCACCTCCCCCTTTCACCTCCGGCTCCGGCCCACCGGCCCCCGGCCGAACTCCTGCCTCGTCCTATCTCCTCTACGGCATCCCTCCATCTGCAATCTCCCTCTCCATTTCCCTCCCACTGTTTTATCCCTCTCCCTCCCCCCACGGTTTCTCTCTTTCCTCCTCCCTTTTCCCTCCCCCCCACCTCCCCCTTTCACCTCCGGCTACGGCAAGCCGGCGCTGGCCGAACTCCTCCCCTTCTCTCTCTCCCTCTCACTCTCCCTTTATCTCCCCACAGTTTTCTCCCTCTCCCTCCACCACTATTTTCTCCCTCTCCCTTTCTCTCCCCACTGCTTCCTCCCTCTCCCACCCTCTCCCTCCCCCAACTGTTCTCTCCCCCTTCTCCCGGTCTCTCCCTCCCTATCTCTCTCCCCTCTCCTTCTTTCTCTCCTTTCTCCCTGTCTCTCCCTCTCCCTTCCTTTCCCCCGCCGGCAGCAGCAGATCGGCCTCTCCCTCCCCCACTGTTCTCTCCCCCTTCTCCCGGTCTCTCCCTCCCTATCTCTCTCCCTCTCCTTCTTTCTCTCCCTTCTCCCCGCCTCTCCCTCTCCCTTCCTTTCCCCCGCCGGCAGCAGCAGGGAGAAGGGGGAGAGAACAGTGGGGGAGGGAGAGGGTGGGAGAGGGAGAAAACAGTGGGGAGAGAAAGGGAGAGGGAGAGAGAGAAGGGGAGGAGTTCGGCCGGCGCCGGCGCCGACTGGCCGGAGCCGGAGGTGAAAGGGGGAGGTGGGGGGGAGGGAAAGGGAGGAGGAAAGAGAGAAAATAGTGGGGGAGGGAGAGGGAGAAAACAGTGGGGAGGGAAAGGGAGAGGGAGAGGGAGGGAGGAGAGGGAGAGAGAGAAGGGGAGGAGTTCGGCCGGCGCCGGCGCCGGCGCCGGCGCTGGCCGGAGCCGGAGGTGAAAGGGGGAGGTGGGGGAGATAGAAAGGAAGAGGGTGGGCAAGGAGGTCATTTTACTTTTTTTTTTTTTTTAAAGTGTGTGTGTGGGAAAAGATAAAATATGTGTCCCAATAGCAGGACTCATTATTAATTAGATGTGTTCAATATGTCAACGGAAACCCTAATTTAAAATTTAAATATGTCAACCCAAACCCTAAATAATTAATCTGAAATTGGAATGGATTGATAAGACTTAGGAGATCCAATAGGTAGAATTAAGTAATGCCAGAGTCAAGTTAGTGGACCCACTGCAAGTATAAACTGACTCCAAATTAGACAATTATTAATTAGATAACTATACAGTGTTTAATTGGATTGAAAATGTCTGAAAGGGTGAGACAAGATATCAACCTTTAGTTATAGGTGGTTTGTATTTGACTTGGCAGGTCATTGTTTTTCACTCCATCCCTTGTTAAATCTTTTTCATCCACCATAAAGCCTATCATAGAAATTATTATTGTGTGGGGAGATTTCCAGAACCACAGGATTACGCTAATCACAGCCATCAGATGGGACTAAGCACTCTCACGTGCCATCCGAGTGCCATCCACGTGGCACCAAGCTCACCCCAGCTACCAGGACAGGGGGTCCGGCCGAAGTCAGGCAGCTCCGGGCCACTAGCGCCGAACTGAGCCACCCCGGGTGCCATTTCGGCAGAAAGCTCCACCCCGGCTGAAGAAGCCGGGATGGAAGCCGAAGCAAGAAAGAGCCTCCACTTGCGCCCCTCATCCCCCACGTCATCAGGCACGTGGAGGGATAGGGGCACGAGCTAGTGGGACAGACGAGACATCCAGCCGCTCACAATCTTCGCCAGATCCCTGACAGGGCGGCATCCAGCGGCTGAGGCCACATCAGGGCAAGGCCCGAGGGCAGATCCGATGATACCCTACCGCCAAAGGCGTCCAACACGATCTGGCCCAACAAGACGCGCATTAAATGCGACGTGGGCTGATTCCGACGCGCATTTAATGCAGAGTGGGCTGGATTGGACCGCATTAATTGCAACGTGGGCTGATCATGACTTCCCAGTCATGATCATGAGACCCATGCCAAGATATCGTCCAAGATATCTTCCAAATCGTCTATAAAAAGGACTGCATTTCACATGCAAGGTACGCACAATACAACTCATAGAGCTGTTACTCTGCCTCTCTTCTTCCTCTCCTTCCATTGTTCCAGTTCCTTCACTGACTTTGGCATCGGAGAGCCTTGCGCCGCCCAGGCCAGGGTCCTCTGACCGTGTGTTCTTCCCTTTCAGGCTTTCGGACGGCACCCAGTCATCACCATCATTGGATAAGTCCTCTAAGGCTCCCCAGTTATTGTGGGTCATTATTTTCTGCACCTACAATTATCATGCTAAGTGAATTATGGGTGTCAAGTCTCAACTGTTCAAGATATAGAAAACGGCGCTCATTTTCGCACCACAATTTTTAATTGTGCCACCCACTCTGTCCTAGCTAGCTCCCAAGAAATAACCACCAATGGTGCTCACTTTCTTCGATGGTGAGTGGTGACCATGGCACTGAGGAATCTAGACTGACGGCAGCTGATGTATGATTTTTTTTCACTTTTTGCTTATTTTAATGTAATCACATTGCATTTCTTTCTTTGCATCAAAGTTTGGCCAATGTTTCCCTTCAATCTAAGGGGTCGTTTGTCTACACCCATTTACATATGTAATTGGTGAATATGCGCAATATTTATGCATCATTCATGTTTGTCTACGATTATTTACGCATCTTGCGCGTAAATCAAATGTGTAAATGGTGTGAAAACGAGCTCATTTTCATACCAAAATGTGTAAGCGGTGACGTCAGCAATTAGTCAACTGCCAATTTGACAAAATCCAACTGTTAGAATTCAAGCTGTGATATCGAAGCCATTCGGAGTCCGATTTGAGATCCGTTTGAACCTATGGACTCGTGGCATGTTGATCTACGCGGTCGTGGGAGAAGATTGGCAGTTTGTGGTAGGAAAAACTTAGTTGTGCAGAAACCAAGTGGTTCATGGTGGTAGTGATGGATGCAAACATCACTACACATATGGAAGCAGCAATTGTTCTTCAACTATGGAGTCATCATTACTCATTTGGAGCAGAGGTTATTCTGCAAAAAAGGAGTCATCGGGACTCATTTGGAAGCAGCAATTGTTCTTCAACTATGGAGTCATCAGGACTCATTTGGAGCAGAGGTTATTCTGTAAATATGGAGTCACAGGACTCATTTGGAAGCAACAATTGTTCTTCAATTATGGAGTCATTAAAACTCATTTGGAGCAGAGGTTATTCTGCAAATAAGGAGGCATCATGACTCATTTGGAGCAAATGTTGTTATGCAATTATGGAGTCATCGGGACTCATTTGGAAGCAGCAATTGTTCTTCAACTATGGAGTCATCAGGACTCATTTGGAGCAGAGGTTATTCTGCAAATATGGAGTCATCAGGACTCATTTAGAAGCAACAATTGTTCTTCAATTATGGAGTCATTAAAACTGATTTAGAGCAGAGGTTATTCTGCAAATATGGAGTCATCAGGGCTCATTTGGAGCAGAGGCTATTCTGCAAATTACGGAGTCATCAGGACTCGTTCGGAGGCAGAGACTATTCTGCAAATTGTGGAGTCATCAAGACTCGTTTGGAAGCAACAGTTGTTTTGCAATTGTGGAGTCATCAAGACTCATTCGGAAGCAGAAGTTATTCTACATGCAAGTTAGGACAATTTGATCGCTGATTGTGAGTAAATCTTTGAATCACTCAGATTCGTCAAAGATTCGAGCATCATGTCCGAAGTGGAGATTGATTGTGCGTGGATTGATTGCATGTGATCGATGACTCGTATTTCCGCTGCACCACTTATCTGAATAGGTGGTATCACAACCCACCACCGATCTTTGCACAACAATACTAACATCAGCATCTACTATCATTCATTTGAATCATATATACCTTCATCATCTATCAAAGCAAAAGAAAAAAAGCTTCAAAAGGAACTTTCTGACTTCAACAAGGGATTAGTTACTATAGAGTAAAGGAAACTATACTCAAAATGCCACCATACAACCTCCATCCCATATATAAAAATATCTAGATATATATATATATAGATATATAGATAACTTAAACTATCTAACAGAAATCAACACAAACCCACTTCACTAACAGTCTCCACACGAACAGCATATCATCCGCATTCTGAAGAAACCCGGCAAAAATGGATTACAGATGGAGAGAGAGGTCGAGGTTGACATGGTCAGGGCTAGAGGGCGGTTCGGTGGATGGACCCACATGGGCATGGGCCCTGTAGTGGTCCAGCCATTGAGGGAAAAGTGTGAGGTGTGACTGGGCCGGCTGATAGGTGGCTTGGTGAGCCTCTGCTATTTCCTTCTTGTGGGAGTTTTGGTGTCCTCCAAGTGCTTGGAAGGTGTCAAACCTCCTCGAACAATATTGAAGAGGGAAGGTTTTCTTGAAGGCTTTGATTTTGGACTTGTGAGTGATAAAGAGAGAGAGAGAGAGAGAGAGAGAGAGAGAGAGAGAGAGAGAGAGATGTGGGAGGGGAAGGTTTTTTCGCCTCCATTTCAGAAGTGAGAGAGAGAGCTGTGGGAGTGGGATGTGAAGTGGGAGGGGGAGTGGGAGGGGGAGGGGGAGGGGTCTTTGAGGGTCTTCAAACCAAATCGATCGCCACTCTAGTAGAGCTGGCAGGCCCTTTTCCTGCAGCTGAAGCTTGCCGCTTTTGCTTTTCCCTACTGCACACATGAGATAAATATTTCTCTTCCAACAGAAACCAGCCCAACAGCCAATCACTGATAGTCATTTTTGTCCTTTCCACCTCAACCAATCATATTTCTCTACTCCTCACACTCACATATAAAACCCCATATAAACCCCATCCAAACTACCCTCAAGCTAGTCTCATGCCATATCCAAAATCATTATTAAGACATGGGCATAATCTGATTAAAGTCCCATATATTCACTTTTGTTGATATATAGGGAAACCAACCCGTCTTTGATTCATTTTCATATTTGAAAGATGTCAACCCAACAGCCAATCACTTGCCTAGGTATAATGTGTCCCAATTATATGGACCCATTTTCATCTTTGAAATCAGTATTAACATGGACCCATTTTCCAACAATTATGGTAAAATGGACAGACGAGAAAGAAAGATACCCAATTAAGTGTGGCCAAATGTTGCCTTTTTGGAGGTCAGCTGGGTCAACCCACAACCGATTTATTAATTAGATGGGTTCAATATGTCAACGGAAACCCTAATTTAAAATTGAAATATGTCAACCCAAACCCTAAATAATTAGTCTGAAATTGGAATGGATTGATAATACTTAGGAGATCCAATAGGTAGAATTAAGTAATGCCAGAGTCAAGTTAGTGGATCCACTGCAAGTATAAACTGACTCTAAATTAGACAATTATTAATTGGATAACTATACAGTGTTTTAATTGGATTGAAAATGCCTGAAAGAGTGAGACGAGATATCAACCTTTAGTTATAGGTGGTTTGTATTTGAGTTGGCAGGTCAATGTTTCTCACTCCATCCCTTGTTAAATCTTTTTCATCCACCATAAAGCCTATCATAGCAATTATCATGCCAAGTGAATTATGTGTCACACCCCGAAACCGGGCCCTGCAGTGATCCGACCTCGGGGTGCGAAATTTTGGGATAATTTGAAACTTTTTGTTATAGTTCCCAAGATCCGCGTGAATGAGGATAATCAAATTCCATCATAACCAGAGTATATTTTCGCGGAAGCTAATCATGGTGTTACGACCCGGAATCCGTGGCCATCGGGTTCCGTGTCGCACGCAACCAATGTCACAAAGCCATCAAATAGGCAGACTGGCATAAATCATATATCAAAGCACACTGAGCTGGTAGTAACAAAACTAATTAATTCCCATATGTTCAAATTACAATTAACAAATGTCTTAATTACAAACCCAATTAAAAAGGCTAACAAAGCCATACAAAATATCCAACTAGACAGAAATACTACCCCAATGTTTAAATACGAACTCCGGTGCCAAACTTGACATCTAAATGATATCAAAGAGCAGCCTCTCAAGTCAGACCGGCGGTCCCACCGCCTCCTTTGATCAAACACCTAAAAACAGAAGGAGAAGAAACTGGCACCAAACAAAAAGGGTCAGACACGATGGTCTGGCAAGCAAATAATCAAGTAATATGAACAAAAGAACATACATAAAACCTGATGAAATCATCGTAAAACCGAATAAAGAGTCTAACCAATAATAACAATAAATCCCGATAAAACGATCGAAAGACCGAACATAAATATCAAGGCAATACAAGAACAATCTCAGAAGTACGAATGTCTCAAAAGATAGTAGCCCGCATAAAGCATTTAATTGTTGGAAATACCTTTCAAATCCCGAGTAATAGCAATAATATGATAAATGATCGACATCATAAACATTAACCAATTTAAAGCATGAAGAGTATAACCCACAAAAATCATAAAATAAGGTAATAAATAAATAAAACACTGGCGACCACACATAGCTATATTCTCCTATTACCGAAGTAACAAGAGCAGACAGAAACGTAGCCACTGAACGTGGTACTAGAAATAGGATCAGAACCGTAGCCATACAAATGGGACCGGCAGATAAAAAATCAGAACCGTAGCCATACAAATGGGACCGGCAGATAAAACCGTTGCCATGGTCGGTACAGACAGAATCCAAGCTGCAGCTGGCGGACAGATTAAAGATCCCAAGCCGGGTGATCAGCCCGACAAGGTGACCTAAGCTTAGTGGTGCCTTTAGGTTTCAAAACTCGAACCGATACAAATCTAACATAATACTAATCCCTTTGGCTCAGGGGCTCACACTACAAAGCTCCGGCCCCGTCTTGCCTCGAGGTTTCATTTTCAAAATACTAGTCTTAACAAAATAATAATCTCATCAAATAAATCCCGAATGTGATGAACATACTCCAATCTCTTTTCAAATCGAATCGGAGAAAACATATAAATATTCCAAGGTAAACCACTCAAATACACATTAAAGTGATTTGTATAAAATCATACGATCAATCCTTTCGAACGTGGAGAACCACATGATTTTATAGCAACTCACCGATGCTATTCAAATTAGTTTACCAAAGAATACAAATACAAATACAAATACCTTTTCTGACTTGAAATGGAATGGATAGTGGAGAATGACTTAATGATTTACCAAGGAACCATCTCAATGCACATTTAACCTTTAAACATTGATTATTAATAGAATATGTTTGATGCCAATGAAAATCCACAACATTTAAATGATAAAGTGCGCATTGAGACTTGAAAGGTTCCCGTGTAATTTCACATATGCCCATTCTCACATCATTCCCATTTCACAAATTCCAAGTATCGCAAATAATTCCAAACTCTGTAAAACAGGCCCATAGTTGGCCTTAAACTGAGCCCACAACAGTCCTTAATAACAGTCCAAAAACTGACCTTGCATAGCCCACAAAACAAGTTTAAAAACAGTCCAAAACTAATCCTTAAATGGCCCACAAAGTATATCTTAAAACAGCCCTTAAAACTAACTTTGAACAGGCCCACAAAAATAGGTTTTTGATTAGCCCAAAACTAACTTTGAACAGGCCCACAAAACAGATTTTTAAACAACCCAAAACTAAACCTTTAATGGTCCACAAACAAGTTTTAAAACAGCCCAATGTCAGGCCCTAAGATGACCCAATATCAGATTTGTAATGGCTCAAAAACTGATTTGAATCAGGCCCAAAAGTTATTCCACAATGCCCTCAAATCAGGCCCTGAAAAGGGCCCAACAGTCCCTCAAACCAGGCCCTGAAAAGGGCCCAGAACTGGGCTGGGTCCGCTCGAGCGACCCAGGGTCCGCTCGAGCGGACCCCTTCCAGAACCTGGGCCGCTCGAGCGGCCCATCTGGTCGCTCGAGCGGACCCAGTTCTGGCTGGGTCCGAAATGAGTGCAGAATTGCACTCTTTGCCCCTCTTTTTCATTCCTTTTTTCTTCCCTTCTTTCCTACATAATCCCAAGGTCATTTGGACCCTCCTTTGGCCTTCCAAACTCATCAAATCCCCATTCATTAATCCTTCCAATTGATCAAACACCACCCCTTTTAAAATCAAAGTTTTTCCCCATTCTTAGAACACAACACCATTGATACAAAGAAAGCAAATTTTCAAAGTGTCTAAAATGAAACCAAACTTCCAATACATTATAAGACAATAGCATAAGTGGAAATCAACATACATTAGTTCATTCATTCAAAGTGAATCCATAAATCATAAAGGATTAGAACATAATGAGGAAAAGCCATGAAACCAAACAAGAACATGAAAACATCATATTAATTGAAAATTCCACTTGCCTCTAGTCAAGATAGGAGTAAAATTACTCTCCAAACAAGGTTCTAGTGCCTCAAGCTCCAAGATCACAAAACCCCCAAAATAGCTCAAAAGAAACCCTAGAAAACCAATCCATTGTAAATCTCCATGAAAACCCATTGCATATGGGATTAAAACACTCGAAATGGAGAGGAAAACAAGAATCTCAAGAAAAGAAAACCATTGCTAACCTTGAGAAATCCAAACAAAGAAGAAGAGCTTAGATGAGAGCCTTGCTCTAGCCCAAAAATCTTGAAAAGGATATCTTTGGGATGCTTGAGAGATGAGGAAGAAGAAGGTAAGATCAAACCTTCCCTTAGCACACAAGAAGGAAGCTTGCAAAAAGGAGAGAGATGGCTGGAAAGGGGAAAGAAGGAGCCCTCTCCCTCAGCCAAAGTTGCTGGAAACGAAAATGAAGGAGAAGAGATGGGTTCCCCCTTCTTATAAGATGGGTTTGTGGGCCCCAATCTTCACAAGGCTGAAACTCACATTTGCGGGCCCCGAATGAAAACGACGAAGAAGACAAAAACGATCGGCGAAATATCTACTTTCCAAAAACTATACTTTCCCCAATTTCTGAAATTTTTGAAATTCATGGACAGATTTAGGGTGAAAAGTCAGTTTTGCCCTTTTTCTCGAAAAACGCATTTTCTGATCATCAAATCAAAATGGTCAAAACATGAAAGTTGTTAAACTTCATAAAATAAGTCAAAATACACCAAAATCAGAATTTTTAGAAATCAGAAGTAATTTCTCATAAAAATACATATCCTATGTACCGGGTCAAACCAAAGTCAACGGTCCTCGAAATCTCAAAGGCTATGGGAAAAATCTAGTCAAACTCAAAAACAAGGTCAAACCAACTCAAATCTCGCTTAAAAGCTAAACCACGATTAAAATAATACTAAACAGAGGGATTGGGGGTCGGGGTCTTACATCCTCCCCTCCTTAGAACCCATTTGGTCCTCCAAATGGTCTAAACCACCTCAAAATAAAAAACCCAAAAGACAAACGAAAACACTGACACCCTATGCTAGACCTCGGTAACTGAGAGACTCTCTGATCAAACCCGACGTTGAGATGCACGGTCAACCACGTTCTGACTCGGTTGAAGGCTTCACACTGTTCCACATATCTGTTCAGGACATACTCCTCTGACCAAACTAGAGTTCAACAATTCTTCTAATCATCCTTGGTGTCATCTGTCGTTCCTGCATGGGATCATTTCTTTTGCTTATCTCGTCAGTCACTGTCGGTTCAAGAAACTGCAAGTTCTGCCTCTTTCTATCACTTTGGAATTATGTGCCTTAAATCCTTCAAAGCTGTACACGGTGCTCTTGATGCTTGCATGAAGGTGTGATCGTAGACATGTTTTCACTGAAAAATTGTCGCCCCAAAAATTCTGAAATTCCATACGTTTGCTCTGACTATGTTTCTCGAATGTATCATCAGCTTCTGGCCTCCGAGTATATCATTAATCCTTCTTTGTTCTGAAATTACAATCTCCAATTTCTACAGGTCTCCTGTCACTGACTTGGTCTGCTACAACCCGGATGTCACCCTACTATACACCAAATGTTAAACTGTCATAACCTGCTGAGTTGTTCTGTGTCAAAACTTCTCATGGCTTGCCTCTTCAGATTTCACTATTCGAGTCTTCTACCCTTGACATGTAAAGCCGACGTTGGAAATCCAATCTGATTCTATCTGATTCTATCTGCTTGCTGCTCTTGATCTCTTACCTGGTACTGTGTTATCAACAAAATAGACCTGCCTAGCTGGAATCATTCCTTGATAAGTTGAAACTTTCAATCCAAGTCTTGAATGATGTTGATTCTCTCGTAGATCCAACTTTGTCCTCAACTGAACTAATACACATCCGGACATCCATCATCCCTTCACTTCATACACCTCCAAACTCCAACCAAGGGCTATTACAACTCATTCCATTCAATGCAAAACAAATCTTAAAATTTTAAACATAGTGACTAAAATAATTACTTAGCTAAATTTCATCATTTTAAAACATAATAGAAATTGAACTTCCAAATTGTCAAGTAGGGCCTAATAGGTAAAGTTTATCAAAGTTTGAACATGAAACAACATTATTCGTTTTGAAATTCATGTTTTCATAACTCAAGAAATCCTTGAAATACTCAACAACCTCAAATTAGGATTTTCAAAAATAAATCAAATTCATGTAGTATGACCATACATTAAATTTCATTGAAATCCATTGCCAACCAAACACATACAAAATTTTTGAAATCTTTAAGGGTTTGGAAAAGTAGATATCAACATTTAAGAGAATTAAAGCAAGAGCAAAATTCTAAGGTCATTGTAAAATAATATCTTAAGGAGATTAAACATAAATCCGAAACACAAATCCTTATGAAAACGAAAATCATGTGACTCATGAAAAGAGTATAATAACATAGTTTTTATTTCAAAATAAGCCTTAAAGAAGAAACATAAATCCATTGTTTAAACACTACAAAAATAAATCATAGACATTAAGAAAAAACCAAATAAAAGATGAAACCATCGCGAAATCATTCTTACTAAGAAAAGGAACAACACCAAAACTGAAGTATACTCTTGCACCTGCATGCTATCCAATCCAATACCTTAAAAGTCGGTGAAACCCACAAGGTTTCCTCTACTGCCAAAAGTTATCTTGACTACAACTAGCCATCCACTTGGTATCCCTGCTGAACCAACTACACTAGCTAAGCTGCAAGTCACGGAAATTTTCAACCAAAACTATGACAAGGCTCATCGAAACCGGGAAATCCCTGAGTTTCTGGCACTAGGTTCCAACCTTACTAACTAAGGATCACTTCTCCCTTCATAAAAATCGACAACTAATGTGTCTCCTGCAGTCCTTCATCTGGAAAGATAGTCTGAGTTCACCCAAAATCCACATTTACTCACCTTGGTACGCTGCATGACGATCTCCAATTAGCTGAAAGGGGGTCTTCGAATAATGATCAAGTCCAACTCTGGCGGGCAAACGCACATGTCTTCTCTCATAACCACGACGGAGATGCTGAAGGCTGAAAGTCTGCCGATGTTCTCCGAAAACAACATACCAAGTCCAGAGGGTTCTCAGTCTCCGACACAAGCACAGACAAAAGACACTGAACAAGAGAATGGAGATTTTAAATTCTCCACCACTAAGGAGGAAATTTGGTCATCCAAATCTCCTAACAACAAGAACAAAAAGAAAAGACAAGCAAAATCTCCCGAACTGAAAGAAAAGCCGACTCAAATCCAAAGAAACAAAGACATGAGAAAACAACTCGACACAATCTAACGAATCCTCACCACACGTCTTAATGTCTCTAGAGTATTTTATTTCCTAGAAACTAACCAGCTCTGATACCAAACCTGTCACACCCCGAAACCGGGCCCTGCAGTGATCCGACCTCGGGGTGCGAAATTTTGGGATAATTTGAAACTTTTTGTTATAGTTCCCAAGATCCGCGTGAATGAGGATAATCAAATTCCATCATAACCAGAGTATATTTTCGCGGAAGCTAATCATGGTGTTACGACCCGGAATCCGTGGCCATCGGGTTCCGTGTCGCACGCAACCAATGTCACAAAGCCATCAAATAGGCAGACTGGCATAAATCATATATCAAAGCACACTGAGCTGGTAGTAACAAAACTAATTAATTCCCATATGTTCAAATTACAATTAACAAATGTCTTAATTACAAACCCAATTAAAAAGGCTAACAAAGCCATACAAAATATCCAACTAGACAGAAATACTACCCCAATGTTTAAATACGAACTCCGGTGCCAAACTTGACATCTAAATGATATCAAAGAGCAGCCTCTCAAGTCAGACCGGCGGTCCCACCGCCTCCTTTGATCAAACACCTAAAAACAGAAGGAGAAGAAACTGGCACCAAACAAAAAGGGTCAGACACGATGGTCTGGCAAGCAAATAATCAAGTAATATGAACAAAAGAACATACATAAAACCTGATGAAATCATCGTAAAACCGAATAAAGAGTCTAACCAATAATAACAATAAATCCCGATAAAACGATCGAAAGACCGAACATAAATATCAAGGCAATACAAGAACAATCTCAGAAGTACGAATGTCTCAAAAGATAGTAGCCCGCATAAAGCATTTAATTGTTGGAAATACCTTTCAAATCCAAAGTAATAGCAATAATATGATAAATGATCGACATCATAAACATTAACCAATTTAAAGCATGAAGAGTATAACCCACAAAAATCATAAAATAAGGTAATAAATAAATAAAACACTGGCGACCACACATAGCTATATTCTCCTATTACCGAAGTAACAAGAGCAGACAGAAACGTAGCCACTGAACGTGGTACTAGAAATAGGATCAGAATCGTAGCCATACAAATGGGACCGGCAGATAAAAAATCAGAACCGTAGCCATACAAATGGGACCGGCAGATAAAACCGTTGCCATGGTCGGTACAGACAGAATCCAAGCTGCAGCTGGCGGACAGATTAAAGATCCCAAGCCGGGTGATCAGCCCGACAAGGTGACCTAAGCTTAGTGGTGCCTTTAGGTTTCAAAACTCGAACCGATACAAATCTAACATAATACTAATCCCTTTGGCTCAGGGGCTCACACTACAAAGCTCCGGCCCCGTCTTGCCTCGAGGTTTCATTTTCAAAATACTAGTCTTAACAAAATAATAATCTCATCAAATAAATCCCGAATGTGATGAACATACTCCAATCTCTTTTCAAATCGAATCGGAGAAAACATATAAATATTCCAAGGTAAACCACTCAAATACACATTAAAGTGATTTGTATAAAATCATACGATCAATCCTTTCGAACGTGGAGAACCACATGATTTTATAGCAACTCACCGATGCTATTCAAATTAGTTTACCAAAGAATACAAATACAAATACAAATACCTTTTCTGACTTGAAATGGAATGGATAGTGGAGAATGACTTAATGATTTACCAAGGAACCATCTCAATGCACATTTAACCTTTAAACATTGATTATTAATAGAATATGTTTGATGCCAATGAAAATCCACAACATTTAAATGATAAAGTGCGCATTGAGACTTGAAAGGTTCCCGTGTAATTTCACATATGCCCATTCTCACATCATTCCCATTTCACAAATTCCAAGTATCGCAAATAATTCCAAACTCTTTAAAACAAGCCCATAGTTGGCCTTAAACTGAGCCCACAACAGTCCTTAATAACAGTCCAAAAACTGACCTTGCATAGCCCACAAAACAAGTTTAAAAAGAGTCCAAAACTAATCCTTAAATGGCCCACAAAGTATATCTTAAAACAGCCCTTAAAACTAACTTTGAACAGGCCCACAAAAACAGGTTTTTGATTAGCCCAAAACTAACTTTGAACAGGCCCACAAAACAGATTTTTAAACAACCCAAAACTAAACCTTTAATGGTCCACAAACAAGTTTTAAAACAGCCCAATGTCAGGCCCTAAGATGACCCAATATCAGATTTGTAATGGCTCAAAAACTGATTTGAATCAGGCCCAAAAGTTATTCCACAATGCCCTCAAATCAGGCCTTGAAAAGGGCCCAACAGTCCCTCAAACCAGGCCCTGAAAAGGGCCCAGAACTGGGCTGGGTCCGCTCGAGCGACCCAGGGTCCGCTCGAGCGGACCCCTTCCAGAACCTGGGCCGCTCGAGCGGCCCATCTGGTCGCTCGAGCGGACCCAGTTCTGGCTGGGTCCGAAATGAGTGAAGAATTGCACTCTTTGCCCCTCTTTTTCATTCCTTTTTTCTTCCCTTCTTTCCTACATAATCCCAAGGTCATTTGGACCCTCCTTTGGCCTTCCAAACTCATCAAATCCCCATTCATTAATCCTTCCAATTGATCAAACACCACCCCTTTTAAAATCAAAGTTTTTCCCCATTCTTAGAACACAACACCATTGATACAAAGAAAGCAAATTTTCAAAGTGTCTAAAATGAAACCAAACTTCCAATACATTATAAGACAATAGCATAAGTGGAAATCAACATACATTAGTTCATTCATTCAAAGTGAATCCATAAATCATAAAGGATTAGAACATAATGAGGAAAAGCCATGAAACCAAACAAGAACATGAAAACATCATATTAATTGAAAATTCCACTTGCCTCTAGTCAAGATAGGAGTAAAATTACTCTCCAAACAAGGTTCTAGTGCCTCAAGCTCCAAGATCACAAAACCCCCAAAATAGCTCAAAAGAAACCCTAGAAAACCAATCCATTGTAAATCTCCATGAAAACCCATTGCATATGGGATTAAAACACTCGAAATGGAGAGGAAAACAAGAATCTCAAGAAAAGAAAACCATTGCTAACCTTGAGAAATCCAAACAAAGAAGAAGAGCTTAGATGAGAGCCTTGCTCTAGCCCAAAAATCTTGAAAAGGATATCTTTGGGATGCTTGAGAGATGAGGAAGAAGAAGGTAAGATCAAACCTTCCCTTAGCACACAAGAAGGAAGCTTGCAAAAAGGAGAGAGATGGCTGGAAAGGGGAAAGAAGGAGCCCTCTCCCTCAGCCAAAGTTGCTGGAAACGAAAATGAAGGAGAAGAGATGGGTTCCCCCTTCTTATAAGATGGGTTTGTGGGCCCCAATCTTCACAAGGCTGAAACTCACATTTGCGGGCCCCGAATGAAAACGACGAAGAAGACAAAAACGATCGGCGAAATATCTACTTTCCAAAAACTATACTTTCCCCAATTTCTGAAATTTTCGAAATTCATGGACAGATTTAGGGTGAAAAGTCAGTTTTGCCCTTTTTCTCGAAAAACGCATTTTCTGATCATCAAATCAAAATGGTCAAAACATGAAAGTTGTTAAACTTCATAAAATGAGTCAAAATACACCAAAATCAGAATTTTTAGAAACCAGAAGTAATTTCTCATAAAAATACATATCCTATGTACCGGGTCAAACCAAAGTCAACGGTCCTCGAAATCTCAAAGGCTATGGGAAAAATCTAGTCAAACTCAAAAACAAGGTCAAACCAACTCAAATCTCACTTAAAAGCTAAACCACGATTAAAATAATACTAAATAGAGGGATTGGGGGTCGGGGTCTTACATTATGGGTGTCAAGTCACAACTGTGCAAGATATAGAAAACGACGCTCATTTTCGCACCACAATTTTTAATTGTGCCACCCACTCTGTCCTAGCTAGCTCCCAAGAAATAACCACCAATGGTGCTCACTTTCTTCGATGGTGAGTGGTGACCATGGCACTGAGGAATCTAGACTGACGGCAGCTGATGTATGTTTTTTTTTCACTTTTTTCTTGATTTAATGTAATCACATTGCATTTCTTTCTTTGCATCAAAGTTTGGCCAAGGTTTCCCTTCAATCTAAGGGGTCGTTTGTCTACACCTATTTACATATGTAATTGGTGAATATGCGCAATATTTACGCATCATTCATGTTTGTCTACAATTATTTACGCATCTTACGTGTCAATCAAATGTGTAAATGGTGTGAAAATGAGCTCATTTTCATACCAAAATGTGTAAGCAGTGACGTCAGCAATTAGTCAACTGCCAATTTGACAAAATCCAACGGTTAGAATTCAAGCTGTGATATCGAAGCCATTCGGAGTCCGATTTGAGATCCGTTTAAACCTATGGACTCGTGGCATGTTGATCTACGTGGTTGTGGGAGAAGATTGGCAATTTGAGGTAGGAAAAACTTGGTTGTGCAGAAACCAAGTGGTTCATGGTGGTAGTGATGGATGCAGACATCACTACACATTTGGATGCAGCAATTGTTCTTCAACTATGGAGTCATCATCACTCATTTGGAGCAGAGGTTATTCTGCAAATATGGAGTCATCAGGACTCATTTGGAAGCATCAATTATTCTTCAACTATGGAGTCATCGGGACTCATTTGGAGCCGAGGTTATTCTGCAAATATGTAGTCATCACGACTCATTTGGAAGCAATAGTTGTTTTGCAATTGTGGAGTCATCAAGACTCATTCCGAAGCAGAAGTTATTCTACATGCAAGTTAGGACAATTTGATCTCTGATTGTGAGTAATTCTTTGAATCACTCAGATTCGCCAAAGATTCGAGCATCATGTTGGAGGTGGAGATTTGTTGGGTATGTGGGCTTGGGTTTGGGTTGTTTTGTAGGTCCAAACCATTTGTATTAGCCCAATCCATTTGTATTGTGGTTGATGGGTAGTTTGGACTTGATGGACATCTCGAGTTTGAGCACCTTCGGGTGCTTGGCGCCTAAGGGCGCATTTGGCGGCGTGTGATTGCATGCCAAGGTGGAAGATGTTGTGACCAACAAATTCTCGCCAAGGTGGAGATTTGTTAGGTTTATGGGTTTGGGTTTTGGCTCGTTTTGTAGGCCCAATACATTTGTATTAGGGTTGAGGGGTAATTTGGTATTTGTCTAAAAGTATATATTTACTCTTTTGGTTGTAACCCTAATGAAGTGGGGGAATAATCTCTGATTAGTAGGGAAGAAGAAGTGCAAAGAGCAAAGAAGAGGAAGAAGATGTAGTCTCTTTTGCAGTGGTGTTTCGTACACTACATAAGAGAGTGAGTGAGGTTTTGAGTGAACTGGGATTGGGAATATAAGAGAAATCTCATATGTTGTATACCTCCACTTGTATCTCCTCTGTACTGAATTACTTTGTTATCTTCCCCCGTGGAAGTAACCCTAAATGGGTGAACCACGTAAACCCTCTGTGTCTCTTCTTGCGTGTGGATTGATTGCATGTGATCTATGACTCGTATTTCCGCTGCACCACTTATCTGAATAGGTGGTATCACAACCCACCACCGATCTTTGCACAACGATACAAACATCGGCATCTACTATCATTCATTTGAATCATATAAACTTTCATCATATATCAAAGCAAAAGAAAGAAAGCTTCAAAAGGAACTTTCTGACTTCAACAAGGGATTAGTTACTATAGAGTAAAGATAAACAATACTCAAAATGCCTCCATACAACCTCCATCCCATATATAAAAATATGTAGATATATAGATATATAGATAACTTTAACTATCTAACAGAAATCAACACAAACCCACTTCACTAACAGTCTCCACACAAACAGCATATCATCCACATTCTGAAGAAACGCAGCAAAAAAGGATTACAGATGGAAAGAGAGGTTGAGGTTGACTTGGTCAGGGCTAGAGGGCGGTTCGGTGGATGGACCCACATGGGCATAGGCCCTGTAGTGGTCCAGCCATTGAGGGAAAAGTGTGAGGTGTGACTGGGTGGCTTGGCAAGCCTCTGCTCTTTCCTTCTTATGGGCATTTTGGTGTCCTCCAAGTGCTTGGAAGGTGTCAAACCTCCTCAAACAATATTGACAAGGGAAGGTTTTCTTGAAGGCCTCGATTTCGGACTTGTGAATGAGTGACAGAGAGAGAGAGATGTGGGAGGGGAAGGTTTTTTTGCCTCCATTTCAGAAGTGAGAGAGAGAGAGTTGTGGGAGTGGGAGTGGGAGGGGAGGGGGAGGGGTTTTGAGGGTCTTAAAACCAAATCGATTGCCACTCTAGTAGAGCTGGCAGGCCCTTTTGCTGCAGCTGAAGCTTGCTGCTGTTGCTTTTCCCTACAGCACGCATGAGATGAATATTTCTCTTCCAACAGAAACCAGCCCAACAGCCAATCACTGATAGTCATTTTTGTCCTTTCCACCTCAACCAATTATATTTCTCTACTCCTCACACTCACATATAAAACCCCATATAAACCCCATCCAAACTACCCTCAAGCTAGTCTCAAGCCATATCCAAAATCATTATTAAGACATGGGCATAATTTGATTAAAGTCCCAAATATTCACTTTTGTTTATAGATAGGGAAACCAACCCGTCTTTGATTCATTTTCATCTTTGAAAGATATGTCAACCCAACAGCTAATCACTTGCCTTGGTATAATGTGTCCCAATTATATGGACCCATTTTTCATCTTTGAAATCAGTATTAACATGGACCCATTTTCCAACAATGATGGTAAAATGGACAGATGAGAAAGAAAGATACCCAATTAAGGGTGGCCAAATGTTTCCTTTTTGGAGGTCAGCTGGGTCAACCCACAACCGATTTATTAATTAGATGGGTTCAATATATCAACTGAAACCCTAATTTAAAATTGAAATATGTCAACCCAAACCCTAAATAATTAATCTGAAATTGGAATGGATTGATAAGACTTAGGAGATCCAATAGGTAGAATTAAGTAATGCCATAGTCAAGTTAGTGGATCCATTGCAAGTATAAACTGACTCCAAATTAGACAATTATTAATTGGATAACTATACAGTGTTTTAATTGGATTGAAAATGTCTGAAAGAGTGGGACGAGATATCAACCTTTAGTTATAGGTGGTTTGTATTTGAGTTGGCAGGTCATTGTTTTTCACTCCATCCCTTGTTAAATCTTTTTCATCCACCATAAAGCCTATCATAGCAATTATCATGCTAAGTGAATTATGGGTGTCAAGTCTCAACTGTGCAAGATATAGAAAACGGCGCTCATTTTCGTACCACAATTTTTAATTAAGCCACCCACTCTGTCCTAGCTAGCTCACAAGAAATAACCACCAATGGTGCTCGCTTTCTTCGATGGTGAGTGATGACCAAGGCACTGAGGAATCTAGATTGACGGCAGCTGATGTATGATTTTTTTTTTCACTTTTTGCTTGATTTAATGTAATCACATTGCATTTCTTTCTTTGCGTCAAAGTTTGGCAAAGGTTTCCCTTCAATCTAAGGGGTCATTTGTCTACGCCCATTTACATATGTAATTGGTGAATATGCGCAATATTTACGCATCATTCATGTTTGTCTACAATTATTTACGCATCTTACGTGTAAATCAAATGTGTAAATGGTGTGAAAATGAGCTCATTTTCATACTAAAATGTGTAAGCGGTGACGTCAGCAATTAGTCAACAGCCAATTTGACAAAACCCAACGGTTAGAATTTAAGCTGTGATATCGAAGCCATTCGGAGTCCGATTTTAGATCCGTTTGAACCTATGGACTCGTGGCTTGTTGATCTACGCGGTTGTGGGAGAAGATTGGCAGTTTGTGGTGGGAAAAACTTGGTTGTGCAGAAACCAAGTGGTTCATGGTGGTAGTGAAGGATGCAGACGTCACTACACATTTGGAAGCAGCAATTGTTCTTCAACTATGGAGTCATCATGACTCATTTCGAGCAGAGGTTATTCTGTAAATATGGAGTCATCGGGACTCATTTGGAAGCAGCAATTGTTCTTTAACTATGGAGTCATCAGGACTCATTTGGAGCAGAGTTTATTCTGCAAATATGGAGTCATCATGGCTCATTTGGAGCAGATGTTGTTCTGCAATTATGGAGTCATCAGGACTCATCTGCAATTATGTTGTTATATTTGTAATTATTGGCTAACTTTACTTTTGTATTAACTTGAAACCAACTTTGGGGCCTACCAATGGAATGTTTCTCTTTTTGATGCTAGTCTCGTGCGTTCTCATCTTATACCCATATGCGAGAGACTTTTATGTTTGCTACAATGCTTTCGCGTAAGTTATTCGTATGAATGTGATTCTTATTAATCACTGTTGGATCGGATTTCGTGGATCCTTACCGCGGAAAACCTGTGGGAAACTAGCGTGTGCTGGCGGGATTTTCTGGCCCGTCGGGCCACGACCCCGGATTAAGGTCTCGTTTAACGGGTCCTCGGTCCGGGGGCGTGACAGGCTTGGTATCAGAGCGAGAAATATTTGAGGCAATTAAAATTGGAATAGAAACATAAAGACGTGGCAAGGATTCGTTAGAATTTCCGTTAGTTAGCATCGATTGGGTTTGGGAACGCCTTATTATTATATTTTGTTGTACTAACAAGTTGTTTTGCAGCACTATGCCTCCACGTAGACCCCCAGTGAATGCGAATGCATCAAGCAGTAACAATGACAGTGGGGTTGAGAATCAAATGATAGGACAATTCCAGCAGCTCATGCAAATGTTAGTTGAACAGCAACAGAGGGCAAATGAGAATCAAGCTAGATTCCAAGAGCAGATGGCAAAGAAAGACGAAGAATTGACACAGGTTCTGAGGCAGTTGCTTGAAGTTTTGTGTAGGAGGCCGAACCAATGCCTAATGTGGAAGCTATGCAGAACAGAGACCGGGATCCTAATATCTTGTTTGAGAAGTTCATAAAGAGAGGTCCTAAGGAGTTCACAGGACAAGACAACCCTTTGGCAGTTGATGATTGGTTAGCCCACACGGAGAACATCTTTGATACCTTTGTATGCACAGGTAGGCAGCGAGTTCATCTAGCAGCTTCCATGTTCACCGGACTGGCAGATATTTGGTGGAAGACCATTAAGGAAGGTTATCAGAACATTGAGGATGGGATTGCCTGGGCCACCTTCAAACAGCAGTTCAGTGAGAAGTGTGTCCCTGTACACGTCAAGAAGCAAAAGGCAGCAGAGTTTCAGTTGCTCAAGCAAGAGGACATGACCGTTCTTGAATACCTTACGAAGTTTGAGAAGTTGTCTCGTTATGCACCGGAGCTTGTGGACACGGAAGATAAGAAAATCACCAAGTTCATGGATGGACTTAATCCCATCATCTTGAGGGATGCTTTAGGTGTAGTACCACCAACCACTTTCCAAGAGGCTATGAAAAGAGCCTACAGGTTTGAAGACATCAACAACCAGATTATCAAGGATAATCAGAGGAAGAGGCAGCAGTGCCAAGGAGGGCATAAATCTTATCAAGGCAAGAGGCAGAAGAAACAGTAGAATACTCCAGCTCAAGGTGGGTGTGAGCATTGTGGCAAGAATCACCCTTCTCAGCAGTGCTATAGAGTTACGGTTGCGTGTTTTAAGTGTGGTGGCACAGATCACCAAATGAAGGATTGCCCAAATAACAGGAATCAAGGCAATAAGGCACCTCAGCAGCCACCAAGGCAGGCACCTCAGCAGAACCAGCAGGCAGTTCAGAATCAACCAAGGCAGCAGCAGAATCAGCAGCCCCGTCAACAACCACAAAATCAGAATGTACGTCCACCGCAACAGAATCGGAATGTGTAGCTAGGAAGGCCAAATCAGAACCAAAATAGACCGCGTCAGCAAGGCCGCCTCAATCACCTCAATCAAGTGGACGCAGAAGCAGCGGGAGATGTTGTGGAAGGTAAACTCCTAATTTGTGATGTAGAAGCTAAAGTGTTGTTTGACCCGGGATCTACTCACTCTTTCATATCCCATGTGTTTGCTAAAATGATTAGTGTACCTGCTAGAGAGTTAGAGTTTGTTTTGACTGTTACTACTCCGGTAGGGAAACAAGTTGTGTGTAACACATTTTACCCTAGTTGTTCAGTGAAGATAGGAGAGGTCATTTTCCCTGCAGACCTTATTACCTTAGTTATGCATGACTTCGATGTCATTTTAGGCATGGATTGGTTAGCGGGACATCATGCCTCTATGGATTGCTATAGCAAGACCATTGTTTTTAGTTTGGATGGGATATCCTCCGGGGTGAAATTTCAGGGAGAGAAAAGGGTTTCTCCGGCTAGGTACATTTCAGCTCTTTCTGCAGCTAAGTTGTTGAGATCAGGATGTGAAGGATTTATTGCATTTGTCAACAAGGATGAACAGTCCCAAGGGGTGGAGAACATTCCGGTAGTGTGCGAGTTTTCCGATGTTTTTCCGAAAGAGATTCCAGGTTTACCACCTGTCAGGGAGGTTGAGTTTACAATAGAGTTGATGCCAGGAACTGCTCCGATCTCCATTGCTCCTTACAGGATGGCTCCAGCAGAGTTAGGAGAATTGAAACTACAGTTGCAAGAGTTACTAGACAAAGGCTTTGTAAGGCCAAGTGTTTCCCCATGGGGAGCCCCAGTTCTATTTGTCAAGAAGAAAGATGGAAGCTTGAGGATGTGTATAGACTACAGAAAGTTGAACCAAGTAACCATCAAGAACAAGTACCCTTTGCCAAGGATAGACGAGTTGTTTGATCAGTTGCAAGTTGCAGAGTTTTTCTCGAAGATAGATTTGAGGTCCGGATACCATCAGTTGAGAGTTAGAGAATCAGACATCCCGAAGACAGCTTTTCGGACTAGGTACGGGCACTATGAATTTTTGGTGATGCCCTTTGGACTGACGAATGCACCAGCGGTATTTATGGCTCTTATGAACAAGATCTTTGCACCCTATCAGATCAGTTCACAGTCGTCTTCATTGATGATATTTTAGTGTATTCCAAGTCAATAGAAGACCATGAGCAGCATTTGAGGACTTCATTGCAGTTGTTGAGAGATAATCAGTTGTATGCGAAGATTGGGAAGTGCGAGTTTTGGCTAGAGCAAGTCACTTTTCTTGGTCACATCATCTCTAGAGAAGGACTAGCAGTTGATCCAGCAAAGATATAAGCAGTCATCAATTGGGAGAAGCCGAAGAATGTGACTGAGATTAGGAGTTTTCTGGGTTTGGCAGGTTACTATAGGAGATTGTACAAGGATTTTCATCCATTACAGCACCGTTGACCAAGTTGACCCGAAAGAATGTGCCGTTTGTATGGTCAGAGAAATGTGAAGCTAGTTTTGAAGAATTGAAGAAGAGGTTAACTTCAGCGCCTGTCCTCACCTTACCTTCGGGGAGTGGTGGTTTTGTCATATATACGGATGCTTCAGGTGTAGGACTTGGATGTGTTTTGATGCAAAATGGGAATGTTATTGCGTATGGCTCGAGGCAATTGAAGGAACACGAGAAGAAATATGTGACGCACGATTTGGAGTTGGCAGCTATAGTGTTCGCATTGAAGATGTGGAGACACTATTTGTACGGAGAAAATTTTGAAGTTCATTAGGATCACCGTAGTCCCCAATACTTGTTCTCTCAGAAGGAATTAAACATGAGGCAAAGAAGATGGATGGAGTACATCAAAGACTACGATTTCCCGATCATCTATCATCCGGGGAAAGTTAACGTAGTGGGAGATGCTTTGAGTAGAAAATCAGTTTGTTTGGCTAGTTTGCAAGGGTTTTACAATTTTCAGCAATTTGAAGAATTGAGAGTAGAGTTCCAACCTTTGAGGGAAGGATTTGTGTTGGCAAATATGATAGTGTCTGAGTCAGTCTACATACAGAAAATCAAGGACAGTCATATGCAAGATCCAGACTTGGCTAAAATTATAGAGCACATCTCGGAACGCCCAGATTTTCAGATCATGGATGGAGTTTTATACTTCCGTGGCAGGCTTTGTGTTCCAAAGATAGACAATTTGAAGAATGATATTATGGTAGAAGCTCACAATACAAGGTATTCTGTACACCCAGGGAGTACGAAGATGTACCAAAATTTGAAGAGTCGCTTTTGGTGGAACAATATGAAGAGAGAGATAGCAGCCTTCGTATCCAGATGCATGACTTGTCAATTGGTGAAGGCAGAACATCAGAAACCACCTGGTCTTTTGCAGCCCTTAGAAATTTCGGAGTGGAAATGGGAACACCTGACTATGGATTTCATCTCGGGTCTACCGACTACAAGCAGAGGGAACAACGCTATTTGGATCATAGTGGATCGGTTAACAAAGTCGGCACACTTTATTCCTTTGAAGACCGGGAAGAAAATGCACATGTTGGCTTTGGCACAAGCTTTCGTGAAGGAGATTGTTAGTCGTCATGGTCAGCCGGTCTCCATTACTTCAGATCGAGATAGTAGATTTGTTTCGAGGTTTTGGAAGACCTTACATGAATCGATGGGAACGAAGCTTCAATTCAGCACAGCATATCACCCGCAAACCGATGGTCAGTCGGAGAGGACTATTATGACCCTTGAAGACATGCTTAGAGCGTGTGTACTTGATTTCAAGAATCAATGGGATGAGAATTTACCGCTCTGTGAATTCGCCTACAACAATAGTTACCATTCAAGCATAGGGATGGCCCCTTTCGAAGCGTTGTATGGCAATAAGTGTAGAACCCCAGTGTGTTGGGAAGAAGTCGGAGAACGCAGTTTTCATGGTCCTTCGTTGGTTGAAGAAACTAGCAACAAAGTCAGAATTATTCATGAGCGATTGAAGATTTCGAGAAGCCGACAGAAAAGCTATGCTGATGTTTGAAGGAAGGATTTACAATTCCAAGTTGGAGACAAAGTATTCTTAAAAGTATCTCCGGTCAGAGGAACACTGAGATTTGGGCAGAAGGGCAAATTGTCTAAGAGATTCATTGGACCGTATGAGATCTTGAGTCGTATCGGGGAAGTAGCATATAGATTAGCTTTGCCTCCAGAACTTTCGGGTGTGCACAATGTGTTTCATGTGTCGATGTTGAGGAAGTATGTTTCGGACCCTTCACACGTGCTACATCACGAACCGTTGGATGTTAGAGAAGATGCCACCTACATTGAGAAACCGGCAGAGATTATTGACACCAAAGAGCAAGAGCTGAGAAACAGAACAACTCAGTGGGTAAAGATTCGTTGGGAGAATCATGGACAAGAAGAGGCCACTTGGGAACTTCATGATTAGGTCCAGAAGAAGTACCCTCAACTATTTCCAGAGGTTAGTGATCATTTGGAGGAGCAAATGTGATTTTTAGGGGTGGAGGATGTCAGACCCCGACCCAGGTTTGGAATATTTAATTATATTTTTTACCATGATTAGTTGATAGGTGGGGTTAGTGGATGATTAGCTTATTTTCTTAAGCTAGATTAGAATGTTTGATTAGCTTTGGGAATCTTCGAGAGTCGTTGACTTAGGTTTGACGCGGGTCGGGGCGCCCATGTGTTGTGTAGTGAATCTGTGGAGTTTAACTTTGATTTTTGTAAAATCCCAAATTTTGTGCATTTTGACTCATTTCATTTAGATTATTAACATTCATGTGTTTGACCATCTTGATTTAATGATCAAAAATCACGTTTTTCGAGGAAAAGGGCAAAACTGACCTTTCACACAAAATCTGTACCCAAATTTCAAAAATTTCAGAAATTGACAAAAATAAACTTTTTGGAAAGTAGAAATTTCTTATGAAATTCATTATTTATACGCAGGTTTTCTAAACTCTCGCATAGTATCATTGTTTTACTATTGTTACATCTTTTCACCCACCTGCCAGACCGTCGTGTCTGATCCATTTATTTTGGTACTCAGGTCCCGAGCTTATTGCCTTTGAGGAGGAGCCAGAGGAGGCGGTCGGTGAACCGCAACGAGTGATTGAGTGGCAAGCCGATGATGTCATGTAGACATTCGGTCTTGCCTTGAGAACGATACATTGTGGGAACTTATGATACCTTTACTTTCGGTTTCATTTGGTTGTACGGTCTTTGTTGACCGTTATTTTGGGGGGGGGGGCATTAATCAACTGATATTTGTAAATATACTTAACTTTACTTTTGGGGAAATATACTTATGATCATTGCTCATTCTGATATCTTGTTATGTTAATCATAAATTAGTCTTGTTCATGGGATTGGATTGAATAGTATTAGCATGGTTTGCTACACGCTTCCGCAATCTTGAAAATATGTATGACATGGTTATATGTGAGATGTTGTGTAAAGATAATCCTCACTGCGGAACCCTGTGGGAAATCATGTGCACGGACAAATGTTCTTTTAATTCCATGTGCGGTTTAGCCAAAGAGATGCACGTGGCGCGGCATCACCCCACCACTGTCCCGATCCCGGACTCGGATCCTCCTTTTCCCCTAGTTCCCGGTCCGGGGTCGCGACAGGACTGGTATCAGAGCGGGACATGTTTCAGGAATTAAAAGAAACTAGAAATCTTAAGTACGTGGCGAGGATTCGTTAGATAGAATCGTGTGAGCAATGTGTGACCACCCTGTACTTGATTTAGATGTGCTAACAATTTGTTTTGCAGCGTTATGCCACCTCGCAAAAGAACTGCAAATAGTAATCACGTTGCCAGTAACAGTGAGAATACAGAGCCTATTGGAGAGGAACCACAAGACAACAACATGCAGAACCAATTCCAACAGATGATGCAGGCTATGATTGACCAACAACGCCAGGCAAATGAGAACCAGGCTAGGCTCCAAGCACAAGCATATGAGACACAGACCAGATTACAAGAACAGATGCTTAAGAAAGACGAGGATCATGCTAGGGAGATAGCTCAAATGCAAGCACAGTTGTTGGGGATATTAGAGAGGAGACCGGAACCAATCCCAGTTGCACCACCTGGTCCGGTGAATATTAGAGGGAATGATCCTAATGTGTTGTATGAGCGGTTCAGGAAGAGAGGACCGAAAGAATTTTTGGGGACTGAGGATCCAATGGCAGCAGATGATTGGCTTGAGCACACCGAAAACATATTTAAGATATTCATATGTACCGATGTAGAACGTGTACAGCTTGCAGCCTCTATGTTTGTGGGTTTAGCAGATATTTGGTGGAAGACCGTCAAGGCAGAATACAGGACAATGGCTGATGCAGAAGCTTGGGTTAACTTCAAGAGACAGTTTGGAGAGAAATATGTACCTACACATGTCAAGAGGCAAAAGGCAGTAGAATTTCAGCAACTTGTGCAAGGAAACATGACAGTCCTCGAATACCTCACCAAATTTGAGAGATTGTCAAGGTATGCACCGGAGTTAGTAGACACAGAGGAGAAGAAGATAACAAAGTTCCTTGAGGGACTTCACCCGATTATTGAGAGGGATGCTACCGGAGTTGTACCACCCGTTACCTTTGAAGAAGCTGTCAAGAGAGCATACAAATTTGAGAACTTCCACAACAAGATCGTCAAGAACCAAGGAAAGGGTCAAGGCCAGCAGCAGAACTATCAACAAAGAAACAATCTGAACAAGAGGCCAAGACAAGAGCAGAATGCACAGAATCAAGGAGTTTGTATCCATTGTGGAAAATATCATGGGAATGCCCAATGTCGTTCTATCACAGGGGCATGTTTTAGATGTGGTTCATTGGACCACCAGATGAGGGATTGCCCAAGGCCAGATAGACAGAATAGACAGCAGCAGGGAGTACAGCGTCAGGCACCACCTCAGAATGCGTTAGTAGTTCAGAATCAAGCAAGGCCACTACAACAACAGGCACCTCAGCAACAGTTTAGGCCACAACAACAACAGCAACAACCGGCCCGTCAGCAAGGGCAAAATCAAAATCAGAATCAGCGTCCTCAGAATCAGAACAGGAATGCACAACAAGGCAGGCAACAGCAAGGACAAAACAGGCCACCACAGAGGGCACAAATCTATGCTGTCAATAGAGCTGATGCAGAGGCTGAAGGCAATGTAATGGAAGGTACACTTCTCGTCTGTGATTTTGATGCTAAGGTTTTGTTTGACCCTGGCTCTACTCACTCATTCCTATCTCCAAAATTTGCTAAGTTGATTGATATGCATGCTAGAGAGTTGAGTTTCATTCTGACTGTGACTACTGCTTTAGGTAAGGAAGTTGTTTGTAGAACTTTTTACCCTAGTTGTCCAGTCATGATAGGAGAAGTAGTATTACCGGCAGATCTCATTTTATTAGAGATGCAGGATTTTGATGTCATCCTAGGGATGGATTGGTTAGCAGGATACCATGCTACGATGGATTGTTTCCATAAAACCTTAACTTTTAAGTTAGAGGAGACCCAAGCAGGGGTGTTGTTTCAGGGAGAGAGGAGTAATTCTGGTGCAGGGTTTATTTCAGCGTTGAAGGCTGATAGGCTTCTAAAAAGTGGTTGTGAGGGTTATTTGGCGTTTATCACGGAGGATAAACGGTCCCAAGGGGTGGAGGAGATTCCAATTGTTTGTGAATTTCCGGATGTTTTCCCGGAGGAGATACCAGGATTGCCACCCATTAGAGAGATAGATTTCACTATTGAGTTGTTACCGGGGACCGCTCCGATATCTATCGCACCTTACAGAATGGCCCCGGCAGAATTGGGAGAGTTGAAGATGCAATTGCAAGAACTTTTGGACAAAGGTTTCGTGAGACCTAGTGTGTCACCGTGGAGAGCACCGGTTCTGTTTGTAAAGAAGAAGGATGGTTCCATGAGAATGTGTATTGACTATAGAAGATTGAACCAAGTGACCATCAAAAACAAATATCCATTGCCAAGGATAGATGAATTGTTTGATCAGTTGCAAGGAGCTGCTTATTTTTCGAAGATTGATTTGAGGTCAGGCTACCATCAGTTGAGAGTTAGAGATTCAGATGTACCAAAAACAGCCTTTCGGACAAGATATGGACATTATGAGTTTCTAGTGATGCCATTTGGTTTGACTAATGCACCGGCAGTTTTCATGGCATTGATGAACAAAATATTTGCGGAGTACTTGGATCAGTTTGCAGTGGTGTTTATTGATGATATTTTAGTGTATTCCAAGACCAAAGAAGAGCATGAGGAACATTTGAGGATAGCACTCCAGCTGTTGAGGGAGAATCAATTGTTTGCAAAACTTAGTAAGTGTGAATTTTGGTTGGACCAAGTCACATTTTTGGGTCATATCATCTCTAAGGAAGGATTATCAGTGGACCCGTCCAAGGTTGAGGCAGTCATGAATTGGGATAGACCGAAGAATGCATCAGAAATCAGGAGTTTTCTGGGCTTGGCAGGATATTATCGGAGGTTTGTGCAAGGATTTTCGTCGATTGCGTCACCTTTGACGAAGTTGACAAGGAAGAATGCACCATATGTTTGGACAGACAAGTGTGAAGCTAGTTTTCAAGAGCTGAAGAAGAGATTGACTACAGCCCCAGTCCTTACTTTGCCATCTGGGAGCGGCGGTTTTACCATTTTTACTGATGCTTCCAATGTTGGACTTGGATGCGTGTTAATGCAAGATGGGAAGGTAGTTGCATATGGATCTCGGCAGTTGAAGGATCATGAGAAGAACTATGCAACACATGATCTCGAGTTGGCCGCAGTTGTTTTAGCTTTGAAGATGTGGAGACACTACCTCTATGGAGAGAAGTTTGAAGTTCACTCCGATCACCGTAGTCTACAGTACTTGTTTTCTCAGAAGGAGTTGAACATGAGGCAGAGGAGATGGATGGAATATATCAAGGATTACGATTTTCCAATCAAGTATCACCCGGGGAAAGCGAATGTAGTTGCAGATGCCTTGAGCAGAAAGTCAGTGAGCATGGCGAGTCTTAGGGGAACTTATGTTGTACAACAGTTAGAGGAGATGAGGGTAGATTTTCAGCCACTAAGAGAGGGTGTCATGTTAGCAAACATGTCAGTGTCAGAACCTTCGTTCATTCAGAAGATCAAAGAGAATCAGTTACAAGACCCAGAGTTGGCTAAGATTTCAGAACATATAGCAGATCGCCCGGATTTTCGTGTTGTAGATGGAGTTTTGTATTACCAAGACCGTCTGTGTGTGCCTAACTTGGAGGACTTGAGGAATGATATCATGTCTGAGGCTCACAATACCAAGTATTCCATACACCCGGGCAGTACGAAAATGTACCAGAATTTGAAGGACAGATTTTGGTGGAATAACATGAAGAGAGAGATAGCAGCTTTCGTCTCTCGTTGTATGACATGTCAGTTGATCAAGGCAGAACACCAGAAGCCTCCAGGGTTACTACGACCATTAGAGATTCCGGAATGGAAATGGGAGCACATTACCATGGACTTCATATCGGGTTTACCGAAGACTGGTAAGGGCAATGATGCTATTTGGGTCATAGTGGACCGTCTCACCAAGTCAGCTCATTTCCTACCGATGAAGACTGGAAAGAAGATGCATATGTTACCTTTGGCACAGTTGTTTGTCACATAAATTGTCAGTCGTCATGGACAGCCAGTTTCAATCACATCCGATAGAGATAGCAGATTTGTCTCGAGATTTTGGAAGACATTGCATGAGTCTATGGGTACGAAGTTACAGTTCAGCACGGCCTATCACCCACAGACCGATGGCCAGTCAGAAAGGACAATTCAGACACTTGAGGATATGCTTCGAGCTTGTGTGTTAGATTTAAAGACTCAGTGGGATGAAGCCTTACCGTTGTGTGAGTTCGCTTACAACAACAGTTTCCACTCGAGTATCGGTATGGCACCTTTTGAGGCCTTGTATGGCAGAAGGTGTAGAACACCTGTTTGTTGGGAAGAAGTCGGTACTCGTAGTTTTCATTGACCGACCATTGTTAGTGAGACAAGTGACAAGGTCAAGTTGATCCAAGAACGTCTGAAAGTGGCTCAGAGTAGACAGAAGAGCTATGCAGACTCTCACAGAAGGGATTTACAATTTAAAGAAGGAGATAAGGTTTTCTTGAAAGTGTCACCTACTCGTGGAACTTTGAGGTTTGGACAGAAGGGCAAATTGTCTAGGAGATACATTGGACCGTACGACATTGTGAGTAGGATTGGTGATGTGGCTTATCGGTTAGCCTTACCACCCGAACTCTCCGGCGTACACAATGTTTTTCATGTGTCTATGTTGAAGAAGTACGTTCCCGACAGACTACACATACTCCGTTATGAGCCGTTAGAAATTCGAGAAGATGCGACCTATGTTGAGAAGCCTAAGCAGATCATTGACACCAAGGAACAAGAATTGAGGACTCGGACTATTCAGTGGGTCAAGGTACTTTGGGAGAATCATGGACCGGAAGAAGCAACATGGGAATTACGGGATCAAGTTCAGAAGAAGTACCCACATCTTCTACCGGAGGTGAGTTTTAATTTCCATTTGGAGGACCAAATGTCCTAAGGGGTGGAGGTTGTAAGACCCCGACCCGAGAGACCTCGTTTAGAGTTGATTAAGTTGTGTTTTAGTTTTAAGTGTGTTTAGTAGTTTTTGAATTAGTTGGGGATTAGAATAGCTCTTATAATAGCTTTGGGGAATTTGGAGAGCCTTTTTATTTATGGGACCCTTTAGGGGTTCTTGTTACGTATTGTGTGAGATTGGGGGTTTACCGATGATTTCCAAAAATCGTGTTTTGACCCCATTGGACTTATCTTGTTAATCCCTACAACTTTCATGTTGACATCGTTTCCATTCGAGGACCTTAAACCCGATTTTTCACTAATTGAGGGCAAAATGGTCTTTTTACCCAAAATCTGGACACCGATTTCAATGTCACCAAAATGTGCAAAATATATACTTTTTGGAAACTAGAAATTTTGCCGAGCAACTTTGTCTTCTTCGTCGAATTCGTTTGAAGCCCCGAAGACCATGTTTTGAGCCCGAGAAGTCTTTTAAGTTGTGGGCCCCACTCCCACTTACTATATATAGAAAGCTTCTTCTTCATTTTTTCCATTTCTGGCAAAAACCCTAGAGGAGAAGAGAAATCCCAGCCCTAAGGGTTTTCCCTTACCTTTTCTTCCTTCTTCATCTTCAATCCCTCACTAAACTAGTGCTAATGGAAAATTAGTTGCTATAATCTTCTTCCTCATCTCAAGGCCTTCATCTTGACACCATTTTTAAAGAAAACCGCCCACTCCAAGACTTCCTTTGGACAACACCTTGCTTTTTGAAGAACTTCATTGTAAGTGATCTTTCTAAAAGTTTTATAATATTGTTTGTTTAGCCCTAGGAAAACTCCATTTCAATTATTGGAAAATTCCGTCTTGTTTTACTTGGATTTTGATAATCTAGGGTTTGGATTTGGGGGTTTTGTGTTTAGGTGTTTGATTGTGGGCTTAAGAGGTGATTAGAGCTCAAATTGATTTGCATTGGACCCAAGGCAAGTGGATGAAATGATTCTCATGTGTTTTATCATATTTTCTGCAAAAATCTTGATTTGTCTTCATTAATGGTTTTAATGATTTATCATGTTTGATGATTTAGTCTTGTTGATTTTGAATGATGATTTGATGAGATAATGAGGTCAAGGAATAGGCCAATTATTCGTGAAGATAAGAATGGAAGAAAGGAAATGGATAGGAGTTGGACAAGAGAAGAATTCAATCAAAGGGGTTGAGATTCGTTACAGGACCGATCGATCGCCCATCAGGTCCGATCGATCGAACTGTAAATAACTGAGAGGGTTTGCAGGACCGATCGATCGCCCATCAGGTCCGATCGATCGGACTGTAAATAACTGAGAGGATTTTCAGGACCGATCGATCGCCCGTCAGGTCCGATCGATCGGACTGTAAATAACTGGAAGCAATTCAGGACCGATCGATCGGCCAAGGAGCCCGATCGATCGGACTGAAATGAGATGAACTGTAAAATAAGAGAATTGTGGGATTAATTTCCAGATTCATTCCAAGCCCATACTCAAGTCCAATTCAGCTCTATCCCTTATTTTATTATTTGAGGACATTGAACCTGTAATGATGCATTTAAACCATGAAAGATTGGGGTAAATTGTGAGGGGCTGTAGTGTGGAGGTACTGTTTGGAGTCCCAATGTTATTCAAGGATGGGTAAGGCATTGTATGAAGTTCGAAGGAAGGAGGAACCTCATCATGGAGATTCCATGAGGTTTTCTAGATTGACCAATGTGTATAAGGACCCGGAATGTCCCTCACTCTTAAAGAGTACCAAAAATTTCATCTTAACCGACATACGGGACCCTATTCGCACTGATTCAATTCTAGAAACCCTATTGTTAGCCTGTAAAGGTATGGAAAACTCTTTGTATTTGATTTTCAACCAAACTTCTATTTTGGGATTTCGACCCCTATGACACGACTAGACTATTTCAAGAGTACTAGAAGAGACGTGCTTAGCTTTTGCTAACCGGTATATGTCAACTTGAGGTGAATGTGTATTTTATGCATCTTGGCACCCCGTTTATTACTGTGCATGTGATTTGATTTATCGTATTTGACCTATGAGTCGGCACCACTGAGCTTGGACGACCTCGTCGGTTTGATCCACCGACTTGGGGTTCCTTCCCCTCCTGATAGTCAGCTGCAGTCTGGAATGTGCAGAGTTTTTACCCGGTTCGCTACCGTGGTCCCGCAGAGTATATATGTATATGTATATTATAATATTTATAGTTGTCCCTCCTCACCTTGTGTGACTGAGGTCAATGATCCTGTTAGGGTATGTGCTCTCTTCACTTCGGTGAGAGAGGATATAGCTTTGTGTGGGTTGCCATCTTGACAGTTCCTTATCCTTGGTACCTCTACTGTTTTATATCGTTCATGTTGTTATTTAACAAATGATGCATTATCTCTTATGAAATTCATTATTTATACGCAGGTTTTCTAAACTCTCGCATAGTATCATTGTTTTACTATTGTTATATCTTTTCACCCACCTGCCAGACCGTCGTGTCTGATCCATTTATTTTGGTACTCAGGTCCCGAGCTTATTGCCTTTGAGGAGGAGCCAGAGGAGGCGGTCGGTGAACCGCAACGAGTGATTGAGTGGCAAGCCGATGATGTCATGTAGACATTCGGTCTTGCCTTGAGAACGATACATTGTGGGAACTTATGATACCTTTACTTTCGGTTTCATTTGGTTGTACGGTCTTTGTTGACCGTTATTTTGGGGGGGGGGGCATTAATCAACTGATATTTGTAAATATACTTAACTTTACTTTTGGGGAAATATGCTTATGATCATTGCTCATTCTGATATCTTGTTATATTAATCATAAATTAGTCTTGTTCATGGGATTGGATTGAATAGTATTAGCATGGTTTGCTACACGCTTCCGCAATCTTGAAAATATGTATGACATGGTTATATGTGAGATGATGTGTAAAGATAATCCTCACCGCGGAACCCTGTGGGAAATCACGTGCACGGACAAATGTTCTTTTAATTCCGTGTGCGGTTTAGCCAAAGAGATGCACGTGGCGCGGCATCACCCCACCACTGTCCCGATCCCGGACTCGGATCCTCCTTTTCCCCTAGTTCCCGGTCCGAGGTCGCGACAATCTATCACGTCTAGACGGAATCTTCTTTAGCCCTGCTTGACAGGCTTGGTGTCTTCTTGAATATTGAGTTTGTGGACTACTGTTTTGGGGTCTAAGCCAGGCATTTCAGCGTAAGACCATGCAAAGCAATCAACGGACTCACGAAGAAAGGCGATATACTCAGGTAACTCATCATCCTTTATATTCTTGCTTATGAATACGGGACTTGGGTTATCAGGTATTCCCAAGTCTATCTTTTGAACAAGATCTTCTGTTGGAAGGTTCGAAGGTGGTTCCTCCACAATATTTTCAGAGGCTTCCAGCTCAACGAAACCTTCTGGGGTTTCAAGGGCATTTACAGACCAAGGTTTTGTTCCTTTCCACGGGTCTTCTTGATCGGCAATTTTCTCAACGTATGCTATGAGATGATCCCAATCGCCTGTTGAAACCGGGACGAAGTAGGGTACTTCTTTTGGGGATGAGGCTTCTTCTGGGTCAGAAGACCACACGTCTGTGCCATCGGACAATTCCTCTTCATTGTCAGAGAAATCGTACCAATTGGATGAGCTGCCTGGATCTTTGTCAGGTGACTCATCGAAGAGATATCCAGGGAGATCGATGTATTCATGGACTTGAGATGTTGAGGCTTGGTCGGTAAGTCGGCTTTTTAGCCTTTGTGTCAACTATCTTTGTGGAGGGTCGGGATCATACCCTAACCCGTGTGAAGACTTTTCTACATGGCCGTAGAGTCTCCAATCTTCCAGCTGGCTTTTGATCAAAGCGGGCCCCAATGGTGTGAAAATACCACGACCTTCTTCCAAACCGACTGGATTTTGAGCATCATAGCCCATTTTTTTCATAATAGCTTGTGCCACAGGACTATATAAGGCTAGTTGAGGCATACCTTCATTTTGGAAAGGTTCAAGCATGGAGTTTGATGAAGAAGCATCCGATCTATGGAAGAAGATCAGCTTTTCCTTTGCTGAAGTTGCTGGAACAACGAAGGAAGCAGATGTAGGATCTTCTACATCAGTAGGTGTCTCCATTGGACTAAAAGCAGGCTGAACTTGCTGAGTGTCAGCTTGGCTTGACGATGTGTCGTCTTCTGGCTCTGAATCTGAATCCGTGTCTTGCATGATAGACACGAAAGAGACAACAAATTTGCCCCCAGACTTTTGCTTTGCCTTCTTCACCTTAGTCGCGATAACCAAAGGCTTTGAAGTCTTGAGAGAGATGATGAAGGGAGTTTGAATGCTCTCTTCGGATTTACCGGATGGTTTGTTTTCTTCCGGTGATTGTTGAGGAGCCTTGCCTTTATCTTTCTGGAGATTTTGGGCAAAGGGTGGTGTGTCATCTTCTTCTTTTTCACCTTCATACATCTGGGAGTCTACGAAGTGGACTTCTTTCCCTTTGAAGGGTTTTCAATCTGCAAAGACTCGATGTATCATGCCGTCGTTGCCGACGGATTTGATGCATTGATGTAGAGTTGAAGGGACAACACCATTCTCGTGGATCCAGGGGCGTCCGAGAAGGATGTTGTAGCATGAAGGGGTTTTTATTGTATACATAGTGACGTCAGAGATAAGATCACCGATTTGCAACTTGAACCTAATTTTGCCTATAGGCCTTTGAGTACTACCATCATATCGAAAGATAGATATAGATGTGTGGCTCAGCTTGCTGGGTGGGATGCCCAACTCTTCGAGTGCTGAAGTGGAGATGAGGTTGAGTGCAGAACCTGGGTCGATCTGAACTCTGTGCATAGGCATTTCCTTGACATACCCTGTGAAGTACAGGGGTCGGTTGTGCCTTGTTTCGCCAAGTAGGAGGTCTTCCTTAGTGAAGGTGATGGTTGCACTGGCTGCCTTTTGAACCGAGAGGCATTCAATGCATGATCCCTCAGTTTTCTTCTTTTCTCCATTTGAGGAAGTTTCTGAGTTTTTGACCCGGTAGTCCATTTCAATTTGGAGGACTTGGGGGGCATGTTTGTCGACATCCTCATTCCGCTTTTGTAATCTTGAAATGAGATTATCACGAGTGTGCGGAGACATTCGCAATAAATCCAGGATGTGTAGACGTGCAGGTATGTGCTTGAAATGATTAATCAAGTCATACTTGAAAGCCTCCTTAGGGCCTGCATGTTCATCATTGTTGCCACTAGGGGCGCTTAAAACATCTTTTCCCGAAGGATTTATATATCTAAAGGAAGATTGGTTATAATTTTTGTGGCAGTCCCGGCCAGAGGGGGTGCCTCTACCAACTTCGAGAGCTTCTTGAGAAGGGTCTTCATTTGGAAGATTGTCTTTAGGATAAAGAGGCTATCGTTTTTCGTTTGCTGAGGATGTATCTGCAGCAGAGTTGCCATCCTCAGTGATTGTGTTGCATGGAGCATTTTCCAGGAACAAGTCCAGAACAGCATCCAGCAACCTTTCTTCTTCGTTGACCAATTCATCATCACAAACATCAATAGCTGGGAATTTTTCAGTCAAGAAGGGTGTGAACTTTGAAGTCACAGTCTCAGGAGAAGAAACCTGATAGGGTGTCGTCTCAGTGAAAATCACGTGAGATGAGGTGGCTCCAGAAGATACATTGCTAGGAGTTGTCGGAGTGTAAGTGATCTCATCAGACGATGCTTCGAAAGAGCTATAATCCCGAATTATCACATTACAGGAAGCTCTAACAGGAGACGTTGCCTGATCGGAGTCAGATTCATCCTCGGATGTAAGAGGATCGTCTATCCAGCAATTCTCTCCATTTTCAGGAGTTAAGGGAGGATGTACGTGATGGTCTGCAGGGACTTCAGGCTCTGGATTGCGAGGAAGCTCGTTGACGCGGTCTTGCTATTGTTCTAGAGCGAGACGCTGCAAGATCCTTGCATATTCTTCAAGATCAGGCATGGGAGCCAGATCTTCTTCTTCGTCTATTCTTTGTGGTTCAACATGGTTGGGTTCCACTGGAGCAATGACGGGTGCTGGTTCAATAGCATTTTCTTGTACAGCCTCTTAGTCTTCTTCATCATCAGACCGGATCCTTGTGGCTGTAGGGTGTTATACCAGATTACTGGCATAAGATGAGTCTCAGAAACCCATTCTTCATCGGAGAGATATTCTCCTGTTTCAAGGGACTCCTCCCACTCGTCGGTGTAGTTGGATTAGAATCCATCATCGGTGTCGCTGGACTCGTATCCATCAATGGAGAATCCAACTACCGAATTGCAAGAGTATGATACCCCCTGCGTGGCTTCTTTGAATTGAGGTGGCATGAAATCACTGAGAGTGAATTTTCTTACCCCCTTTGAAGTCTCTGGAAGGGACTTTTTTGTTGCCTCCAGTGAAGCGGTAGAGGAAACCTCTGCCTTTTCTTGGACTTCTTGTTTTGGTTGGGTCTTCTCTTGCCGTTTGAGCTTGAGGAGATGTTTCCTAGCCTGCCTTGGCTGTTGAGCTGTAGGCTTTGTTTTCACGACCTCCCAGTTTTCATCTTCTAGGAGATCGGGATGTACCCATATGGGTTGTCCGTCTGGTGTTGGGTAAGGAACCAGTTCCTCGGACGCTTGGATTGAGTTTATCACCTTGAAGGAAGTAGTGATCTTCTTCTTCGGAGATTTTGATGTTTGTCCACATGTCACTATGTTAACGGAGGTAGACCCATAGTTTTTGTCAAAGGTGATGACACTGTTTTTCCACATCTCGTTTATTTTCTCCCTCACAACGAAGCATTGATTGAGGGGATGTGAGATCATCTGGTGGTATGGACAGTACCGAGGATCGTTGGTTTTGCCAACATCACTTGGTCTTTTGGATTCAGGCAAAGTGAGCTTGTCGTTCGCCACAAGAGCCCCGAAGATTTCATCAACATCTTCATCGAATGGGTATTTCTTTTATACTCGTTCTTTGAAGGCATTAGAGAGTTCGGGTCTTTTACCCGCAACTTTGTTTTCAGCTTTCTTTGGTGACTGAGGAACTGACTTGGTTTGCACATTGAGGACCTCTTTTTTCTTTGGTTTAGAGGTTGTAATGGCGGTTGGCTCTTTTCTTAATGATTTCTGACTGTTGAGGTCTTTAATCACCATTTCAGCATCCATGTAAGCTTCTAGGAGTTCTCCGAGGTTCTTTGATTTGTTGATGATGATCATGGAGCGGATTCTAGCTCTCATGTTTTTTCGACAAATGTCGACTAGCGACGCTTGTGGCAATACATCAGAGCATTTGTATGCCATTGCTTTCCACTTGTGAATGAAGTCATATGTTGACTCATTCTCCCCCTGTTTTAGGCTGCACAGTTGAGCCATAGTAGCGGGAAGATCTTCACCTTTGAAGTGAGTCAGGAAGCGTGTCTCTAGCATGGCCCAATTTTGGATGGAGTCCTCCGGCAGAGTGGAGTACCAGTCGAAGGCCGTACCTTTTAGGGTACTTGCAAAGAGGCGGATCTTGAGTGCATCTTGATCCGCGATAGCTCCCGTCAAGATCTTGAAGTGGATGACGTGTTGTCTGGCCGATCCTTTCCCGTATATGTTTGGAGAGTAGGATGCTTGAATTTTGTAGGGAACGGGACCGAGTTCATCCATAAGGGATATGGTGGCTTGATCCCGTGCTCCTTGAGTATATCCTCTTCTTTTGCTTTTGCAATGATACTATCTACGTCCTTTTTTGTAAGGGCGCGTGACTCATTTTCTTCCCCATTTACCTCATCGTCTTGATGATTTAGAGGAGGTTCATTGTTCACCTAATTTTGGAAGGCGAGGAGAAGGTTTTCCATCAGAGTTTCAATCCTCTGTTGGCCTTATTCCAACTGCTAGATGCATGTGAGCGCATCGTCTTGAGGTGGATTGCGAGGTGGTGGCTCCTTCAAGCAGGGGATTCTTCTGAGTGTCTTCTTGTCCTGGAGACACTGCGGGTCACCGGACGTCGGACATGAATTTTTGTTACCGACTTGTGGCGTCTTCTGGTTTTTCCTACCATATGGACGGCAGCAACTTGGTTGGGTCTTTCTTTTTCGACCCAATTGGGAGAGACTTGAAGTGTAGGAGGCTGGGTCCTTTGCTTCTCTAGTCTCTTTTGTCGATACGACGCGCGGCGGCGTATACGACGAGCAATTTGAGCTTCGGTCTACTCTAGCTGGGCTTTCACGATGAAGGATGTGCTCCCTCGAGCGCAGCAGCCGAGCCTGTCTTCTTTGTAGTTGGGCAAGGACAGGATGCGAACCCGGTCCTTCGCCTGTTGCAGCGAAGCTTTGAATTTTTCAAGTTCGGCCCCTGTAGATGTGAAGGGTTGAACCGAAGGATTGTAGGCCTTAGCAGGTGCTTGTAGAGGCCTAGTGATACATGATCTGATTTTGGTCTTGTAAGAACAAGCCGGCTCATGCTGGGTTGACTTGGGAGTCAGGTTGGAGATGGGTTTCTCCTCTTTCATATAGGCAAGAGGGTAGAACTGGTTCTCCTTGAGTGGGGCCAGGTATGCTGGCTTGGTGGATGTTTGGGACCTTCTTTGTTTTGGTGAAGGTCTTGGGGACCAAGTCTTGGGATAGACCTGGTCGTGTGCGGGTCGAGGCTTCGTGGGGGTGCCACGGGCTTCGGGCTTTCTGGTGCTCGCCTTTGGTGTCACGGTAGTGACACGTTGAGAGGCGACCTTTTGCTTCTTGGAAGGAGCAGTTTGTTCTTCGGGAAGTAGGAATGGTCCCAGCATCCAAAAGACAATAGTCCGGGGAGTCGAGGTCGACCCGGAGTTCAGAGAGTTGCCGAGGGAGTTGACACTTCGGCAGCTGATGGGGCACTTGTAGGTGCGTGTGGTTTGCTTCTGTTGAAGCATGAGCTGGTGCTTGCTCTCATCGAAAGTAATGGTAAGCGATGCTGCCATTGTTAGTTTTCGAAAAAAAAAATTTCAAAGAAGACCACATCCATTAGTAATCACAATAATATAATGATCATAAGTGGGAAGTTTTATGGTTTTGTCTTTTCAAATCGCTCGAGGGAGATGACCCAAGCAATATGAAGAAGGCAAAAAGCTATAGAGGGTACAATTGTTCTGATCGCAGGTATGGTAAGCCCAGAATGAGCATCCCAGTGACTGCTAGAAGCAATTGTGAACCTAAATTCGAATTATCGAGAAGCAGAGCTTGCTCGATGTAAGAAGAATATAAGTTTGGAGTTACAAATGTGCCGGTCGCGAATACAGTAGACCCTGAAAGGGCGTACTAGTACCGCTAGATACAAATATTTTGAGATCGCATCCATGAGATGAGATTCTCTGTTTTGAAAGGTCAAGATTGGATTCATCAAAGAGAGCAAATGGTATTCCGATCCAAATACGGTCTCAGCAATTTCTGGGAGCGCTAATACTCAGAAGGAAATGAACCATGATTTCTCGGATCTGAATCCAAAAATGATGAGTTTTTTTTTTTTTTTGAAAGGCCAATATCGGGTTCATCAAAGAGAGCAAAAGGCATTCCAATCTAAACACGGGCTCAACGATTTCCGCGAGCACCAGTGCTCAGAAAGGAGGAGACCAAAATCTCTCCAATCTGAACCCAAAAATGACAAAAGTTTTTTTTTTGAAGATTTTTTTTTAAATTTTTTTAAATTTTTTTTTAATTTATTATTTTTTTATTTTTTTTTTTTTGAAATTTTTTTTATTTTTTATTTTTTATTTTAAAATTTTTATTTTGAAATTTTTTTTATTTAAAAGACGAGAGAGTACACATAGGCCTCCTAACCCGGTCTTATGAAATCTCGATTGATAGAATTGCCCCAGGGTAAGGGTAGGATTACTTAATAAACCCGTTTGGAGGACCCTTGCCTAGAACAGTCAAGCTGTCTCCACACTCTGGACAAGGATTTTCTTAAATCAACCGTGATTAAAGAACGTAGTTGTTTTAACCTTAGTGGTCTATATCTTTTTTTTATTTGTTTTCTTTTTTTTAGATCTTTAATGAACTCATCGAAGAGAAACGATGGCCCAAAACCTTAGTCGAACAGGCTCAACATTTCTGCAAGCACGATGAACGATAGGAGAGGATCAAGGTTTCTCAATTTTGAATCCAAACTGAAAAATCAGATTTTTTTTTTATTATTATTTTTTTTACTTTTATTTTTTTTAGATTTTTAATGAACTCATCGAAGAGAAACGATGGCCCAAAACCTTAGTCGAACAGGCTAAACATTTCTGTAAGCGCGATGAACAATAGGAAAGGATCAAGGTTTCTCAATTTTGAATCCAAAATGAAAAATCTGATTTTTTTATTTTATTTTATTTTACTTTTTTTTTAGATTTTTAATGAACTCATCGAAGAGAAACGATGGCCCAAAACCTTAGTCGAACAGGCTCAACATTTCTGCGAGCGCGATGAACGATAGGAAAGGATCAAGGTTTCTCAATTTTGAATCCAAATTGAAAAATCTAATTTTTTTTAATTTTGAAAAGAGAAAGAGTGGAAATAAATTCAAAGAATTAGAAATTCCCAAAAAATCTCATCTCATTTTTTTTAGATGCGGAATCCAACATAGGCCACCAATTAGAAAGTAGCCAAGGAATCAATAGAAGAAGTATAAGCATAGAGCAAAAGGCATGATATGCAAATATTTCATTTCTAGCATCGTGTTCTCAAATGAACGAGTCCCACCGTGTGTGCCAGCTTGATGGACCGTGCGTTCATTGCTCGGTTCTACCGAGGTCGGCGGACGTGGGAGTTCGTTTGGGTCCAACCTCTTTCGTAACCGGGGGGCAGAAGGCGGGCATCAGCATTTTTTTGTGTGGGTGTGCCAGATTTTCTATTTTACTTGGAATTACAAGTGGTGATCCGCAGATCGACCTTCGCAAGTAAAACTGAAATCAACTTCTTTCAAGTTTTCCATTGCACATATATTTAAGAAAAGAGACATTTTCTTGATTTACCGTGAAAGGCAATTTTTTTGGCATTTATAGCCGATTTTTGGCGTTTATAGCCGATTTTGGCATTTATAGCCGGTTTTTGGCGTTTATAGCCGATTTACAATTCTTATCAACAATGAAAGATAAGAGTTGTGATTTTTGTCTCTTTTAAAAAAATACAAACTACAATGAAAAGCAAGAAAAGGAGGATCTAACTGTTAGTTTTATGGACTCAATCTAGTAGATGATATAATAAATTGATTAAATTCTTTATTTGTTCATATATTCATGATTACTTTTCATGAGATGAATGGTAATTTATTATATACTTGCACATAACTAATACGAATGACATGATGGTGCATGAGATGAACCGGAGTCCGCAAGTATATTAGATGTAACGCATGTGTATGGATGAGATCCACATACGGGAGACATGTGTGACAAATCTTATACTTAAATATTATCACAACCAGTGATGAGACTCGACATCTCATACTGACAAGGTTGCAGTACTTTGATCACTATTAGATAGTGTGATTTGTCTCGATCATCAGAATGCAAGATTCTGAATCATAGTGTGGGTACATTGGATGTATTGAAGGACCATGAGAAGCACCTTATAAACACTGTCTTTAATTTAAGGTCTGCTCTCATAATTCCCTAGCAATAGGCTCTCAATCCTGAGACATTAATGAACTCAAGTTTCTATCTATTCATTTGCTTTGAGTCACCAATGGTGAGGCCAACTGTAGGTCAACACCTTGGTGATTTGGGTACGTGGTAGTAGAGGTGTGGGAACATTCAATGGTCAAGATGGAATCTATCTCTAATATCCCCTTGTGCCAATTAATGGATTTATCATTGGTAAGTGCGCACCCATTCCGATTAAGAGTTAATTGGAAAGGTACCTATGATCATTATAATTAATTGGGGCTCAAGGATAATAAGATATGGATCTAGTTTGGAAGACAGGTCCAATTGATTCCTGGATATAGATAGAGGGGCTTGCTTGTGGTAATGTGGAAGTTTATGGTCTTCTATGTAATATTCCTAAGACTGGAGTTCAATTGCATTTTTATAGTGGAGTTATTTGTAATTAACTGTTGGGCCAGATTACACATGAGATGTGGAGTCGCATGTCCCAGTTGGAGTCAGCTTTCTAAGGTATCCCTAGTGGTCCCCACGCTAGCCCAATTATTACAAAGATACTAATTCCAGTTGAACTCTAAAAGGAAAGTTACTATTTCTATTTGAAGTGAGAGTTTTAATGGTGGTAATTGTAAACTTACTAATTTTAGTAGAAGTGAGACTTCTATTTTAATTAGAAAGGAATTAGAAAGTTACTAATCATATTTGAAGTGAGACTTCTAATTATGATATGGTAAGTTACTAATTAATTAATGGAAGTAAGACTTCTATTTTAATTGAGAAGAGATAGTTACTAATTTTTGGAAGTAAGACTTCTAATGGAAATTAGTAAGCAGGGCTTGCAAAAGCTATAAATAAAGGAGAGGAGGGCTGGACGTCCCATGCACTATCCTAGCATAGGGATTCACGCCCAAGGTCCCTTTGTGCAAGAGTTCCACATGCCCCTTCTTCTCTCTCTCTTCTAGTTCTCTTTCTAGTTCCTCCATAGAGTTCCTAGTAGTTTTCTCTTGGAGATCCCACCATCTTCTTGAGAAAAAGGAGAATCTGATACGGGTCATAGCATGGAAGATCAAGAGGTCTTGGAGATCCCTATTTGATTAGTGAAAGTGTTTCATCATCAAAGAAAGACGCAACTTCTCCATTAGAGCACAACCAAGCTCCAAAGGTATAATCCACTTCCTTGCATATTGTAGATTATTATGGATGCTTATTAGTTGCTATTTATATCTTCTAGATAGATTGTTTTACTGATCATGATGGCTGAGATTGAGGGCATAGATCTTGGACTGGGTTTTATAGCCTTCTGGATAGTTGATCCCTGCGTCAAGTGAGTCAAAAGTTTTTGAAACCTATCCTAGAGGCCCACCCTATTTCTAACAATTGGTATCAAAGCCTTACCTCATCTCTTATCATGTTAGATCAGTAAGCTTGATCTAATCTTTGCATGAGATGCGAAGAGGATAGATTAAGGGTTATGTACGGATCAGTTTGATGGTTTTGCTTGGATAATTAGTGAATCCATGTTTGGATAGTCACAAAAGGGTTTAACAATGATGGAATGATGGTAGGTGTAAGACCCCGACCCCCAATTTCTCTGTTTAGCATTGTTTTAATCGTGGTTTAGTTTTTTAAGCAAGATTTGAGTTGGTTTGACTTTATTTTTGAGTTTGACTAGATTTTTCCATAGCCTTGGAGATTTGAGGACCGTTGACTTTAGTTTGACCCGGCTTTGTAATATGTGTTTTTATGAGAAATTACTTTTGATTTCTAGAAATTCCGAATTTGGTGTGTTTTGACTCATCTCATTAAGTTTAACAACTTTCATGTTTTGATCATTTTGATTCGATGATCAGAAAATACGTTTTTCGAGAAAAAGGGCAAAAATGGCTTTTCACACCAAATCTGAACTCAAATTTCGAAATTTCAAAACTATGTCAAATTTATAATTTTTAGAAACTAGATTTTTCAAGGATCATTTTATCCTTCTTCATCGATCTCGTCCGGGGCCCCCAAGATGATGTTTTAGCCATTGCAAGTTTTCGACCTGGTGGGCCCACTTTCCACTCAACTTTATCAATCCATCTCCCTCACTCACGTTTTCAAATCTGCAACCCATTTTCAGTTTCAGAACTCAGAAACCAGAGAGAAAACCTTCCTCTCCTTTCATCTTTCTCCTCCTTGCATGTTAGCCATTTGAGCTTGGATTGAAAATCTGAGAGCACAATCTTCTTCCTCTCCTTCCTAGCTCTCCATTGCACCCATTTATTTGAGGATTTCAGCTGGACTACTACCTCTTCTTCTTCCTTGCTTCTTGTTTGGATAGCTTCAGGTAAGAACTCCTCTTCATCTCTTCAATGGAGTCTTTTCAGCTCCTAAATAATCCGTTTTTCAAACATGCAAACCCATTTTCGAATTGGGTCTTTGTTTTCAAGATTTTGGTTGGATTTTGAGGTGTCTTTCTTGGGGCTTTTTGTAGAGCTCGGTTCAGCTGTAGGAAGAGATCCTTGAGGAGGTTTTTGGTTTGACATTGGGCTAAGGCAAGTGAATGAATGAGTTATGACTATGCATGTGTTTGAAATCTATTTATGTTTATATAGTTTTGATTTGAAAAATGTGTTCCATTTGAATGATCTAATTAGTTGTTTAAAGCTTGATTTTTAGAAGATTGTAGTGTATGATTTATGCTCAGTTTTGGATATGATTTTGCTTAGAATAGTATGGAAAATTCTGGTTTATTAATGTTTTAAGAGTGCTGGAAATCCTTTACTAAATTTGTGTTTTCATCTTAGTTAATGTTAAAATTCCTGCAACAATTCTGTACAATGGAATGGCCAATTTTGGATTCTATATTTTTCCTATGAGCAATGCTTAATCTCTATATTTAGCCTATTTATGGGAATGAGACTTTTTATTTGGTGTTCAATGAAACTTTGAATTTGAAATGAAGATTGGGAACTCAGAAAACAGGAAAAAGGTGAAAGGAATGCAAACTGGGCGTGCCTTGGAGCCCCTCACAGCAGGCAACGAGCCCACTTGCTGGAAGGACCCGCTGGTCTCTGCCCCTTTATATGTTTGAGGGCCTGTTTACTACTTTTCTCAATTAATGGGCCTGGCTACTGCTCCACTTCGTTTCAGCTGGGCCTGGGGGCGGGCTGTTTTACTTGGTTGTTTGGGCTTAAATGGTTACCCCTTCTCAGTTCTATGGGCCCGGCCACTGTCCATTCACTTGTTTAGGCCTGTTTTGATATTATTTATTAAACTCTTGGGCCTGTTTTGATAATTTTTATTGAATATTGGGCTGTTTTAAGACTTGTTTCTTGGGCCATTCAAGGATAGTTTTTGGGCTGTTTTAAAACTTGTTTTGTGGGCCATTCAAGGTTTAGTTTTGGGCTGTTTTAAACTTGTTTTGTGGGCCATTCAAGGTTTAGTTTTGGGCTGTTTTAAAACTTGTTTTGTGGGCTTGGTTAAGGTTAGTTTTTTGGACTGTTTTTAAGGATTGTTTGGGCCATGTTTAAAGGGCTGTTTTGGGTTAAATGAGTAGATTGTTTTGGACTCGGTTTAAGGCCAGCTATGGGCCTGTTTTTAAGAGTTTTGACATTACTTTTGATACTTGGAAATTTGTGAAATGGGAATGATGTGAGAATGAGTGTATGTGAAATTACCCGGGAATCGTTCGAGTCTCAATGCGCACTTTATCATTTAAATATTATGGATTTTCATTGGCATCAAACGCACTTTTTATTAATCAATGTTTAAAGGTTAAATGTGCATTGAGATGGTTCCTTGGCAAGGCATTAAGTCATTCTCCACTATCCATTCCATTTCAAGTCAGAACATGTATTTGTATTTGTATTTGTATTTGTATTCTTGGGTAAACTAATTTAAATAGCATCGGTGATTTGTTATAAAATCATGTGGTTTTCCATGTTAGAAAGGGTTGATCGTATGATTTTATACAAATCACTTTGATGTGTATTTGAACGGTTTACCATGGATATTCGTATGTTTTCTCCGATTCGATTTGAAAAGAGATTGGAGCATGTTTGTCACATTCGGGATTTCTTCGATGAGACTATTGTTTTGATAAGGCTAGTATTTGAAAATAAAAACCTCGAGGCAAGACGGGGCCAGAGCTTTGTAGTGCGAGCCCATGAGCCAAAGAGGCTATGATTTCGAAAATAAAACCTCGAGGCAAGACAGGGGCCAGAGCTATGTGGTGTGAGCCCCTGAGCCAAAGGGATTAGTATTATGGTTTGATTCGTATCGGTTCGAGTTTTGAAAACTAAAGGCACCACTAGGCTTAGGTCACCTTGTCGGGCTGATCACCCAGCTTGGGATCTTTAATTTGTCCGCCAGCTGCAGCTTGGATTCTGTCTGTACCGACCATGGCAACGGTTTTATCTGCCGGTCCCATTTGTATGGCTACGGTTCTGATTTTTGATCTGCCGGTCCCATTTGTATGGCTACGGTTCTGATCCTATTTCTAGTACCACGTTCAGTGGCTACGTTTCTGTCTGCTCTTATTACTTCGGTAATAGGAGGATTTAGCTATTTGTGGTCGCCAAGGTTTTATCTGCATATTACTTTATTTTATGATTCTTGTGGGTTATACTCTTTATGCTTTGATTTGGTTATTGTTTACGATATCGATCATTTATCCTATTGTCGCTACTATTCAGTTTTAAATGTATTTTCAATTATTAAATGTTCTGCTTAGGCCGTTATCTTTTCGAGATATTTATACTTCAGAGACTGTTCGTTTATTTGTCTTGATATTTATGTTCGGTCTTTCGATCGCTTTAGCATGTTTTATTGCTATTATTGATTAGACTTTATATTCGGTTTTGCAATGATTTCATCAGGTTTTATATATATTCTTTTGTTTCATATTACTTGATTATTCGCTTGCCAGACCGTCGTGTCTGACCCTGTTTGTTTGGTGCCAGTTTCTTCTCTTTCTGTTTTTAGGTGTTTGATCGGAGGAGGCGGTGGGACCGCCGGTCTGACGTGAGAGGCTGCCCATTGATATCACCTAGATGTCAAGTTTGGCACCGGAGCTCGTATAATCACTTGGGGTAGTATGTCACTTAGTGGGTTATTTGTATGGCTTTGTTAGCATTTTTCTTTGGGTTTGTAATTAAGACATTTGTTAATTGTAATTTGAATATGTGGGAAATAATAGATTTGTTACTACCAGCTCAGTGTTCTTTGGATTATGATTTATACCAGTCTGCCTATTTGATGGCTTTGTGATGTTGGTTGAGTGCGACATGGAACCCGATGGCCACGGATTCCGAGTCGTAACACCATGTTTAGCTTCCGCAAAAATATACTCTGATCGTGATGGAATCTGATTATCCTCATTCACGCGGATCTTGGAAAACATAACAAAAGTTTCAAATTATCCCAAAATTTCGCACTCCGGGATCGGATCACTGCAGGGCCCGGTTTCGGGGTGTGACAGTAGGAAGCCATTGGGAGTCTTCAGAAGTGTTCTGGAGATGTTTGGACACGAAATAGAAAAACCCAACCTGTAGATTTCCGTCAGGTCGGTCGACCGAGCCCTCGGGTCTGTAGACCGAAGACACTAAGGTCGGTCGACCGAAGACACTGACACAGCAGATCGCAGCTCGACCTCCGCCGAGGGACACCCCCGGACCCCCTCTGCGTAGGGCATGAATCATAGTAGTGGCAATATTTGGCATCCTGTCTTTCCATTGTTGTTTGGTAACCCGGTTTTGTGAGATGGTTTGCTAGTATGGGATACTAACATGCAGGTTATCATGTTCTCTCCATATGGCCACAAGTCTTTTATTTTCTTTATGGATGAATATTTATTTTTGGCAAGTTGTAAAGGGCATCATGGTTTCCTTGGTTTCCCAGTTTAGGGCAAGGCATGGTGAAATTCCCTATGAGCCTTTTATTTCCATTAATAGATTATCATGTAAGTCTCATCGTAGAGACATAGGAATTTATGTAATTTTCTAAATTTGTAAATTCTGGCGATGTCTGAGACAAAGAAGGAAAGTGAAGCTGGACTCCTAATCAAGAGTTTGAAGATTACCAAAGGTGTTTTGGAGTTTCCCAAAGAGTTTGAGGAATTTCAAATTTTTGAAAAGTCTAGAAGTCCAAGAAGTCTATTCCGCTTGGGCCATGTGGAGAAGATTGACTAGTTTCTAATTTTAGCATTTTCTATTTATAGTTGAATGTTTGATTTAGAATGTTTCCAAATCTGATCCAAACATAGCAAGTTACTAATATTGGTCAAATCAAATTAATTTTTGGAAAGAGTTCTAATTAGTGTTGATGACCCATGAGATGGACAATATTGGTAACACTAATTTAAGAAACTGGACTTTCCTTAAAATAACTTGACTTGGAACCAATCTTAGATCATATCATGAGATGATTTGATGATTCATATATTTATATATGAGGGCCTAATACCTTAAAAAGGAAATCCTCAATTCTAAAATAATAAGTGGGAGCGGGGCATTTAAATTGAGAAATCCCCATGGTTTTCCACCATAGGTCCATTGTAAGGAAAGTATTAGCCTCGCGCCACCAAGAGTGTGGCCATTCCTTCGGAGGGCTTTTACTTGTCTGGTTACTAGATATGGATCTCCTATGGATAGTGTTGGTGAGACGGGGTGGGGGCTTACTCCCCTAGGAGGAGCTGCTCACAACAGTTGTCATGCAATGCTAGTTGGTGGGTCACACTTAACTAAAATAATGATGTAGTATCCCCTAGGATTTGCCTCATGTATTTTAGAAACCAAAGTTAATCGGGAGTCATACATTATTTGGTATGAGATACCTAGATGATAATGAATGATGGGGATCATGGATAGTTAGTCTTAATTCCAATTTTGACGAGCTTTGATCCGCACCAATCCAAGGACATTCACACTCCCCAAGGAGGCATGCCCTAGAGGATTGGGATTCCGATGTATTCTAAATTCAGTGCTTATGAGGATTCCCATATGAATTTGGTAGAATACTAAACCCTAATGTCATTTATATTCTTTTATTGAATGTATGGTTATGTGCTTTAATTTATACAGCATGAATTCGAATACTTTCAATCCACTTGTGACCATCCTCAACCAGAACAAGTTGATGGGATCCAACTATGTAGACTGGAAAAGGAACCTGAATATTATCTTGACATCTTCAAGTTGCAAATATATCCTTACTATACCCTCCCTTCCTGAGCCTGAGCCTGATGCACCACAGATTGTGAAAAATTTTTACACCAAGTGGGCCAAAGACAATGAGATGGCCAGATGTTTTATTCAGGCATCCATGTCTACTGTTTTGCAAGAACAACATCAATCCTATAAGTCAACATACGATATTATATCGAACTTAAAAGATATGTTTGCAGAACAGGTCAGGCTTGCTAGGCAGGCTGCTATAAAAGTGCTGATGGAGACTAAGATGGCTGAGGGAACCCCAGTACAAAAACATTTGTTAAAAATGAAGTTGGCATTGAATGAGTTAGATGTACTGGGGACTATGATTGATACAGAATCGCAGATCGACATGATCATTCAATCACTACCGGACTCATTCAAACATTTCGAGATCAATTATAATAAATTGGAAATGACAATAGCTGAGTTGTCTCGCCAGCTGGTAGTGTTTGAGGAAATCATGAAGAAAAGACCAACTACCCTCATGACAGAAAAGCCATTTGCTAAGTCTAAGCCGAAAGGCAAAGACCGGGATAGCAAGAAGAAATCAGTCATCAAAGGTCCTAACGTGGAGTATGGTTCCACTAGTGGTGTGGCCAAGGTCAAGGATACGAGAGCAAAGGGAAACTGTTTCCACTGTGGTATGATAGGACATTGGAAGAGGAATTGTCCACGATTTCTGTCAAAGGAAAAGACCTTAGGTATGATTGAGTCACTTATTTCTGAAGTTAGTTTTGCAACTAGTACTTCAGAATCTTGGTTTGTAGACTTCGGTGCAACAAATTACATCAGTAATATGTTGTAGGAGTTACAGGTAACCAGGAGGATTAATGACGGGGAAATCAGTATTAACCTGGGATCGGAAGCCAAGGCAGAAGCAGTGTCAGTAGGAGTAGTAACTTAGTTGCTTTCAAATATTAAGTTGATTTTGTTAGATACATTGTATATACCGTTTTAAGACGAAATTTTAATTTCTAGTATGATGAATAAGAGTTATTCTGCTACTTTTGGCAATTAAATTGTCTTAAAGAAGAGCGGTACTCTTATATATTCTGACATGGTAATCAATGGATTTTATTTGTTAACTCCCACAATGTATGAGATTCATGACACTAATGTTAATAATAGACCATCATTAAAGATGTAGTCACCTTCATCTAATCCAACAAACTTTGGCACCTAAGAGGCTAGGTCATATAAACGTAAACAGGATTGAAAGGCTAGTGAAAGATGGTATCTTGCCTTCATTGGTGGTAGAATCAATGCCTGTCTGCAAATCCTGTCTGGAAGGCAAAATGACTAAAAGACCCTTATTCATTTAAGGGCAGTAGGGCCAAAGATTTATTGAAGTTAGTGTATACTGATATGTATGGACCCATAATATTAGAGCAAGAGATTGATACGAGTATTTCATCACTTTCACCAATGATTACTCAAGATATGGATACATATACCTTATGCACCGCAAGTCCAAGATTTTTGAATAGTTCAAAGAGTTTTCTAGTGGAAGCGGAAAAGCAATTAGGTACAAGTATAAATACTCTTCGATGAGATCGATGAGGTGAATATCTCTCCACTGATTTTATGGGATACTTATCAGTAAATGGGATTTGATCCCAGTAGTCTGCTCCTGGTTTACCTCAACAGAATGGAGTAGTAGAAAGAAGGAACAAGACTCTTTTAGATATGATCAAGTCTATGATTGAGTTTCTACGGATTACCTATATTTTGGGATATGGAAACTGACATATATACTAAACCTCATTCCATCTAAGTCTATACTTGAGACTCCCAGGGAGTTATGGATAGGGCGAAAGCCTAGTCTACAACGTTTTCAGGGTTGTCCGGCACACGTGCTGAAGGATAAGACGGATTAGTTGGAATCGAAGTCGGAAGTATATATGTTTATACCCAAAAGGAACTAAAGGTTGGTTGCTCTATAATCCTAGAGAGCATAAAGTGCTTCGCAGCACCAATGCGGTTTTCTGGAGGGAGATTATAAGATTGACTGGAAATCTTTAGAAATGGTTATCTTGGAAGAAATTCAAGAGAGATCAATTCCAAATCCAAGAATAACCAAACTTTAAGAAAATCCGCCCATACTTGACCCAGTAGTTACACCAATGCCTTGTCGTAGTGGGAGTATTGTCAGGACCCTTGACAAGTTATTGGTCTAGGGAAAGTCTTACAAGGCAATCCCGGTGTAACCGGAACAAGATCCCTATAACTATGATAAAGCAGTTAATGACATAGTTTCGGGACGTTGGTTAGATGCTATGAAAGCTGAGGTGGAGTCTTTGTACTCTAATCAGGTCTGGATACTTGTGGACTTGTCTACCAATAGCAAACCTATTGGGTGCAAGTGAGTCTACAAAAGCAAAAGGAGAGCCAGATGGAAGAGTTCCATCTGAATACTCTTATCCATTGCGGTCCATCTCGGTAACGAGATTTGGCAAATGGATGTCAAGACAGCGTCTCATGACGGCAATCTTGAGGAAAACATCTATATGATGTAGCCAGATGGTTCTATAGCTAATAACCAAGTGCAAAGAGTTTGTAGGCTGCATAAGTCCATTTATGGATTAAAGCAGGTATCCCAAAATAGGAACATCCGTCTTGACAAGGAAATCAAGTCACTTGATTTTTATCAGAATCCGGATAATTCATGTGTAAATGAAAAGTCAAGAACGCAGGGTAGTTTTTCTGGTATTATATGTCGACGACATCCTTCTCCCATGGAGTGACATAGAGATATCGTCGTCAGTAAAAGTTTTGGTTGGCTAAGACTTTTGATAATAAAGGACTTTGGAGAAGCCAGGTACATCCTAAGGATAAATTTCCATTGAGACAGAAAAATAGGATCATAAGGCTTATCCCAATGATGTGTACATAGATAAGGTTCTGGTACGGTAAGCTATGCTTTGTACTAGATCGGATATCTGTCACGCAATAGGCCTAGTCAACAAATATCAGTCTAGCACAGGTCTTTATCATTGACTGCTGTAAGATGTGTTCTCGAATACTTGAGAAGAACTAGAGATCACATGTTGAGTTACAGCAATAATGAGTTGATTCCAGTCGGTCACATAGATACTGACTTATAGTCAGATCAGGATTCCAGGAAATCAACTTCTGGGTATGTTCTTATGTTGTAGCAGCTTGAGAAGTAGCTAAGGTAGCAGATTGACTCAAAAGATTCCTTATGGAATTTGAAGTGGTATTTTTGGCAGGACAGCCGATCACAGTTTACTGTGATGACAGCAGGGCAGTCACTAAGTCCAAATAACCCAAGAGCCAAAAAGCATGTACAGAGGAAGTTATACATGGTCAGATAGATTGTGCAGAGAGGTGATCACCAAGATAGCCTCTGTAGACAATCTAGTAGATCCATCTACTAAGCCTTTGACTACCAAAGTCTTTGAGCTATAAGTAGGCGGGATGTGCATGAGATGCAACTCTAACTGGCATTGAGCCCAAGTGGGAGATTGTTAGTTTTATAGACTCAATCCAGTAGATGATATAATAAATTGATTAAATTCTTTATTTGTTCAAATATTCATGCTTACTTTTCAAGAGATGAATGGTAATTTATTATATACTTGCACATAACTAATACGAATGACATGATGGTTCATGAGATGAACCGGAGTCCACAAGTAAATTAGATGTAACACGTGTATGGATGAGATCCACATACGAGAGACATGTGTGACAAATCTTATACTTAAATATTATCACAACCAGTGATGAGACTGGACATCTCATACTGACAAGGTTGCAGTACTTTGATCATTATGAGATAGTGTGATTTGTCTCGATCATCAGAATGGAAGATTCTGGATCATAGTGCTGGAACATTGGATGTATTGAAGGACCATGAGAAGCACCTTATAAACACTGTCTTTAATTTAAGGTCTGCTCTCATAATTCCCTAGCAATAGGCTCTCAATCCTGAGACATTAATGAACTCAAGTTTCTATCTATTCATTTGCTTTGAGTCACCAATGGTGAGGCCAACTGTAGGTCAACACCTTGGTGATTTGGGTACGTGGTAGTAGAGTTGTGGGAACATTCAATGGTCAAGATGGAATCTATCTCTAATATCCCCTTGTGCCAATTAATGGATTTATCATTGGTAAGTGCGCACCCATTCCGATTAAGAGTTAATTGGAAAGGTACCTATGATCATTATAATTAATTGGGGCTCAAGGATAATAAGATATGGATCTAGTTTGGAAGACAGGTCCAATTGATTCCTGGATATAGATAGAGGGTCCTACTTGTGGTAATGTGGAAGTTTATGGTCTTCTATGTAATATTCCTAAGACTGGAGTTCAATTGCATTTATATAGTGGAGTTATTTGTAATTAACTGTGGGCCCAGATTACACATGAGATGTGGAGTCGCATGTCCTAGTTGGAGTCAGCTTTCTAAGGAATCCCTAGTGGTCCCCACGCTAGCCCAATTATTACAAAGATACTAATTCCAGTTGAACTCTAAAAGGAAAGTTACTATTTCTATTTGAAGTCAGACTTCTAATAGTGGTAATAGTAGACTTACTAATTTTAGTAGAAGTGGGACTTCTATTTTAATTAGAAAGGAATTAGAAAGTTACTAATCATATTTGAAGTGAGACTTCTAATTATGATATGGTAAGTTACTAATTAATTAATGGAAGTAAGACTTCTATTTTAATTGAGAAGAGATAGTTACTAATTTTTGGAAGTAAGACTTCTAATGGAAATTAGTAAGCAGGGCTTGCAAAAGCTATAAATAAAGGAGAGGAGGGCTGGACGTCCCATGCACTATCCTAGCATAGGGATTCACGCCCAAGGTCCCTTTGTGCAAGAGTTCCACATGCCCCTTCTTCTCTCCCTCTTCTAGTTCTCTTTCTAGTTCCTCCATAGAGTTCCTAGTAGTTTTCTCTTGGAGATCCCACCATCTTCTTGAGAAAAAGGAGAATCTGATATGGGTCATAACGTGGAAGATCAAGAGGTCTTGGAGATCCCTATTTGATTAGTGAAAGCATTTCATCATAAAAGAAAGACGCAACTTCTCCATTAGAGCACAACCGAGCTCCAAAGGTATAATCCACTTCCTTGTATGTTGTAGATTATTATGGATGCTTATTAGTTGCTGTTTCTATCTTCTAGATAGATTGTTTTACTGATCATGATGGCTGAGACTGAGGACCTAGATCTTGGACTGGGTTTTATAGCCTTCTGGATAGTTGATCCCTGCGTCAAGTGGGTCAAAAGTTTTTGAAACCTATCCTAGAGGCCCACCCTATTTCCAACACTAACTTCTCAGGAGATTGTGGGGGACTCGTTCAGATTGACGGTCGCAAGCCATATGTGGATTTCGTCATCATCCATGCAGATGAGAACAGATGATGTTCTTGATTCGCATGGCTTGGCTATAACCTCAGATTTTTAGAGGACAAAGACCGAGAGGAGGTCCTATGTCTAATAAAAAGCTAAGTAGACGGGCTGAAAAGCCACATCTAAGCCATTGGAGGCAGAAGGAGAAGGCAAGGAACTTGGGGGGAGTACCACCCAAGGGACTTTTGTCACCTTGTAGCGGTGGCAGGTGCAGAACTTCAGCAGAGTTTTCTCTCTTTCTTTCTTTGGATTTTCTGTGCTTTTTTCTGATCAGGTATCTCTATTTGATTTTTTCGATCTGGAATTCTTTGGAATGCTCTCCTATTTATAAATGTATTTTTTGGCAAACCAAGATGTTCATGCATGCATTCTTTTGTAAATTGAATTGGTAGCATGATGTGAGAGCATACCTGAAAGTTTTTGCAAATTTGGGAATTTTGGAGCTCGCAGTGATGGTGAGCCCTTCCTGATTTTGCGAAGACTTTGAGGTTTCGAAAGTTTGGAGTTTCGGAGCTCGCAGCAATGTTGAGCACGTCTTCAAGCTTTCTATTTCTTTCGGGGTATTTCCTTTTTTCTTCGGAGTTGCCCTGGAGTCATGTCAAAATTTCACCAGATTTTTTTTAGCAAAATTCTGTCATTTTGATGATGATATTTTTCTTTTCCATCCTTTCCAAGTGGTTCCTTCAGAACGAACAAGGGTAAAGAGCATGCTACAACCGTACCTCATCTGTCTCTAGATCTTCCAATCTTGCCGTTCGGTAGGCCTGGGAGAAGGTCCAGTATGTTGAGAGAAACATGGAAGAGTGTGACTCCCTCAACAGAGATGAGATGAGGCAGCGACTGATCGCTCTCAAGGATGAGGAATTTTATAAGATCATGGTAAGTAACCGTCCTTGGGGTGATAGACGATCAGAGGGTTTTGCCCAAGCCTACCTTCTTCTTTGGCGATGCAGTCCCTGAAGACGTGGCATACCAGAGGAGATGTTCTAAGAGGGAAGATCCTCCAAGCTGGGTGAGAAGGATAAATGTAATCAAGATCGGGGTTTTCGTTGGCGGTTCTCCTGGATATGTGGAGAAGTCGCCTGCTGACATGGACATGTTGATGCCGGCCAGCGGCTACCAGGGCTCTGATTATCCGTCTGTCAATTTGGGACCGGTGGGCCTTGGTATTTTCAGCAGTGACGGCAGCAATTGGGTGAAACCTATTCGACTTCGTGGTTGTTTTAGTGCTGACTCCGAGTGGAAATCATGGACTAATCGCGTCCTACTGATTAGTGGGGCGTTTTGAGGGAAGCCGGGATTATTGATGCTGCCCGCGCCTTTAGGGAGACCGTGATCTTTTCCGACGAGGCCTTCATAGCTATGTTGGAGTCATTCCTTCCACAAACCAATATCTTCATTGTCACGAATGGTGAGATTGGTTTTTTTTTTAAGGAGTTGAGCACCATTACTGGATTGCCTATCCTTGGTAAACTCTATGAAGAGTTCATGCCGATTGACGGCGTCTTGGAGGAACAGTCGGAGGAGTTCAGGCTCCTGTACTTTCAGCTTGTCACCTTTTATTATTTTTTGAAAGAGAAGGACGGCTCGAAAGTTATATCCAGTAGTTGGAAGAGTTCTGGCTCTTCATTCCTAGACTTTTTTGACATTAAAGAGTCTTCTGATAGCGTGACCCGGGAAGCCAGGGCTCAGGATCCAGGTTCGAAGAAGACTTCGGCCATGCAAGAAGAGTTAAGGGGTTTCTTCGCAAGTACAGACGCCATTTGTTCTGACATTGCACTGCGGAGAGATCTTGCTATTTACCTCACTTATTGGCTAGGTGATGCTATTTTTGCTGGAGGAGATGGAACGCACATCAGGCCGCATTGTATTTTTTCTGCCTGTCAGATGGCATTTGGAGAGCAGCTTGCTTTGGTGCCAGCACTTTACTCCTACTTGAGTACAGAACTGCAAGAAGCTGTTTTTTTGGTTCGGCTTGGGCTTCCCATGAACAGGGTATTTTCAGCCCATATCTTCTATTCGTGGTATGCATACCACTGTCCTGGCTTCCATTGGCTGGGTGCTGCACAGGATGATGATCCTCTAATGATTCGACTGGCTAAGGGGAAAGCCGTGTCTGAATCACTTTTGTTTACCTGCATGAGGATCCGACAATTCAGGGACGTCGAGATGGGGCAGTCTTCAGTGAATCTTTCTTCGGAGTTGCGGAAGAAGGCTTTTGATTTTGGTGCCTCCCGAGACTCTACCAGGGCAGGGTCAGGAAGGCATTACTCATTGACAAATGCAGAGAAGGAGTGGCTTTTCAGCATATGTGTCGGCACAAAGGTGTACCGTAGACATCTTTTCATCGACATCCAGTCGTATGTACCTTCTTGCTTTGCGCCGCAATTGGATTTTTCTCAAGGCGTTGTTGGAGCACCTTCAAGTATGGTGAAGCACTTTGGAGGTTTACAGGACGGGAGAAATGCATGGGCTTTCTATAGTGCTGAAGACACTACTGCCATGATTTCCTATCCTGTATTGTCAACTTCCTGAACTGCCGGCTTCGCGAAGTGGTTCGCGGAGAGCTTTTCGGCATATCGGGGGCTTTCCAAGAAGGAGCTTGATGTGAAGCTATTGTCTGGAAAAGGCCTTGAAAAGTCGGATGGCATCTGGCGAGAGGAAGTTTGGGCCTTCCTTTCTGGAGAGAAACACAAGATAGGCTTCCTCGGTGACCAGGGCGTCATTGGTTCTGAAGCTGTTCGAGAAATACCTGATGAGGCTTTAGAGCAACTAGAACAGGAGGAAGCTAAGCTTGACGCTTGGATACAAGCGGCACAGAGGCGAGCTTCCGTGGAGTCTACTGATAAGAGTAGACCATCCAGTGAGGAGTCAAGTGAGAGACATGACTCTGACAGTGGGGCGGGCTCTTCTAGGAAGCGAGCCCATAGAGGTAAGAGGAAGAGAAGTCAGCATCGCAAAAAGGAGCAACACGAAGACTCTTCTGATATGGAAGTCCCTCTTACTATCAATGAAGAGGTGCCAGGGAATGCTGAAGAGCCTCCAGAAAAGAGAAGCCGAAAAGAAGAGACCGTCGGTGAAGGTATGATTCTTCCTCTTTCTCTTTTCGTTCCTTTCGTGGGATTTTTCCATGTTTTGATTTGCTTTCTACTTCTGTTTTTCTCTTCTTTTTTTTTAGCAGAGGAAGAAGACTTGGCGATGCCTGAGGTCCCGACCGATGAGGCGGTGATGGATCCTATGGGCCGGGGGCACCTGAAGAAGAACTGAGGGACTCTGGAGTGAATCCAGAATCTCCAATTGGTATAACTTCTTTTGCTTCTTTTTTTTTTGTTTGTGACTTGACTTCCTTAAATTTTTTTTGTGTCAGTTGATTTGCCATAAGATTCCGATGACTTTGAACAATTGATGGATGCAAATGTTAATGATGCTTCCAATGAGTTCATGAAGGAAGAGAACGTTCCGCCAGTCGTCGAAGAAGGTACTTTATAGTAATAACCCTGATAATGATTTTCAAACAGGATCATATTCATACCTTTTTGTGTTTCATTGGCAGGTTTTGAAGTGACAGAAGAGAGTCCATCGCTTCCTTCAAAACCAGAGCAAGGGATGGCAGAGGTTGATCCAGAGGTAAAGACTCGTAGAACCAGTTCTGACACGGCGAGGCAAGAACTCGTGATGAGATTCCTTCCCCAGTTGTTACTCTTCCAACGGGGCATGACATGAGCAGCCGACCGACGGAGCGGGGCGAATCTTCATCTGGGCCATCTCTTCTATTTGCGAAGAAGATGTTGGAACGAGTTTTGTGCTCTTGGATTGAGACTCTCCTTTCTAGACACTTTGATGCCGGATTTGGTATGATCCAGCATGTGCAAGAGATTTTCACTGATGCCGAAGAAGTTGGTCTGGATGTCACAAGTGCCAGGGCGATCGTTGATATGATCATTGCACTGGGTGACAAGTGGTTTGAGACCATGGACTTCCCTGATGACCAGTTCATCAAGGAGATATTCTTGGATCCTGCTAACAGGGCTAAGTCTGACCGGAATGAGGCTACACAGAGCAGGAAGCAGGTAGTTCGAGAGAAGAACTTAGAAGAGTTAGCCATCATCGGGCTGAGGCACGACCTTAACATCCTTGATAGGGAGGTCGATGAGGCCGGGAAACATCTTTAGCATTTGAAGGCACAAGTCGCTGCCAAGTGGGCTGCTATAACAGAGGCTCGTGACAGGGAGAGTGCTCTGATTTGTCGGGTTGCAGATGCCGATCAAGTTCTCGAAAGGAAGTTTCAAGAAGATAAACAATGGCAAACTGTTCGAGATAAGCTTCCCGGTATAAAAGAAGGGTTGCAGCCTTCTTCAGCATCTCATGATAAGTTCCTGAAGAAGCGTGCCTTGGAAACTATGACGGCTAAGGCCAACAGTTTGCTTGAGGAGTTGAGACTTTGGCTACAGACCATTTTTGGCTGAGCTCCTGATTTTTTTTTAAAGCAGAAACTTATTTTTTTTTGGTACCACATGTATATTTTTTTGGTACTCTCTCTGTTTTTTTTTTTTGTAGTGCTTGTAAACACTTTCTTTTGGTACCACATGTATTTTTTGGTACTCTTTTTTTTGTTTTCCCTACGCTCACTTAAATCTTTTTGTGATGAAAACAATTGCTAAATGGGATATTTTTTTTTTTGTTTTCCCTACGCTCACTTAAATCTTTTTATGATGAAAGCAATTGCTAAATGGGATTTGATCAAAAGTTTGTCATTTTGTGAAAATCTTTTATCAAATGATTGTTTTGGCATGGGAGCCAAATTTTGTTTGTGGCATGAGAGCCGATTTTTTGTGGCATTGATAGCCGAGTTTGTGGCATTGATAGCCGGTTTGTGGCATTGATAGCCGGGGTTTTTGAAAGCCAAGTTTTGATTTGTTGCATTGATAGCCGATTTTGTTTTGTGGTATTGATAGCCGATTTTGGTGGCATTTATAGCCGGTTTTGTTTTGTGGCATTTATAGCCGGTTTTGGTTTTCAAAAATGCAAGTATCGACTAAAAGTCGCCTCCCTGCTGGATGGTCTTGCAAGTATTGATGGAATGTTGCATCCTTGCTTATTCGGTTGCGAGTATTGATGGAAAGTCGCCTTCTCGTGGATTTGGTGCAAGTATCGATGAATGTCACATCCTTGCTTTTCAAAAATTTTGGTTTTGCGGGTACTGACTTGATGTCGTTTCCCCACGTTTTTGAAATTTGTGGTGTTCTCGAACCTTTGGGTTGTGGATATCAACTGAAATGTTGCATCTCCATGATTTCTTGGTTTTTTCGAACCTTTGAAATTTGGGTTGTGGATATCAACTGCAATGTTGCGTCTCCACGGTTTTAGGTTTCTTTGGGTTTTGCAAGTATCGACGAAATGTCACTTCCCTGCTATTTTGGAAGTGTCGAACATGGTTCGCATTCTTTCGATTGGTGCGAACATCAACCAAGCGTTGCTTCCCCGCGGTTTTTGAAAAACCTTTTTTTTTTGTCTAAAGACACGTGGGTCATAAATTTTGACCTAAAACCATTTTGGCTGTAAAAGGCTGGGTGGACTAAGGTGGAAATCCCTGAATCCAGATTTTGTTTCAAACCATGAATTTTGGGTTCAAGGATTGAGAATTTTGGTCAAGTCAGGGAGAGGCTCCTAAACTTAGAATTTTTTTTTTAACAATGAAACGATGAAAGTAAGCATTGTTTGAATTTCTAGAAATTTCAACATTTGATATGAAAATTCTAAAAAGAGTGGGTTTGACGAGCGAGTACTTGGAAATAGATTTTGGCCGTACAGGCATTGCTCTTACCCAGTTGGGTATGTCCTCAAGGATAGTACCGCTTTAAGAACTTGTCGTTGATGGGCAGTATAAATCTATCACCCTCCATGTTTAGGAGTGCGTATGAGCCGTTGGAGAAAACCTTGTCGATGACGTAGGGTCCCTCCCATTTTTGCTCAAACCTTCCTTTGGACTTGTGAGATAAGATCATTGGTATCTTTACCGTAAGAACCAAGTCACCCTTTTCGTAGGCGCGTTGCTGACCTTCTTATCAAAAGATCCTGCCATACGTGCTTGGTAAAGTTCAATGCTTTGTTGAGCTTCGAGCCGTCTCTCATCGAGATTATCCAGCTCATGGAGTCGCAATTTGACATTGCTTTCTTGAGTCATGTCATTTTGCAAAGATACCCTCAAGGAAGGAATTTGTACTTCCAAGGGTACGACAGCTTCGCATCCATAGACTAAGGAAAATGGTGTGCTTTGGGTTGGTCTTCGAACTGTGGCTCGATAGGCCCACAAAGCTTCAGACAGTTTGTCGCTCCAGTCTCTTTTACGACTGGAGACCATTTTTTTGAGGATTTTGCAGAGTGTCTTGTTGAAAGCTTCTGCTAATCCGTTTGCTGCCGGATTGTATGGAGTCGAATGACAGCTTTGGATTTTGTATTTGTCGCAAAACCTGTAGAATCGAGATCTCGGAATTGTGGTCCGTTATCATGGACGAATCTTTTTGGTATGCCAAAACGACAAATGATGTTGGTGCACAGGAACTGAAGGACTGATGAGGTCTTCATTTCGTTGAGCGCAAATGCTTCTGACCACTTGGAGAAATAATTCGTAGCGGCGAAGATGAAGCGATGACCTTTACATGAAGGGGGAGAAATAAGACCAATAATGTCCATACCCCAGGATTCGAAAGGACATGAGATTGCTCTTGGATGAAGGATCTTCTGTTGAAAGGTTCGTAGGTGGTTCCTCCACAATATTTTCGGAGGCTTCCAGCTCAATGAGACCTTCTGGGGTTTCAAGGGCATTTCCAGACTAAGGTTTTGTTCCTTTCCACGAGTCTTGTTGATTGGAGATCTTTTCAAGGCTTGCTTTTAGATGGTCCTAATCGCCTATTGAAACTGGGTCGAAGTAAGGTACTTCTTTTGGAGACGAGGGTTCTTCTGGGTTAGAAGACCACTCGTCTGTGCCATCGGACAATTCCTCTTCATCGTTGTCACGCCCCGAAACCGGGCCCTGCAGTGATCCGATCCCGGGGTGCGAAATTTTGGGATAATTTGAAACTTTTTGTTATAGTTCCCAAGATCCGCGTGAATGAGGATAATCACATTCCAACACAATCAGAGTATATTTTCGCGGAAGCTAAACATGGTGTTACGACCCGAAATCCGTGGCCATCGGGTTCCGTGTCGCACGCAACCAATATCACAAAGCCATCAATAAACAGACTGGCATAAATCATATATCTGAACACACTGAGCTGGTAGTAACAAGACTAATTAATGCCCACATATTCAAGTTACAATTAACAAATGTCTTAATTACAAACCCAAAGAAAAAGGCTGATAAAGCCATACAAAATATCCAACTAGACAGAATACTACCCTCAATATTAGATACGAACTCCGATGCCAAACCTGACATCTAAATGATATCAAAGAGCAGCCTCTCACGTCAGACCGGCGGTCCCACCGCCTCCTCTTATCAAACACCTAAAAACAAAGAGAGCGGAATCTGGCACCAAACAAATAAGGGTCAGACACGACGGTCTGGCAAGTAAATAAACAAGTAATATGAACAAAAGAGCATTCGTAAAACCTGATGAAATCATCGTAAAACCGAATAAATAGTCTAAACAATAATGACGATAAAGCATGCTAAAACGATCGAAAGGCCGAACATAAGTATCAAAACAAATAAAAGAACAGTCTCTGAAACATAAATATCTCGAAAAGATAACAGTCTAATAAAACATTTAATAGTCGGAAATACATTTAAAACTGAATAGTAGGGACAATACAATAAAGATCGATATCGTAAACATTAAACAAATCAAAGCATAAAAAGTATAACCGACAAGAATCATATACTAAAGCAATATACAGATAAAACACTGGCAACCACAATTAGCTAAATCCTCCTATTACCGAAGTAATAAGAGCAGACAGAGCGTAGCCACTGAACGTGGTACTAAAAATAGGATCAGCACCGTAGCCATACAAATGGGACCGGCAGATCAAAAATCAGAACCGTAGCCATACAAATGGGACCGGCAGATAGTTACCGTTGCCATGGTCGGTACAGACAGAATCCAAGCTGCAGCTGGCGGACAGAGTAAAGATCCCAAGCCGGGTGATCAGCCCGACAAGGTGACCTAAGCCTAGTGGTGCCTTTAGTTTTCAAAACTCAACAGATACAAGTCTAACATAATACTAATCCCTTTGGCTCAGGGGCTCACACCACATAGCTCTGGCCCCGTCTTGCCTCGGGGTTTTGTTTTCGGAATCATAGCCTCTTTGGCTCATGGGCTCGCACCACATAGCTCTGGCCCCGTCTTGCCTCGAGGTTTTTATTTTCAGATACTAGTGTTGTCAAAACAATAGTCTTATCGAAGAAATCCCGAATGTGACGAACATACTCAATCTCTTTTCAAATCGAATCGGAGAAAACATACGAATATCTCTGGTAAACCGTTCAAATACGCATCAAGGTGATTCGTATAAAATCGTACGGTCAATCCTTTCGAACGTGGAAAACCACATGATTTTATAACAACTCATCGATGCTATTTAAATTAGTTCACCAAAGAAAACAAATACAAATACAAATACAAATACAAATAGATTTTTCTGACTTGAAATGGAATGGACAGTGGAGAATGACTTAATGACTTACCAAGGAACCATCTCAATGCACATTTAACCTTTAAACATTGATTGATAGAGAATGTGTTTGATGCCAATGAAAATCCACAATATTTAAATGATAAAGTGCGCATTGAGACTCGAACGATTCCCGGGTAATTCCACATACACTCATCCTCACATCATTCCCATTTCACGAATTTCCAAGTAATACAAGTAGTCCAAAAATCTCTTTAAAATAGGCCCATAGCTGGCCCTAATCCAAGTCCAATAGTCCTTAATGACAATCCAAAAACCAACCTTAATCAAGCCTACAAGACAAGTTTTAAAACGGTCCAAAACTAATCCTTGAATATCTCACAAACAAATTCTTAAAAACTAATCCAAACTAATCTTTGAATGACCTACAAAACAGGTTTTGAAAATAGCCCAAAACCAAACTTGAATTGCCCACAAAACAGATTTTTAAATCCGCCCAAAACTAGACCTGAACCAGGCCCACAAATAGATTTTTAAAACAACCCAAAACTAGACCTGAACCAGGCCCACAAACAGATTTTAAAACAGCCCAATGTCAGGCCCTAAAATGACCCAACATCAGGTCTTAAAATGGCCCAAAGACTGGCCTGAATCAGGCCCAAGGAAGCCCCTAAAATATGGCCCACAAAAATCCCCAAATCCAGGCCCGAACCCGAGCCCAGACTAAGCTGGGCTCGCTCGAGCGGACCCAGACAGAAGCTGGGTCGCTCGAGCGGACCCAGACAGTGCCTGGTCCGCTCGAGCGACCCAGTGGGTCGCTCGAGCAGACTGGGCCTGCCCAGTCCAGCCCGAGTGCAGAATTCTCCCCTTTTTTTTTTTTGTTTTCTTCCTCTTTTCTTGCTCAATTCCATTCCTTTTCATTCCTACAATTTTCCACAATAATTTGGGCCATTTCTTGACCTTCTAAACTCCTCAAATCACCATCCATGATCCTTCCAATTGATCAAAACACAACACTATTAAAGATCAAAGTTTTTCTCCCTTTTCTTTGAACACACTATTTAACACAAAGGAAAACTAATTTTTCAAAGTGAGCAAAGTGAAGACAACCTCCTATACAATGTAAAGCAATAGTATAAGGGCATAAACATAGTGTTTCTTCATTCATTCAAAGCCAATCCATAAACCATGAAAAGTGAACAAAATAAGGAAAAAGCCATGAAGCTTAAACAAGAAACACAAAAACATCATATTAATTGTGAAATTCACTTGCCTCAAGCCTCAATGAAGGCTAAGATGCTCTCCAAACCATGCTCTAGGGTCTCAAGCTCCCAAAATCACAAAACCCCCAAATAGCTCATGGAAAAACCCTAGAAAACAAATCCATTTCCAAATTTCCACGAAAACCCATTGCATAAAAGAGAGAAATACTCCACGAGGTTTGAAAAACCAAGATCTCATGAAAAGAAAACCATTGCTAACCTTTGGGTGTTCCAAACAAGAAGAAGAGCTTGAAAGATGGGTCTTCTCTAGCACAAACATCTCAAAAATGGCATCTAAGGGAAGCTTGAAAGATGGGGAAGAAGATGAGGAGCTCATTCCTCCATTTAGCATCAAAGAACAAGAGACACAAGAGGAGAGAGGAAGGGGGCTGGGAGAAACCCTAACCCCTCTCTTGTTGCAGGAAATGAGAGAATGGGGAAGAGAAGAGACCCAATGGTGGTTTTATAGAACAAATGGGCTGGGCCCCATGGGCCCCAAACTTACCAAAGCTGAAACTAATGTTTGCGGGTCCCGAATGAAAACGACGAAGAAGACAAAAATGATCAGCGAAATATCTACTTCCCGAAAAGTATATTTTCCCCAATTTCTGAAATTTTCGAAATTCATGGACAGATTTCATGTAAAAGGTCAGTTTTGCCCTTTTCCTCGAAAAACGTGATTTCTGAGTATCAAATCAAAATGATCAAAACAAGAAAGTTGTTAAACTTCATAAAATGAGTCAAAATACACCAAATCCAGAATTTTTAGAAACCCGAAGTAATTTTCTCATAAAAATATAAATCATATTGACCGGGTCAAACCAAAGTCAACGGTCTCAAAATCTCCAAGGTTATGGAAAAATCCGGTTAAACTCAAAAAAACGCGGTCAAACTAAATCAAATCTCACTTAACAAGTTAAACCACGATTAAAACAATACTAAATAAAAGAACTGGGGTCGGGATCTTACAATCGTCAGAGAAATCGTACCAATTGGATGAGCTTCCTGGATCTTTGTCAGGTGACTCATCGAAGAGATATCCAGGGAGATTGATGTCTTCATGGATACGAGATGTTGAGGCTTGGTCGGTAAGTCGACTTTTAAGCCTTTTTGTCAACTGTCTCAGTGGAGTGTCGGGATCATACCCTAACCCGTGTGAAGACTTTTCTACATGGCCGTAGAGTCTCCAATCTTCCAGCTGACCAATGGTCTGAGAATACCATGACCTTCTCCCTAACCGACTGGATTTTGAGCGTCATAGCCCATTTTTTTCATAATAGCTTGTGCCACAGGACTATATAAGGATAGTTGAGGCATACCTTTGTTTTGGAAAGGTTCAAGCATGGAGTTTGATGAAGAAGCATCCGATCTATGGAAGAAGATCGGCTTTTCCTTTGCTGAAGTTGCTGGAACAACGAAGGAAGTAGATGTAGGATCTTCTACATCAGCAGGTGTCTCCATTGGACTAAAAGCAGGCTGAACTTGCTGAGTATCAGCTTGGCTTGATGATGTGTCGCCTTCTGGCTCTGAATCTGAATCCGTGTCTTGCATGATAGACACGAAAGAGACAACAAATTTGCCCCCAGACTTTTGCTTTGCCTTCTTCACTTTAGTCGCGATGACCAAAGGCTTTGAAGTCTTGAGGGAGATGATGAAGGGAGTTTGCATGCTCTCTTCAGATTTACCGGATGGTTTGTTTTCTTCCGGTGATTGTTAAGGAGCCTTGCCTTTATCTTTCTGGAGATTTTGGGCAAAGGGTACTGTGTCATCTTCTTCTTTTTCACCTTCATACATCTGGGAGTCTGCGAAGTGGACTTCTTTACCTTTGAAGGGTTTTCTGTTTGCAAAGACTCGATGTATCATGCCGTCGTCACCAACGGATTTGATGCATTGATGTAGAGTTGAAGGGACAACACCATTCTCGTGGATCCAGGGGCGTCCGAGAAGGATGTTGTAGCATGAAGGGGTTTTTATTGTATACACAGTGACGTCAGAGATAAGATCACCGATTTGCAACTTGAACCTAATTTTGCCTATAGGCCTTTGAGTACTCCCATCATATCGAAAGATAGATATAGATGTGTGGCTCAGCTTGCTGGGAGGGATGCCCAACTCTTCAAGAGCTGAAGTGGAGATGAGGTTGAGTGCAGAACCTGGGTCGATCTGAACTCTATGCAGAGGCATTTCCTTGACGTACCCTGTGAAGTACAGGGGTTGGTTGTGCCTTGTTTCGCCAAGTAGGAGTCTTCCTTTGTGAAGGCGATGGTTGCACTGGCTGTCTTTTGAACCGAGAGGCATTCAATACATGATCCCTCAGTTTTCTTCTTTTCTCCCTTTGAGGAAGTTTCTGAGTTTTTGACCCGGTAGTCCATTTCAATTTGGAGGACTTGCGGGGCATGTTTGTCGACATCCTCATTCAGCTTTTGTAATTCTGAAATGAGATTAGCACGAGTGCACGAAGACATTCGCAATAAGTCTAGGATGTGCAGACTTGCAGGTATGTGCTTGAAGTGTTCAATCAAGTCATACTTGAAAGCCTCCTTAGGGCCTGCATGTTCATCATGGTTGCCACTAGGGGTGCTTAAAACATCTTTTCCCGAAGGATTTACATAAGTAAAGGAAGATTGGTTGTAATTCTTGTGGTAGTCCCGACCAGAGAGGGTGCCTCTACCAACTTCGAGAGCTTCTTGAGAAGGGTCTTCATTTGAAAGATTGTATTCAGGATCAAGAGGCTGTCGTTTTTCATTTACTGAGGATGTATATGCAGCAGAGTTGCCATCCTCAGTGAGTGTTGCACGGACCATTTTCCGGGAACAAGTCTTGAACGACATCTAGCAACCTTTCTTCTTCGTTGACTAATTCATCGTCCCATGCATCATTAGTTGGGGATTCTTTAGTCAGGAAGGGTGTGAGCTTTGAAGTCACGGTCTCAGGAGAAGAAACCTGAGAGGGTACCATCTCTGTGAAAGTCACGTGAGACGAGGTAGCCCCAGAGGATATGGTGCTAGGCGTCATCAGAGTGTAAGTAATTTCATCAAACGAGGCTTCGGAAGAGCTATAATCCCGGATTATCACATTACAGGAAGCTCTGACAGGAGACGTTGCCTGTTCGGAGTAAGACTCATCCTCAGATGTAAGAGGATCGTCTATCCAGTAATTTTCTCCATTTTCAGGAGTTAAGGGAGGATGTACCTGATGGTCTTCAGGGACTTTCGGCTCTGGATTGCGAGGAGGCTCGTTGATGCGGTCTTGCTCTTGTTCTAAAGTGAGATGCTGCAAGATTCTTACATATTCTTCTAGATCATGGGAGCCAAATCTTCTTCTTCGTCTACTCTTTGTGGCTCAACATAGTTGATTTCCACTAGAGCAAGGACAGGTACTAGGCCAGCAGCATTTTCTTGTACAGCATTTTGATCTTCTTCATCATCAAACCAGGATCCTTGTGGCTATCAGGGGTTATACCAGATTAATAGCATAAGGTGAGTTTTAGGAACCCAATCTTCATCGGAGAGATATTCTCTTGTTTCAAGGGATTCCTCCCACTCTTCGGTGTAGTTAGATTCGAATCCATCATCGGTGTCGCTGGACTCATATCCATCAATGGAGAATCCAACTACCGAATTACAAGAGTATGATGCCCCCTGCGTGGCTTTTTCATTGAATTGAAGTGTCATGAAATCACTGAGAGTGAATTTTCTTACCCCCTTTGAAGTCTCTGGAAGGGACGTTTTTGTTGCCTCCAGTGAAGCGGTAGAGGAGGCTTCTGCCTTTTCTTGGACTTCTTGTTTTGGCTGGGTCTTCTCTTGCCGTTTCAGCTTGAGGAGATGTTTCCTAGCATGCCTTTGTTGTTGAGCTGTAGGCTTTGTTTTCACGATCTCCCAGTTTTCATCTTCCAGGAGATCAGGATGCACCCATATGGGTTGTCCGTCTGGTGTAGGGTAAGGAACCAGTTCTTCAGACGCTTGGATTCTGTTTATCACCTTGAAGGAGGTAGTGATCTTCTTCTTTGGTGATTTTGATGTTTGTCCACATGACTCCATGTTGATGGAGGCAGACCCATAACTTTTGTCAAATTTGATGACTCCGTTTTTCCACATCTCGTTTAGTTTCTCTCTCACAACGAAGCATTGATTGAGAGGATGCAAGATCATTTGGTGCTATGGACAGTATTGAGGATCGTTGGTTTTGCCAACATCACCCGGTCTTTTGGGTTCAGGCAAGGTGAGCTTGCCGTTTGCCACGAGAGCCCCGAAGATTTCATCAACATCTTCATCGAACGGGTATTTCTTTTCTACTCGCTCTTTGAAGGCATCTGAGAGTTCAGGTCTCTTACCAGCAGCTTTGTTTTCAGCTTTCTTTGGTGGCTGAGGAGCTGACTTGATTTGCACATTGAGGACCTCTTTTTTCTTTGTTTTAGAGGTTGCAATGGCGGTTGGCTCTTTTCTTGATGATTTCTGATTGTTGAGGTCTTTAATCACTGTTTCAGCTTCCATGGAAGGTTCTAGGAGTTCTCCTAGGTTCTTTGATTTGTTGCCGATGATCATGGAGCAAATTCTAGCTCTCATGTTGTTTCGGCAGATGTCGACTAGCGACGCTTGTGGCAATACATCAGAGCATTTGTACGCCATTACTTTCCACTTGTGAATGAAGTCGTATGTTGACTCATTCTCCCCCTGTTTTAGGCTGCAAAGTTGAGCCATAGTAGCAGGATGATCCTCACCTTTGAAGTGAGTTCGGAAGTGTGTCTCTAGCATGGCCCAGTTTTGGATGAAGTCCTCCGGAAGAGTGGAGTACCAGTCGAAGGCCGTACCTTTTAGGGTACTTGCAAACAGGCGGATCTTGAGTGCATCTTGATCCGCGATAGCTCCCGTCAAGATCTTGAAGTGGATAACGTGTTATCTGGCTGACCCTTTCCCCGTATATGTTTGGAGAGTAGGATGCTTGAATTTTGTAGGGAACGGGATCGAGTCCATCCATAAGGGATATGGTGGCTTGATCCCATGCTCCTTGAGTATATCCTCTTCTTTTGCTTTGGCGAGGATACTATCTACATCCTTTTTGGTGAGGGCGCGACTCATTTTTTTCTCCATTTAACTCATCATCTTGATGATTCAGAGGAGGTTCATTGTTCGCCTGATTTTGGAAGGTGAGGAGAAGGTTTTCCATCTGAGTTTCAATCCTCTGTTGGCCTTGTTCCAACTGTTGGATGCGTGTGAGCGCATTATCTTGAGGTGGATTGCGAGGTGGTGGCTCAGAATTTGTAGCTAGGACGTTCATCCCTAGGGACTCGAACGAAGAAACCGTCCTGGTTACTAAGCTGGGGCTCATTCTTTTTTATGAAGAGATTGAGGAAGGATCACTCTGTCGTCCTTTGCTTGAAGGAGCAGGGCATTCTTCTGAATGTCTTCTTGTCCTGGAGATGCTGCGGGTCACCGGACGTCGGACAAGGATTTTTGTTGCTGACTTTTGGCGTCTTCTGGTTTTTCCAACCATTATGGACAGCAGCAACTTGGTTGGGTCTTTCTTTTTCAACCCATTTGTAAGAGACTTGAAGTGTAGGAGGCTGGGTCCTTTGCTTCTCTAGTTTCTTTTGTCGATACGATGCGCGGCAGCGTATACGACTAGCTATTTGAGCTTTGTTCGGCTCTGGCTGGGCTTTGACACTGAAGGATGTGCTCCCTTGGGCGCAGCAGCCAAGCCTGTCTTCTTTGTAGTTGGGCAACGGCAGGATGTAAACCCGGTTCTTCGCCTGTTGCAGCGAGGCTTTGAATTTTTCGAGTTCGGCCCCTGTAGATATGAAGGGTTGAACTGCAGGATTGTAGGCCTTAGCAGGTGCTTGTAGAGGCCTAGTGATGCATGACTTGATTTTGGGCTTGTAGGAACAAGCCGGCTCATGCTGGGTTGACTTGGGAGTGAGGTTGGAGATGGGTCTCTCCTCTTTCATGTAGGCAAGAGGGTAGAACTGGTTCTCCTTGAGTAGGGCTAGGTATGCTGGCGAGTGGTGTTTTGGACCTTCTTTGTTTTGGTGAAGGTCTTGGGGACCAAGTCTTCAGATCGACCTGATTGTTTGTGGGTTGAGGCTTCGTGGGGGTGCCACGGGCTTCGAGCTTTTAGGTGCTCGCGTTTGGTGTCACAATAGTGACACGTTGGGAGGCGAGCTTCTGCTTATTGAAAGGAACAGTTTGTTCCTCGAGAAGTGGGAATGGTCTCAGCATCCCAAAGACGATGTCCGGGGAGTCGAGGTCGACCCGGAGTTTAGAGAGTTGCCAAGGGAGTTGACGCTTTGGCAGCTGACAGGGCGCTTGTAGGTGAGCGTGGTTTGCTTCTGTTGAAGCATGAGTTGGTGCTTGTTCTCATCAAAAGTAATGGTCAAGGAAGCTGCCATTGTTAGTTTTGAAAATTTCTGAAACAAGACCACATCCATTAGTAATCACAAGAATATAATGATCATAATGTTGGGATTGATGTATGCCCTAAAGCCCACTAGCTGCACTCTCTCTCTCTCTGTTACTGGATATTTACTGGTTATTTAATGGAAAGACTCTTTTATGCTTAAACATGTATATATGTATGGTTGTGTAAGGCCCATTGTTTCTAGTAAATGAATTAGGTGTGTAGTGTCTACACACAGATAGGTCTAATTCATGGACAACTGGAAACATCATATTTGTTCATAACTGAAAGATGGAGCTGGGCACTTCATCTTGGTAGAAGTTATAATGAGAGACTCTCCTGTATTCAGGGTGACTTACCTAAGTCATGGGTGGGCTTTCCCGGATTCATCTCATTAGTGCATATGCAATGCATTGAACAGGACCATGGTAGGTGTGATATCTAAAAAAGTACTATCACAGAAAGAGATCAAGTCACCTCATGCTACTGAGTGACCGGTGCTCTTAATCTTGAGCATTTGTGGATGAACTGACGAAGTCAAGTTCTTGTGCTTTAATTCACTATGGGTGAGATTCTTTTCATGGGTCAACAGCTCTGTGTTTTGGGTACTCGGACTTGATCAGTTGGGACGTGCAGATGCAATATAGAATCTATGCCATCTGATGATGGAATAATCGTCCCCTTAGAATTATTCGATTAATCATCAAAATCTAAGATCTTAGTATATGGATGTTCCATATGAATATTGAACTTGTGGGTCGCTCCCTGGATCAAGAGAATGATATTCGAATGATGATTATGTTAAGGATACGAAGTTCTAAGGTTTAGATGTAATCGGGAAGGTTGATAGTACATATGATAACCTGACTCGATTATGGATGTTAGATAGAGGGGCATTCAGGTCATTACACTTAGTAGGTCGAAGACAACCGTCATTTTATGACGAGCTTATTATATTATATATTTGTCCTTGGAGTTCAACCATAACTCTTTAGTGGAATGAGTTAAGGTTAAAATGGTCTTAATGTTGCTATGGGTTTAGCATGGACATTTTGGTCATTTTGGGAGCCAATGGCAAATATGTCTTTTGGTCCCTTCTCTAGTCACTTACCAAGATTGGCATGGTTTCTTAAAATGTTTAGATAACATAAGGATGAATTATTTTAGTGGAAAAATAATTTTGAGTTTAAATTCAAATAGGCCTTTGAAGGCATACATGAATTTAACTCTAGATAAATTATATGTGGGCCATGGTGTGCATTATCATAAGGGACGTCCATAATAAGATTTCCATGGGTAGGGTTTCCAACTTTGAGTAGGACTCTCTACTTGGAAAGTTGGACTCCTCTTTGGATTAGTATTCTTATGAGAAGGTTTCCTTTTTGGATTAGGAACTTTAAATTAGTAAGTGTTCTACAACTAGGATTACTAATTGCATGGGAAGTTCCTTTTGGTTTCCTTTTCTAATTAGAGTGTTTCGTAAAGGAAATAAGTCTTTCCTTTTTGGACATCAATGAGAATTAGAAGAGATAACTTTGTGGGAAAGCTATCCCAAAGTTTCTATAAAAGAAACCAAGCAACCCCTTGGACGTCCAACACTTTGTGAGACACTAGGAGAGCCACACGCCCAACCCTTTGGAGGTTCTCTTCTTGATAGTTGAGAGCTTAAGGTCTGAGATTTTTCCTTGGAGAAATACTTCTTGATTCCTAGATTAAGATCCCACCATCTTAGCCAATCAGATTTGGAAGTGAGATAGAGGAGAAGATCAAAGGCAATACTAGTGCAGAAAATTCCAGCAACTTAATTGCTAATTTCAAGTCTGAGTTCAGGCCTTTGGATCTATTTTTTCAGAGATTTGAAGTCTACAAATCTTCGAGGTAATAATCTTCTTCATTCTCCTTTAATTATACACTTGTTGGTCGTGAATTCATGGAGTTCTCATGCGATCTATATGGCTGATTTATGATGGCCAAATCAGATTTTCAAAATCTGTCATGTTATAAATTAGCCTTGAATGTCTTCCGCTTATTCAGATCTGAATCGCAATTTCTTTCAGTGGTATCAGAGCCACTCCATGTGAAATCATGATCCCATGTTGTGTATAATTAATCCTAGATTGATTATGGGCATGGTGGCACCCTATTAAAGTTATGTTGTGATGCATGTTGTGTGCAAGTTCCATTAACATTGCTGGAATTTATTTTCCAGATTTGTTTAATGATGCACATAGTGAGTTTGCATGCACTAACCTCTTTGTTTGCAGCCATGTATTGCATCCTTGATGGTTCGCATGATTGTTATGTGGATTTGGATGTTTTTTTCATTAGTTGGAAAGTGTACGATTGCGCGTTTAGCAATCATAGGAAGTTGTAATTCTTTCTTTACTTTTATTACAACTAGTCTTGATGTAAGCTTTCCTGAAAAGCATAGGTATCTCCAATGTAATTTGGGTTTTTATTTTTTTATGGGTTTGCTTGTATAAATTTAAGTTATTGGATCAAGCAAGAAGAAAAAAGTTTCAAGAAAGGTTGCAAGTAACTGGATTCCTTAGTGGTGGAGGAGACAAGACTTCTTGGTGAAAGATGAGACCTATTCTTGATGTCCTAGTTCGATAAGGATTATAAGTCCGAAGAGCAAGGAGCCATCAAGGATTGCATACTTTTATTTGCTTTTATATATGGAATGCATGGATGAGTGCTTTATATAATTGCTATAATTGTCACCTAGAAACATGGCCACCATTAGGTTCTAAAATTGGCATCTTTATTGTATTAGATTGTTTTTAGTTTGGCAAATTGTTTTAAACGGAACTTAGACCAGCACCTTCTATTTGTCTAAGGTTTAAAATTGGATAGGGTATAGTTCATCTTGGTACCCTTGGTTTCCAAAGAAGGCTAAACTAAAATCTAATTAGATGCTACCTATGGGTTTTCATAACCCAAGATAGGTTTTTGACTCTTTGAAGGGATTTGCTCAAATGTTTTAAAGCAAAGGTTATTTGATTTTAAGATGACTTAAGTCATAAATTTAATTAACCAAGTTTGCTAGATTTAAAAAGAGCTTTTGAGTAAAACAATGCAAAGGTCAAGTAGTATAAACCCTAGTGATAAATAACCAAGTGGGAGAGGGGTTTTAGGAAAGACCCCACGGCCTTCCATTTTCGGTTCATGTTATCTCATTAAAGTGTTAGTAGGAACGGCCATCCCTTCGGTGGAGTTCTTTAACTAAAGACCGCTTTGATGGGTTAATGGGTAAACTAATGTGAATATTCGTAATGAGGTGTTAGTAGGAGCGGCCATCCCTTCGGTGGAGTTCTTTACTAAAGATCACTTCTATAGAATGTCAATGAAGTGTTGGTGGGAGCGGCCATCCCTTTGGTGGAGCTCTTTACTAAAGTTCACTTCTAGGAAGGATAAAAGTCTCTTCCCTTCGGAAGACTTAATCATAGACATTCTGGGAATTTCATAAGAGATGGTTATACACTTGACATAAGACGGTGATGACCTCTCCCTAGGAGTTAAAGGTTATTTGTCATATGAGGCCAAACCAATCAGTGATTGGACTACCACTGGATGTGTATCCAGATAGTGATAATCCAAATAAGTCTGCCTTAATTCAACGTGACTGTAGGCTCGGCCATCCCTTCGATGGAGGGTCTATGAGGAGGTTGAAACACTGATACATTATAATTGGGGTTGAATAATGTAAAAAGTCTTTGTGCTTTGTTTTTCCTTTTATAACAACCACCATATGCATATTACATATATACTGCATGTCTAATTATAAACCATTTTATATCCAGAAAGAGATGGGTAGAGATTCTTTTAGTCCGTTGATGTGCATTCTTCGTGAGAACAAACTGACTGGCCCTAACTACGTAGACTGGAAAAGAAATCTTGACATAGTACTCACAGCCGAGGAGTACAAGTATGTCTTGCTGGAAAACTGTCCCGATATTGATGCTAATTCTACTGATGACCAGCGAGAGGCTGAGAAGAAATGGAAGAAAGCGAATAGCATGGCCAAATGCTACATGCTTGCTTCCATGTCCAACGTGTTGCAAACACAGCACGAGCATATGGACACAGCCTATGAAATCATGATGTCCTTGTCTGAGATGTTCGCAGACAAGAGCAGGCCAGCTAGGCAAGCTGCTATGCTCAAGCTGATGGATTGTTTCAATGAAGCTGAGATTCTAGGAGCTGAGATTGATGCTGGGAGTCAAACTGACATATTCTCGAAACTCTGCCGGACTCTTTCAATCAGTTCAAGCTCAATTTCAATATGAGCAAGATGGACATGACTCTACCTGAGTTAATGAAAGAACTCCAGGCGGCAGAGGCCATCATGAAGCCCAAAGCCCAAGCTCATTTTTTCCAGTCTTCCTCTAAACTGAACCCGAAAGGGAAGAAGTCCAAGAAGAAGCAGAACAAGGGAAAAGGGCAGAAAAAGGACAATGCTGGAAATAAGAAGGACAAGGGTACAGATGGAAAGCCTGAAGGGAAATGCTTCAAGTGTGGCCTCAAAGGTCATTGGAAGAAAGATTGTCCCAAGTTCCTGGCCTCAGTTAAGAAAGGTACATCTTTTTCATACTACATTGAAACTTGTCTAGTGGTTGATTCTACTGACTCATGGATAGTAGACTCAGGAGCCACTAATCATATCTGCAATTCATTGCAGGGGTTTCAGATAATGCAAAGAATTGAGAAAGAAGAGTTTGCCTTTAGAGTCGGAACTGGAGCTAAAGTTTGGGCAGTTGCAGTAGGAGTAGTTACCTTACATTTTCCATGTAATAGGATATTAGTTTTAAATAATGTTTTCTATGTTCCGGACATGAGGAAGAATTTAATTTCAGTTTCCAGATTAATTGAATTTAATTATTCAGTTTCTTTCCATTCTGGTGTTGATATCAGTAGAGATGGAAATATTATATGTTCCGGTAGAATACATGACAACTTATTTTATATATATCCTATTGCTCCCACACTGCATAATGTACAACAAGGAAACTTAACTTTCCTTAAGAGGAAGGTATCTTCAATCAATGACACATATCTTTGGCACTTACGTTTGGGTCACATTAACCTAAAACGGATTCAGAGGTTGGTAGAAGATGGGCCCTTAAGCTCATTAGATTCCGAACCTTTTCCTCAGTGCGAATCTTGTCTCAAGGGAAAGATGACCAAACGGTCGTTCTCTGGAAAGGGACTTAGGTCAAAGGAGTTGTTAGAATTGATTCACACTGATGTGTGTGGTCCTATGAACAAACCGGCTCGAGGAGGGTATGAGTATTACATCACCTTCACCGATGATTACTCTAGATATGGATATGTATACCTAATGCGACGCAAGTCTGAGGCCTTTGATAAGTTCAAACAATTCAAGGCTGAGGCGGAGCTACAACTAGGAAAACATATCAAAGCCCTTCGATCTGATCGAGGTGGCGAGTACCTCCTGGGTGAGTTCAAGGAGTACCTCACACAACATGGGATTGTGTCTCAGTTGTCTGCACCGGGTACACCCCAGCAAAATGGTGTAGCAGAGAGAAGAAACCGTACCCTTCTTGATATGGTAAGATCCATGATGAGTCATGCAACCCTACCGATATCTTTTTGGGGATATGCCCTAGAAGCAGTAGTATACATTTTAAATCTGGTACCTTCTAAATCAGTACCTAGGACACCCCAAGAAATGTGGACAAGTCGAAAACCTAGTTTGGGACATATTCACATTTGGGGTTGTCCAGCCTATGTACTGAATGATAAAGCTACCAAGCTGGAACCCAGATCTGAAATGTGCTACTTCATTGGGTATCCTAAGGGAACAAGAGGTGGCATCTTTTATCATCCAAAGGAGCAAAAAGTGCTTATCAGCACTCATGCTAGGTACTTAGAGGATGATTGTATGATGCACCAAGAGCTTAGTTGTAAAGAAACCCTTGAGGAGATTCTTCCGGGATCTCCTATAACATCTGTACCAGATCCTGAGACAGTAGATGAACAAGATATTCCTTTGAACACTCCGGAGCCTCGTCGTAGTGGGAGAATTTCTAGACAGCCAGAAAGATATCTAGGAGTGTCTTTTAAGACAGACTCTGAAGATCTAGTTGAGGATCCTACTAGTTATGATGAAGCAGTAACGGATATAGGTGCTAAATGTGGCAGCAAGCAATGAAATTTGAAATGGATTCTTTGTATTCCAATCAAGTCTGGGAACTTGTAGATGCACCTGAAGGGATTAAACCCATAGGGTGCAAGTGGATCTACAAGAGGAAGAGAGGAGTGGATGGGAAGGTGGAAACCTTCAAAACAAGACTGGTGGCGAAAGGATATACTCAGAAAGAGGGTATCGATTATGAGGAAACCTTTTCACCAGTGGCTATGCTTAAGTCCATAAGGATACTCTTGGCCATCGCATGTCATTATGACTACGAGATATGGCAGATGGATGTCAAGACAGCTTTTATTAATGGAAGTCTTGACGAATGCATCTATATGATGCAACCAGAGGGCTTCATTGCTAGTGGCCAAGATAACATGGTTTATAAACTTAAGAAGTCCATTTATGGACTTAAGCAAGCATCTAGAGCATGGAACATCAAGTTTAATCAGGCAGTCAAATCCTTTGGCTTTGATCAAAACATTGATGAACCATGTGTGTATAAGAAAGGAAATGGGAAAGCAGTTGCGTTTTTGGTTCTGTATGTAGATGACATATTACTCATAGGAAATGATGTAGGTTTATTGTCATCCACAAAGGTTTGGTTATCCTCTCAATTTCAGATGAAGGATTTGGGTGAGGCCAGCTATATCTTAGGGATCAAGCTTTTGCGTGATCGCAAGAATAAGATGTTAGCCGTATCCCAATCTTCATATATTGAGAAGATATTGGTCAAGTTTAACATGCATGACTCCAAGAAGGGCCTCCTACCTTCTAGACATGGAGTACCACTGTCTCGAGATCAATGTCCAAAGACATCTGAAGAGATAGAGACCATGAGGAGAGTTCCATATGCATCCGCTGTTGGAAGCCTCATGTATGCTATGTTATGTACTAGACCAGATATTTGCTTTGCCGTTGGCATGGTTAGCAGATATCAGTCAAACCCTGGACCTATGCATTGGACAGCTGTTAAACATATATTCAAGTATCTTCGGAGAACGAAAGATTATATGCTAACCCTTCAATCAGAGTATGTGGCGGCATCGGAAGCTGTGAAGGAAGCAGTATAGCTCAGAAAATTCCTATTGGAATTAGGAGTTGTTCCTGCAGTGCAAAAACCGATTGTCATAACATTGGTGCTGTAGCACAGTGCAAAGAGCCAAGGAATCACAAGAAAGGCAAGCACATTCGGATAAAGTACCACTTAATCCAGGAATTCATTCAGGATGGAGAGATAGTGGTGGAGCATATTGCTTCAGCAAATAACTTAGCTGACCCATTCACTAAGACTCTTACTGAGAAAGTCTTCACTTCTCATATTGAGTCTATGGGCGTTAGGTTAGGAAGTGGTGATCTTTAGCACAAGTGGGAGTTTGTTGGGATTGGTGTATGCCCTAAAGCCCACTAGCTGCACTCTCTCTCTCTCTCTCTGTTACTGGATATTTACTGGTTATTTAATGGAAAGACTCTTTTATGCTTAAACATGTATATATGTATGGTTGTGTAAGGCCCATTGTTTCTAGTAAATGAATTAGGTGTGTAGTGTCTACACACAGATAGGTCTAATTCATGGACAACTGGAAACATCATATTTGTTCATAACTGAAAGATGGAACTGGGCACTTCACCTTGGTAGAAGTTATAATGAGAGACTCTCCTGTATTCAGGGTGACTTACCTAAGTCATGGGAGGGCTTTCCCGGATTCATCTCATTAGTGCATATGCATTGCATTGAACAGAACCATGGTAGGTGTGATCTCTAAAAAAGTACTATCACAGAAAGAGATCAAGTCACCTCATGCTACTGAGTGACCGGTGCTCTTAATCTTGAGCATTTGTGGATGAACTGACAAATTCAAGTTCTTGTGCTTTAATTCACTATGGGTGAGATTCTTTTCATGGGTCAACAGCTCTGTGTTTTGGGTACTCGGACTTGATCAGTTGGGACGTGCAGATGCAATATAGAATCTATGCCATCTGATGATGGAATAATCGTCCCCTTAGAATTATCCGATTAATCATCAAAATCTAAGATCTTAGTATATGGATGTTCCATATGAATATTGAACTTGTGGGTCGCTCCCTGGATCAAGAGAATGATATTCGAATGATGATTATGTTAAGGATACGAAGTTCTAAGGTTTAGATGTAATCGGGAAGGTTGATAGTACATATGATAACCTGACTCGATTATGGATGTTAGATAGAGGGGCATTCAGGTCATTACACTTAGTAGGTCGAAGACAACCGTCATTTTATGACGAGCTTATTATATTATATATTTGTCCTTGGAGTTCAACCATAACTCTTTAGTGGAATGATTTAAGGTTAAAATGGTCTTAATGTTGCTATGGGTTTAGCATGGACATTTTGGTCATTTTGGGAGCCAATGGCAAATATGTCTTTTGGTCCCTTCTCTAGTCACTTACCAAGATTGGCATGGTTTCCTAAGATGTTTAGATAACATAAGGATGAATTATTTTAGTGGAAAAATAATTTTGAGTTTAAATTCAAATAGGCCTTTGAAGGCATACATGAATTTAACTCTAGATAAATTATATGTGGGCCATGGTGTGCATTATCATAAGGGACGTCCATAATAAGATTTCCATGGGTAAGGTTTCCAACTTTGAGTAGGACTCTCTACTTGGAAAGTTGGACTCCTCTTTGGATTAGTATTCTTATGAGAAGGTTTCCTTTTTGGATTAGGAACTTAAAATTAGTAAGTGTTCTACAACTAGGATTACTAATTGCATGGGAAGTTCCTTTTGGTTTCCTTTTCTAATTAGAGTGTTTCTTAAAGGAAATAAGTCTTTCCTTTTTGGACATCAATGAGAATTAGAAGAGATAACTTTGTGGGAAAGCTATCCCAAAGTTTCTATAAAAGAAACCAAGCAACCCCTTGGACGTCCAACACTTTGTGAGACACTAGGAGAGCCACACGCCCAGCCCTTTGGAGGTTCTCTTCTTGATAGTTGAGAGCTTAAGGTCTGAGATTTTTCCTTGGAGAAATACTTCTTGATTCCTAGATTAAGATCCCACCATCTTAGCCAATCAGATTTGGAAGTGAGATAGAGGAGAAGATCAAAGGCAATACTAGTGCAGAAAATTCCAGCAACTTGTTTGCTAATTGCAAGTCTGAGTTCGGGCCTTTGGATCTATTTTTTCAGAGATTTGAAGTCTACAAATCTTCGAGGTAATAGTCTTCTTCATTCTCCTTTAATTATACACTTGTTGGTCATGAATTCATGGAGTTCTCATGCGATCTATATGGCTGATTTATGCTGGCGAAATCAGATTTTTAAAATCTGTCATGTTATAAATTAGCCTTGAATGTCTTCCGCTTATTCAGATCTGAATCGCAATTTATTTCACATAAATGGGAAGTTCTATGGTTTTGTCTTTTCAAATCGCTAGAGGGGCATGACCCAAGCGACGTGAAGAAAGCAAAACGCCATAGAGGGTACAATTGTTTTGATCGCAAGTATTGTGAGCCCAGAATGAGCGTTCCAATGACTGCTAGAAGCAATTGTAAACCTAAATTCGACTTATCGAGAAGCATGGCTTGCTCGAGGTAAGAAGAATATAAGGTTGGAGTTACAAATGTGCCGGTCGCGAATACAGTGGACCCTGAAAGGGCGTACTAGTACCGCTAGACACAAATGTTTGGAGACCGCATCCATGAGATGAGATTCTCTATTTTGAAAGGTCAAGATTGGATTCATCAAAGAGAGCAGATGGTATTCCGATCCAAATACGGGCTCAACGATTTCCGCGATCGCCAGTACCCAGAAGAGAAGGAACTCGGATCTGAATCCAAAAATGACGAGTTTTTTTTTTTTTAAGGTCAAGATCGGGTTCAACAACGAGAGCAAAAGGCATTCCATTCTGAACACGGGCTCAACGATTTCCGCGAGCGCCAGTGCTCAGAAAGGAGGGGATCAAAATTTCTCCGATCCGAACCCAAAAATGACGGAAGTCTTTTTTTAAAGATTTATTATTATTTTTTTTTCAAGATTTTTTTAAATCTTTTTTTTATTTTATTTTAAGATTTTTTTTTTTGAAAATTCTCTCTTTTTTTATTTTATTTTTAAGATTTTTTTTGAAAATTTTTTTTTTTAATTTTTATTTATTTTGAAAAAAAATTATTTAAAAGACGAGAGAGTACACATAGGCCTCGTAACCCGGTCTTATGAAATCTCGAATGATAGAATTTCCCCCAGGTAAGGGTAGAATTACTTAATGAACCCGTTTGGATGACCCTTGCCTAGAACAGTCAAGCTGTCTCCACACTCTGGACAAGGATTTTCTTGAATCAACCGTAATCAAATAACGCAATTGGTTTAACCTTAGTGGTCTATGTCTTTTTTTTTATCCCAAATGAACTCATCCAAGAGAAACGATGGCCCAAATCCTAATTTGAACAGGCTCAACAATTTTTGCGAGCACACGAACGAAAGAAGAGGATCAAAGTTTCTCAATTTTGAATCCAAGCCGAGAAATTTGATTTTTTTTAAAGAGAAAGAGTGGAAATAAATTCAAAGAATTAGAAATTTCCAAAAAATCCCATCTCATTTTTTTTAGGTGTAAAATCCAATGTAGGCCACCAACTAGAAAGTAGCCAAGTAATCCAGAAAAGAAGTATAAGCATAGAGCAAAAATATGGTATGCAAATGTTTCATTTCCAAGCATCGTGTTATCAAATGATCGAGTCCCACCGGGTGTGCCACCTTGATGGACCGCGCTTTTGCTCAGTGCTACCGAGGTCGGCAGATGTGGGAGTCCATTTTATCCGACCCTTTCGCACCCGGGGGGCAAAGGCGTGCATCAACATTTTTTTTGTGTGTGGGTGTGCCAGATTTTCTATTTTACTTGGAATTATAAGTGGTGATCCGGAGATCAACCTTCGTAAGTAAAAAGGAAATCAATTTCCTTCAAGTTTTCCATTGCACATATATTTAAGAAAAGAGACATTTTCTTGATTTGCCGTGAAAGGCGATTTTTTTTTTCATTTGTAGCCGATTCTTGGCACTTATAGCCAATTTTTGGCGTTTATAGTTGATTTACAATTCTCATCAATAATGAAAGACAAGAGTTGTGATTTTTGTCTCTTTTAGAAAAATACAAACTACAATGAAAAGCAAGAAAGGAGGATCTAACTTCTCAGGAGATTGTGGAGGACTTGTTCAGATTGACGGTCGCAAGCCATGTGTGGACTTCGCCATCATCCATGCAGATGAGAACAGAGGATGCTCTTGATTCGCTTAGCTTGGCTATAACCTCATATTTTTAGAGGACAAAGACCAAAAGGAGGTCTTATATCCAATAAAAAGCTAAGTAGATGGGTTGAAAAGCCACGTCTAAGCCATTGGAGGCAGAAGGAGAAGGCAAGGACCTTGCCCCCCCCCCCCCCCCAAAGGGACTTTTGTCACCCAGTAGTGGTGGCCGGTGCAAGACTTTCGCAGAGTTTTCTCTCTTTCTTTCTCTTAGATTTTTGATGCCTTTTTTTGTCTGGATTTCCGGATTTTCCGAAGTATCTCTGGAATGCTTAGGATGCTCTGCTATTTATAGGCTCTTGGTAACCATTTCGGAGAGTTTATGGGCTTTAATCATCATTAGGCCGCATACTGGGAGGAGTTGCAAGTTTTAATTCATTTACTTTGTAACTCCTTTTTCTTGGCTTCTGATTGGCCGGTGGGGATTGAGGGCATTTAGTCGCCTTTAATCCCCATGATGGGAGGAGTTTCATGGTTTAAATGCCATAAATCAATTGACTTGTAACTCCAGGATGCTCGCTTCTGATTGGGCCGTCCAAAGAAATGAATTAATGACTGCAATAAAGCTAGTCAGTTAATCGCATTAAGTGGTCGTCGAGCAGTTGAAGAGTCGCGGGCTATGCAGCGTCTTTTGCGATTTTTCTGGCGATGATCATTGATGGATCTTCATGTAGATCGACATCGGATGACCACATAACTTCAGGCATTGATTGTCAACAGCGGGTCGGTGCCATCTGTCTGTTGATTTCTCGATCGGTCGGGTAGAAAGCACACTTTTTTGTTGACCGGTCGGCGATCAATGTTGATTTTGATACTCTTGACAATTGACCCGTGATTTTAACGGATGTCGAAGGATTTGGTGCCTTAAAAGTATGAATTTTGGAAAATCTGAGGAGTTGGAAGCTTTGAATCGCGAAAAAATTACGGAAAACAGGCTTTCTAGGGCGAACCCGGCGACCCGAGGTTCCATGGTCGCCGGCGACCATGCACAGGGTCGCCGGTGACCCTGGGGGGAATTTTCCACTTTGGTCCCCGTTTTGCGGCCGTTCTGAGGTATTTTTCCATTCTTTTTTCTTCTGTATTTTTCTTGACATTTTTGCACATTTATTGGCCTGATTTCCTTGTAGAAAACTTGACGAGAATCCTTGCATTTTCGAGTGCAAAGTTTCCAATTTTTCGGGAAAGTCGAAGTCTTTATCGCACAAAGCTGCCGATTTTCCGTCAAAAGCCAAAACTGGGTCAAACAATGTTGGAATGACCTGAAATTTGAGGTGAAGCCTGCTGAGCAATAAATAAGACCAACCATAGGCTTTTCTTTGAGTTTTGAAGCCATTTGGGGTCCTGTTGCCAGTAGACTTAATTTTATCACGAGGAAGATGTCGAGCCTCGATGTGCGGTCAACCAATGTCAAATTGACTTGAAATTTGACAGGGAACCTATTAGAGTCATTTTGAGATGATTCATAGGCTCTGTCTTGGAAATCATGTTCCCGGGGAGCTTCGCCGCCGAGAGGCCTGATTTGGCTTCCGAGAGTCAAAGTATGGTCAAATGTTGTCGAAATGACCTGAAATTTGACGTGTAGCCTGTAAGCATCTTGAAACCAGCCATGAGCTCTGTCTGATGAGTGATGGCCTCGGTGGTTCTCGCCGCTGAGAGGCTTGATTTAGCTGTTCGAGGATTAATATAGGGTCAAACGTTTTCGGTTTGACTTGGAACTTGACGTGGAGCCTTTTGGACATATTTTGAGACCATCCATATGCTCTGATCGAAGATTTAGTGTCTTTGATACTGTCGCCGCCGAGAGCTCCTGTTCAGCTAGCGGAGAAGCGAAGTTAGGCCAAATGATTTTAAAATGGCCCGAAACCTCTTGTGTACTTCTCTTTTGGCTGTCTTGAAGGATCTTGCAGTTTTTGTTTGATTCTAACAAGATTTGATTTTTGAAGTAGCATTGCCTATTTATGGCAGGCTGCGACTTCATGTAGCTTTCTTGAGTTTGGAGAGGCAAAGTGACACATTTTTTTTGTGTCAACACCCAACTTTTGCATATTTCAAAGTATTTTCTTATGGGGATTTTTTGGTCATTAAACCAAGCATGGAATCATGATTTAAATCAATCAAAGTGTTTTAAAATCATGAAACATAAGAAGCCAAATATGATTCAAAACATTAAAAATAATGGCTAGCTTGATTTATAAAAAATCTTTTCAAATTAAATGCATCCAAGTTTAAAAGCAAAACATGCATGAACTATAAGATTTACAAGATTTAAAACAATGCATGAGAAAAACAAGATTTCCAGATTTCCAAATCAATGCATGTGTGAAACTTCAAATGATGACTAAAATGAATAATGCATCCATCAAATTACAATAAACAAAATCCCTAACAATCTCTTCCTTCGTAATTTGATGGCAACTTACTCAACACCGAATTTACACACTAAGTCTTCAGTTCCTCCTTAGCTGGACAAGGCTCGAAGTCTTCTTGGATGCTCCTTTGACTTGGCTTGGGCTCTAGGTCTTTTTCTTCATTCTCCTTGATGCTTGGAGCTTGGTCATTCTTCAAGCTTTCTTTTCTTCTTTAGCCAAGCATCTTCTTTAGCTCTCAAGCTTTCTTCTTTCTTCTCTCCCCCTTTGACCATGCATACTTTTTCTTTGGCAAGATATGCATTCTCTCCTATTCTCCCCCTTTGACATCTAGAATATTCTCCCCCTAATTCTCTCCCCCTTTGACAATAAATTGCAAAGGTATCAATTAAAGAGGGGTCAAAATTTCTTCAAGACCCTTGAGGACCCATATTCTCTTAACATGGATCTCCAAATAGTACCTACACACATGAAGAAAGGAAAATACCTTTTTGTAGCACCTGTTAACTAAATAAATCAAAAATGAAATATATAACAGGGTATCATGTATGGGTAGTTAGCTATAAGGTTAAAGAGCCAATACAAGGGTGAATTTGATCAAATCTAATGCTTCCTTAGAAGGTTTACACCCCCCCCCCCCCCCCCTAATTCATACTCTCCTTTTGTCAAACTTTTGACAAGAATTTAACTAATTGGTGCAAGAAGAAGATGGTTTAACCAATTGAGGGTTATCTTCAAGGGAAGGACTAGATACCAATTGATAGCAATTGACTATAAAGCTCAATATGATCAAATTACCAATATAAAGAGCAAGGTCATGGAGAAAAGCGATCATGGATACCAATTGGAATTAAGGAAACCAATTGAGATCAAGGATAAGATTGTTAATTCAATCACTCTAAAATAGAGTTTAAAAAGAATATAACTACTAGGATTAATCCAAATTAGAGTTATCCATGATGTTATATGGATTACTAAACATAGCATCAATCAATATAACTAAGAAAATCATATGCTATGAATATTTTGAAATCATTTCATTCAACTATTAAATATGACTATCATGTCCAAGATGAGTGAAATGAAGTTCAAAACATGAAGCCTACCTCAACCATTAACTAACCAAGATTATGAATATATAAACACGGTGGTCATGAGATTTACCTATATGAGCAAGAGAGGTGGCAAACATGAAAGTTATGATTCTAATGAAATGTGACATGGGATAAAAACATATTACTATTAAGTTCAAACCAATGTACACAAGGTTTATCACATTCTAAAGATATGACATCAATTGGATATAGCATCAATCCAAAATTATACTAATTGAAACCAATTGAATATGAAACAAGATTATGAGCAAGGATGTGACAAACACAAAATTCCAACAAGCATCATAAATGGATATTCATCACTTTTAATGATATAACTAATGAGCAAAGTGATGAACAAGTGAAATTGCATTTTGAATATATATGACTAGGTAGAACATGCAATTTTGAAAGTGTCAAATCATATGAATTCATCATCTAAGAGATCCATCAAACAATAGATATTACTATAAAATACAAGGAATGGATTTCAAAGAGGTTCATATGATCAAGAACACTACTATGAGGTTGAAACATGTATAAAGATGACATTACTTAGAGAATATATATGAATCAACATCATAACCATCCGTTTAAAAAAAATGACTAGAAAGCACAAAAGATGGATTTGAGAGTTCTAGTATGGAATCCACAAATATAACTAAGAACACAACCATACATAGAACTTATTGACATTTGCATAGAGACGATTAATTAAAATCAAGATCTAATATGTAAAATCTCCACTCTATCAAATGTACTATGAGAATCATGAAATATTATCACTTATACAATGAAAAGATGCACAAGACTATGTATAGGATGCAAATCTATTCACTACACCATTTCAGGGCTTTTACATCGCGTCATTTACGGCGTGCATTGAATGCAAGCCATAAATGATATAATAGTACGGCGCGCATGGAATACGAGCCGCAAAAGGGCTTTTTCTTCTCTTTATTAAGGCATGCATTTTGCGCGCCGTGAGATCTCATCAATTACGGCGTGCATTTAGGACGCCGTAAATTATTGAGTATTTGCGGCCCACATTCACAAGCCGTAAAAATATTAGGGTATCACAGCCCACATGTTGCACGCTGTAAAAGGCCAAGCCACTCAAATTAATTTCACGGCCTGCTTTGAGAAGCTGTAACATTAATCAGCTTCCATAGCTCACATTTCGTATGCCGTAAAAAAAGAAACCCGCCAAATTAATATTCCAAAAATATTTCGCACCCTTTTTTTGACACCCAAAATTTAACCCCAAATTAGGGATAGACGATACCCACTGAGAACCCAAATCTTGACACCAAAAAAATTTCGCACACCTTCTTCTCACGATACCCACCGAGAACCCATTGCTCACACTACCAAAAAAATGACTTTTAGCATCGAACTTTTTGCCGCGGCCAGTGTTTTTGTGGCTATTTCTTACTTGTTGCCACCACCAATAGAGTTAGTGGCAACAAATCCCATTTTGCCTCGCCCGTGTCTGCCCGTGACAAAACGTGTCGGAAAATTTTTTTACCGACGAAAATTAGCGTCGGAAGATTTATCACCGACGTTTAATATAAAACATCGGTAAAGGTTGGTAGACTTTTTTACTTTTTTTCAAAAAAAAATAAATTTATTTTTACCGATGAGAATTTCTATTTTTTGTAACAAAAAATAGTTGTCTGTAAATTTCCCAGTTTTTTTTCCTCTCGTGCCACTGAAAGCCCTCTTTTCACTCTCTCTCTCTCTTGCGTGCTATTCCCTCTCTCTCCGGCAAAGGTTATGTTTTACCGGCAAAATATTTGTGTCGCTGGCAAAGGATATATTTTTGCCGGCGAAATACCTATATCGCCGGCAAATGTCAATTTTCCAAATTTTGATAATTTATTTAACTTGAAAAATTATATGTTCATTATTTTTGTTTTGGAAGAATAAAAGTTAACTCGGGCCTTCAAAATTAATTTAGCCCCAAAAATAACATTCCACTGTGCCCGCCCCATTTTCCATTTCCCACGCCCGCTCAAGTGCATATCATTTCCAGGTCCCTCGCCTCTTCTCAATCCCTCATCTCTCCGACCCTCTCTCGCCCAACAATCCCTCAATCCCTCATCTCTTTGTCAGCCATCCCTCCATTTCCTTCTCCCTCACGATCTCAGCCCTCTCCTCCATCTCCCAGGAGACCTACGCTCCTCCATCTCTCCAAGGTGACCTGCGCTCCTCCATCTCCCTCGCACGCAGACCTCATCCACCTCTCTCACAACGGAACCAAGGCGCAGCACCATCACCTCCTCTCACTACACCATTTCAGGCCGTTGCTTTAAGTTGTTCCTTTTGCCACGATCATGTTTTGGTCGCGGCTTCAAGTACATATTTTGCTTCGATTGCGGCAATAAGATCTAATATTTAATTTTTGAAAAAAAAAAGCATGTTCGCGCGGCCCTTTTATTCTTTCCCTCCCTTCGTTTTGGTGAAAAAAAATCCACAATGAAATAATGCATAAAATTTGGGTGCGTGAACTTTCTTTGCAGTTCATTTTTTAAAACCATTGGGCGACGAAATGAAATAACATCACACCCTCGAACGAGACCTCGTCCATCTCTCTCAAACGCCGGGAAAAGTGTAACTTTTTTCGGCGAAAAAGCTTATTTTGCCGGGAAAAATTATACTTTTACTGGCGAAATAATTTCGTCGGTAAAGGTTCAGCTTTGCACCACGAACTCATTTTTTCGCCTGCAAATGTTATGTTTCACCGATAAAATATTTGTGTCGCAGGCAAATGTCAATTTACCAAATTTTGACCATTTATTTAACTACTGCGCCGGGAAAAATTAAATTTTCACTATTTTTGTTTTGGATGAATAAAAGTTAATTGGGGCTTCAAAGTCACTTCAGCCCTAAAAATAACATTCCAGTGTTGTGCCATTTTCCATTTCCCGCGCCCGCTAAAGTAAAAACCATTTCCAGTTCACCCTCTGCCTCTTCTCAGTCCCTCTCCTTTCCCTCATCTCTCTAACCCTCTCTCGCCCAGCAATCCCTCATCTCTTTGACTTTCTCTCGCCTGCCATAGTGCCATCCCTCTATTTCCTTCTCCCTCACAACCTCAGCAAGGATGACAGCTCCAATCCCTAGCCCCCAAATCCCAGTGCCCGTTGTCGTCCCTTGCTTTAATCCCTAGCGCCCCCCAAATCCCAGTGCCACCCAAATCCCAGAGCCCGTTCTTGACTCCTGCTCCAATCCCTAGTTCCCCCCAAATCCCAGCGCCCGCATCTGCTGCTCTCTCGTTTCCGCCCCAACCTCAAGATCCTGTTGCCTTCACTCTCACCCCCACTCCCCCTGCCCCAACCTCTCTCCAGCTCAGTGATTTCCCTCCTCTTTGCAGGCAATCCCTTCCTCGGAGTAATGGTGGAACCCTGGCTACCTCGGCTCAGCGACAACCTCTGGAGCTGTGCCCTGAGGCTGTGTTAGATCTGGTAACGTCCGCCCCCCATTCCCCTTCCCCCAACCAATCCTCTATCCAATCACCTATTTGGGACCATGCCCAGTGACCATGCCCAATTAGAGATTCTGTATAATCATCTAGCTGGCCTTCTAACCCCGCATCGAGCAAGTGCTTAGGTTTCTCCCCCACCAGCATCCTTCCCTCTCTACAATCCTTTTCAAATCATTCCCAACCTCCCTGCCCCTGGTCCCTCCTCAACCTCTACCCCTTTTGCCCCTGTACCACCCCCATTACCTCCCCTCAAGCCTCCAGGCCCCCCTCTTCTAGCCAACCAGCTGTACTCTTTCTCTCCGGAGCAAATGGACCATATCCGGCCGCTAGTCCCTCTCCTCCCCAGTCAGTCTCCTCCTAGTCATAGAAATTGGTTAGATCTTTTCCAAGCTTCAAAACCCCTATCCCCCTTAGAATATCCTCCCTCTACCATATCCGATGGACAAATCTCCATCAAAGTCCCATCCTCTTTGATAGAACCAAGAAAAAACTCTTTTGTAAATGCTGCCATTGTGTCACCGGCCCATCCCAACACAAGATCTGTAGGCTCACATGTAACTAGAGCTACTTGCGGTTGAGGTTTGAAAATGCAAACTAGCCCCAAGGGTTTCAATTAATTTCTGCTCCTTTTTCTCTTTCCTGCATTTTTCATTTGCTTGTTTCTGTGATTCGTTGTAGTGATTTCATCTATTGACTTGTAATTCTTGTATCTTTCTGCAATTTTAGTGATTTGGGATTTGTGATCTCCAAGAAGGGGGAAAACATGCATCTCTCAAGAAAAGTAACTACTGTGTCCTGTGAGAAGGAATGGGTTTGTAGTTGTAGATGATAATTGAGTTTCTGGTTTCCACTTTGTGAGTAGATGAAGAATTCTTCATCAGTTGGAATTGGATTCGGTTTGGGTTACTTTTATCTTATACACACGGTTAAAGCCTTGGGGCTTCACATTAATACTAGTGCCCTTCTGTAAGACAATCATATATGGGTTTGTGTTATTATTATTATTTTTTTCCTTCTTCTTTTTTGCTTGAAATGGGTCAGATTGTTGATTTAATGAGAGTCTGGGCAGTGAGTACTGTGTCTTGTGAAAAGGAAATGAATGGGTTTGTAGTTGCAGATGATAATTGAGTTTATGTTTTCCACTTTGTGGAGTACTGGAATATCAAGAATTCTTCATCAGTTTTGTTGGAATTGGATTGGATTTTGGTTGCTTTTATCTTATACACACAGTTAATTATGTGTGTTTGTTTCTAATTCATAGGTTTTGGGCATTTTAAGCTAAGTTGTGGATTTGAGCATTTTGGATTTCCTCACCCAAAGGCAAGTGAAAATGTATTTATTTTTATGGATATGCATGTGTTTTTATGGAACTGTAGCTTTTAAATAATGGGTGGTTGCTTCATTCGTGACTGCAAAGTTTACTTGATGTATTTGTTCTCATAGCTTGTATTGTTCCAAGAGTAATGCCTATCTTTGGGAACAACCATTTGCTTCTCCCTTTACTTTGTCTTTTTTTTCATTATTAATAAAGCTATTGGTATTTTTCAAAAAGAAAAAAATGGAATAGATTTGACAAAGATGTTGAACTCCAAGTCTCCAATTAATTTTAACTTTGGGTTAGCTCCCGCTTGGTTGCATCTATACTTCTGATAGTGCAAGTGAATGTGAGGTTTCCCTAATTCTTTATACAATGTAGAATATAGTTAGGAAATACATATAACTTTTCAAGTCACTTTTGACAGTTCCAAATTTGAGGCAATATCATAAACGTCTGGTACAAAGGAGTTTGCTAGACTCCCTGCTTCTTCTCATCTGCTGTATGGAGAAGTTGAGTTGAGAGTTGTGGCATCCTCTTAGGTTGCATGAAACTGATTTCTCTGTCTTGGTGATTCACTCACCAGGGTTACAAATAAAGTTAATGACAGTTAAGGCTTCACTCACCAGGGTTGTATGTACCTTGATTTTGACAGAAGGTGATTCAGCTGAGGCTCTTGCTGTAAGTGCTTCCATAAAGTTCACATGGTAATTATAATTTTTTTCCTTTCACGTTTGTAATGACAGTTTCTCACAACTGTGTGTGTGTGTGTCTATTTTGTTCATGCAGGATCATGACGGATCCCACATCAAGGGACTATTGATAAATTTGTTCCATACATTTTGGCCATCTCTTCTCAAAGTTCCATCTTTCTTAGTGGAATTTGTAACACCAATTGTGAAGGTGCGTGTTAACCGAACTACTGACTAAATGTAAATTCATGTTGAGCGTAATCTTGTGCAAACCAATAAGTAAGAAGAATGACTAGTGGATCTAGGTACTTAAACTAATGTTCACATCCGGGTACTAGCTTTCTGTAATTTATGTGGATCCATGATGAATGATAATGCATTGAGACCTGTAAGATACAATAGTTTGAATTTGGAAAGGTGGAAACATATTCCTATGACAATTCATTTCAATTTCAGGACTTCATAACTACCATGTCTTTGGGTTTTTTTTTTTTTTCATACTTACAATGATTGTATGCTTAATCTATGCAGTATTGAACAATGGCAATACTTTTCTCGATGTCATGCCCAGCATATGGGAATCCATTCACACTTCGAGTTACAATGATTCGCCATTACTTGTATTTTAACAGGACCTATATATTATATATATACTCAAGCATTTCCCAGCAAATAAGTGGGAATCTACATGCAGGGAATGAAATAATTCTCAGCATGAGGATGTATTAGTGCCATGGGTGGACCGCATCTTGGAATAATGGAATTATTGCCAATGGGAAAGTAAAAAGCCCTTCATTCAGTGGACCCCATGACAATGGACAGGTAATGAGGAGAAAAATGCTGGCCTGATCAACATCCGAGTGAATTAAAACCAATATTGGATGATCAGGATCTTCCAAAATTGAATGATTTCAAGTGAATCAATAGAGTAGCCCCTCAGATCAAAAGCAAAGGTTACTGCATCAGAATCTATTCAGATTGAAGGCCTGTGACAGGGTCAGAATCATCAAATTCCTAATCTACATGCATATGCAAGCATGTTTATATCTATGAATGCATGCATATGCACTTGCATTTGGAGGGTTCATTACAATCAGAAGACATTGAGACATTTGGTAAGAGTAGGTTATTGCTAGCTAGTAGTTATCTTCAGTAGTCAATGGTGTTACTAACCTACTAGCACAATAGCCCATGCTAGGCACGGTCGTGTTCACCAAAAATTATAAAATATTTTCTACGGTCAATTAAAAAGATTTAGATGGGTGTGTTCTTACCAAAAATAAACAAATAAAAAAAACTATTGGTGTGTTAAGGGTATTAGGACTCTTATCACCATTTCATTTTCTTTTGCATTTCAAGTAAAATAAGCTTGTGAAAATAACAAAAAACCTCAAGATGTCATAAAAAAAAATCTTTGATGGTCAGGTCTACTTGGTGAGGGCTGGTGAGGGCTGGGTGTCACACCCCGAAACCGGGCCCTGCAGTGATCCGATCTCGGGATGCGAAATTTTGGAATAAATTTGAAACTTTTGTTATATTTCCCAAGATCCGCGTGAATGAGGATAATAAAATACCATCACGATCAGAGTATATTTTCGCGGAAGCTAATCATGGTGTTACGACCCGGAGTCCGTGGCCATCGGATTCCGTGTCGCACTCAACCAATATCATCAAGCCATCAAATAAGCAGATTGGCACAAATTGCATATCATAGAACACTGAGCTGGTAGTAACAAGACTATTTATTTCCCACATATTCAAATTACAATTAACAGTTTCTTAATCACAAACCCAAGAAAAAGGCTAACAAAGCCGTACAAAGATATCCAACTAAACAGAAATACCGCCCCCAACATTTAGATACGAACTCCGGTGCCAAACTTGGCATCTAGATGATATCAATGGGCAGTCTCTCACGTCAGACCGGCGGCTCTACTGCCTCCTCCGATCAAACGCCTAAAAACAAAAAGAGATTTTTCTTGCACCAAACAAACAGGGTCAGACACGACGGTCTGGCAAGCAAATAAACAAGTAATATGTAACATGAGCATTTATAAAACCTTAAGGAATCATTGTAAATCCATTTAAAGAATCGAAATAATAATAGCAATAAATCATGATAAAACGATCGAAAGACCGAACATAAATATCAAGGCAAATAGACGAACAGTCTCTGGAGCATAAATATCGCGAAAAGATAACAGCCTACGCAAAACATTAAATAATTGGAAATACATTTGAAATCCTGAATAATAGAGGCAATACGATAAAAGATCGATTTCATAACGATAACAAATTCAAAGAATATAATGAGTATAAACAAACAAGAATCATAAAACAAATTAATAAACAGATAAAACATTGGCAACCACACATACCTATATTCTCCTATTACCGAAGTAACAAGAGCAGACCGAACCGTAGCCACTACACGTGGGACCGGCAGATAAAAACCGTTGCCATGGTCGGTACAGACAGAATCCAAACTGCAGCTGGCGGACAAATTAAAGATCCCAAGCCGAGTGATCAGCCCGACAAGGTGACCTAAGCCTAGTGGTGCCTTTAGTTTTCAAAACTCGAACCGATACAAATCAAACCAGAATAATCCCTTTGGCCCATGGGCTCACACCACAGGGCTCTGGCCCCATCTCGCCTCGAGGTTTTATTTTTGAAATCATAGTCTCTTTGGCTCATGGGCTCGCACTACAAAGCTCCGGCCCCGTCTTACCTCGAGGTTTTATTTTCAAAATACTAGTCTTATCGATGAAATCCCGAATGTGGCGAACCACTCCAATCTCCTTTCAAATCGATTCGGAGAAAACATACTAATTTCCATGGTAAGCCGCTCAAATACACATCAAAGTGATTTGTATAAAATCATACGATCAATCCTTTCGAACATGGAAAACCACATGATTTTATAACAAATCACCGATGCTATTCGAATTAGTTTACCGAAGGATACAAATACATTCTCTGACTTGAAATGGAATGGAATAGTGTGGAATGACTTAATGACTTACCAAGGAATCATCTCAATACACATTTAACCTTTAAACCTTGATTAATAAGATAATATGTTTGATGCCAATGAAAACCCACAACATTTAAATGATAAAGTGCGCATTGAGACTTGAAAGATTCCCGGGTAATTTCACATATGCTCATTCTCTCATTGTTCTCATTCCCATTTCACAATTTCCAAGTATCAAAATTAACCCCAAACTTTCATGGGCTTTCAAGCATAAAAAGGGGATTAACGACCACAATCAAGGAGTTGAAGCGGGCTGAAAAGGCGCTGAAACAGGCCTGAAAAGGGACCTCAAGTAGTCCGCGAAACAGCCCAAGGAACGGGCCCAGACAGACCTGGGCTCGCTCGAGCGACCCAGGGTCCGCTCGAGCTAAGCCCAGGCAGAGCCTGGTCCGCTCGAGCGGCCCACTGGGTCGCTCGAGCGGACTGGGCTCTTTTGTGCATTTTCTTGATTCCTTGTCCCCCTCTTTCTTCCATGCATATTTTCACAATAACTTGGACCCTTTCTTGACCTCCACAAATCAACAAATCCTCATCCACAATCAATCCAATTAATCTAACAAACACTTTTAAATCAAGTCTTTTTCCTCCATTCTTTGAGCACAAACACTTTTACAAGAAAGAGGCTATATTTTAAGATGATCAAGGTAGAAACAAACTTCCAACACATTGTAAAACAATAACATAAGAGGAAAACAAGCAAAACATTACTCCATTTGTCCAAAACAAATCTATGAAGCATAAAAAGATTAGAACATAGCATGAAACATCATGATATGAAACAAAATAAATGAAATCATCATATTAATTGGGAATCCACTTGCCTCATGCCAAGATGAAAGCTAAGATGCTCTTCAAACCATGCTCTAGGGTCTCAAGCTCCCAATCTACAAAAACCCCAAAAGTTTCCCAAGAAAACCCTAAAAATCAATCTTTCTCAAATCTCCATGAAAACCCTTTGCATAAATGAGGAAAATACTCCAAATGGTTTAAAAAACAAGGATCTCAAGTAAGAAATGCCATTGCTAACATTTGGTAGCTCAAACAAAGAAGAAGGGCTTGAAAGAGGGATCTTTTCTAGCTCAAATCTCTTGAAAAATACATCCTTGGAAAGCTTGGAAGGTGGGGAAGAAAGCTTGGAGATCAAATCCCCATTTAGCATCCAAGAATAAGAGATACAAGAGGAGAGAGAGTGGCTGGAAAAGGGTTCCAGCCACAGCTAGAAAGATTGCAGGAAATGGGAGAAGAAGAGGGTTCAGCCCTTTTTATAAAGCGGGCAAGTGGGTCCCATGGGCCCCAATCTTACAAAGGCTGAAACTAATATTTGCGGGTCCCGAATGAAAACGACGAAGAAGACAAAAACGATCAGCGAAATTTCTACTTTCCAAAAATTATATTTTCCCCAAATTCTAAAATTTTCAAAATTTATGGACAGATTTAGTGAAAATGTCATTTTTGCCCATTTTTCTCGAAAAACGTGATTTCTGAGCATCAAATTAAAATGGTCAAAACACGAAAGTTGTTAAACTCAATAAAATGAGTCAAAAGGAGCAAAATTTGTAATTTTTCCAAAGTAAGAATAATTTCTCACAAAAATACATTTTACAAAGACCGGGTCAAACTAAAGTCAACGGTCTTCAAAATCTCCAAGGCTATGAAAAATCCAGTCAAACTCAAAGACAAAGTAAAACCATCAAATCTGACTTAAAAAGTTAAACCATGATTAAAATAATACTAAACAGAGAAATTGGGGGTCGGGGTCTTACATCCTCCCTCCCTTAGAATCCATTTGGTCCTCCAAATGGTCTAAACCAAATCAAAAATCAAAAACCCAAAAGACAACAGAAAACACTGACACCGTACGCTAAACCTCGGCAACTGGGATACCCTCTGATCGAACCTGACGGTGAGATGCACGGTCAACAACACTCTGATTCGGTTGAAGGCTTCACACTTTTCCACATATCTGCTCAAAAACATACTTCTCTGACCAAACTGGAGTTCAACAATTTTTCTAATCATCCTTGGTGTCACCTGCCGTTCTTGCACTGGATCATCTTTTTTACTTACCTCGTCAGTCACTGTCGGTCCAAGGAACTGCAAGTTCTGTCTCTTTCTATCAGCTTGGAATTCTGTGCCTTAAGTTATACCGAGCTGTACACCATATCCCTAACACTTGCATGAAGATGTGATCGTAGACATGTTTTCTCTGAAATAATCTCCATCCCGGAAAAATTCTGAAACTCCATATGTTTGCTCTAGCTATGTTTCTCGAATGTATCATCAGCTTTTGGCCTCCAGTATATCGTCAATCCTTCTTCGTTCCGAAATCACAAACTCCAAATTCTACAGGTCTCCTGTCACTAACTGGGTCTACTACAACTCAGATGTCATACTGCTATACACCAAATGTTAAACTACCATAACCTGTTGAGCTGTTCTGTGTCGAAACTTCACATGGCTTGCCTCTTCAGATTTCACTCTTCGAGTCTTCTACCCTTGACATGTAAAGCCGACCTTGGAATTCCAATATGTGTTCACAACTCCATATTCCAAATCTTTCTGTGCTGTACTCAGAATTCTTGCCCACATCTGATTCTATCTACTTGTTGTTCTTGATCTTCTGCTTGATACTGTGTCATCAACAAAATAAACCTGCCAAGCTGGCATCATTCCCTGATAAGCTGAAACTTTCAATCCATGTCTTGAATGATGTTTACTCTCTCATAGATCCAACTTTGTTTCCAACTGAACCAGTACATCTCCTGACATCCATCAACCCTTCAATTCATACACTTCCTAACTCCAGCTATAAACTAATACAACTCCTTCCATTCAATACAAAACAACCCTTAAAATTTTAAACATAATGACTAAAGTAATTACTTAGCTAAATTTCATCATTTTAAAACATAGTAGAAACTGAACTTCCTAATTATCAAATAAAACTTAATAATTAAAGTTCATCAAAGTTTGAATATGAAACAACATTATTCATTTTGAAATTCATATCTTCATAACCAAACAAATCATTGAAATACTCAACAAATTTTAAATCAAAATTTCAAAAATAATTCAAATTCATGTAGTATGGCCATACATTAAACTTTGCGAAAATCTGCAAAAATCTGAGTGTTAGTTAAACACTAAACCTTATTGAAATCTGAACTCATTTGTTCATAAAAATCTTGCGGAAATCTAAACAAAGTTGAGCATTAAAACAAATGTAGGAAATCTGCACATAATCTAAACACAAAAACCCTTAGGAAATTCATTTTGCATAGCCAAGGAAAATGAATCAATGAAATAGAAATTTCACATCGTACTTTGAAAAAGAAACACAATTTTAGTTACATGTTCTTAAAGATCAGTTTATCCACTAGTCTCTACAATCCATCATTAAAACATCCCTCCATTTCCAACCAAACATATACAAAGTTTTGAAATCATTAAGGTTTTGAAATGTAGATGTCAACATTTAAGAAAATTAAAACAAGGGCAAAACTCCAATATCATTGTAAAACAATATCTTAAGAAGATTAAGCAAAAATCCGAAACACAAAACCTTATGGAAACAAAATCATGTGACTTATGAAAAGAGTATAATGACATAGTTTATTTCAAAAATAAGCCTTAAAGAAGAAACATAAATCCATTAGCATACATCCCAATCAGTTGATTCATTTGCATCTACACGTTGTCCAATCCATTATCCTGTAAGTCGGTAAAACCCACAACGTTTCCACTGCTGCCGAAAATTATCTTGTCTACAACTAACCATCCACTTGGTATTACCTCTGAAAACTACACTGGCTAAGCTGCAAGTTACGAAAATTCTCAACCAAAACTATGACAAGGCTCATCGAATCCGGGAAATCCCTGAGTTTCTTACACCAACTTCTAGTCTTACCAACTAAGAATCACTTCTCCCTTCATAAAATCAATAGCTGATATGCCTCTTACAGTCCTTCATCTTGGAAAGATGGCCTGAGTTCACCCAAAAATCCACATTTACTTACCTTGGTACGCTGCATGATGATCTTCGATTAGCTGAGAGGGGATCTTCAAATACTGCTCAAGTTCTACTTTGGCTGCAAATGCACATGTCTTCTCTCATTAACCACAATGGAGATATTGAAGGCTGAAAGTATGCTGATGTTCTCCGAAAACAACATACTAAGTCCACAAGGTTCTCAGTCTCCGACACAAGCACAGACAAAAGACACCGAACAAGAGTGTGGAGACTTCAAATTCTCCACCACTAAGGAGGAAATTTGGTCATCCAAATCTCCTAACAACAAGATCTGAAAGAAAAGACAAGCAAAGTCTCCCGAACTGAAAGAAAAGCAGACTCAAATTCAAAGAAACAAAGACACGAGAAAACAAATCGACACAATCTAACGAATCCTCACCACAAGTCTTAATGTCTCTAGAGTATTTTATTTCCTAGAAACTAACCAGCTCTGATATCAATCTGTCACACCCCAAAACCGGGCCCTGCAGTGATCCGATCTCGGGATGCGAAATTTTAGAATAAATTTGAAACTTTTGTTATATTTCCCAAGATCCACGTGAATGAGGATAATAAAATACCATCACGATCAGAGTATATTTTCGCGGAAGCTAATCATGGTGTTACTACCCGGAGTCCGTGGCCATCGGATTCCGTGTCGCACTCAACCAATATCATCAAGCCATCAAATAAGCAGACTGGCACAAATTGCAAATCATAGAACACTGCGCTGGTAGTAACAAGACTATTTATTTCCCACATATTCAAATTACAATTAACAGTGTCTTAATTACAAACCCAAGAAAAAGGCTAACAAAGCCGTACAAAAATATCCAACTAAACAGAAATACTACCCCCAACATTTAGATACGAACTCCGATGCCAAACTTGACATCTAGATGATATCAATGGGTAGTCTCTCACGTCAGACCGGCGGCTCTACCGCCTCCTTCGATCAAACACCTAAAAATAGAAAGAGAGGAATCTGGCACCAAACTTGGAGATTTTGAAGACCGTTGACTTTAGTTTGACCCGGTCTTTGTAAAATGTATTTTTGTGAGAAATTATTCTTATTTTGGAGAAATTACAAATTTTGCTCCTTTTGACTCATTTTATTGAGTTGAACAACTTTCATGTTTTGACCATTTTGATTTGATGCTCAGAAATCGCGTTTTTCGAGAAAAATGGGCAAAAATGACATTTTCACTAAATCTGTCCATAAGTTTCGAAAATTTCTGAATTTGGGGAAAATACACTTTTTGGAAAGTAGAAATTTCGCTGATCATTTTTGTCTTCTTCGTCGTTTTCATTCGGGACCCACAAATGTTAGTTTCATCCTTTGTAAGATTGGGGCCCATGGGACCCACTTGCCCACTTTATAAAAGCCCAGCTGGACTCTTCTTCTCCCATTCTTTTTCCAGCAACTTTTGGCTGAGGGAGAGGGCTTCTTCTTTTCCCTTCCAGCCATCTCTCTCTCTCTCCTTTTGCAAGCTTCCTTCTTGAGTGCCAAGTGAAGGATTGATCTCACCTTCTTCTTCCTCATCTCTCAAGCATTCCAAAGACCCCATTTTCAAGAACATTGGGCTAGGACAACCCTCATCTTCAAGCCCTTCTTCTTGTTTGGAACACCCAAAGGTTAGCAATGGCATTTCTTACTTGAGATCCTTGTTTTTCAAACCATTTGGAGTATTTTCCTCATTTATGCAAAGGGTTTTCATGGAGATTTGAGAAAGATTGATTTTTAGAGTTTTCTTGGGAAACTTTTGGGGGTTTTTGTAGATTGGGAGCTTGAGACCCTAGAGCATTGTTTGGAGAGCATCTTAGCTTTCATCTTGGCTTGAGGCAAGTGGATTTCCAATTAATATGATGATTTCATTTATTTTGTTTCATATCATGATGTTTCATGCTATGTTCTAATATTTTTATGCTTCATAGATTTGTTTTGGACAAATGGAGTATTGTTTTGCTTGTTATCCTCTTATGTTATTATTTTATAATGTGTTGGAAGTTTGTTTCCACCTTGCTCATCTTAAAGTTTATCCTCTTTCTTGTAAAAGTGTTTGTGCTCAAAGAATAGAGGAAAAAGATTTGATTTAAAAGTGTTTGTTAGATTAATTGGATTGATTGTGGATGAGGATTTGTTGAGTTGAAGAGGTCAAGAAAGGGCCCAATTGATGTTGGAAGATTATATGAAAGAAAAGGAATAAAAAAGAATAAAAAAGGATGGAAAAATGGGAAAAAAAATGCCCAACGAGCCGGACTGGACAGAGCCCAGTCAGCTCGAGCGACCCAGTGGGCCGCTCGAGCGGACCAGGTTCTGCCTGGCTCGCTCGAGCGACCCACTGGGTAGCTCGAGCGACCCAGGCTCTGTCTGGGCTTCGCTCGAGCGGGCCTTGGGTCGCTCGAGCGAACCAAGCCCAGCCTGAGGGCCTGGTTCAGGTTGATTTCTGGGTCCGTTTAAAATCAGATTTTGGGCCTGTTTTCGAGACTTCTTTGGGCCTGTTCAAGGACAGTTTTTGGGCCATTTCAAGACCTGATATTGGGCCATTTCAGGGCCTGATATTGGACTGTTTTAAGACCTATTTTGTGGGCCATTCAAGGTTAGTTTTTGGGCTGTTTTAAGACCTGTTTTGTGGGCCATTCAAGGTTAGTTTTTGGGCCATTTCAAGACCTGATATTGGGCCATTTCAGGGCCTGATATTGGACTGTTTTAAGACCTGTTTTGTGGGCCATTCAAGGTTAGTTTTTGGGCTATTTTAAGACCTATTTTGTGGGCCATTCAAGGTTAGTTTTTGGGCTGTTTTAAGACCTGTTTCTTGGGCCATTCAAGGTCAGTTTTTGGACTGTTTTAAGACCTGTTGCTTGAGCAAATTAAGGGTTGTTTTGGGCTAAATGAGTAGAATGTTTTGGGGCTTTGGTTAAGGTCAGATGTGGGCCTGATTTAAAGAGTTTGGGATTACTTGTGATACTTGGAAATTGTGAAATGGGAATGGGAACAATGGGAGAATGAGCATATGGGAAATTACCCGGGAATCTTTCGAGTCTCAATCCGCACTTTATCATTTAAATGTTGTGGATTTTCATTGGCATCAAACATATTCTTTTATTAATCAATGTTTAAAGGTTAAATATGCATTGAGGTGGTTCCTTGGTAAGTCATTAAGTCATTCTATGCTATTCCATTCCATTTCAAGTCAGAGAATGTATTTGTATTCTTCGGTAAACTAATTTGAATAGCATCGGTGATTTGTTATAAAATCATGTGGTTTTCCATGGTCGAATGGATTGATCGTATGATTTTATACAAATCACTTTGATGTGTATTTGAGCGGTTTACCATGGAAATTCGTATGTTTCTCCGAATCGATTTGAAAGGAGATTGGAGTGGTTCGCCACATTCGGGATTTCATCGATAAGATTAGTATTTTGAAAATAAAACCTCGAGGCAAGACGGGGCCAGAGCTTTGTAGTGCGAGCCCATGAGCCAAAGAGACTATGATTTCAAAAATAAAACCTCGAGGCGAGATGGGGCCAGAGCCCGGTGGTGTGAGCCCATGAGCCAAAAGGGATTAGTATTTTGATTTGTATTGGTTCAAGTTTTCAAAACTAAAGGCACCACTAGGCTTAGGTCCCCTTGTCGGGCTGATCACCCGGCTTGGGATCTTTAATTTGTCCGCCAGCTGCAGTTTGGATTCTGTCTGTACCGACCATGGCAACGGTTCCTATCTGCCGATCCCACGCGTAGTGGCTACGGTTCTGATTTTGATCTGCCGGTCCCATTTGTATGGCTACGGTTCTGATTCTACCTCCGGTCCCACGTGTAGTGGCTACGGTTCTGTATGCTCTTGTTACTTCGGTAATAGGAGAATATAGCTATGTGTGGTTGCCAATGTTTTATCTGTTTATTAATTTATTTTATGATTCTTGTTTGTTTATACTCAGTATATTCTTTGAATTTGTTAATGTTTATGAAACCTATCTTTTATCGTATCGTCTCTATTATTCAGGATTTTTAAATGTATTTCCAATTATTAAATGTTTTAGGTAGGCTGTTATCTTTTCGAGATATTTATACTTCAGAGACTGTTCGTTTATTTGCTTTGATATTTATGTTCGGTCTTTCGATCATTTTATCATGATTTAATGCTATTATTGTTTAGACTCTTTAAATGGTTTTACAATGATTCTATAAGGTCTTATGAATGTCCTTTTTCCATATTACTTGTTTATTTACTTGCCAGACCGTCGTGTCTGACCCTGTTCGTTTGGTGCCAGTTTCCTCTCTTTCTGTTTTTAGGTGTTCGATCGGAGGAGGCGGTGGGACCGCCGGTCTGACGTGAGGGGCTGCCCTTTTGATGTCATATAGATGTCAAGTTTGGCACCGGAGCTCGTAATATCACTTGGGGTAGTATGTTATTTAGTGGTTTATTTGTATGGCTTTGTTAGCCTTGGTCATTGGGTTTGTAATTAAAACATTTGTTAATAGTAACTTGAATATGTGGGAAATAAATAGTCTTGTTACTACCAGCTCAGTATTCTATGATTTATGATTCGTGCCAGTCAGCTTATATGATGGCTTTATGATAATGGTCGAGTGCGACACGGAATCCGATGGCCACGGACTCCGGGTCGTAACACCATGATTAGTTTCCGCGAAATATATACTCTGATTGTGATGGAATTTTATTATCCTCATTCACGCGGATCTTGGGAAATATAACAAAAGTTTCAAATTTATTCCAAAATTTCGCATCCCGAGGTCGGATCACTGCAGGGCCCGGTTTCGGGGTGTGACAGAAAATGAATCAATGAAATAGAAATTTCACATCGTACTTTGAAAAAGAAACACAATTTTAGTTACATGTTCTTAAAGAGCAGTTTATCCACTAGTCTCTACAATCCATCATTAAAACATCCCTCCATTTCCAACCAAACATATACAAAGTTTTGAAATCATTAACGTTTTGAAATGTAGATGTCAACATTTAAGAAAATTAAAATAAGGGCAAAACTCCAAGATCATTGTAAAACAATATCTTAAGAAGATTAAGCAAAAATCCGAAACACAAAACCTTATGAAAACAAAATCATGTGACTTATGAAAAGAGTATAATGACATAGTTTATTTCAAAAATAATCCTTAAAGAAGAAACATAAATCCATTAGCATACATCCCAATCAGTTGATTCATTTGCATCTACACGTTGTCCAATCCATTATCCTGAAAGTCGGTAAAACCCACAACGTTTCCACTGCTGCCGAAAATTATCTTGACTACAACTAACCATCCACTTGGTATTACCTCTGAAAACTACACTGGCTAAGCTGCAAGTTACGGAAATTCTCAACCAAAACTATGACAAGGCTCATCGAATCCGGGAAATCCCTGAGTTTCTTGCACCAACTTCTATTCTAATCACCAACTAAGAATCACTTCTCCCTTCATAAAATCAATAGCTGATATGCCTCTTACAGTTCTTCATCTTGGAAAGATGGCCTGAGTTCACCCAAAAATCCACATTTACTTACCTTGGTACGCTGCATGATGATCTTCGATTAGCTGGGAGGGGATCTTCAAATATTGCTCAAGTTCTACTTTGGCTGGCAAATGCACATGTCTTCTCTCATTAACCACAATGGAGATGTTGAAGGCTGAAAGTCTGCTGATGTTCTCCGAAAACAAGATACTAAGTCCACAAGGTTCTCAGTCTCCGACACAAGCACAGACAAAAGACACCGAACAAGAGTGTGGAGACTTCAAATTCTCCACCACTAAGGAGGAATTTGGTCATCCAAATCTCCTAACAACAAGATCTGAAAGAAAAGACAAGCAAAGTCTCCCGAACTGAAAGAAAAGCAGACTCAAATTCAAAGAAACAAAGACACGAGAAAACAAATCGACACAATCTAACGAATCCTCACCACACGTCTTAATGTCTCTAGAGTATTTTATTTCCTAGAAACTAACCAGCTCTGATACCAATCTGTCACACCCCGAAACCGGGCCCTGCAGTGATCCGATCTCGGGATGCGAAATTTTAGAATAAATTTGAAACATTTGTTATATTTCCCAAGATCCGCGTGAATGAGGATAATAAAATACCATCACGATCAGAGTATATTTTCGCGGAAGCTAATCATGGTGTTACGACCCGGAGTCCGTGGCCATCGGATTCCGTGTCGTACTCAACCAATATCATCAAGCCATCAAATAAGCAGATTGGCACAAATTGCAAATCATAGAACACTGAGCTGGTAGTAACAAGACTATTTATTTCCCACATATTCAAATTACAATTAACAGTGTCTTAATTACAAACCCAAGAAAAAGGCTAACAAACCCGTACAAAAATATCCAACTAAACAGAAATACTACCCCCAACATTTAGATACGAACTCCGGTGCCAAACTTGACATCTAGATGATATCAATGGGCAGTCTCTCACGTCAGACCGGCGGCTCTACCGCCTCCTCCGATTAAACACCTAAAAACAAAAAGAGAGGAATCTGGCACCAAACAAACAGGGTCAGACACGACGGTCTGGCAAGCAAATAAACAAGTAATATGTAACATGGGCATTTATAAAACCTTAAGGAATCATTGTAAATCCATTTAAAGAATCGAAATAATAATAGCAATAAATCATGATAAAACGATCGAAAGACCGAACATAAATATCAAGGCAAATAGACGAACAGTCTCTGGAGCATAAATATCTTGAAAAGATAACAGCCTACGCAAAACATTAAATAATTGGAAATACATTTGAAATCCTAAATAATAGAGGCAATACGATAAAAGATCGATTTCATAACAATAACAAATTCAAAGAATATAATGAGTATAAACAAACAAGAATCATAAAACAGATTAATAAATAAATAAAACATTGGCAACCACACATAGCTATATTCTCCTATTACCGAAGTAACAAGAGCATACCGAACCGTAGCCACTACACATGGGACCGGAGACAGAATCAGAACCGTAGCCACTACACGTGGGACCGGCAGATAAAAACCGTTGCCATGGTCGGTACAGACAGAATCCAAACTGCAGCTGGCGAACAAATTAAAGATCCCAAGCCGGGTGATCAGCCCGACAAGGTGACCTAAGCCTAGTGGTGCCTTTAGTTTTCAAAACTCGAACCGATACAAATCAAACCATAATAATCCCTTTGGCTCATGGGCTCACACCACAGGGCTCTGGCCCCATCTCGCCTCGAGGTTTTATTTTTGAAATCATAGTCTCTTTTGCTCATGGGCTCGCACTACAAAGCTCCGGCCCCGTCTTACCTCGAGGTTTTATTTTCAAAATACTAGTCTTATCGATGAAATCCCGAATGTGGCGAACCACTCCAATCTCCTTTCAAATCGATTCGGAGAAAACATACTAATTTCCATGGTAAGCCGCTCAAATACACATCAAAGTGATTTGTATAAAATCATACGATCAATCCTTTCGAACATGGAAAACCACATGATTTTATAACAAATCACTGATGCTATTCGAATTAGTTTACCGAAGGATACAAATACATTCTCTGACTTGAAATGGAATGGAATAGTGTAGAATGACTTAATGACTTACCAAGGAATCATCTCAATACACATTTAACCTTTAAACCTTGATTAATAAGATAATATGTTTGATGCCAATGAGAATCCACAACATTTAAATGATAAAGTGCGCATTGAGACTTGAAAGATTCCCGGGTAATTTCACATATGCTCATTCTCTCATTGTTCTCATTCCCATTTCACAATTTCCAAGTATCAAAATTAACCCCAAACTTTCATGGGCTTTCAAGCATAAAAAGGGGATTAACAGACCACAATCAAGGAGGAGAAGCGGGCTGAAAAGGGGCTGAAACAGGCCTGAAAAGGGACCTCAAACAGTCCGCGAAACAGCCCAAGGAACGGGCCCAGACAGACCTGGGCTCGCTCGAGCGACCCAGGGTCCGCTCGAGCTAAGCCCAGGCAGAGCCTGGTCCGCTCGAGCGGCCCACTGGGTCGCTCGAGCGGACTGGGCTCTGTCCAAGTCCGGGCTGAGTGCATTTCTGCACTCTTTTGTGCATTTTCTTGATTCCTTTTCCCCCTCTTTCTTCCATACATATTTTCACAATAACTTGGACCCTTTCTTGACCTCCACAAATCAACAAATCCTCATCCACAATCAATCCAATTAATCTAACAAACACTTTTAAATCAAATCTTTTTCCTCCATTCTTTGAGCACAAACACTTTTACAAGAAAGAGGCTATATTTTAAGATGATCAAGGTAGAAACAAACTTCCAACACATTGTAAAACAATAACATAAGAGGAAAACAAGCAAAACATTACTCCATTTGTCCAAAACAAATCTATGAAGCATAAAAAGATTAGAACATAGCATGAAACATCATGATATGAAACAAAATAAATGAAATCATCATATTAATTGGAAATCCACTTGCCTCATGCCAAGATGAAAGCTAAGATGCTCTTCAAACCATGCTCTAGGGTCTCAAGCTCCCAATCTACAAAAACCCCCAAAAGTTTCCCAAGAAAACCTTAAAAATCAATCTTTCTCAAATCTCCATGAAAACCCTTTGCATAAATGAGGAAAATACTCCAAATGGTTTGAAAAACAAGGATCTCAAGTAAGAAATGCCATTGCTAACATTTGGTAGCTCAAACAAAGAAGAAGGGCTTGAAAGAGGGATCTTCTCTAGCTCAAATCTCTTGAAAAATACATCCTTGGAAAGCTTGGAAGGTGGGGAAGAAAGCTTGGAGATCAAATCCCCATTTAGCATCCAAGAAGAAGAGATACAAGAGGAGAGAGAGTGGCTGGAAAAGGGTTCCAGCCACAGCTAGAAAGATTGCAGGAAATGGGAGAAGAAGAAGAGGGTTCAGCCCTTTTATAAAGTGGGCAAGTGGGTCCCATGGGCCCCAATCTTACAAAGGCTGAAACTAATATTTACGTGTCCCGAATGAAAACAACGAAGAAGACAAAAACGATCAGCGAAATTTCTACTTTCCAAAAATTATATTTTCCCTAAATTCTGAAATTTTCGAAATTTATGGACAGATTTAGTGAAAATGTCATTTTTGCCCATTTTTCTCGAAAAACGTGATTTCTGAGCATCAAATTAAAATGGTCAAAACACGAAAGTTGTTAAACTCAATAAAATGAGTCAAAAGGAGCAAAATTTGTAATTTTTCCAAAGTAAGAATAATTTCTCACAAAAATACATTTTACAAATACCGGGTCAAACTAAAGTCAACGGTCTTCAAAATCTCCAAGGCTATTAAAAAATCCAGTCAAACTCAAAGACAAAGTCAAACCAACTCAAATCTCACTTAAAAAGTTAAACCATGATTAAAATAATACTAAACAGAGAAATTGGGGGTCGGGGTCTTACACTTGGTACCAAAAAAAAAGAGCTGTGATGGTGACGATCTAGTGCAATCACTATCTATGTTGTGAGGCCCACCACCCAAATTAAATAAATTCATATCAAATAAACACAGGTGCAGACTGTTGGATAGGTTTTTCTCACATTGGGTTGCCAGATGGCTCTTGAATCACTTAGTTTGTATGATCCTACTGGTTCAATGATGGATTTTAATGTGGAATTTTAGCTGTTCTTTTCAATGCCTTCAATCAAATATATAGGATCATCTGATAAAAAATGTTAAGCCATGGTGGTTACACGTGAGTTTTGTACCTCTCAAAGTGCTCTTAGTGTAAGGCACAAACTACTTACCAAGGACCAGTGCTCTTAATCTTGAGCATTTTTGGATGAACTGACGAAGTCAAGTTCTTATGCTTTAATTCACTATGGGTAAGATTCTTTTCATGGGTCAACAGCTCTGTGTTTTGAGTACTCGGACTTGATCAGTTGCGACGTGCAGATACAATAAAGAATCTATGCCATCTAATGATGGAATGATCGTCCTCTTAGAATTATCCGATTAATCATCAAAACCTAAGATCTTAGTATATGGATGTTCCATATGGATATTGAACTTGTGGGTCGCTCCCTGGACCAAGAGAATGATATCCGGATGATGATTAAGTTAAGGATATGAAGTTCTAAGGTTTAGATATAATCGAGAAGGTTGATAGTACATCGGATAACCTGACTCGATTATGGATGTTACATAGAGGGGCATTTAGCTCATTTTACTTAGTAGGTCGAAGACAACTGTTATTTTCTGACGAGCTTATTATATTAAATATTTGTCCCTGGAGTTCAACCATAACTCTTTAGTGGAATGAGTTAAGGTTAAAATGGTCTTAATGTTGCTATGGGTTTAGCATGGACATTTTGGTCATTTTGGGAGCCAAGGGCAAATATGTCTTTTGGTCCCTTCTCCAGTCACTTTCCTAGATTGGCATGATTTCCTTAATTGTTTAGATGACATATGGTTGAATTATTTTAGTGGAAAAATAATTTTGAGTTTAAATTCAAATAGGCCTTTAATGGCATACATGAATTTGATTCTAGATAAATTATTAGTGGGCCATGGTGTGCATTATTATGTGGGACGTCCATAATGTGAATTCTATAGGTAAGGTTCCCAACTTTGAGTAGGTCTCTCTACTTGGAAGGTTGGACTCCTCTTTGGATTAGTATTCCTATAGTAAAGTTTCCTTTTTGAATTAGAAACTTAAATTAGTAAGTGTTGTGCAACTAGGATTACTAATTGCTAAAGTTTGTGGGATGTTCCTTTAGTTTCCTTTTCTAATTGGAGTGTTTCTAAAAGGAAATAAATCTTTAGATTATACTTTCCTTTTAGGACATCTATGAGAATTAGAAGAGATAACCACTAAGGAAAGGAATCCCAAAGTTCTATAAAAAAAAGGAGGAGGCTTCCCCCTTGGATGTCCAACACAAAAAAGACCCCTATCCCACACGTCCAGCCCTCTTGTCTTCTTCATTGAAGTGAGCATAAGGTCTGAGATTTTTCTCCATAGAAAAAAGTTCTCAAAACGCATCTAGAAATCTAGAATAAGATCCCACCATCTTAGCCAATCAGATTTGGAAGTGAAATAGAGAAGAAGATCGAAAGCAATTCCACTGCAGAAAATTCCGGCAAGTTGTTTGCTAATTGCAAGTCTGAGTTCAGCCCTTTGGATCTTTTATTTCAGAGATTTGAAGTCTACACATCATCAAGGTAATAGTCTTCTTGAATCTCCCTTAATTATACACTTGTTGATCATGAAACCATGGAGTTATTATGCGATCAATATGGCTGATTGGCGCTGCCCAGATCAGAATTTTTAAAATCTGTTATGTTACAAATCAGCCATGGACGTCCTTCCTTAGTGATGTCCAGATCTGAATCGCAGTTTCTTTCACTTAGGGCTTGTGTACTCGACTTCAAGAGTCAATGGGATGAGGATTTACCTCTCTGCTAATTTTCTTACAACAACAACTACCATTCGAGCATAGGGATGGCTCCTTTCGAAGCGTTGTACATCAGGAAGTGTAGAACCCTAGTGTGTTGGGAAGAAGTCGGAGAACGTAGTTTTCATGGACCTTCTTTGGTTGGAGAAACAAGTGATAAAGTCAAGCTCATTCATGAACGACTAAAGATTGCGAGAAGCCGACAGAAAAGTTATGCTGATGTTCGAAGGAAGGATCTACAATTTCAAGTTGGAGACAAGGTATTTTTGAAGGTATCACCGGTCAGAGGAACACAGAGATTTGGACAGAAGGGTAAATTATCGAAGAGATTCATTGGACCGTACGAGATTTTGAGTCGTGTTGGAGAAGTGGCATACAGATTAGCTTTGCCTCCAGAGCTTTCGGGTGTGCACAATGTATTTCATGTATCGATGTTGAGAAAATATATTTTGGACCCGTCACACGTGCTACATCACGAACCGTTGGAATTCAAGAAGATGTCACCTACCTCGAGAAGCCAGTCAAAATTATTGATACTAAAGAACAAGAGTTGAGGAACAGAACAATTCATTGGCTAAAGGTTGGTTGGGAGAATCATGGACCGAAAGAGGCCACTTAGGAACTTACAGATTTAGTTTGACGCGGGCCAGGGCGCCTGTGTGTCGCGTGTGAACGTGGGGGAATTTATTCTTATTTTGAAAAATTCTGATTTCTACTTCTTTCGACTCATTTTATTTTTTTTTTTACAACTTTCATGTTTTATCGAATTTCGTTTGAGGCTCAAAAATTGTGTTTTTTGAGAAAAAGGGCAAAAACATCTTTTTACACTAAATCTGTACCCAAATTTCAAAATTTTCGAAATATGTCAAAAATATACTTTTTGGAAAGTAGTGATTTTGTTGAACAATTTTATCTCCTTCGTCGTCTTCGTTCGGGGCCCGCAAATGCCTTTTTAAGCCTTAAGAAAATCGGACCCACTTGCCACTTTATATAAAAGGGTCCTCTTCTCCTTCTTCCCCATTTCATTTTTCCTACAACATTGAAGAGGGCCTAGGGTTTCCATGTTCCTACTCTCTCTCTCTCTCTCTCTCTCTCTCTCTCTCTCTCTCTCTCTCTCTCTCTCTCTCTCTCTCTCTCTCTCTCTCCTCTAGAAGACTTATTTCTTCAAGGCAAAACAAGGGATTGATCTCCTAGACTTTTTCTTCACTCTCCAAGATTCTCAAAGAACTCTTTTTCAAAGGATTTAAGCTAGGCAACCCTTTCTTCCAAGCTCTTTTTTCTTTTTCAAGCTACCAAAGGTCAGCCATTGTTTTCCTTCCATGAAATCTTGGCTTTTCAAACTATTTGAAGAGTTTTTCTCACACATGCAAAGGGTTTTCATAAAGTTATGCAAGAGATTGATTTTTCTAGGGTTTTCTCTTGGCTACTTTGGGGCCCATATATGATATGTTTCTCATTTTGATACTAGTCTTGAATGTCCATTTTACTTATATGATTGGAATCAAATGTTTGGTACAATGCTTCCGCGAGTTTTATATATTGAGAATGTGATTGTCATATAGTGATGGATCGAACTTCGAGGATCCCTACCGCGGAAAACCTGTGGGAAACTACCGTGTGTGTGCGGAATTTTTCGGCTCGCCACGCCACTACCCCGAGTTTAAGGACTTGATTAACGGGTTCTCGGTCCGGGGGCGTGACAGTTAAGGGTCGGGTTCTTACAAAGGGGGTTGGATTGATCATAAGGGTTTCCGGGTACTATAAAAAAGGGCCCTGCCCGAGTCTTTCATGAGAGATGTCCTCAAATTTCACACATCAACTGTTATACACCATTGAGTTAAAATACAAAAAAAGACGCCTTCTAAAATCAACAAACTCGAGGGCTATGGATTGGATTTAATATTTTGCATACCACTACGTTTCATTTGTCTTTTAATGTTGTCTTTTAGGAGAGCTTAGCCTCATTAAGGGCTTGCTTGTTTCATTTAATTGAATTCCTATGAAGTCAAATATTTGGTATTTCTATAAAGGGAAATATTCACGTGCATCCATCCCTCACCATGTTATGGTGAGCGACAACATAGTAGGGTTGACTTTATAACACATCCCAACCATCCACACACATGGAACCCCCTTAAGTACACTAGACCCATTGAATTTTTGCCTATCCAAATGGATTGGACCGTTGGATCAAGAGTCTGATTTTTTCCTTTAATATAAAGTCATTAAATTTGTGGGCCACGGATGAAGGGGTTAGAGGCATGGGATTGACCCCAAATTTGATATATGGTCTCATCCAAGGTGTCTCTTCCCATCCCCCACAAGTCCCATGATTAGTGGGCCCCTAGGTGGGCCCCATTAAGTTTGTCCGTCACCAATCCACAGGAATATCCCCCTTCTATAAGTGGTTAAAAATAAAGAACCTAAGGTGAACAACCAAAAATGATCATGAAATAAGCTCCACTTCAATGGAAATTGAATGAAGGGAAGAAGGGGGATAAATACTAAACCCTCACTCTTGTAATTCAAATCTTAGGAATGTCATAACTCCTTCTACTATGCTATCTTATGTCACTCACCCTCTCCTCTCTAATAATCTTTAGGTGGAGCTCATTTGAATATGAATTCCTACATATTTAGTTCCAATGTATTTAAGAAAATAAATAGACCCTAAAACAATTGGTTTATGAGAAACTGGGGAGGTTCTTTAGTGGAGCCTATGAATGAAATTTTAAATTGCTTAAAATAAACGCCTATATCTTTTGTTAAAGTAAAATTACTCAATTATCCATAAATGATTAAGGCAATTTCAAGCGATTTAGATTTCATCAATAGGGCCCATTGAGTAGCCTCACTAATTTCTTTGGAAGCGGGTTGTTCTAATTAGTGTATACCACTAAATTGATTATTAAAGCATGTAAACTAGCATGCAGTTTCATTGGACTAGAAAAGTGTTCATGAGAGTATGTCAAAGCCCCCTCCCCGCCGGACTATCTGACCAATTATGCCAATTTGAAATCTAAGGGTTCCAAACACACAATTGGAAAACTCTTATCAATATTAACAATGTAATAAACCGTTGAAGAAATAAGAGTTCAACAGAACAATATCAACTACAACAAATATAGATTTAATTTGTTAACTACAAAAGTAATGATAGTCAATATAAATAGAATTCATATTGCTCACACAACCCATAGCATGCATAGTATAAAAAGCAATAAAGAGATGGACACAAACGTTTTTATTGTAGTTTGGTCATTGACCTATGACCACTCTTAGGAGCACCACACTTATTTGTCTCTTGGTTTTCACTATGTGAGGTTTTCAATAGGCACACCTCAAACCCATACGACCCAGGTTTATTAGGGTGGTTTGAACACACACGTCTACTCCATTGTCCTTTAATTATAGAGGTTCGGTCACGAAGGTCTACTCCTCTAATCTATTTTATTAGAGAGGTTCGATAAGGAAGGTCTAGTCCTCTTTACAAGATATAATGATGAAAAGAATGAAATTGAATGCTAACAAATGTAAATATTGTTTTGACGACCACATTAGAAGCCAATGTTCGAGATCCATACTTGAGCTTTATAGCCTCTGTAGCAGACAATCCCTGGTGCATGATGATCTCCCAATATTGCTCAACGAAGATGATTAGGAGGATACAGATCTAGGGTTTTGGAAGATATTCCTATGGATCGAACTAAACGTAGATTGAGATCTATTCCGCCGAAACTATCTCTAATGAGCTTAAATGCTCATTCTGATTTTCCTAGGAAGGATTTAGAGAGGTGGAAGGCGATTTGAAGGCTGGAGGGTGGTTTTACTAGTCAGAGATTTTTTTCTGGAAAAAGCTTTCGGTTGGTTATATGTATAAATTCATATATGAAGCCAGGTATTTATAGATCTTGATCTTTAGTCGACCAAGGTAAAACCTTTGGTCGCCCAAGGTGCCAAAATAGGCAACACACCTCATGCACAATTAGGGATGGCAATGGGTCAGGTTTAAATGGGTACCCACCCAACTGACTCCTATTAGTGGCGAGTTTGGTAGCGTGTTGGTAGGGTTCGGGTTCGGTATGGTTTTTAATGCATTAACCCGGGGTTCAGGGCAGGTTCAGGTTTTTGGGTGCATCAACCCGCCCCGCCCTGTATATCTTTACTTCATATATTACTAACTGCATTTCATTTCATTGCACATTAGTGTAGTGTCAATGAGGACAAAGATCTTCTTACAAGTCATGGTTTCAGATCTCCTCTAACACATGTATTTTGTAACGCCCCACCCCATACCCATGCATGATATTGTCCGCTTTGGCCCACTGGCCTCACGGTTTTGTTTCTAGTGGGCCTCAACCCATCAAAAGGCCTCATGCAAGGTAAGGGTGTAAGCTCTATATATAATCTCATTCACTTTCCTCTCTATAGTCGATGTGGGACTCCGGGGCGTCACATTCCACCCCACTTAAGGCTACACGTCCCTGTGCAGTAGCCTGCCAGCCACTGTAGCCTGCCAGCCCTCTTGGCCCACCCACATGAAAACCCGCCCACTTGCACCAGACCACGGCAGGGGACCCACACTCGAACTAGTCGAGAGTCGGCTTTGATACCATTTGTAACGCCCCACCCCATACCCATGCATGATATTGTCTGCTTTGGCCCACTGGCCTCACGGTTTTATTTCTGATGGGCCTCAACCCATCAAAAGGCCTCATGCAAGGTAAGGGTGTAAGCTCTACATATAATCCCATTCACTTTTCTCTCTATAGTCGATGTGGGACTCCGGGGCGTCACATATTTTAACAAACCCGACCTGACCAGTGGCTGCCTTAGGGCGAGTATGGTACAGTAGAAATATCAATCTGGTCGGCTTCAGGTCTAACAAAAACTGAATCCGACCTGGGCCATTCCCATCCTATGCACAATAGCTAGTTAACTCGGACCTAGATCTACTTTGGTCGACTAGGAAACCATTTGGTCCATGTGAACGGTAAAAGTCACACAAAAAGTAGAAGATGGAGATTTAGAGATTAATGGAGTTGCCGGAGTACAAGGTACTCAATTTTGAAAGAAAAAGAGCAAAGATGATTGACAAAGCCAAGTTTTTTTTTTTAATTTATTTCTAGATAAGGTACACAATCCAGGGTTTCTTTTTATTGGTGTCTAGATAAGATACACAGTCTAGGGATATCGGTGATTCCGAGTTAATACTACGCTCTTGGCCTGCCTAATGACTACCAATACTCCTTATACGAACGCAAGATATCAACTAAGATAACCGCAATATTCTATGGTCTAAAGCATCCCAATGGATCTCAAGTCCTTAGTACAAATGTCTTCACAGGAACCTATGGCTTGTGACTCATGTCTGGGAGCCTGAACACTAAGAGAAAGTTGTCCAAAGGGCCGTCAGTACCAATGCTTAAGATCCCCGAGGAGCAAGGTATACACGAACACGATGCATCCAACACTAGGTGCTAAGACTGCAAAGACGAGGTAGAGTACTTGAGAGCCACGAGATAGCAGTGTTGAGGCAACGACCGCAATGGATGAAGCAAGCTCGTCCTAAGAGGTCTCAAGTACATGTCAGGAGACCACCCAAGGGAGGAGGGTGTGTGGGGAGATTTCCAGAACCACAGGATTACGCTAATCACAGCCATCAGATGAGGCTAAGCACTCTCACGTGCCATCCGCGTGCCATCCACGTGGCACCAAGCTCACCCCGGCTGCCAGGACAGGAGGTCTGGCCGAAGTCAAGCAGCTCCGGGCCGCTAGCGCCGAGCTCGGCCACCTCGTGTGTCCATCTCGGCAAGAGAGCTCCACCTCGGCTGAAAGAGCCGGGATGGAAGCCGAAGCAAGAAAGAACCTCCACTTGCGCCCCTCATCCCCCACGTCATCAGGAACGTGGAGGGATAGGGGCACGAGCTAGGGGGACAGACGCGACATCCAGCCGCTCACAATCTTCGCCAGATCCCTGACAGGGCGGCATCCAGCGGTTGAGGCCACATCAGGGCAAGGCACGAGGGCAGATCCGATGATCCCCTACCGCCAAAGGCGTCCAACACGATCTGGCCCAACAAGACGCGCATTAAATGCGACGTGGGCTGATCCGACGCGCATTTAATGCAGAGTGGGCTAGATTGGACCGCATTAATTGCAACGTAGGCTGATCATGACTTTCCAGTCGAATCATGAGACCCATGCCAAGATATCGTCCAAGATATCTTCCAAATCACCTATAAAAAGGACTGCATTTCACATGCAAGGTACGGACAATACAACTCATAGAGCTGTTACTCTGCCTCTCTTCTTCCTCTCCTTCCATTGTTCCAGTTCTATCACTGACTTTGGCATCGGAGAGCCTTGCGCCGCCCAAGCCAGGGTCCTCTGACCGTGTGTTCTTCCCTTTCAGGCTTTCGGACGGCACCCAGTCATCACCATCATTGGATAAGTCCTCTAAGGCTCCCCAGTTATTGTGGGTCATTATTTTCTGCACCTACAATTGGCGCCGTCTGTGGGGAAGTAATATCCCAACCTTCCCAACCTCCTTAACCTCAATCTCTCAGAAGCCATGCCTCCGAAAGCTAGGAAGGACGTAGAGTCCTCAAGAGCAGCGCTCGAGCTGCCGCCACCGTCGACGGACGTCCCTCCTCAAGGGCGCTCCCGCACGGTGCATGGCACGTCTGCAGGCGAGGGCCGCTTAGGCTCTCAGCTCTTTGTCGAGTTCCCCTTCCAAGAGGGGCTCGAGGCATCGATCTCAGCAGAAGAAGTCATGCCACCCAGACGCGATGAGCGTCGGCATGAGCGTCCTCGGAAGGACAAAGCTGTGGCCGTAGGAGAGACGCGCCACGTCCAACCCCCTGCCACTGGAGGAGTTCTCGAAGCCCAAACTGCTCTCCTCCAGAGGCAAGAGCAGCTGATTCGCGAGCTCCAGCAGCAGCTGAGGGCAGCGCAAACCGCCTCCTTGAGGCAGGTCTCTGAGCCTCAAGGGAAAAAGAGGGACGCCCCCAGCAGGGCAGCCCAGCCTCCCCGCGAGGATCTCAGGAACAATCTAGACCAAAAGCGGAGCCAGATCCGTGACGAAGGCTCGAGCAACAGCCGGAGTCACCATAGCCGCGATGGCCGAACTCATAGCCATCGTAGCCCGAACCACTCCAAGCGAAAGCCAAAGGCCCAGACTCCAGAGAAGGACGATGAGCAGGAGCGATTCGACAAACGTGTCAGATTGGCTCTCCAGCACAACCTGGACGTGCGGGACCAGAAGCAGATCTGTGGTCACACTGATCTGGGGGGCTCACCCTTCACAAAAGAGATCGAGCACACCCCCTTGCCCAGAAAATTCTCCGTCCCGCGGTTCGTCCCCTATGACGGACTGTCCGACCCATCCGCTCACCTCCGACACTTCTCCCAGAAGATGTCCATCTGGGGGAATGAGGGTCACCTGAACTGCAAAATCTTTTCCTCCAGTCTGGGTGACCTCCCCCTGAAGTGGTTCTGTTCTCTCCCAGAGCAGTCAGTTTCGAGTTGGAAGGAGCTCCAGCTCTCCTTCCTGAAGAAGTTCCAAGCCTACACCGTCGTCCCCAAGAAAGAAGGGGACCTCCTCGCCCTGAGAATGAAGCAGGGTGAGACCCTCGCCATCTTCGCCCGGCGATTCTGGGCGGTCTACAGCCAGATCGAGGGCACGAGGGAGGAGATAGCAATCTACGCCTTCCAGCATGCCCTGATCCCCGGCCACGACTTGCGGAAGGACTTGGCCGGGAACCCCCCAGAGTCCATGCCAGAGTTGATGACCCGGGTGAAGCGCTTTATCACCCAGGAGGAAGACGATATCCGAGCCCGGGATCAGGACGGGCATCCGGAGCCCGAGCAGAAGAGTAGCCAGCCTCGGCAGAGAGGCGGGAGGCCCTTCCAGAAGCAGGAGCCCAAGCAGGCCTGGGTCTCCAGTTCGGCGAAGCCTGCGTCGTCCAGGTCCGGGGGCGCCTGGAAGCCCAGACCTCCCTCCAGCGCCAGTCAGAGCGTCAGCGTCGTCTTCAAGGAGCCGATCTACCGCATCCTGACCAAGATCAGGACCAAGTCGTTCTTCAAGTACCCTCAGCCCTTGAAGAATGAGCCCACCGCCGGCAGCCGAAGCAAGCTCTACTGCTCCTTCCATAGGGGTAACGGGCACAAGACCGAGGACTGCAAGACTTTGCAGTGGTACCTGGAGAAGCTGGCCGAAGAGGGCCACATTCCAGAATTCGTCAAGGCAGGTGACGCCGGCGGCAGCGAGGGCCGGATTCACCAGAGTGCAGCCCAGGCTCCAGACAGCGAGGATTCCGAGAAGATCATTAACGTGATCCATCCGGCGTCCTCAGCTCCCGCTTCCTCATCCCGGGGCAGCTCCCAGGCCCGTGCCGAAGCCAGGCGGGCTTCGCACGGGAAGGAAGTAATGAAAGCCGAGCTCGCTCCGGCATCCAAGAAAGCCCGCCGCGACCGACCCGCCATCTCGTTCTCCGACAGAGACCTAGAGGGAATCCAGCTCCCTCACAACGACCCCCTGCTCCTCACCATGAAGCTGAGAGACTTCACAGTGAAGAGGATCCTCGTCGACTCTGGCAGCTCCTCCGAGGTCCTCTACTACGACTGCTTCAAGAAGATGAAACTCTCTGAAGCAGACCTCACGGAGGTCCGCGCACCCCTGCTAAGATTGTCCGCCACACGAGTCTACCCCAAGGGCAGAATCACCCTGGAGACCCGAGTTGGCGGAGCCTCCGTGTCGGCCGACTTTCTAGTCGTGGACGCCCCTTCTCCCTACAATGTCATTCTGGGCAGAACGTGGCTCCACAAGTTAGAAGCAGTCCCTTCTTCCCTCCATCAAAAGCTGAAGTTCGTCCTTGAGAACAAGGAGGGCAAGATGGAAGTAGTCACAGTGGAGGGAGATCAGCAGCAAGCCAGGCAGTGCATGCTGGCCGCAGTCCCGGCAGTGAAGGAGCCAGAGCGCGTCAACCTCGCCGAGTTCGAGAAAGGCCTCGACGAAATCGGCCGAGACCCCGAAAAGAAGAGCATCGAGGACCTGGCCGAGGTCAGGCTAAACCCGGCAGATCCAGACAGGTTCTTCCTGATTGGCACCCAGCTGCCAGACGCGGAGAGGGCCGAGCTCTCTCGGTTCTTGATGCAAAACGTCGACGTCTTCGCCTGGAGCCCAAGCGAAATGCCTGGAGTCGACCCTGAGGTCATGTGCCACAAGCTGAATGTGGACCCCGACCACAAGCCGGTAGTGCAGAGGGCCCGTAGGACAGGGCTGCAGCAGACAGCTGCGGTCGTCGAGGAGATCGACAACCTGCTGAAGGCAGGAGCCATCCGGGAAGTCCAGTACCCGGTGTGGTTGGCCAATACGGTGGTGGTCAATAAGAAAACTGGGAAGTGGAGGGTGTGCGTGGACTTCACGGACTTGAACAGGGCCTGCCCTAAAGATAGTTTCCCCCTTCCAAAGATTGACCAACTGATCGACGCCACCGCCGGTCACGACCGAATGAGCTTCCTCGACGCCTACAGAGGCTACCACCAGATCCCGCTCTACGAGCCAGACGAGGAGAAGACATCATTCATAACCCCCCGCGGCACTTACTGCTACAAGGTGATGCCCTTCGGGCTAAAGAACGCGGGGGCAACCTATCAGCGCCTCGTCACAAAAATGTTCCATGCTCAGCTCGGCCGAACGGTAGAGGTGTACATCGACGACATGGTCGTCAAATCAGTGCGCTCCGGCGATCATCTGGCGGATCTCGGCCAAGTCTTCGGCATCCTCCGCGCATACAAGCTCAAGCTAAACGCTTCCAAGTGCACCTTCGGCGTAGCCTCTGGCAAGTTCCTCGGCAGCTTGGTAACGCGGAGGGGGATAGAGGCTAATCCGGACCAGATCACCGCGATCCAGAGCATCCAAAGCCCCTCTACCACGAAGGAAGTTCAGAAGCTCACAGGAATGGCTGCAGCACTCAACCGCTTCATCAGCCGGTCATCAGATAAGTGCAGGCCTTTCTTTCAGTTTTTAAAGAAAAATCTGAAATTCCAGTGGACCCCCGAGTGCGACCAGGCATTGGCCGCACTCAAAACCTATTTAATGTCACCACCCTTACTCTTCACCCCAACTATGGGGGAGATTCTGTATTTGTACCTCGCGGTCTCGGATCATGCAGTGAGCTCCGTCCTCATCAGGGAGGACGAGGGAGTTCAAAAGCCGATCTATTATACGAGTAAGACCCTGCTCGATGCCGAGACCAGGTACCTTCTATTGGAGAAGCTTGCGTTGGCTCTCGTCAGTGCCTCCCGCAAGCTCTCCCATTATTTCCAATCCCACACCATTGTGGTGATCACGGAGCACCCACTCCGCTCAGTGTTCAAGAAGGCTGACTTTTCAGGGCGAATATCAAAGTGGGCAGTTGAACTGGGGCAATATGATATACAGTACCGTCCCCGAACTGCAATCAAAGCCCAGATTCTGGCAGACTTTATTGTCGAATTCGTCTCCCCCAACCCGGCTCCGACCCAGCTCGGCACGGCACTGGGGGGCACAGGGCATGAGCCAGTAGAAACTGAGGTCGAGCAGTCTCCCACCTCGGCATGGAAGATCTTTGTCGACGGGTCGTCCACCTCCAAGGGAGCTGGCGCCGGCATAGTTCTCCAATCGCCAGAGGGTCTGGTCATAGAGCAGGCCTTCACCCTGGACTTCAAAGCGACAAACAATGAGGCAGAGTACGAAGCACTGATTGCAGGGTTGAACAGCGCCCAAATCCTCGGAGCCCAGCACCTGGTGATCTTCAGCGACTCTCAACTGGTAACTAGCCAGCTCGCTGGAGACTACCAGGCCAGGGACGACAGGATGGCGGCCTACTTAGCCCTCGCAAAAAAACTGCTCTCTCATTTCCAGAAAGCCGAGGTCTGGCAAATATCCAGAGATACCAACACGCACGCAGATGCGCTTGCAAACCTGGCCTCCGCTGTCGAAGCAGGGAAGAAAAGGACCATCGAGGTTGGGTCAGTATCAAGGTCAAGTTTAGAACTCCATTCATCTCGGCTTGTCCTCTGTGCTGACCTCGGCCCAAGCTGGATGGATCCAATTGTCGCCTACTTGAAGGACGACCAGCTCCCCGAGGACAAGGCTGAAGCCCACAGGATCAGACTCAAAGCAGCACGATTCTGGCTCTCTCCCGAAGGCAAACTCTACAGGAAATCCTTCACAGGTCCATACCTCCAATGCGTCCATCCAAGCAAGGTGGACGATTTCCTGTATGAGATCCACGAAGGAATCTGCGGCAGTCACATAGGAGGTCGATCCCTGGCTTACAGAGCAATAAGCCAGGGCTACTGGTGGCCCTACATGCAGAAAGACGCGCAGGTCTACGCCAGGAAATGCGAGAAGTGCCAGAAGTTCTCCCACTCCCTCCATCAGCCAGCGCAAGATCTGAGTCCCCTCTCTAGCCCATGGCCCTTCGCTCAATGGGGCCTGGACATTGTGGGGCCTCTTCACCGAGCTCCAGGAAACAAGAGATGGCTGATAGTAGCTACGGACTACTTCACAAAATGGATAGAAGCTGAACCGTTGTCTTCAATCACGGACAGGGACTCCAGGAACTTCGTTTGGAAAAACATCCTTACGAGGTTCGGCATCCCCCGGACCCTGATTTCGGATAACGGGACTCAGTTCGACTCCAAGTCCTTCAAAGACTTCTGCCAAGAGCACGGCATCAGAAATCATTACTCCACTCCGGCATACCCACAGAGTAATGGCCAGGCAGAAATCTCCAACAAAGTGATCCTGGACGGCCTGAAGAAGCGACTGGACAAGGCGAAGGGCAGATGGACAGAGGAGCTTCCAAGCGTGCTGTGGGCATACAGAACAACCCCAAGGAGGTCCACCTCGGCAACACCTTTCTCTCTGGCCTACGGGATGGAGGCAGTCGTTCCTTTGGAAATCGGCCTTCCTACCCTGAGGACAGAGCTGGTCGACCAAGGCCGAAATGAGACAAACCTGGCAATGGAGCTGGAGCTGGCAGACGAGCGACGAGAAGCAGCAGCCCTGCGACTGACCAACTATCAGCAACGGTTAGCCAGGGCATACAATCAAAATGTCAGAGAAAGAAAGTTCTCCGCGGGAGAGCTGGTTCTAAAGAAAACCCTGCCAGCTGACAGAGAGCCAAACGAAGGGAAGTTGGCCCCGAACTGGCACGGCCCGTTCAGAATAGTCTCACTGGCAGGAAAGTCAGCCTACAAGCTCGAAGACTTAGAAGGCAAGCCACTGCCGAGACCATGGAATGCATCCCACCTGAAGAAATTTTATTTCTAAGGATGTATTGAATCTCAGAATCAATAAAAGCAGCTTTCGCCTTGCCATCAATTTGTCGTCTCTCTCTGACTGATTCCGGCAGCACTGGGTCTACGCCCTGGATACAGCCTGGAGTTCTTACACTCGGCCGAATTCCAAAAGTCCCGGGTTTTGAACCCAATCGTGGGTCTACGCCCTGGATACAGCCTGGAGTTCTTACACTCGGCCGAATTCCTAAAGTCCCGGGTTTTGAACCCAATCATGGGTCTACGCCCTGGATACAGCCTGGAGTTCTTACACTCGGCCGAATTCCTAAAGTCCCGGGTTTTGAACCCAATCATGGGTCTACGCCCTGGATACAGCCTGGAGTTCTTACACTCGACCGAATTCCTAAAGTCCCGGGTTTTGAACCCACTCAAGGGTCTACGCCCTGGAAATGGCCTGGAGTTCCTACACTCAGCCTTTTCTTAAAGTCCCGGGTTTTGAACCCAAGGGTTAACAGCCCTGGAAGGAGGCCTCGAGTTCGGACACTCGGCCGAATTCCTAAAATCAGGGATTTATCCCATTCTACAAGGGTTCGTAGCCCTGGAAGAAGGCCTCGAGTTCGGACACTCGGCCAAATTCCTAAAATCAGGGTTTTTACCCCTCTACAAGGATCTGCAGTCCGGGTGCATACATCCCTCAAAGATCATTGTCGAGCTCACGCTCCCATAGCCGAGACCAGCGGAATGGTGACTCCACTTCGGCACAAGGCAGCACGTCTCGGCCAAAGCCAGCCATTTTGGCCAAGGTCAGCTTTTCAGAGAGAGAGCTGTGCCAGCACTCAAACACACAAAAATGCAAGTATTCCAGAACAGTGCAAGGAAAGTGAAAAAGAACTCAAAAGCATTGTACACAGTTTGGGTGATCACAGAACTCCTCCTTTTTATTCATTGTAAACTGCTTTATTACAAGAGTTACAGAACAGAAAGCAAAATACAAAAAGGAGGATCGCAGTCCTCTGAAAATAGAAAATAAAGAAAAGATGGGAGACTCTGATCTTCACTGACTCTTCGGGCTGCAGACTTCAAGTTGCCGGATCGTGGACTGGAGGTTCTGAGTGATTCTGAATTTCAGTGAGCTCTACAACACGCTATGGTTGGTCAGACCAAAGCGACTGCAGAAGCCCCTCCAGTTCGGAGGCCCTGGACCTCGCTAAGCTCTTCAACACCCTCCGGCCAGTAAGACCAGCCAAGGTTTGAAGAACCCCCAGGTCTAGCGGGGCCTCAATCCCACCTTCCGTCCGGCGGTCTCGCAAGACCGTGTCGGACGAGAATGCGCCACCGTCCCTCATCTACATTGCAGGAAATCTTCCCTGCAACCAAACCAGGGACGGCCGGCCATGAACCCGCGTTCAGAGAGCGCGTGGTCCACGGGGAGTTCCTTCAGAGAGCGCGCAGACCACGACGGGCTTCCCCCCTTGGAGAAAGCCGTCCGCAGGCGCAAGGTTTCCCCCCGGATCGAAGATTACAGAATGACTGCCAGCCATGGTTCCTATGTCTAGGTGATTTAAGCTATCCTACGTTCTGTTCTTTACATCGCCCATGGCAAGCCTGTCGCCCCTACTTATAGGAAGAAGAAGGGCTCAGCCTCCGAAGGAAGTTATGGGGGCGAAGTCTCCCACGCGTTGCTCGGGATGCACGACTGTTGACCAGCGATCCCTATGACGCCAAGTGGAGACATCCGTCCGTTTCCCTCATAGGCCGTGCCACCATGTTTACTGCTATTTATGATCTCCAGAATACGGAGAATCGGCACAGACAGGTATGAGGACCGTTTGACTCCTTCTACCTCGAGGGTCACACGTCGCAGTAAAGGCATTCAACACCATTCAATGCACATCCAGAAATGAAGGAGAAACAAATGCAGAGAAAAATGCACAAGTAAAGAAGCCCGACTTTTATTGAATCGACAGAGAATATTACAAGGCTAAGAAGCAAAGACATTACATGCAAGAAGACAGAGATATAGAGGAGCCCGGCTACTATGGTTTCGGCGACTCCACTAGGTCGATCACCGTATCTGATGGACCAGTGGACTCGGCCGAAACCGTGACCTTGCTTGGAGCGTCGCTGACAGAGGAGGCTTTGGCCGGTACCTCACCCGAACCAGGGGCAGAAGAGGTCTCACCCTGAGGCACGGCCGAAGCATCGCTGGCGACCGGGGCGTCGCTCAAGACCGGGGCAGCTGGAGCGTCGTCAGCAGCAGGAGCAACCGCAGGAGCTTCAACTGGGGCACTTTCGGCTGCAGGAGCAGAGCTCGGCTCAGGAGCCGAGTCCGAGTACTTCGGCAGGTCCCGATAGATAGGGTGATCTTCGGGGACCCCCGCACGTCTCAGTGCGGCCAGGCATCCTTCCTCGAACAGGATGGCGGTGATCTCCTCAACCTGCTTCTCATATAGCTCGGAGGCATGATCCACCCCATCCTGGAAGGCGGACTGGGCCTCGTCCAGAAGAGAGGCCTTCTCCTTCTCCAGCTCGGCGTTCGCCGTCTTCAGCCTCGCCGTTTCGGCTCGCCCAGCCAGCACTTCCCCGCGCAGCCTCGTCCCCTCGGCCGTCGATTCAGCCTTTAACCTGGCCAGCTCCGACTCCAGCTCGGCGGTCTTCTTGTTCCTCGCCCAGACCTCACCCTTCAAATGATTGGCCTTCGATGTAAGTTCGGCGACATCAGCCAGAGCCGATGCCAGCCGAGCAGCCTCATCAGCGCTGGCCTTCTTCATCCGCTCCATTCCCGCCTGCAGCTCCTCCAGTTCCTTCTTCAGCTTGTCTCTCTCGGACTCCAGCTGGGAGACCCTCGTCGCGTTCCTGTCGCTCCTTCCCACCACGGTCAGGAGCCTCTGCACATTCTGCAAATGGAAAAAGTAGGTCAAACCGGGGCAGTCAAGCTGGGTTACTTAAAGAAAAACGCTGAAAACACTTACCAGGAGGTTGGCCTGGATCGCCGAAACCATCAGGCTCTCATCGTCGAACCTCTCGTGCGTCTCCATGTCTCGTGGCAGAGCACAGACCTTGGCGAGAGCCCCGATCACCTCGGCATTCCCCATCAGCCGGTCCTCGACGTTCAGAGGTTTACCGGGCTGGGTCTCCATCCTCGGCCTCCATGGCGCTGGGGCACTTCGGGGTCCGGAGGCCGATCCAGACCCTTGCCCCACCGAGATCGTCAGCTCGCGAGTCGTCCCGCCTGACGCCCTGCCCGCCGGCACGCTCTTCTCAGCTGGTGCACTCTTCTCAGCCGGTGCACTCTTGTCAGTTGGGGCCTTGGCTCCGGGGGCCCGCGCAGGGGTTTTGCCCTTCGGAGGCTGCTCGGCCCCCAGGTCCTTCTCCCCCGCCTTGGACTTCTTCCTGGGAGGGGACCCCTCCCTTGGACGCTCCGGCGAACGTCGCCGAACTCCCGCACTCGAAGCAGGAGCAGGAGCAGGAGCGGAAGCGGGAGCAGGAGCAGGAGCGGGAGCGGAAGTGTCGCCAGCACCTCCCGAGCTCGAAGCTGCTCGGGTACTGGCAGGAGATGGCGTTGCAGAGGAAGAGGACGCCCGCCTAAATTTGGCCGCTAGGTCCTTGACGGCTGGCTCCCTCGACCTTCCCGCCATATCTCCTTCCTGATCAGAAGAGTAAGCGTCCACTATCTGCCTCAAGTTCGGCGGCTCCGAACTGGAAGTGGACGCCTCGGACCCAGACGCGGCTCGGCTAGCGGCAGGATCGCTCAAGGGGATCCCGGAAGGTACAGCAAGGGAGACGGTTGGACGATCAGGATGCACCTCGTCCACCTCGGGTACCCCGGTCCTCTCGTAGTGGCCGCGGTATCTCGGCGTGTATCCGAGCAGCTCCAGGCCGACCTGGTCTCGTGCCCCTTGTACCTATCGACCTTGTTGATGTCGTCGGGGTTCCTCCTCCAACCCTCACTCGCAGCTCGGCGTCGTCTCGCACCTGCCTCTGCATAACAAACAATAGAGGAATCAGCTCGGCATCGCCAAAATCAAGCAAAGAAGATGAGTAAAAAGGAGCGATGTTTACTTGGGACTGTCCCGGGGTGGCGCGGGACTGCTAGCCTCCTACTTTCGCCAGCGCCGAACTCCCAGTCCCCCGAGACGCAGAAGAAGGCTTCTTCGGCATTCTTACTTGAATCTTCCAAGGCCAGGACGAAGCCTCTTTGCTGCGGCTTCACCCGGAGATAATATTTCCCTTCCCCGGCCTTGCAGATATCATAGGTGTCCTCGATATCATGGACACCTAGGTCGGTCCCCAGAACCTCATTCAGCTTCGCCGTGCCCATGATGACCTTATAGCCATTGGGCATCAGCTGGCACGGGGTAAGGGACCAGGTACTGAGGCAAGCTCTAAGAAGAGGGTGTAAGGGGAATCTGACCCCGCCCTCGATCACAGAGATCAGAGGGAACGGCATCCAGCCGCCGGACCAGCGCATCGTGGCATAGTCGACGGAGTCTGCCGGCTTGAGCAGGACTCGCTCCGGAATATCGAAGGCAGCCCTGAATCTGGCTATGCCCTCTTCGGTGTCTAAACTGAACCTAGGGGTGCCCATGTCTAGAAAGAGGGGTACAGCAAAAGAGAAAACCCTAAAGGCTGCGAAACCCTAAAGAAAAGCTACAAGGAGGCGCGGAGCAACTTACAGAGACGAAAAGGGACGACTCAAGTATAGATCCAGACACGCCCTGTGGTCGTCCTCGCTAGGAAGATCCTGAGCAGCAGAGCAGAAATCGGAGACGAGGACGAAGGCGAAAAGAAATCAGAAACGAGAAGAGAAGAAGACGACCCTATTTACGGAGAAGAAACCCTCGGCGCGCGCTGCTTTCGAAATTCGAAAGGACGGATTTCGCGATCCGCGCCTATTCCATCAATAAGACAGCACAATCAGTGAAAAGGCGACGCGTGTAACCGTCGACTCGCTTCCCAGTACAGGCAAGACAGAGCATTCATTGCTTCAGGACAGCTGAAGCGACACCAGGCAATGACCGTCGCATCCCCAGGCGAGTCTTCTAGCTTTCAACCACTAAAGGCCAGGGCGCTTAAGAGGTCAAAAGCTAGGGGGCAATTGTGTGGGGAGATTTCCAGAACCACAGGATTACGCTAATCACAGCCATCAGATGAGGCTAAGCACTCTCACGTGCCATCCGCGTGCCATCCACGTGGCACCAAGCTACCCCGGCTGCCAGGACAGGAGGTCCGGCTGAAGTCAAGCAGCTCCGGGCCGCTAGCGCCGAGCTCGGCCACCTCGTGTGTCCATCTCGGCAAGAGAGCTCCACCTCGGCTGAAAGAGCCGGGATGGAAGCCAAAGCAAGAAAGAACCTCCACTTGCGCCCCTCATCCCCCACGTCATCAGGAACGTGGAGGGATAGGGGCACGAGCTAGTGGGACAGACGCGACATCCAGCCGCTCACAATCTTCGCCAGATCCCTGACAGGGCGGCATCCAGCGGTTGAGGCCACATCAGGGCAAGGCACGAGGGCAGATCTGATGATCCCCTACCGCCAAAGGCATCCAACACGATCTGGCCCAACAAGACGCGCATTAAATGCGACGTGGGCTGATCCGACGCGCATTTAATGCAGAGTGGGCTAGATTGGACCGCATTAATTGCAACGCAGGCTGATCATGACTTCCCAGTCGAATCATGAGACCCATGCCAAGATATCGTCCAAGATATCTTCCAAATCGCCTATAAAAAGGACTGCATTTCACATGCAAGGTACGGACAATACAACTCATAGAGCTGTTACTCTGCCTCTCTTCTTCCTCTCCTTCCATTGTTTCAGTTCTATCACTGACTTTGGCATCGGAGAGCCTTGCGCCGCCCAGGCCAGGGTCCTCTGACCGTGTGTTCTTCCCTTTCAGGCTTTCGGACGGCACCCAGTCATCACCATCATTGGATAAGTCCTCTAAGGCTCCCCAGTTATTGTGGGTCATTATTTTCTGCACCTACAGAGGGTTATATGCTAAACCTTTGTGTATAGAGCCAGGTGAGGAATAGTCATTATCCCCTTGTCTCCAAGCAGCCATGAACCCAGAAGAAGAAAGACGCTAATGGGTGAGCCGTCTCGTTTCAAGAGGTCTCAAGTAGATATCAGGAAATTACCCAATGGAGGGTTATGCACTGAACCTCTATGTATACACGAGCCAGGTGTGGGAGAGTCGCTGACCCCCGGATCTCCAAGAAGCCAGGGACCCAGGGATAGGAACTCAAAAGGCTAATAGGGACTATTGTCTCATCCCAAGAGGTCTCAAGCAGATATCAGAAAACCACCCAAGAGAGAAGGGTTATACATTGGACCTCTATGTATGCAGGAGCCAAGTGATAAGTCCACAAAATTATAACATAAAGTCATCATTTCATGTTAATTAGTGGACTTAATTAGGTCAATTCACATTCAAGTGCATAAAATTCCATGATTTCATGCATTTGTGCCTAAAATTGAAAATTAGTTCAAAATCAGTCACAATTGTTTCAATTGCATGGTCTTCATGAAATTAAGGCTTTGGGCCACTAGATCATCCCACCAAAATGAATTTCAAACATGCATTAATCTCTTACATCATGATTTAATTGGGCACATTGAAAACCTAGTTGGGTCTCATGCATAATTCTTACACAATTAATTAATTGCATGTTCTCTTTGTTTTGTAGGAGACTATCACATAGGGTGCACAATTTGAGAGAGATTCAGAGAAGAAGAGAAAGAAGGAAAAAAAGTAGGGACCACCCCCACCCTTGGGCGTGAATCCCTATGCACGCCCAAGGAGGGGGTCCCACTTGTGCTGCTTGTCAAGTTTCCAATTTGAAGAAAACTCTCTCTCTCCTTGTGTGACAAAATTTTGAGACTCTCTCATCATCAAGAATTCAGATTCAAAACCAAGGAAGAGATGTGTTCAATTAGGAGAGAAAAACCAAGAGGAGTTTGAAGATGATTTGAACTATGGGAAGATGAGACCTAACCCAACTAGGAGATAAAGACCGACGAAAGAAGATCAAGAAAAGAAGTAAGAGAGAAGCTCAAGGAAGATTGGACGTCCAAGGGGGCCCACACATGTCTTGGACATTCCACACTCTTAATGCACAAATAGAGTTCTCTCTCTCTCTCTCTCTCTCTCTCTCTCTCTCTCTCTCTCTCTCTCTCCATTTGAAGTTTCTAGAAGATTTATCCTTTGGCATGTGAGAAATCCAAGATAAGATGAAGTGATCAAGCAAGGTTATCAAGCAAGGTTATCTCCCAACCCAAGTTTCTTTAAAATTCAAATTGTTGCTTAGGGATTAAGCCAAAGAAGAAGAGTCAAAGTAGGAGACAAGTCTCTTGCCAAAAGGAGAGATTAAAAACTATTTAAGGGGAGGCACCCCTGTCACGCCCCCGAACCCAGATCCCTGCAGCTGTTCGACCTCGGGGGCCCGAATTGGGAAGTAAGTGGTAAATAATATTTCTCCCCAAGATCCGCGTGTGCGAAGAAGATAAAATTTCCAATCACATCAAAGCATCTCGCGGAAGCTTGCATGGCGTTGCGACCCGGAGTCCGTGGACATCGGAATCCGTGTCACACTCAACCTGTCAGCGTAAAGCTGTCATAGCAATGCTCAAACTCATACTAGAACAAACCAAGATAATAACATATACAGAGCTAACAGTATCAGGCCGATCATTCCCCAAACATGTTCAAGTTACAAGTTATACAAGTGCATTAATTACAATTCCCAGGAAAAAAAAAGGCTAACAAAAGCCATACAAAATAACAAGCTAAGAACAAATGCTACCCAGGTGTGTAACGTAACTCCGGAGTCAAGCACGACGTCTACATGACATTGCTGACACAACAAACCTACAAAACTCATGGCCCTACAGCCATTTGTACACGTACTAGCTCAAGACGAGAACCTGCTACCTAGAGCACCAAAGTATAGTATATCAGACACGACGGTCTAGCACGTGATCAATTTAGTCAAGAGCATATACAAAATTAAAGTTTAAAAGAACAATGTTAAAACAATTTGCAGACTTCAAAACAGATACATGACTAAGATACATTTCAAAGATACGAAAGTCCATGAGCGAAATATGAAACAAAACTAGCATGAATACCTATAATATCATGATTAGTAAATCCACATAGAGCTCATCATTTCTCCATCATACATGATGATAAGAGCAAGCAAAGACAAAGCAAAGTGAGACGAAGCAAAGCAAAGATCCCATGCTACAAGGTAGACGGGGAGCCGGCGGCGGAACCGGAACAAAGCAAAGATATGTATATGAATACACGACTAATCTACAAATAGTCCACGTGTTTCAGGACCCCTAAACAGTGGATCAGACTGAAGGGGCAGTCCAAGCTCAGTGGTATTCACCTGTAGTCATGAATGCACAAAACAAAGCGAAACATATACAAGACAGATCGAAAATAGGGGAAACTACTTGTCAAGACAAGACAATATATCCTCCACCACGCGAGGTGGACGGAACAAGCAACCTGAATATTTCTGATGAGGGCTAGTTGAGACTCGTCGTTTGAAGCCCTTGTGTTACACGCTTCGCCTCATGGTTAAAGGTGCCGCCCGGACCAATTTCTTATATTCCCTTCATCGACCACACGAGGTGGACGGTGCAAGCAAGACAAGACAAGATAGCATAAGCTATTAACATGTAAAAGCACAAAAGTAGTCCAATTTTTTTTTCTTAAAACCATTGGACACAAAACCGATACTTATAGTCAAAACGAGTGCAAACCGAATGTAAACTGATACCCGAAACAAAACTGATACTTATAAGTCAAAACAATGCGTAAATCCATACCCAAAGCAAAACTGATACTTATAAGTCAAAACAAGTGCAAAACGATATTCTTCGTGTCAAAACTAAGTTTCCAAAATGACTTTCAAGTATATGCCAAGACCCTTCATTTGATTCTTGTGTAATTGAAACCCAAATGTTGGAATTAAAAGCGGATTGGTGCCCTGAAGCTAAACAATATTTTTGATTTCCATGTGCACAATATTAAGTTAAAAGCCCCTCAACATATTATGGTTGTCATTTCCACATAAATCCTTCAAAAATTCATTTTTCTTTAATCTAGGTCAGCTCGCGGCCACCTGGTGGCTAGCCGCGGGTTGGTTGGTCGGTTAGCTGCCAGCTGACCGCCTGCTCAGGAGAGATTGCGGTATTCTGGAATTGTAACTGCCAAATGTCAGCTACCTGGCGGTTAGTCGCCTGCTGACCGCCAGCTGACCTCTTGAGTCCTGCCCAAATCAGAGCAAATGTTACTTTCTGGAATTGTGACTGACTTGAAGGTCGGTTAGCCGCCGGTCACCTAGCGGTTAGCCGACAGCTGACTGCCGGCTGACCGCCGACTTGCGAGCAGTGCATTTTAAGTCAGATTTTTTTGAACATCTTTCATCCCATTTCAAGACCTTACATTTCGAAGCCTTTCCTTTACTTCCAGACCTGTAAAGCTTCCAAGAGAAACCACTTTCTAACCATTCGTTATCACCACTTCTCCATTCTCCAAACATCCATAGTTAGTAACAAAACCATTCAAAACAAGTGGGATCACAAATGAGAACCAGATTTCAAAGACTTAGCTAAAGGGAGAATTTCCAAAACAATGCAAGTAACAAATATATATATGTGGGCAAAGATAAAATTCCAAATTAACCAACCTTGTAGATGTCCATCCAATTACAAACTAGTAAAGAGAATAAGAAAATTAGAGATCAAAATATATATCCACACATAGCATGTACTAGAAAAGCTAAAAGAGTCACTTGCCTTGATCCAAAATGCAAATCAAAGACTTCTAAAAGATCCTACCCAAGAGCTGAGCCAAGAAATCTACAAAAAGCCCCAAGAAAACACCTCAAAAACTCAACAAATTTTGAAAACAAAGAACCCATTTCGAAATGGGTGTTGCATGTTTGAAAAACAAGTTCCTTAGGAGTTCACAAGACTCCATTAAAGAGATGGGCTGAAGCTCTTACCTAGAGGTGTCCAAACAAGAAGCAAGGAAGAAGAAGAGGTAGTAGTCCATTTGCAATACCCAAATAAATGGGTGCAATGGAGAGCTAGGAAGGTTAGGAAGAATATGGTGCTCTCCGATTTTCAATCCAAGCTCCAATGGGTAACAAGCAAGGAGGAGAAAGATGAAAGTTTTCTCTCTGGTTTTCTGGGTTCTGAAAGTGAAATTGAGTTGCAGATTTGAAAAGGTGAGTGAGGGATAGATGGAATTAAGTCAGTGGAAAGTGGGCCCCACCAAGACTAATACTTCAAATGGCTAAAACATGTTCTTGTGGGCCCCGGACGAGATCGACGAAGCAGACTAAAATGATCCTCATAAAATCTAGTTTTCAAAAGGTATACTTTTGACATGGTTCTGAAAATTTTGAAATTTGGGCTCAGAGTCAATGTGAAAAGGCTGTTTTGCCCCTAGGGCTGGAAAAACCGATTTTCTGAGTTTCGAATGGGATCGGGCTAAACACAAAAGTTGTTGGGGATAATTTGACATATCAAAAGAAACCAAAATTGGAATTTTTCAAAATCACGAACAATCCCCCCTCGCTGACACGTGCACCCCAAGGCGTCCCTAGGCTGCCAAACCAAACAAATCTTAAAATTCCCCAAAGCTATAGAAAACTATTCTAAGCCACAAACCAACTCGAATAGGCTCAAAACTCACTTAGAGAACTAACTCACAACTAAGAATACACTAATCACGAAAATTAGGTGTCGGGGTCTTACAACCCCCTTGGACGTACATACCCAATCCCCTCACCATTCCACACGTCCCCTCTCTTCCTCTCTCTCCTCCACACACCCACCACTTTATCTCTCTCTTCCCCCACCAAGGTCTAATTAGTGTTGATCAAGTATTTAAGAGATGATGTATTCCACATTGAATGCTCCCTTGACTTGGTGTTTCGCATAACTAGGGTAGTAGGTGAGTCCATTTCGAGTTTTTGATTTTCAAACTCTTGTTCGTGTATTCTTCGAGATGCTTATGGAATAAATAAGATTGATGAGTAGCATCAATGATTGTTGATAGATCAACAAAACGTGTTTGCATAAAGTGATAAATTATGCTTAGTGTTGTGTTTCTAATTTAATTTATTGGCCCTAAGCATGGAGTTTGAGTATTGGAAATTGGAAATCTAAATCTATATTTTCTTTTCTTTTAATCCTATTAATTATGATTTTTTTTATATTTTTGATGATATTGATGGTCTAATGAATCAATTCTTTTGCAGTCTTTAGCATTAATATAGTCTAGGTTATTTTTAGATGGGAGGCGGTCATATAAGGACCGTCCTTACGATTTACGGTGTGGACCACCTATTGGGGCCCGCCGTGAGACCCCACTGGTCATGGGACAAGGGGGACTGAAAGATCCAAGTGGGACCAACTTAAAAATCAAATTTGAAGTCATTTTAATACCTCTAACCACTTCATCCATGGTCCACAAGTTTAATAGCTTTATATCAAAGAAGAAAAATTGACCCTCAATCCAACGGTCTAGTTCATCCGAATCCTTGTAAATTAATGGGATTTAGTGTCTATAAGGGGGTTATGAATGAGTGGTCAATTTGGATGGATCATAAGATGGGCCCCATTGGGCGTTCCGAATGGTGCAAACTGTAAGGACGGTCCTTACTGGACCGCCTCCCATATTAGGCCTTTTTATTCAAAGTTGTAATTATTTTTATGGGATGTAATTAACTTTTGTTTCAGTAGATCAATTGATGCATAAGTTCTATTTAGGCTAGTTCTAGCTTTTATTAGGAGTTTGGGACAGGTTCAAGTGAATAACTCCATGTGGATACGATCCCGACTCACCAAGTAAAACTACACTATTGATGGCCTTGAACTTAGTGTTGGGTTTAGTAGGTCCAGACCAAATTGGGTTCATGGACATGGGTATTATGGTAATTGTACCGGGACTTTCTTATTGACTAAGATAGGGTTTCTTAGGGAATAAGAAAGAGAACATTATATATATGATGTAATGTGTAACCCATGAGATACAAACAGACATAGATAGAGAGAAGAGTGAACCTAAAGGAGAGTAGAGTTTTCTTTCCCGTGGACGTAGGCAAGATTGCCGAACCACGTAATTCTCTTGTGTGTGATTGTTTGTCTTGTGTGGTTTAATTGTTCGTTCGATCGCTGATTCACGTTTCCGCATACACGCGCACAACAAGTGGTACATAGCCTAGGATTTACTAGGGTTGGATTGTGCCGCGTTGCGATCGCCGGATCGGATCAAGGGTATCCGGATCTTCTGCGCGTGGTTCTTCGTCGCAGGAAAAAGAGATCGTTTTCGATCTTTGTTGGGCCACACGGATCACAAGGATCGAAGTTTCCAATTGGAAACAGGAAGGTTCGACGATCAGAGATTGGGTTTTTGGTTGATTTTTTTTTATCATCGCTGGGCCACACGATCGCCTGTGATCGGAGTCCGTGCACAACAAGTGGTCCAACTGCCGCCCTCATCGATCTGGCCGGAGAAGAAGGAACGCCATCCTGATTGCTGGATAAAGAAAAAAAAAAAAAAAAAGAGGACCAGCCGCCCCGTTGCACAACTCGCCTGACTGTTCCTCCGCCGCCGCCGCCGTCGCACCATCGCCGGAGTTCGCCGTCGCCGCGTGCCGTCCCGCTGCGCCATCGCCGGAAGAAGCAGTCAGCGTTTTTTTATGTACAAAAAAAGAACCAGAACGAAGAACAGAACAGAGTTCTGTTTGGTTCTATTTGGAGAAGAGGAAGGAGGGTTCACGGGCTGGGTTTGGGTCGGGTCGACCTGACCCGTCTGCACAAGCCCAGTGGTTTAAAGCCCACAGACAAGACCAGGTCTAGGTCAGTTCTGGGTCAGTTCCGCCTGACCCGTGAACAGGAAGCCCACTCCAGTTTCTGCTGACGTCAGCGCCACGTCAGCGCACTTTACGGTCAACAGGGGTTTGACCAGATTGACGACTGAGAATTGTTTCGTCAATAACTTGATCATCCGGTGTCAGATCGGAGATCCGTTTGCGCCTACAGACTCGTTGCGAGCAGATCTACGTAACTGTGGAAAAAGATTGGCAGTTTGACGGTCAACAAGAAAGTTTGACCAATCAGAGCGCAGAAAACTATTTTTGCGATATTGGAGCCATCCAGAGTCGGATTTCAGATCCGTTTCTTCCAGCATGCTCGTGGTGACGAGATCTACAGATTGGTGCAGAAATTGAGGTTAGTGACAGTTGTTTATATTTCTTGATTATTTAATTAAGATGGAGAACAACACTGTGAACACTACCATGATCAAACTCAACCATACCAATTGGTTGATTTGGAAACCTAAGATGGAGGATATACTCTATTGCAAAGACCTCTATGATCCCATTGAGGGGGATACTGCCCGACCAAAAGATATGTCTGATCCAGATTGGAAAAAGATGCATAGAAAGACCATTGGTCACATCAGACAGTGGGTGGATAACAGTATATTTCATCACGTGTCTAATGAAACCAATGCGAGAACCCTTTGGATGAAGTTAGAAGAAAGATATGAGAAGAAAACCGCCGTAAACAAAACTTTTCTGATTAGAAAGCTTGTAAACATGAAATTCAAGGAGGGTGGTAAAATTGAAGATCACATAAATGATTTTCAATGCATTGTGAATGAACTGGCTACAATGAAGATGGTCCTTGATGATGAGATGCAAGCTTTATTTCTTCTAAGTTCTTTACCAGATACATGGGAGACATTGGTTGTTTCTGTGAGCAACTCTACTCCAGATGGTGTGTTATCAATGAGTCAAGTTACTAGCAGCTTGTTAAATGAAGAAACAAGAAGGAAAACTGCAGGGACAGATAATGCACAGGCCTTTGTTACTGAGAATAGAGGGAGGAGTAAGAGTAGGGGACCAAAGGGAGGTCGTGGCAAGTCCAGAGGTGGCAAGGAATCACAGACTAAGAAAAAGTCTGGAAAATGCTTTCATTGTGGCAAGGAGGGTCACATTAGAAAGAATTGCTTTGCCTTGAAGGAAAAGAAAGAAACCAACAATGAGCAGAAGAATGACACTAACACTACTGCTACTTTGGATAATGAAGTAGTGATTCTGACCAGTGAAGTTGAAGAGTGTTTGAGTGTTGCAGATAATCAGATTGAGTGGGTTGTTGACACAGCAGCATCCTACCATGCTACTCCTTGTAAGGAGATGTTCACGACGTACAAAGCAGGGGACTTTGGTACTGTGAAGATGGGCAACACAAGTCATTCAAATATTGTTGGGATCGGTGATGTCTGCATTCAAACCGATATTGGTTGCACAATGACGCTGAAAGATGTGCGACATATTCCTGATCTGCGGTTGAATCTGATTTTCGGGACTTCATTGGACCGTGCAGGTTATGAAAGTTACTTCGGAAATGGCAGGTGGAAACTCACTAAAGGGTCTCTTATTTTTGCGAGAGGGAAGGCGTGTAACACGCTGTACAAAACACATGTGAAGCTATGCAAAGGTGTGTTGAATGTTGTTGAAGACAGATCCTCTCCAAATCTGTGGCATAAGAGACTTGGACATATGACTGAGAAAGGACTGCAGTTATTGGCAAAGAAAGATTTGATTCAATACTCTAAAGGTACATCCCTTGACCCTTGTGATTATTGTTTGTTTGGTAAACAACATAGGGTTTCTTTCTCTAAAACATCAACTATAAAATCTAATGTGTTGGATTTGGTATATTCTGATGTTTGTGGTCCCATGGAGGTGGAGTCATTGGGTGGCAATAAGCTCTTTGTCACATTTATTGATGATGCATCCAGGAAAGTCTGGGTTTATGCGTTGAAATCGAAGGATCAGGTGTTCCAAGTATTTCAGCAGTTTCATGTCATGGTTGAAAGAGAAACAGGAAAGCTCTTGAAGTGTCTCCGCACAGATAATGGTGGTGAGTACACATCCAACCAGTTTAAAGGCTATTGCTCGAAGCATGGTATTCGACATGAAAGAACAGTTCCTGGTACTCCACAGCACAATGGTGTAGCCGAAAGAATGAACCGTACTATTCTTGAAAAGATGAGATGCATGATTAGAGTGGCACAGCTACCCAAGCCATTTTGGGGTGAAGCTATTCTGACTGTCGTTTACCTGATTAACAGGTCTCCCTCAGTTCCTTTGGATTTTGATCTTCCGGAGAGAGTATGGACAGGTAAAAATGTTTCTTATTCTCATTTGAAGGTATTTGGGTGCAAGGCTTTTGCACATGTACCAAAGGAGCAGCGTTCAAAGCTGGATGATAAGGCAGTATGTTGCATTTTTCTTGGCTATGGTGGAGCCGAGTTTGGCTACATGTTATGGAATCCAGAGAAAAGAAGAATTATCAGAAGTAGGGATGTGGTGTTTCATGAAGATCAGTTCTTTGGAGATATTGAAAAGACTGAAAAGTCTAAAGAAGTTGTTGATGGAGTGGTTGATCTCACACCGACTCCTTCTCCAGTGCAGACTACAGGTGGAGAAGGTGGACAACACGATTTAGATCGTGATGAGGCGCAGGGGTTGCCAGATGAACAGGGTGTTGAGCAGGGGGAGCAGTCTCCTCAGTCAGAAACCACGGAACCTCAGGTTAGGAGGTCTACTCGAGAGCGTCAACCATCAACAAGATATCCTGCATCAGATTATATTTTGCTTACTGATGAGGGGGAGCCAGAGAGCTACACAGAAGCAAAAACTCATGAAGATAAAGATGAGTGGATGAAGGCTATGCAGGATGAGATGAGTTCTTTGAAAAAGAACAATACTTATGAGCTGGTGGAACTCCCAAAAGGCAAGAAGGTTCTGAAGAACAAATGGGTGTTCAAGGTGAAGAGAGATGACAGTGGAAAACTGATAAAGCACAAAGCACGGCTAGTGGTTAAAGGCTTTGCGCAGACGAAGGGTCTTGACTTCGATGAAATATTCTCTCCAGTTGTGAAGATGACTTCTATCAGAGTTATCTTGGGTCTAGTTGCCAGCATGGACCTTGAACTTGAACAGATGGATGTGAAGACTGCTTTTCTTCACGGTGATCTGAAAGAAGAGATCTACATGACTCAGCCGAAGGGGTTTGAGGTAGAAGGAAAAGAACAGCTGGTTTGTAGGTTGAAAAAGAGTCTCTACGGGCTGAAACAAGCACCGAGACAATGGTACAAGAAGTTTGATTCATTCATGGTGAGTCATGGGTACCGGAGGACAGTTGCAGATCACTGCGTTTATGTTCGTAAATTTGGTAATGGCAAATTTATCATCCTTCTTTTATATGTAGATGATATGTTGATAGTTGGACAGGATAGTAAGATGATTGGCAGGTTGAAGAGGGACATGTCAAAGACTTTTGACATGAAAGACTTGGGTCCCGCACGACAAATTCTGGGAATGCAAATACGTCGTGACAGGAATGCCAAGAATCTGTGGTTGTCACAGGAGAAATATGTTGAACGGGTGCTAGCGAGATTCAACATGATAGATGCTAAGCCAGTTAGCATGCCTTTAGCCAGTCACTTCAAGCTCAGTAAAAGATCATGTCCTACTACAGATGTAGAAAAGGAACGGATGATCTCTGTTCCATACTCCTCAGCAGTTGGGAGTCTTATGTATGCCATGGTGTGTACACGGCCAGACATTGGTCATGCAGTGGGTGTAGTGAGTAGATTTCTTTCTAACCCTGGGAAAGAGCATTGGGAAGCAGTGAAGTGGATCTTTAGATATTTGAGAGGTACATCAGATTTTTACTTGTGTTTCGGAGGCTTAAAACCAGTACTTGAAGGCTTTACAGATGCTGATTTTGCAGGCGATCTTGATCGTCGGTTGTCTACTTCTGGGTACTTATTTACTTTTGCAGGGGGAGCTATTTCCTGGCAGTCTAAGTTGCAGAAGTGTACAGCATTGTCTACAACCGAAGCAGAATACATAGCTGCTAATGAAGCAGGGAAGGAGATGATTTGGTTACGAAATTTCTTTAAAGAACTGGATTTGAAGCAAGGAGAGTATGTAGTCTACTGTGATAGTCAGAGTGCTATGGAATTTAGCAAAAATGCTACATACCATGCCCGCACAAAGCACGTTGATGTGAGATATCATTGGATTCGTGAGGTCATCGAGAAAAATCTCATGAAGCTGGAAAAGATTCACACTGACAAGAATCCCTCTGACATGATGACTAAGGTCGTGTCTAAGGGAAAGCTGGAGCTGTGTTCAGAGTTGGCAGGACTGGACTCCTAGTAAGGGGTTCAGAGATGTCTTCCCCATGGTCTGGAGGGGGAGATTGTTGGGTTTAGTAGGTCCAGACCAAATTGGGTTCATGGACATGGGTATTATGGTAATTGTACCGGGACTTTCTTATTGACTAAGATAGGGTTTCTTAGGGAATAAGAAAGAGAACATTATATATATGATGTAATGTGTAACCCATGAGATACAGACAGACATAGATAGAGAGAAGAGTGAACCTAAAGGAGAGTCGAGTTTTCTTTCCCGTGGACGTAGACAAGATTGCCGAACCACGTAATTCTCTTGTGTGTGATTGTTTATTGTTTATCTTGTGTGGTTTAATTGTTCGTTCGATCGCTGATTCACGTTTCCGCATACACGCGCATACCAAGATTGTTGGGTTTAGTAGGTCCAGACCAAATTGGGTTCATGGACATGGGTATTATGGTAATTGTACCGGGACTTTCTTATTGACTAAGATAGGGTTTCTTAGGGATTAAGAAAGAGAACATTATATATATGATGTAATGTGTAACCCATGAGATACAGACAGACATAGATAGAGAGAAGAGTGAACCTAAAGGAGAGTCGAGTTTTCTTTCCCGTGGACGTAGGCAAGATTGCCGAACCACGTAATTCTCTTGTGTGTGATTGTTTGTCTTGTGTGGTTTAATTGTTCGTTCGATCGCTGATTCACGTTTCCGCATACACGCGCACAACACTTAGGGACCAAAGATTAGATCAATAAATTAAGAAGAGACACTAACACCCGGCTCCCATGTAAGACAATGACCAATAGAAATGAACTCCCATGTAAGACAATGACCAATAGAAATGAACTCCCAGAACACTGGAGATGTAAAGAAAATTGCTAGAAGTCCCTCAAAAGGGAGGCAAATGGGTATTTATAGGTGGAAAACCCCCTCCTTTATACTTGGTGAAACAAGAGGTGCTCCTCGCAATTGGTGAGAAGCAGGCACCTCCTCACCAAGTGTAACTCACAACTGGCAAGGGTAGGGATCTTTCTCGTCAGGCTATCGATAGATGAGTTTCAAATACTTATAACTTTTGATCCGTCCGTTGGATTTTTAAGTCCTATTTATCATTGGGAAGATCATTCTGAGTAGATATTTTAGAGCACAAGATCATTCAAATCGGAGCTATATTAAAGGAGATATGGTACTTGAAGTTGATTGATGTATTACTTGATGAGGACATGTGTGTTTCATTAGGTCTTGGTTTGGATTTTTGTGAAAATCACTTGGCAAATGAATATTCTCCTTGGGGGGGGGGGGGCTTACTTTCCACCAATGGTGAGTAGAGGGGCATTTCTCACTTTTGGCAAGTGGAGTGCATTTCCCGCCACTTGGTGAGTGGAGGGTACCTCTTTTTCAGGTTCCCATTAGCTGAAATTTTAACTACTATAACTTTTGATCTGACTATCAGATTTTCGAGTTCTATATGTTGTTGGAAACTTCTTTATGAGTAAATATCTTTATGAGTAAATATCCATAAAGCGTAATATCATTCCAATCAAAGCAATATCAAAGGAGAAATGGGTACTTAAAGTTGGTTGATGTATTACTTGGCAAGGACGCGTGTTTCACCAGGTCTTGGTTCTCGGTGAAGATTATTTAGCAAAAGAGATTTTCTCCTCCTCGGTGAATGGGGGGATACTCCCCACCATTGGTCAGTAGAGGGTCACTTCTCACCATTGGTGAGCATAGTGCATTCCCGGCCACTTGGTGAGTGGAGAGTATCTCCTGGCCAAGTTCCCATGAACTAAACTTTAAATTGCTATAACTTCTAATTCGACGGTCATATCTTGATGTTCTACATACCGATAAAAAGCTCCTCACGTAAATATCTATAGAGACCAAATTTGGGCTATATCGAGAAAGATATGGGCTCCCCAAGTTTGCTATTGAGTTTCTAGTCAAGGTGAAACGGGTTCCTCGCTAGATTTTGGTTGATGCAAGGAAGCCTTTCATGACTTGGGTCTTTTGGACTTGGTCTCGATCGGACTTAAATTTTTCTAGAGGTAACTTTATATACTAGTTGCAGAATTGACAACCCCAGTAAAATGCAAATTTAACAATGACACTAACAGGACGAATCTAGACTCACTAGATTCGTGATGCTCCGCAGGAGGGAGTGGAGACTGTGTGAAAGTGACTCTAAAAACCAGTCAAATAAATGCCCAATTCTGGGCAAAACACCGTTTTCTAATAAAAGGCGTAATAGTGACATGGGTCTTAGGGTATGAAACTCCTTTTACGAAGGCCTAAACCCGAACCAAAGCACAAGTTAAAAACTGGATCCAATTCTCAGGTCCTTAGGAAAAACGGGGGCCTTATGGGACCCATTATCTTCCCTACTATGATTAGCCATTTGATACCTTCTCTTGAGATGAGTCGGCCTCTTTGTTTCTTACGTGATGCAATGAACTGATTGATTGCGAGATCAAAACAAGATTCCAGACACTAAAAAGATGAAGATGATGATGATTGATGGACTAGTGACAATACTTAAATCCGTGGGGCCATTGTTTTTGTCCCTATTAACCACCACTTATACACCGTTTATTCGAGTTCTTGTAGTGGCTGTCCAAGTCAGTCCCATCTCTCACTTTCATTGGGAAAATGCCCATATCTTCAACAGAATCATTTTCGAGGCCTGTGTATCATTTGCCAGATGTATGCAATTCATTGGTTCATGTTACAGTACTAGCCCTTAGTTGTAGCTTGATTCTTATAGGCTATCATGAAGAAATGAGAAGATAAAAATGAAGATCTAAAAGTTTAAACTATTATACGATTTGATAAGGGCAGAGAATTGTTTTATGGAGATTTTTGGATTCAAGTGAAATTGTCCTATGTATGAGGTTGGACCACCTATCTTTAATCTTGTTCTGTGGATTTTAATTTTACTTGATAATAATCTTTGGGCTTTTCATGGGGAAGGATATATTAGATAACTTCCTCTTAAGGTTAATCATTTAGAAGTAAACAAATTTATAAAGATGTACTAGTAATAAAGGCACGGGAAAGAAAAATATATTATTAAAATTTAAGTTTTTCTGAAAACATTTTATGAGAAGAAAAATATAAAAAAGAAAAGAAAAAAAACCAAATTCTTTAAAGGAGACAAATCTATATATTCATCTATCAACATTGATATTTATTCTATGTATCAAGATTCTACATAAAAAGAAAATTTTGAAATAAACTGACAAAAACTACACACCAAGTTCAAAATTATAAAATTCCACCTATTTTTATTTTCCATGTGATTTTTAGAAAGAAAAAAAGAAATATGCTATAAGTTAGTTGTTGTCATGTCTTTTAAATTATATAATTATTTGCAATATTGAAATACGAAAATTGAAGATGGGCATAATAATTTAAATATAAGATTTTAGGTAAATGTTGAGGTGGAGGGAGCATTCTCGTGAGTCCCAAAGAAGAGTTTCTCTATGACATAATTAAGATGGGTGGGTCGGCCAAGGTTTCAAGAAAACCAATGGATAAAAATCTGATTGATAGATTCTAAATTGCATTATGAATGGCATCGAAAAAATTTATGGTGTTGTCAAAATCAACGGTCCAAACTCCATATGGGAAGAGATAAAAGAGAATGCATGATATTAGTGCCAAGATTTTAGGAGAAGGGATTTTAAATTTAATTAATTGAGACGTGACACATTAGATTAGCCCGAGCCAAACAATATCTAATTTTATTGGTTTCTTTAAAACATCACTTATAAAAGTAAATCAAAATAAATAAATATATTATTTGGTAAAAAGACTAAAATAATTTATTTATAAAATTTAGATTAAAATGCTATTGTCTTCTAACTTTGAAAGTGCTATAAAAGAATTATATGAAAGAGAAGAATGATGATGATAATTGAAAATTCTTACTACAAAGCACCAAAAATAAAAACAAAACACACTACACATGATAGATCGGGGACAATCATGTGCATCCATCCCTCACCATACGGTGAGGGACACACTTAATGGGACCCACCTAGAGCCCTACTGATCATGGGACTTGGGTGGATGGAAAGAGACATCTTGGATGGGCCCTTATATCAAGTTTGAGGTCAATCCTATGCCTCTAACCCCTTCATCCGTGTCCCACAAATTTAATGACTTTATATTAAAAGATTTATTTACCTTCAATCCAACGGTCCAATCCATTCGAATAGGTGAGAACTTGATGGATCCAATGGTAATTTAGTGGGTCCCTTGCATGTAAATGGTTCGGATGTTTGATAAAGTCAGCCCCACTATGTTGCTCCTCACCATAATATGGTGATGGGTGATGCGTGTGAATATTCCCCATGATACATCTATGTTGATCTTTCATCAAATGAGTCATGAAGATAATGTTAATAACTTAAGATAGCTAAGATCTTTAATCTATCAAATCCTAAATAGCTTAGTAAAATATTTTTTTGACAGGTTCCACTCAAATGGTATATAGAACATATTCATTGAGTTCCATAAAATTTGTGTGGGGCAGCACATAAGTGAAAGATGTTGGTATTTTTGGGTCATAAGATCTGAATAACAGGCCCCCTTAGAAGTGTCTTTTGTGTTATATTCGCAAGATTAAACTTTAATTGCATCTTACAGCCACTTTATGGTAGGATGTGATTTTTATAGGTGGGCCCACCAATAGATGGCCTTCAAGGCACATGGTATCATCTACTTCTTTTTTCAGATTTGTAGAGTTTCAGATTTTTAGAGAATTGATATCAAATAAAAGTTATTTTATAAGAGATTTAGTAGTTGTTTGAGAGAGAATTTAAGGTGGGTGACACTTTAAATGAGAGGGATTTTAGGAGAGGAAGATTAGAAAAGTGACATGGCATGTCAAAGCAATATACTCCTTGTGTATTTTTTTTAAAGGAGAACTCTTGTGTTGCTTACATGGAACTCTCTATGGCCTCCTTCCCTATTACTTATATAGATATATAAATATATATAAATAGAATTGGATTTCATCAGCTATAAGCTTTTCCTTGCATTGGAGGATATTGAGTGCTACTTTCCTTCTTATTAGATTCCAAATTTGGTTCAATGGGCTTTTATGTTAAGAGCGCCAAACTCTGACCCAGCAACCAACGAGCATTTGAGCCACCCATGTAATTCATCTCAAAATAGATTGAAGTACGTGGGCATGTATGCACATGTGTGGATATGTGTCACGGCAGATGAACCATAGTTAAATGGGTCAGAGTCAGACAAGAGTTAACCTGCCAAACCCATCTAGCTGGCCTAGCATGCATGATTTAGGTTCATGTGTTTAATCTTACTAACTGTCTAAAGACACCAAGATTATGTTAGCCCCGGTAAAGGTGACCGGCTAATTATGTCTCAAGCTCGGCTACGCATACCCAGGCAATGATACTAGGGCGCCAGCCGCAGCCGAATCCACGCCGACCTCGGTCATGTCTGACCCCGACAGTCCACTCTGACCTCGGTCAAGCACCTTGGTCTTGTGCCAGCATGCTAGCTGAGACAAGCGCTAACTACCGAAGTACCACTGAAGAACCAGCCACGTCATGAAATGCAAGATAAGATTTGGGCACGCGTGGATGATACTGAGAAGACATCTCAGCCACCCAGAATCCCTGGCAGATCTGCGTCCAGTGGCTACATCCCCATCAGGGCGAGGCTCCAGGCGAGACCCGATGGGACTACCGCCGAAAGGCCCAGGCAAGGTGAGGCCCGATTAGACCCTCATTTAATGCATTGTGGGCCGATTGGACCACCATTTAATGAAAGGTGGATCCAGTCGGATTGTCAATTAATGAATGGCGGGCGGACGGGACCTTCATTTAAGGGAATGTGGGCTGATTGACTATGTCGCCCAAGTACAAGACAAGTCAGTGGACCCCACCGTCCTCTATCAATGAGACTCCCTCTATAAATAGGGAAGCTCTCTCGCACTCCAGGTATGATGGAACACCTAATACTCTTGAGCCTTCACCCTGTCTCTCTTCTTCCTCCACTCTACTGTTGAGTTCTCTGAACTAACTTAGGCATCGGAGGGCCTTGCGCTGCCCATAGCCATGGTCTCTGACGATTGTCTTCTTCTTATTCTCTCCCTTTCAGGTTTCGGGCAGGCATATTAATCTCACCAGGGAGCCTCAGAGAGATCCCAGACCTTCACTAATCAAGTCCGTGATTTTTTAGGCACTCATAATTGGCGCCGTCTGTGGGAAAGAAACAACCCATATCCTTTTCCTCATAATATGCCTCCCAAATCAAAGAACGACGAGAAAGCATCAAAGGCGACACCTTCCTTGTCCGCCCCTCCTCAGGGAGGACCAGGAGCGACGATTGCTGCAGCGATGGTTGAGGAGCGTCCTGTGGAGCTTCCCCCCTCTGTCCCGGTCATCATAGAAGGACTCGAGATTGATCCTTCGGAAGAAGAAGTAGCACCTCCACTTCCAGAGCGCCCCCGACAGGGTGCTCCCATGGGGACACGGCCACGAAAAGACAAAGCTCTAATGGTGGAAAGGTCACATCAGATTCCCCGTCACAACTATGATGTCGGAGGCGAGAATCCCTACTTCGAGGAAGTCAGGGCCCAAAACCTTACCCTTCAAGAGAAGGACGAGCTGATACGTCAGCTTCAGGAGCAGCTCCAGCGGCGACACCCCCGGAGAAATAAAAGAAATGCTACGGCCTCGCTTCCTCAAAGCGGGCAAATTCCTCTACCCCAGATGGATCTGAGGCACGGCCTCAACGAGAAGAGACGCCACCGAGCTGAAGATGAGGGCTCCAGCAATAGCCGGTCAGAGCGAAAGTCAGAAACCATATTAGAAGTTAAGAACGACCTGAAGGAGTGGGTCGATCAGCGGGTGAAGCAGATGCTGTTGCACAATCTGGAGGTAGCCGGCTTCCCCCAAAGCCAGTTGGACATGTCCTATCCTGAAGACCTCGGCGCATCCCCTTTCTCTCGGGAAATCAGGAGCTTTCCTCTCACAGAGAAGTTCAATGTCCCGAGATTTGTTCTATATGATGGAACACCTAATACTCTTGAGCCTTCACCCTGTCTCTCTTCTTCCTCCACCCTACTGTTGAGTTCCCTGAACTAACTTAGGCATCGGAGGGCCTTGCGCTGCCCACAGCCCGGGTCTGACGATTGTCTTCTTCTTATTCCCTCCCTTTCAGGTTTTGGGCGGGCATATTAATCTCACCAGGGAGCCTCAGAGAGATCCCAGACCTTCACTAATCAAGTCCGTGATTTTTTAGGCACTCACACTAACCTACCTTCAATAGTTTACTCCCGTTTGTTGGTACCGAATTCTTAGGAACTTGCATTGAAGTCAGTGAAAACAAAAGAACATGAAAAAGGTCAAGGGTGCGTTCGTGTATGTCTATGTAAGAACAGTTTGGCAGACTTTTTCCTACTCGATGGGGAAAAAATCTCCAGCCTCCTACCACAGGAAAAACTTTTTCACTGAATTGCAAAAATATATATATATATATATTTTTTTTTTTACATTTTTCCTTGTGGAAAAACGACCACCCTAAACATAGATTTTACTTTAACATAGGAAAGTGTTTATGCAATCCTCACTCTTTCTATGAAAAATCAGCCTCATAAACGTTCCCCAAGTGTGAAAGATAAGGTAGACATGTAGAGCAACCAAGGGTTGAGTGGGAAATTTTTTCTTGGGGGCAACTATGTAAAAATAAAATTTGAGACAACAACGGCTTGGTCATTCCTGAATTGAAGGAAGATATTTGTTGGTCACCCATGGATCTTTGCCTTGTTCAATTCTTGCCCTTTGATATGCAGCCATTGCTTAGAAACTCTAGTGGTTATAACATCTAGTAAATAAATAGCCTCCTAAGGCCCTTTTTCTTTAGCATAATTCTTGACGGGAATTTGTGATGCTGGGGATTTTTGGACAATGATGTATGTTTCTTGGCATTTCCAAATTTCGTATTTCTTTGCTAGAATCCTAAATTTTAACTACTTGAGAAGTTACTTTTATCTTTTTGAAATCCCTAAATTCCAATCCCCTCAAGCATATATGGATGTTTCAACCAAGAGGAGGATTCATAACTTCACCCTAGGGTAAAGCTTTTAGAGAGTCATAGCTTTTCCAAAAAAGAATTCTTTGAAAGAAACGGGCCTATAAGTACAATAATATTTAGAAAATTACAGTAAAATGAGGGAAAGATGTGTTCGAGAAGTGAAAAGTGAAGGCTCTAAACTTGGGGTATTGATGGAATCATGCATCACTTTTACAAGTATTTGGTTTTCTAGGTGATGATCGTATTTCCATTCCCTACCAATGTGGAGATTATTTATTGGCTTCTTGTGAATCTTCACCTCTAATCCTTTACTTCTAGGCTCCATGTTAGAAAAAAAAGTTGCTTAAGGGCCAATTTCTTTACTGGAATTTAGAGAGTTCCCGTCTGAAGAATTTATGAATTCTCAGCATGTAGAATTCATGAATCCTCCTTTGTACTTGAGCATCCAAAAATTTCACTAAAAAGCAAAGAGGTTGGGATTCCAGGAATTTCAAAAGACATTTTGAGACATTTTAGATGGCTGGAATCATGGGATTCAAATAAAGATACATGATATTTACAAATGTAAATGAACAAGCCATTACATGCTATCCAAAAAAATCCCCAACATACCAAGTTTTTGTGAGAAATTTTATTAAAGAAACATGCTCTAAATCCTAGTAGTTCATATTGAGCAACCAAGCAGGCCTTTTGATTAAGAAAAAGAAATAAAAAAAAATAAAAAAATCTTGTTATTCTTAACCAAGTTAAGTGGATCAGGTTGGGTTGACCCATGTCAAGTGCATGTGGCAAGTATCTGACGAAGTTAATGAGCGGATCAATACATGTTGGACCTCGACCTACAATCACCCCTATTAGGTTGTAGATGGGTCAATTCTGGTCCAAGTCCAGGGTGGAACCGGAACCGTTTTCTAAGAAGGGGAACCGGAAAAGGACCCGGTTCGGTACTAGAAAACTGGTTCCAGAATCAGTTCCGATAATATTAATGGGAACCGGAACCGTATGTGAGGTGGGTCTGGATCCAGTTCCGAGTCTGGACCCTAATACCTGTATTTTTCCTTTTTCAAAAAACAATCATGCTTTTTCATAGTTCAATTGGACCACCTACAAAGCAAATGTAACTTTCTGTCTATCAATAACAGGCACTTTTAATAAAAAATTCAGAAATCACATCCAAACTCTTGTTTCCTAAACCATCAAAATCCCTAACATCACATCCAAACTCTTGCTCACTAAACCATCAAAATCCCAAACAAAGGCCAACTATCACAAATCATCAAAATTCCAAACATCACATCCAAACTCTTATTCGCTAAACCATCAAAATCCCAAACAAAGTCCAACCATCACAAATCATCAAAATCCCAAACAAAGTCTAACCATTACAAATCAAAACCTTATAAAACACATTCAAACTACAAGTCTACAACCAATATTAGGTCGGGTCCCGGGTCCACGGGTCTAAGCCATTGTGGATCCGAAACCGGACCCGTTTAGGTAACGATTCCAAAAAAGATCCGAATCGGAACCATTTACTTATCGGGACCAAAATAAGGATCCAGACCCGGAACCAATGGGTCGAAACCTTCGGGTAATCGGAGAATCGGGGACCCATTTACAACCCTAACCCCTATGAATACAACTCATTTCGACCTGGTTTGGGTTGTTATTCACCTATTTTATGACTGGTTGGGGTTGTTCAAAGCCAAAACTCTTTTTGAAAGAAAAGCCAAACCTCCTTTATCCATGACCTTCACATTGTCTTACCTCGCACAACGTATAAATTAACAGGAATTACCAATGTTGCAAATATATTAAATATGGATATGGTGAAAATACCTTGACACTTTTGATTCTATCGTAATTTAACAATATTAAACTGACACTGAAATTAGGACCATTCAAATTGTGTGGCCATGGGTATCTTAGACTTAGTATAGGAGGCCCACATCAACATTTCTATATGGTCCCAACAATCAACCAAAGTATACCTCACTTGGCTTCTTTTTCAATAATGTTTTCTTCTGTTTCAAGATGTTAACATTAGGGAATTTTCTCCCACGGATGTTCTTGCATGCAGATGTTCACACAGTTATATTGGGCATTAGGACTTTTATTGTGTTGGCTAATTGATGGGTTAGACAAAACTCTGGGTCCATTTGAGTTGTATTTTTCTATTTCTTTTAGAATATACTGTGGTTGAGTTACCGGAAGATCTAAAGCGAAAACTGGAGAGTTTTGGAACAACAAAGCCAAAATCCAGAATGTTAGTCGGCTATAGTGAAGATGAAATTCGCTGGAGTGAACCTGGGATAGAGATGGGGCTCAGTTCGATCAGAACTCTATTTTAAAGTTTGAGTCTATTTATTCTTCTAATTGAAATTTTATTAGAAGACTCTTGCACGGATTTGGGGCTATATATTGGGTGACTCTCTCAACCTAAGCAAGACAAGAAGTTGCACTCTCTTGTTTTAAGGTGAGAAAAACTTAAAAGAGGTTTCTTGTTCTCTAGAGGTATCATTGAGAGATTGGGTTAAAGATTTGCTCTAGAAGATTTGAAGCTTCTACTTCTTTGTAGAAGATATGTGCATCTTGGTTCTCAATGTGTTATTGGGGGATCAAACACGGGGAGTGGTGCGCGGCCAGTAGTTGTGACAGTGAGGAGTTGAAGATTACCAAAAGAGTTTTGGAGTTTCCCAAAGAGTTTGAGGAATTCCAAAGTTTTGGAAAAGTCTAGAAGTCCAAGAAGTCTATTCTGTTTGGGCCATATGGAGGAGAGGACTAGTTTCTAATTTTAGCATTTTCTATTTATGGATGAATGCTTGATTTAGAATGTTTCCAAATCTGATCCAAACATAGCAAGTTACTAAGATTGGTCAAATCAAATAAATTTTTGGAAATAATTCTAATTAGTATTGATGACCCATGAGATGGACACATTGGTAACACTAATTTAAGAAACTGGAATTTCCTTAAAATGACTTGACTTGGAACCAATCTTTAGATCATATCATGTGATGATTTGTTCATATTTATATGTGGGCCCTAATACCTTAAAAGAAAAATCCTCAATTCTAAAATATTAAGTGGGAGCAGGGCATTTAAATTGAGAAATCTCAATGGTTTTCCACCATAAGTCCATTGTAAGGAAAGTATTAGCCTCGCGCCATCAAGAGAATGGCCGTTCCCCACAGAGGGCTTTTATTTATCTAGTTACTAGTTATGAATCTCATTTGGATAGTATTGGTGAGACGTGGTGGGGGTTCACTCCCCAAGGAGGAGCTACCCAACACGGTTGTCATGCATTATTAGTTGGTGGGTCACAATTAACTAAAATAGTGATGTAGTATCCCCAAGGATTTGCCTCGTGTATTTTAGAAACCAAAGCTAATCGAGAGTCATACATTATTTGGTATGAGATACCTAGATGATAATGAACGATTGGGGATCAAGGATAGTTAGTCTTAATCCTAATTTTGACAACTTTGATCCACACCATTCTATGGGGCATTTGCACTCCCCAAGGAGGCATACTCTAGGGGATTGGGATTACGTTGTATTCTAAATTTAGTGGCTATGAGGATTCCCACATGAATTTAGTATAATACTAAACCCAATGTCATTTATATTCTTTCATTGAATGTATGGATAGTTATTCTTGGTCCTAATTTTGACAACTTTGATCCACACCAATCTATGGGGCATTTGCACTCCCCAAGGAGGCATGCTCTAGGGGATTGGGATTCCGATGTATTCAAAATTTAGTGGTTATGAGGATTCCCACATGACTTTAGTAGAATACTAAACCCAATGTCATTTATATTCTTTCATTGAATGTATGGTTATGTGTTTTAGTTTATACAGCATGAATTCATATACTTTTAATCCACTTGCGACCATCCTCAACCAGAACCAGTTGATGGAATCCAATTATGTAGACTGGAAAAGGAACCTGGATATTATTCTGACAGCTTCAAGATGCAGATATGTCCTTACCATACCCTCCTTTCCTGAGCCTGACCCTGATGCACCACAGGATGAGAAAAACCTTTACACCAAGTGGACCAAAGACAATGAGATGGCCAGATGTTTTATAAAGGGATCCATGTCTAGTGTTTTGCAAGATCAACATCAATCCTATAAGTTAGCATATGATATTATATCGAACTTAAAGGAGATGTTTGCAGACCAGGTTAGGCCTGCTAGGCAGGCTGCTATGAAAGTGCTGATAAAAACTAAGATGGCTGATGGAACTCCAGTACAAAAACATGTGGAAATGACCATAGCTGAGCTGTCTCGCCAGCTGGTAATGTTTGAGGAAATCATGAAGAAAAGACCAACATTGTGACAGAAAAGTCATTTGCCAGGTACAAGGCAAAAGGCAAAGACCGGGAAGGTAAGAAGAAATCAATCATCAAGGATCCTAAGGTGGAGAATGGTTCTACTAGTGGTGTAGCCAACGCCAATGATACGGGAGCAAAGGGAAAGTGTTTCCACTGTGGTATGACAAGACATTGGAAAAGGAATTGTCTAGATTTTCTGTCAAAGGAAAGAACCTCAGGTATGATTAAGTCACTTGTTTCTGAAGTTAGTTTTATAACTGGTACTTCAGAATCCTGGTGTATAGACTCCGGTGCAACTAATCACATTTGTAATACGTTGTAGGAGTTACAGGTAACCAGGAGGAGTAGTAGCGGAGAAATCATTGTTAACCTGGGATCGGAAGCCAATGCACAAGTAGTGTCAGTGGGAGTAGTAACTTAGTTGCTTTCAGATATTAAGTTGATTTTGTCAAATACATTATATGTACCATTTTAAGACAGAATTTTAATTTCTAGTATGATGAATAAGTGTTATTCTATTATTTTTGGTAATGAAATTGTCTTAAAGAGGAACGGCGCTCTTATATATTCTGATAAGGTAATTAATGGCCTTTATATTTTAACTCTCACAATGTATGAGATACATGACACTGATATTAATAATAGACCATCATTAAAGAGGAAGTCACCTTCATCTAATCCAACAAAACTTTGGCACCTAAGAGGCTAGGTCATATAAACCTAAACATGATTGACAGGCTAGTGAAATATGGTATTTCGCCTTCATTGGTGGTAGAACCAATGCATGTCTACGAGTCCTGTCTGGAATGTAAAAGGACCAAAAGACCATTTTCATCTAAGGGCAGTAGGGCCAAAGATTTATTGGAGTTAGTGTATACTGATATGTATGGACCCATAAATATTAGAACGAGAGAAAGTTTTGAGTACTTCATCACTTTCACCGATTATTACTCAAGATATGGATACATATACCTCATGCACCGCAAGTCCGAGACTTTTAAAAAGTTCAAAGAGTTTCAAGCAGAAGCGGAAAAGCATTTAGGTAAAAGTATAAATACTCTTCGATAAGATCGAGGAAGAGAAAATCTCTCTGCTGATTTTATGAGATTCCTATTTGAAAATGGGATACGATCCCAGTTGTTTGCTCTTGGTTTTGCCTCAACAAAACGGAGAAGCAAAAAGAAAGGACCAGACTCTTTTAGATATGATCAGGGCTATGTTGATTTTCTATGGATTACCTATATTTTGGGATATGTTTTGGAAACTGCAATGTAAATACTAAACCTCATTCCATCTAAGTCGATACCTAAGACTCCCCGGGAGTAATGGACCAGTTGAAAGCCTAGTAGTCTACAACGGTTTTAGGATTGTCTGGCACACGTGCTAAGGTTAAGACGGATTAGTTGGAATCGAAGTCGGAAATATACACGTTTATAGAATATCCCAAAAGAACCAAAGATTGGTTATTCTATAATCACAGAAAGCAGAAAGTGCTTGTAAGCACCAATGTGGTTTTCTGGAGGTAGATTATATAATTAACCGGAAATCTCCAGAAAAAAGGTTATCTTGGAAGAAATTCAAGAGCGATAAATTCCAAATCCAAGAATAACCGAACTTTAAGAAAATCCGCCCATACCCGAACCAGTAGTTGCACCAGTGCCTTGTCGTAGTGGGAGCGTTGTCAGGACCTCTGACAGGTTCTCAGTTTTGGGAGAGTCTTAAGAGGCAATCCCGGAAGAACCGAAACAAGATCCCTGTAACTATGATGAAGCAGTTAATGACATAATTTTGGGATTTTGGCTAGATGCTATGAAAGCTAAGTTGGAGTCTATGTACTCCAATCAGGTCTGGATACTTGTGGACTTGCCTACCAATAGCAAACCTATTGGGTATAAGTAGGTCCACAATAGAAAGAGAGGACCAGATGGAAAAGTTGAGACCTTTACGATTAGGCTTGTTACGAAAGGATATACTCGGAAAGAAGATATCTATTATGAGGAAACTTTATCGCCGGTAGCCATGCTCAAGTCCATCTGGATTCTCTTATCCATTGCGGTTCATCTCGGTTACGAGATTTGACAAATGGATGTCAAGACAGCGTCTCACGACGGCCAACTTGAGGAAGACATCTATATGATGCATCCAGATGGTTTCATAGCAAACCAAGAGTAAAGAGTTTGCAAGCTGCAGAAGTTCATTTATGGATTCAAGCAGGTATCCCGGAACAAGAACATCCGTTTTGACAATGCAATCAAGTCATTTGATTTTTGTCAAAATCCAGATGAGTCATATGTGTACATGAAAGTCAAGAAGGCAGGGTAGTTTTTCCAGTAATGTATGTCGATGACATCCTTCTCCTATGGAGTGATATAGGGATATCGTCAATAGTAAAAGTTTGGTTAACTAAGACTTTTGATATGAAGGACTTAGGGAAGCCAGGTACATCCTAGGAATCAATTTCCATTGAAACCGGAAAATAAGATGATAGGCTTATCCCAAGATGGGTACATATATAAGGTACTGGTACGGTAAGCTATGCTTTGTACTAGACTGGATATCTGTCACGCAAAGGGCCTAGTCAGCACATATTGGTCTAACCCAGGTCCTTATCATTGGACTACTGTAAGATGTGATTCTCAAATACTTGAGAAGGACTAGAGATCACATGTTGATTTACAGCAGTGATGAGTTGATTCCAGTCAGAAACATAGATTATGACTTCCAGTCAGATTAGGATTCCAAGAAATCAACTTCTAGGTATGTGTTTATGCTGTAGCCGCTTGAGAAGCAGCTAAGGAAGCAGATTGGCTAAAAAAAGATTCCTTATGGAACTTGGAGTGGTACTTTTGGCAGGACGGCCGCTCACAGTTTACTGTGATAACAGCAGGGCAGTCGTTAAGTCCAAGAAACCCTGGAGCCAAAAAAGCATGTACAGAGGAAGCTATACATGGTTAGATAGATTGTATAGAGAGGTAATATTACGATCATCAAGATAGCCTCTGCAGACAATCTTGGGGATCCCTTTACTAAGCCTTTGACTACCAAAGTCTTTGAGTTGTAAGTAGATGGGATGTGCATGAGATGCAACCCTAACTAGCATTGAGCCCAAGTGGGAGATTGTTAGTTTTATGGACTCAATCCAGTAGATAATATAATAAATTGATTAATTTCTTTATTTATCAATATATTTATGCTATCCTTTCATGAGATGAATGGTGTTTTATTATATATTTACACATAACAAATACAAATGACATGATGGTTCATGAGATGAACCGGAGTCCATAAGTATATTAGATGTAACACATGTGTATGGATGAGATCCACATACGGGAGACATGTGTGGCAAATCTTATACTTAAATATCTTCATAACCAGTGATTAGACTGGACATCTTATCTGACAAGGTTGCAGTACTTTCATCACTATCAGATAGTGTGATTTGTCTCGATCATCAGAATGTAAGATTCTGGATCACAGTACTAGTACATTGGATGTATTGAAGGACTATGATAAACACCTTATGAACACTGTCTTTACTTTAAGGTCTTCTCTCATAATTCCCTAGCAATAGGCTCTCAATCCTAAGATATTAATGAACTCAAGTTTCTATCTATTCATTTGCTTTGAGTCACCAATGAGTGAGGCCTATTGTAGGTCAACACCTTGGTGATTTGGGTACATGGTAATAGAGCTATGGGAACATTCAATGGTCAAGATGGAATCTATCTCTAATATCCCCTTATGCCAATTAATGGATTTATCATTGGTAAGTGCGCACCCATTCCGATTAAGAGTTAATTGGAAAGGTACCATGATCATTATAATTAATTGGGGCTCAAGGATAATAAGATATGGATCTAAGTTTGGAGGATATGTCCAATTGATCCATGGATATTGATGGAGGGGCCTACTTGTGGTAATGTGGAAGTTTAGGGTCTTCTATGTAATATTCCTAAGACTGGAGTTCAATTGCATTTATATAGTGGAGTTATTTGTAATTAACTATGGGCCCGGATTACATATGAGATGTGGGGTCGCGAGTCCCAATTGGAGCCAGCTTTCTAAGGAATCCCTAGGGGTCCCCACGCTAGCCCAAGTTATTAGAAAGTTGCTAATTCTAGTTGAACTCTAAAAGGAAAGTTACTATTTCTATTTGAAGTGAGACTTCTAATAGTGGTAATAGTAAAGTTACTAATTTTAGTAGAAGTGATACTTCTATTTTAATTAAAAATGAATTAGAAAGTTACTAATCATATTTAAAGTAAGACTTCTAATTATAATATAGTAAGTTACTAATTATTGTAGAAGTAAGACTTCTATTTTAATTAGTAAAAGAAGAGACCTGCTAATTATTAGAGAAGTGAGACTTCTATTTCAATTATAAAAAGAGGAGAGAAGGGTGTTGCACGCCTTTAGCTATTCCCATCATAGGGATTCACGCCCAAGCTCTTTTGTGCAAGAGTTGCACAGAATTCTGATGGACCGCACGTTCATGCTCGGTGCTACCGAGGTCGGTGGACGTGGGAGTCCGTTGGGTATGACCCTTTCGCGCCCGGGGGGCAGGAGCGGGTATCAACATTTTTTTGTAAGGGTGTGCCAGAATTTCTATTTTACTTGGAATTGCAAGTAGTGATCCGGAGATCGACCTTCGCAAGTAAAAAGGAAATCAACTTCTTTCGAGTTTCCATTGCACATATATTTAAGAAAAAGACATTTTTCTTGATTTGTCGTGAAAGGTAATTTTTTTGGCATTTATAGTCGATTTTTGGCATTTATAGCCGATTTTTGGCTTTTATAGCTGATTTACAATTCTTATCAATAATGAAAGAAAAGAGTTGTGATTTTTTTCTCTTTACAAAATACAAACTACAATGAAAAGCAAGAAAATGATGACCTAACTTCTCAGGAGATTGTGGGGGACTCGTTCAGATTGACGGTCGCAAGCCATATGTTGGCTTCGCCATAATCCATGCAGATGAGAATAGAGGATGCTCTTGATTCGCTTGGCTTGGCTATAACCTCAGATTTTTAGAGGACAAAGACCAAGAGGAGGTCCTATGTCCAATAAAAAGCTAAGTAGACGGGCTGAAAAGCCACATCTAAGCCATTGGAGGCAGAAGGAGAAGGCAAGGACCTTGGGGGGGGGTACCCCCCAAGGGACTTTTGTCACCTTGTAGCGGTCGCCGGTGCAAAACTTTCACAGAGTTTTCTCTTTTTCTTTCTCTGGATTTTTTATGCTTGGAAGCTGATCTGATTCTTATCTCTGGGAGTTGTTTGATTTTTTCTTATCTGGATTTCTTTGGAGTGCTCTCCTATTTATAGGCTCTTGGTAGCCATTTAGGAGGCTTTATGGGCTTTTATTGTCATTAAGCCGCATAATGGGAGGAGTTACAGGGTTTAATTCCTTTATTTTGTAACTCCTTTTTCTTGGCTTCTGATTGGCCGGAGGAGATTGAGGGCATTTAATCGCCTTTAATCGCCATGATGGGAGGAGTTTCATGGGTTAAATGCCATGAATCAATTGACTCGTAACTCCTGGATGCTTGCTTCTGATTGGGCCGTCCAAAGAAATGAATTAATGACTGCAATAAAGCTAGTCAATTAATCGCATTAAGTGGTCGCCGAGCAGTTGAAGAGTCGCGGGCAGTGCCGCGTCTTTTGGGGTTCTTCTGGCTATGATCATCGATGGATCTTTATGTAGATCGACATTGGATGACCATATAACTTCACGTATTGGTTGCCAACAGCGGGTCGGTGCCATCTGTCCTGTCGATTTCTCGATTGGTCGGGTAGAAAGCACACTTTTTTGGTTGACCGATTAGCGATCAATGTTGATTTTGATACTCTTGTCGATTGAGCCGTGATTTTGACGGATGTCAAAGGATTTGGTGCCTCAAAAGTATGAATTTTGGAAAATCCCAGGAGTCGAAAGCTTCGAATCGCAGAAAAATGATGAAAAACGGGCTTTCCGGGGCCCACCAGGCGATTCCGGGCTCCATGGTCCCTGGGGTGGATTTCCCCCTTTTTATCCCGTTTTGCGGCCGTTTTTTATGTTTTTCGATTCTTTTTTCTTCTATATTTTTTCTTGACATTTTTTATCATTTATTTTCCTGATTTCCCTATAGAAAACTTGACAAGAATCCTTGCATTTTGGAGTGTAAAGTTTCCAATTTTCCGGGAAAGCCAAAGACTTTGTCGCGTAGAATTGCCGATTTTCCGTCAGAAGCTGAAACTGGGCCAAACGATGTCGGAATGACCTAAAATAAGACCAACCATAGGCTTTTGTTTGAGTTTTGAAGCCGTTTGGGGTCCTATCGCCAGTAGACTTAATTTTGTCGCGAGGATGATGTCGCGGCTTGATGTACGGTCAACAATGTCGATTGACTTGAAATTTGACAGGTAACCTATTGGAGTCATTTTGAGATGATCCATAGGCTCTGTCTTAGAAACCATGGTCCCGGGGAGCTTCACCGTCGAGAGGCCTGATTTGGCTTCCGAGCGTCAAAGTCTGGTCAAATGTTGTCGAAATGACCTGAAACTTGACGTGTAGCCCTTTGTAAGCATTTTGAAGCCGTCCATGTGCTCTGTCTGATGAGTGATGGCCTCGGTAGTTCTCGCTACCGAGAGCTTGATTTAGCTGTTCGAGGGTTGATGTAGGGTCAAACGTTATCGGTTTGACTTGGAACTTGACGTGGAGCCTTTTGGAAGTATTTTGAGACTATCCATAGGCTCTGATCAAATATTTGTTGTCTCTGATGCTTTCACCGCAGGGAGCTCCTTTTCAGTTGCCGGAGAACCAAAGTTAGGCCAAATGATTTCGAAATGGCCCGAAACTTCTTGTGTACTCTTCTTTTGGCTGTCTTGAATGATCTTGCAGTTTTTGTTTGATTCTGACAAGATTTGATTTTTGGAAGCAACATTGCCTATTTATGGCAGGCTGCGACTTCATGTAGCTTTCTTGAGTTTGGAGAAGCAAAGTGACACACATTTTTTTGTGTTAACAAATGCCCCCTCGAGGTACAGCGACGAGTTGCTTAACTTTTGTAGTCGATGTGCCTCGAAAGGATTTTTGAAAGAGAGCTTGTGACTTGACCAAGAGTCCTTGAGCAGTCTTTCTTTTGGTATTGTTGCATTTTGAGCTTCCAGGGGAATTTTATGGTAGTGAAGGAATCACATACCATCTCGAGGCAAAGTTTTGAAGATGACATCAGGGATGCAGATTTGGGTTTTTGTTTTTGACCTTGTGACCTAACAAGTTATATGGGCAAGTTAGGGGGTCGAGTTTGGTTTTGACAGTGTGACCCAACAAGTTGTATGTGAAATGTTGGGGGGGGTCGATTTTGGTTTTGATCTTGTGACCTAACAGGCTGTATGTGGCAAGTTAGGGGATCAGGTTTTGGTTTTTGGTTTTGGTCTTGTGACCTAATAAGCTGTATGTGGCAAGTTAGGGGACCAGGATTTGGTTTGGATTTTTATGGAATGTCAATTTCAAGATTTTGGCTCAATTTGGTATATGAGGCTGGATGGTTTGATTTTTGAAAGCTCATGGGGCTTGGAATTCTTTTTTTATAGTCCAATCAACTCAAAAGAGGCATGGAACCATTTTTGTAAGCTCTTGGTAAGAGGGATTTCTCTTTGACTAAAAGCCCAAATTTTTTTTTTAAGTGCTTAGGTGGTCAAACCTGGCTCATATGGGCTAACCCATGGGACCTTAAGCTTTTGAAATGGCTTAGATCTCATATGGTGTCATTTTTGTAAAGAATATCTAAAAATATCTCCTTTGGATAGAGAATATCTAAGAATATCTTTACTTGGAGAGAATCTCTCATGTTCCCTTTATTTTGGGAGAGAATATCTGAAGCTATCTTTCTTTGGGAGAGAATATTCAAATCTCCTATCTTTTGGGAGAAAATCTCTCATTGATTTCTTTTTGGGACAGAATCCCACAAGATATCTTTCTTTTGGGAAAGAATCTTTCTAATTTCTTTCTTTTGGTAAGGTTACTAATTAGTAACACTTACATCTTCCTTCTTTCCTTCTTTGGTTTGCTTTCTTCTATAAAAACAAGGAGGAGGTTGGATCTCTTGCTCTTATTGCTTTCTTTTGCAACAATCTCAAGAGTGCTCCAAGACCAAGAGTTTTTCTTCTTCAAGGATCTTCAAGCTTTTCTTCTTCTTCTCCATCAATGGCTTCAAGTAAGTTCCCTTTTTCAAGAAAACTCCATTGTAGGAAATAAGATGATAAAAATTTTCTTTCTTTTTTTTTTGTTTCTTTCTGTTCTTTTTTTTTTCTTTTCTTTTTCACGTGTTTTCCCTTTTTTTTACACGTTTTTTTTTCTTTTTTTCGTGTTTTTTTTTTACACGTTTTTTTTTCTTTTGTGGGCCGTACGGATCTGGCCGTACGGCCACGTGGCCTGTGGGCCAGTCCCTCTTTTTTTCTTTTTTTCTTTTTTTTGGTTCTTTTCTTTCTCCCCTTTTTTTGAGAAATTTTTTCTTTTCTTTTTTTTTTTTTTTTTGCTCATCATGATAATGCTTTTTTTTTTTGCAAACCAAGATGTTCATGCATGCATTCTTTTGTGAATTGAATTGTTAGCATGATGTGATAGCATACCTGAAAGTTTTTGCAAATTTGGGAATTTGGAGCTCGCAGCGATGTTGAGCCCTTCCTGATTTTGCGGAGACTTTGAGGTTTCAAAACTTTGGAGTTTCCGAGTTCGCAGCAATGTTGAGCCCATCTTCAAGCTTTCTATTTCTTTCAGAGTACTTCCTTTTCTTCGGAATTGCCCCGGAATCATACCAAGATTTCGCCAAATTTTTTTTTAGCGAAATTCTATCATTTTGATGATGATTTTTTTTCTTTTCCATCCTTTGCAGGTGGTTCCTCCAGAACGAACAAGGGTAAAGAGCCTGCTACAAGCGTACCTCGTCGATCTGCTAGATCTTCTAATCTGACCATTCAGCAGGCTTGGGAGAAGGTCCAGTATGTTGAGAGAAACATCGAAGAGTGCGACTCCCTCAATAGAGATGAGATGAGGCAGCGACTGATCGCTCTCAAGAGTGAGGAGTTTTATCAGATCATGGTAAGCAACCGTCCTTAGGTTATGAACGATCAGAGGGTTTTACCCAAGCCTACCTTCTTCTTTGGTGATGTAGTCCCTGATGACATGACATACCAGAGGAGATGTTTTCAGTACTCTTACACAGTTGATGGTGAGAAGAGAACTATTGTTATCCGGTCGACGTTTGATCGCACCATCTCGATTATGAGCCTTGCTCCCACGTGCTCTAAGAGGGACGATCCTCCAAGCTGGGTGAGAAGGACAAATATAATCAAGACCGGGGTTTTTGTTGGCGGTTCTCTTGGATATGCGGAGAAATTGCCTGCTGACATGGACATGTTGATGCCGGCCAACGGCTACCAGGGCTCTGATTATCCGCCGATTGATTTGGGACCGGTGGGCCTTGGCATTTTCAGCGGTGACGGTAGCAATTGGGTGAAGCCTTTTCAACTTCGTGTCTGTTTCAATGCTGACTCCGAGTGGAAGTCGTGGACTGATCGCGTCCTACTGATTGGTGGCACCGTTTTGAATGAAACTGGGATTTTTTATGCGGTCCACGCCTTTAGGGAGACCATGATCTTTTCCGACGAGGCCTTCATGGCTATGTTGGAGTCATTCCTTCCACAAACCAATACATTCGTTATCACGAATGGTGAGATTGGTTTTTCTTTAAAGGAGCTGAGCACCATTACTGGATTGCCTATCCTTGGCAAACTCTATCAAGAGTTCATGCCGATTGACAGCGTCCTTGAGGAGCAGTCAGAGGAGTTCAGGCTTTTGTACTTTCAACTCGTCGCCTTCTATGATTTTTTGAAGGAGAAAAAGGGCTCAAAAGTAAGATCCAGCAGTTGGAAGAGTTTTAGCTCTTCATCTCCCAACTTCTTTGAAAGTGGGGAGCCTTCTGATAGCATGACCCGGGAAGACAGGGCTAAGGATCCGGGTTCAAAGAAGATTTCGGCTATGCAAGAAGAGTTGAGAGATTTCTTTGCGAGTACAAACACCATAAGTCCTGACATTGCATTGCGGAGAGATCTCGCTGTTTACCTCACTTATTGGCTAGGTGAGGTCGTTTTTGCTGGAGGACATGGAATGCACATCAGGCCGTATTATATTTTTCTGGCTTGTCAGATGGCATTTGGAGAGCAGCTTGCTTTGGTGCCAGCTCTTTACTCCTATCTGTGTACCGAACAGCAGGCTGCTGCTTTTTTGGTTCGGCATAGGCTTCCCATGAACAGGGTATTTTCAGCCCACATTTTCTATTCGTGGTATGTATACCACTGTCCTGGCTTTCACCGGCTGGGTACTGCACAGGATGATGATCCTCTGATGATTCGACTGGCTAAGGGGAAAGCCGTATCTGAATCACTTTTGTTTGCATGCATGAGGATCCGACGGTTCAGGGATGTCGAGATGGGGCAATCTTCAGTGAAGCTTTCCCCGGAGTTACGGAAGAAGGCTTTTGACTTTGGTGCCTCCCGAGATTCTACCGGGATAGGGTCGGGAAGGCATTACTCCTTGACAAATGTAGAGAATGAGTGGCTTTTCAGCATACGTGTAGGCACGATGGTGTACCGTAGACATCTTTTCGTCGATATCCAGCCGTATGTGCCATTTCGCTTTGCTCTGCAATTGGGCTTTTCTCAAGGCGTTGTTGGAGCGCCTTCAAGCATGGTGAAGCGCTTTGGAGGTTTAGAGAAATGCATGGGCATTTTATAGTGCTGAAGACACTATTGCCAAATTTCTTATCCTGTGTTGTCGACTTTTCGAACTGCCGGCTTCACGAAGTGGTTCGCAGAGAGCTTTTCGGCATATCGAGGGCTTTCCAAGAAGGAGCTTGACGTAAAGCTGTCATCTGGAAAAGGCCTTGGAAAGTCAGATGGCGTCCGGCGAGAAGAAGTTTGGGCCTTCCTTTCTGGAGAGAAGCACAAGATAGGCTATCTCGGAGACCAGGGCGTCATTGGTTCTGAAGCTGTCCGGGAGGTACCTGATGAGGCCTTAGAGCAGCTAGAACAAGAGGAAGCTGAACTTGATGCTTGGATGCAAGTGGCATGGAGGCGAGCTTCCATGGAGTCTACTGACAAGGGTAGACCATCCAGTGAGGAGTCAAGTGGGAGACCTGACTCTGACAGCGGGGCAAGCTCCTCTAAGAAGCGAGCCCGCAGAAGTAAGAGGAAGAGGAGTCATCATCGCAGCAAGGAGCAACATAAAGGTTCTCCTGATTTGGAAGTTCCTCTTACTATCAATGAGGAGGTGCCAGAGGATGCTGACGAGCCTCCAGAAAAGAGAAACTGAGAAGAAGAGATTGTCGGTGAAGGTATGATTCTTCCTCTTTCTCTTTCCATTTCTTTTCATGGGGTTTTTCCATGTTCTGATCTGCTTTCTCTCCCTGCTGCCCTTTTTTTAGCAGAGGATGAAGACTTGGCGATGCCTGAGGTTCCTGCCAATGAGGCGGTGACGGATCCGGTTGCGGCACGAGAAGAAGAACCGAGGGACTCTGGAGAGGTTCCAGAATCTCCAATTGGTATAACTTCTTTTGCTTTCCTTTTTTTTTGTCTATGACTTGGTTTGCTAACATTTTTCTTGTCAGCTGACTTACCACAGGATTCCGATGACTTTGAACCATCGATGGACGCAAATGTTGACGATGCTTCCGATGAGTTCATGGAGGAAGAGAGTGTTCCGCCAGTCGTCGAAGAAGGTATTTTATAGTAATAACCCAGATAATGATTTTTTAAAAAGGATCATATTCATACCTTTTTGTGTTTCATTGGCAGGTTTTGAAGCGACAGAGGAGAGTCCATTGCTTCTTTCAGAACCAAAGCAAGGGATGCCAGAGGCTGATCCGGAGGTAGAGACTCCTGCAACCAATTCTAACACGGTGGAGGAGGTACCTCGTGCTGAGATTCCTTTCCCAGCAACTCCAACTGGAAAGAGTTCTTTTGTTACTCTTCCAACGGGGCATGACATAAGCAGCCGACCGATGGAGCAGGGCGAATCTTCAGCTGGGCCATCTCTTCTTTTTGCAAAGAAGGTGGTGGTGCGGGTTCTGAGCTCTTGGATTGAGACTCTCCTTGCTGGACACTTGGATGCTGGATTTGGCATGATCCAGCATGTGTAGGAGATTCTCGGTGATGCCGAAGAGGCTGGTCTGGATGTCACAGGTGCCAGGGCGATCGTTGATAGGATTATTGCAATGGGTGACAAGTGGTTTGAGACCATGGGTTTTGTTGACGACTAGTTCTTCAAGGAGATGTTCCCGGACCCTGCTGATAAGGCTAAGTCTGACCTGAATGAGGCTACACAAAGCAGGAAGCAGCTAGTCCGAGAGAAGAACTTAGAAGAGCTAGCCATCATTGGGCTGACACATGACCTTAACATCCTTGATAGGGAGGTCGATGAGGCCAGGGAAACATCTTGAGCATTTGAAGGCACAAGTCGCTGCAAGTGGGCTGCTATAATAGAGGCTCGCTATAAGGAGAGTGCTCTGATTCGTCGGGTTGCAGATGCTGATCGAGTTCTTGAAAGGAAGTTTCAAGAGGACAAACAATGGCAAACTGCTCGGGATAAGCTTCCTGGTGTGAAAGGAGGGTTACAGCCTACCCCAGCATCTCATGGCAAGTTCCTGAAGAAGCATGCCCTGGAAACTTTGATGCCTGAAGCCAAAAGTTTGCTTGAGCTAAAATTTTGGCTGGAAACCATTTTTGGTTGAGCTCCTGATTTTTGTGGCAGAAACTATCCTTCTTCTTCTTCTTTTTGGTACCACATGTACTTTTTTGGTACTCTCTTTTTTTGTAGTGCTTGTGAACACTTTTTTTTTTGTACCGCATGTATTTTTTGATACTCTTTTTTTTGTAATGCTTGTGAACACTTTTTTTTTGTACCGCATGTATTTTTTGGTACTCTTTTTTTATTTTCCCTACGCTCACTTAAATCTTTTTGTGATGAAAGTAATTGCTAAATGGGATATATATATATTTTTTTTTGTTTTCCCTACGCTCACTTAAATCTTTTTGTGATGAAAGTAATTACTAAATGTGATTTTTTCTTTTTTTTCTTTTTCCCTATGCTCACTTAAATCTTTTGTGATGAAAGTAATTGCTAAATGGGATTTGATCAAAAGTTTGTCATTTTGTGAATATCTTTTGTCAAATTATTGTTTTGGCATGGGAGCCAGATCTTGTTTGTGGCATGAGAGCTAGTTTTTTTGCGGCATTGATAGCCGGTTTTGGTGGCATTTATAGCCGGATTTTTTTAAAGCCAAGTTTTTTGTTTGTGGCATTGATAGCCGGTTTACGGCATTTATAGCCTGTTTTGGTGGCATTTGTAGTCGGTTTGTGGCATTTATAGCCTATTTTGGTGGCATTTATAGCTGGTTTTGGTTTTCAAAAATGCAAGTATCGACTAAAAGTCGCCTCCCTGCTGAATGATCTTACAAGTATCGATGGAATGTCGCATCCTTGCTCATTCGGTTATGAGTATCGATGGAATGTCGCATCCTTGCTCATTCGGTTACGAGTATCGATGGAATGCCGCATCCTCGCGATTTGGGTGCAAGTATCGATGGAATGTCACTACCTTGCTTTTCAAGAATTTTGGTTTAGCGGGTACTGACTTGATGTCGTTTTCCTATGATTTTTGAAATTTGCGGTTTTCACGAACCTTTAGGTTGTAGATATCAACTGAAATGTAGCGTCTCCACGTTTTTTTTTTTTTTTAGGTTTTTTCGAACCTTTGAAATTTCGGTTGTGGATATCAACTGAAATGTTGCGTCTCCACAGTTTTTTTTTAGGATTTTGTAAGTATCAACGAAATGTCGCTTCCCTGCAATTTTGGAAGTGTCGAACATAGTTCACATGCTTCCAATTTGTGCGAGTATCGACTAAGCGTCGCTTCCTCGCGGTTTTTGAAAAACCTTTTTTTTAAAAGACATGAGGGTCATAAGTTTTGACCTAAAACCATTTTGGTGGTAAAAGGCAGGGTGGACTAGGGTGGAAATCCCTGAATCTGGATTTTAATTCAAACCATGAATTTTGGGATCAAGGGTTAAAAATTTTGGTCAAGTTAGGGAAAGGTTCCTAAACTTGGAATTTTTTAACAATGAAACGGTGAAAGTAAGCGTTGTTTGAATTTCTAGAAATTTCAACATTTGATATGAAAATTCTAAAAGAGTGGGTTTGACGAGCGAGTACCTGGAAACCGGTTTTGGCCGTACAGGCATTGCTCTTACCCAGTTGGGTAAGTCTTCAAGGGCGTTGATGGGCAGCATACATCTGTCACCCTCCATGTTTAGGAGTGCGTATGCGCCGTTGGAGAAAACCTTGTTGATGACGTAGGGCCCCTCCCATTTTGGCTCAAATTTGCCTTTGGACTTGTGAACGAAGGCCATTGGTCTTTTTACCGTAAGAACCAAGTCACCCTTTTTTTAGGCGCATTGCCTGACCTTTTTGTCGAAAGATCCTGCCATGCGTGCTTGGTAAAGTTCAATGCTTTGCCGAGCTTCGAGCCGTCTCTCATCGAGATTGTCCAGCTCATGGAGTCGCAGTTTGACATTGCTTTCTTGAGTCATGTCATTTTGCAAGGATACCCTCAAGGAAGGAATTTGTACTTCTAAGGGTACGACAACTTCTCATCCATATACCAAGGAGAATGGTGTGCTATGGGTTGGTCCTCGAACGGTGTGGTTCGATGGCCCATAAAGCGAGCGACAGTTTGTCGCTCCAGTCTCTTTTGTGACTAGAGACCATTTTCTTGAGGATTTTATAGAGTGTCTTGTTGAAAGCTTCTGCTAATCCGTTTGCTGCCGGATTGTATGGAGTCGAACGACATCTTTGGATTTTGTATTTGTCGCAGAACCTGTAGAATCGATGATCCCGGAATTGTGGTCCGTTATCATGGACGAATCTTTTGGGTATGCCGAAAAGACAAATGATGTTAGTGTGCAGGAATTGAAGGACTGATGAGGTCTTCATTTCGTTAAGCGCAATTGCTTTTGACCACTTGGAGAAATAATCCGTAGCGGCGAAGGTGAAGTGATGACCTTTGCTCGAAGGGGGAGAAATAGGACCTATGATGTCCATACCCCAGGCTTCGAAAGGCCATGGTCACTGTAAGATGTAGCCATTCTGGAGGCATGTGAATGTAATCTCTATGAACTTGGCATTGTTGGCAGCACTTAGCAAATTGCATTGCGTCAGCTACCATGGTAGGCCAGTAATAACCTAACCTTTTTATCTGATCATAGAGCTTGGGACCAGCCTGATGAGCTCCACAAAGACCAGCATGAACTTCTTTGAGTGTTTCTTCAGCCTCTTGTTGTGACAAGCAGCATAAAAGTACCACGTTGAAGGATTTCATGTAAAGGATTTTTGAAGGAATATCCAAATGAAAGTCTGGGGTTCGCCTTTGGATGCTTACCCATTCTTTTGGATCTTCAGGTAGGATTCTGAACATCGTGTAATCAATGAATGGATCCCTCCAGTCGCCGATTGAAGGTTGAAGGATTTGAAATCCGACTTCCCACCACTTGGTGGCATTCAGCAACTGCTTGGTGTGTGTTAAGAGGAGGAAGGATTCTTCTTTCGCACACTGTGATTTGCATGTTTTCCCCTTCCTGGATTGCCATAGATGCGACAAGTCCAGCCAGGGCATCTGCACGTATGTTTTCACCTCTACGAATGTGGGTGATGTGACAGATGTCAAACTTTTACAAAAGCAATTGTGCCTTATTGTAGTAAGGCAGCAGATCAGGCTTCCTGACTTCAAATTTCTGATTCATCAGCTTGACGATCAGTTGAGAGTCTCCAAAGATTTCCAGCATGGTGATACCAAATTCGATGGCGAGTTCCAATCCTAGGATCAGAGCTTGATATTGAGCTGCATCATTTGTGCATGGTTCCAGTAGCGAGAAAGCGTGTGGAATCATGTATTCGATGGTTCCAGTAGCTGTCTTTTTTCATTTGTCCTGGTTGCACCGTCAAAGTACATGTCCCAGGAGGCATTTTGTGAGAAAGTCTCCACATTATAGACTGGTTCGTCTGGGAGATCATCTCTGAGTGGAGAATCTTTAGGCAATGGATGCTCTGCGAGAAAGTCCGCTATAGCTTGCCCTTTGATTGCCTTTTGCGGTACATACCTAATATCAAATTGTGACAAAATGATGGACCATTTTGCCAGTCGGGCATTGAAAGAACCTATTTTTGTGACGAGGACCTTCAAGAGGTTGATCCTCGAGACCAGGTAGACTGTGTTGGAAAGCAAGTAGTGACGTAGCTTTTGTATGGCGAAACAACACTGCAAGACATTCTTTTTTCGACTGGAGATTAGCGATGCTCTACACCTACTAGCATGCGGCTGAGGTAGTATAGAGCAGCTACTTTTCTTTCATCATTTTCTTGTGCAAGCAGAGCGACCAGAGAGTGATGAAGGGCTCTTGTGTACAAGATGAACGGTTTTCTAGTAGTAGGAGTAGCTAATACTGGAGGTTTGGTCAGGTATGACTTGATATCTTGGAACGCAGCTTCACAGTCAGCATCCCAGACAAAGTTTACATCTTTTTTCACCAATCGGGAGAATGGACGGCATTTCCCCAAAAGATTGGAGATGAACCATCTAATATAGGCCAATCTCCCTTGAAGCCCTATGAGTTCTCTCAAGGTTCTTGGAGAGGGCATTTCTAGAATGACTTTGACTTTTATGGGGTCAAGCTCTATTCCGGCTTTCCGAACTAGGAATCCGAGGAACTTACCCGACGAGACGCCGAAGAAGCACTTCAGAGGATTCATCCGTATTTTATTTTTGCGAAGTCGGAGGAAGACTTCTCGAAGGTCTTCGAGATGATCTTCTTTTCTTTTGCTTTTGAAGGCGAGGTCATCAACCTAACATTCGACCGTCTTGTGTTGTATATCTTGGAATATTTTCATCATAGCCCTCTGATATGTGGCACCGGCATTTTTCAGACCAAATGGCATGACAGTGTAGCAATACACGCCAAATGGGGTCCGAAACGATGTATGTTTTTCATCTTCAGGATGCATCTTTATCTGATTGTAGCCAGAGAAACCATCCATGAATGCCATTCGCTCGAATCCACGGGTATTGTCAATCATTACCTCTGGTATGGGGAGCGGAAATTCATCTTTAGGGCATGCGCCATTCAAGTCTCTATAGTCAATACAGACCCTGATCTGCCCGTTTTTCTTTGTCACAGGGACAATGTTGGCCAACCATTCAGGATGTTGTTCCTCGCGGATGAAGCCGACGCTTTTGAGTTTTTGAACTTCTTGTTCAATTTTATCTATCACATCTGGACGGAATCTTCTTTGGCCCTGCCTGACAGGCTTGATGCCTTCTTGAAGATTGAGTTTGTGGACTGCTATTTTGGGGTCTAAGCCAGGCATTTCAGCGTAAGACCATGCAAAGCAATCAACGAACTCACGAAGAAAGGCGACATACTCGGGTAACTCATCATCCTTTATATTCTTGCTTATGAATGCAGGACGTGGGTTATCTGGTGTTCCCAAATCTATCTTTTGAACAGGATCTTCTGTTGGAAGGTTCGAAGGTGGTTCCTCCACAATATTTTCAGAGGCTTCCAGCTCTACGAAACCTTCTGGGGTTTCAAGGGCATTTCCAGACTAAGGTTTTGTTCCTTTCCACGGGTCTTTTTGATCGGCATTTTTCTCAAGGCTTGCTATGAGATGATCCCAATCGTCTGTTGAAATCGGGTCGAAGTAGGGCACTTCTTTTGGAGACGAGGGTTCTTCTGTGTCAGAAGACCACATGTCTGTGCCATCGGACAATTCCTCTTCATTGTTAGAGAAATCGTACCAATTGGATGAGCTTCCTGGATCTTTGTCAGGTGACTCATCGAAGAGATATCCAGGGAGATCGATGTCTTCATGGACTTGAGATGTTGAGGCTTGGTCAGTAAATTGATTTTTAAGCCTTTGTGTCAACTGTCTCAAGGGAGTGTTGGGATCATACCCTAGCCCGTGTGAAGACTTTTCTACATGGCCGTAGAGTCTCCAATCTTCCAGCTCGCTTTTGGTCAAGACGGGCCCCAATGGCGTGAGAATACCGCGTCCTTCTCCCAAACCGACTGGGTTTTGAGCGTCATAGCCCATTTTCTTCATACTAGCTTGTGCCACAGGACTATATAAGGATAGTTGAGGCATACCTTCATTTTGGAAGGGTTCAAGCATGGAGTTTGATGAAGAAGCATCTAATCTATGGAAGAAGATCGGCTTTTTCTTTGCTGAAGTTGCTGGAACAACGAAGGAAGCTGACGTAGGATCTTCTATGTCAGAAGGTGTCTCCATTGGAGTAAGAGCAGGCTGAACTTGTTTAGTGTCAGCTTGGCTTGACGATGTGTCATCTTCTGGCTCTGAATCTGAATCCGTGTCTTGCATGATAGACACGAAAGAGACAACAAATTTGCCCCCAGGCTTTTGTTTTGCCTTCTTCACTTTAGTCGTGATGACCAAAGGCTTTGAAGTCTTGAGGGAGATGATGAAGGGAGTTTCAAACCTCTCTTCGGATTTACCAGATGGTTTGTTTTTTTTCGGTGATTGTTGAGGAGACTTGCCTTTATCTTTTTGGAGATTTTCGGCAAAGGGTGCTGTGTCCTTCTCCTCTTCTTTCTTACCTTCATACATCTGTGAGTCTCCAAAGTGGACTTCTTTACCTTTGAAGGGTTTTCTGTCCGCAAAGACTCGATGTACCATGCCGTCGTCGCCAACGAACTTGATGCATTGATGTAGTGAAGGGACAACACCATTCTCGTGGATCCAGGGGCGTCCGAGAAGGATGTTGTAGCATGAAGGGGTTTTTATTGCATACACAGTGACCTCGGAGATAAGATCACCGATTTGCAACTTAAACCTGATTTTGCCGATAGGCCATTGAGTACTCCCATCGTATCCAAAAATAGATACAGATGTGTGGCTCAGCTTGCAAACGTGCAGATATATGCTTGAAGTGTTCAATCAAGTCATACTTGAAGCCTCCTTGGGGCCTGCATGTTCATCATTGTTGCCACTAGGGGCGCTTACAACATCTTTTTCCGAAGGATTTACATAAGTAAATGAAGATTGGTTGTAACTTTATGGTAGTCCCGACCAGAGCGGGTGCCTCTACCAACTTCAAGAGCTTCTTGAGAAGGGTCTTCGTTTGGAAGATTATCTTCAGGATTAAGAGGCTGTCATTTTTTATTTGCTGAGGATATATCTGCAGCAGAGTTGCCATCCCTAGTGATTGTGTTACACAGATCATTTTCCAGGAACAAGTCCTGAACAGCATCCAGCAACCTTTCTTCTTCGTTGACTAATTCATTGTCCCGAGCATCAATAGGTGGGGATTCTTCAGTCAGGAAGGGTGTGAGCTTTGAAGTCACAGTCTCAGGAGAAGAAACCTGAAAGGGTGTCGTCTCCGTGAAACTCACGTGAGACGAGGTAGCTCCAGAGGATACATTGCTAGGCGTTGTCGGAATGTAAGTGATCTCATTAGACGATGCTTCGGAAGAGCTATAATCCTGAATTATCACATTATAGGAAGATCACAGGAGACGTTGCATGATCGGAGTCAGACTCATCCTCAGATGTAAGAGGATCGTCTATCCAGCAATTTTCTCCATTTTTAGGAGTTAAGGAAGGATGTACCTGATGGTCTTCAGGGACTTCAGGCTCTGGATTGCGAGAAGGCTCGTTGACACGGTCTTGCTCTTATTCTAGAGCGAGATGCTGCAAGATCCTTGCATATTCTTCAAGATCAGGAATGGGAGCCAAATATTCTTCTTCATCTACTCTTTGTGGCTCAACATAGTTGATTTCCACTGGAGCAATGACGGGTGCTGGGCCAGTAGCATTTTCTTGTACAGCCTCTTGGTCTTCTTCATCATCAGACTAGGATCCTTATGGCTGTAGGGGATTATACCAGATTACTGGCTTAAGATGAGTCTCAGGAACCTATTCTTCATCAGAGAGATATTCTCCTGCTTCAAGGGATTCCTCCCACTCGTCGGTGTAGTTGGATTCGAATCCATCATCGGTGTTGCTGGACTCGTATCCATCAATAGAGAATCCAACTACCGAATTGCAAGAGTATGATGCCCCATGCGTGGCTTCTTTGAATTGAGATGGCATGAAATCACTGAAAGTGAATTTTCTTACCCCCTTTGAAGTCTCTGGAAGGGACGTTTTTGTTGCCTCCAGTGAAGCGGTAGAGTAGGCCTCTGCCTTTTCTTGGACTTCTTATTTTGGCTGGGTCTTCTCTTGCCGTTTGAGCTTTAGGAGATGTTTCCTAGTCTGCCTTCGCTGTTGAGCTGTTGGATTTGTTTTCACGATCTCCCAGTTTTTATCTTCTAGGAGATCGAGATGTACCCATATGGGTTGTCCGTCTGGTGTCGGGTAAGGAACCAGTTTTTCGGACGCTTGGATTGTGTTTATCACCTTGAAGGAAGTAGTGATCTTCTTCTTCGGTGATTTTGATGTTTGTCCACATGACACCATGTTGACGAAGGCAGACCCATAGTTTTTGTCAAAGGTGATGACTCCGTTTTTCCACATCTCGCTTATTTTCTCTCTTACAATGAAGCATTGATTGAGAGGATGCGAGATCATCTGGTGGTATGGATAGTACCGAGGATCGTTGGTTTTGCCAACATCACCCAGTCTTTTGAGTTCAGGCAAAGTGAGCTTGTCGTTTGCCACAAGAGCCCCGAAGATTTCATCAACATCTTCATCAAATGGGTATTTCTTTTCTACTCGCTCTTTGAAGGCATCTGAGAGTTCAGGTCTCTTGCCAGCAGCTTTGTTTTCAGCTTTCTTTAGTGGCTGAGGAGCTGACTTGGTCTGCACATTGAGGACCTCTTTTTTCTTTATTTTTGAGGTTGCAATGGCGGTTGGCTCTTTTCTTGATGATTTCTGACTGTTGAGGTTTTTAATCACCGTTTCAGCATCCATGGAAGCTTCTAGGAGTTCTCCCAGGTTCTTTGATTTGTTGCCGATGATCATAGAGCGGATTCTAGCTCTCATGTTGTTTCGGCAGATGTCGACTAGTGACACTTGTGGCTATACTTCAGAGCATTTGTATGCCATTGCTTTCCACTTGTGAATAAAGTCATATGTTGACTCATTCTCCCCCTGTTTTACGCTGCACAGCTGAGCCATAATAGCGGGATGATCCTCACCTTTGAAGTGAGTCAGGAAGCGTGTCTCTAGCATGGCCCAATTTTGGTTGGAGTCCTCCGGCAAAGTGGAGTACCAATCAAAGGCCGTACCTTTTAGGGTACTTGCAAAGAGGCGGATCTTAAGTGCATCTTAATCCGCAATAGCTCCCGTCAAGATCTTGAAATGGATGATGTGATATCTGGCTGATCCTTTCCCCGTATATGTTTGGAGAGTAGGATGCTTGAATTTTGTAGGGAACGAGACCGAGTCCATCCATAAGGGATATGGTGGCTTGATCTCATGCTCCTTGAGTATATCCTCTTCTTTTGCTTTGGCGAGGATACTGTCTACGTCCTTTTTGGTAAGAGCGCGTGACTCATTTTCTTCTCCATTTACCTCATCATCCTGATGATTCGGAGGAGGTTTATTGTTCGCCGGATTTTGGTAGGCGAGGAGAAGGTTTTCCATCAGAGTTCCAATCCTCTGCTGGCCTTGTTCCAACTGCTGGATGCATGTGAGCGCATCATCTTGAGGTGGATTGCGGGGTGGTGGATCAGAATTTGTAGCCAGGATATTCATCCCTCAGGATTCGAATGAAGAAACTGTCCTGGTGACTAAGCTGGGGGTCATTCTTTTTTATGAAGAGCTTGAGGAAGGATCACTATGTCGTCCTCTGTTTGAAGGAGCAGGGGATTCTTCTAAATGTCTTCTTGTCCTGGAGACGCTGCGGGTCACCGGACGTAGGACATAGATTTTTGTTGCTGACTTTTGGCGTCTTTTGGTTTTTCCAACCATATGGACAGCAGCAATTTGGTTGGGTCTTTCTTTTTCGACCCATTTGGGAGAGACTTGAAGTGTAGGAGGCTGGGTCCATTGCTTCTCTAGTCTCTTTTGTTGATACGATGCGCGGCGACGTATATGACGAGCAATTTGAGCTTCGGTCAGCTCTGGCTGGGCTTTGACAATGAAGGATGTGCTCCCTCGGGCGCAGCAGCCAAGCCTGTCTTCTTTGTAGCTAGGCAAGGACAGGATGCGAACCCGGTCCTTCGCCTGTTGCAGCGAAGCTTTGAATTTTTCGAGTTCGGCCCCTGTAGATATGAAGGGTCGAACCGAAGGATTGTAGGCCTTAGCAGGTGCTTGCAGAGGCCTTGTGATGCATGATTTGATTTTGGGCTTATAAGAACAAGTCGGCTCATGCTGGGTTGACTTGGGAGATGGGTCTCTCCTCTTTCATGTAAGCAAGAGGGTAGAACTGGTTCTCCTTGAGTGGGGCCAGGTATGCTGGCTTGGTGGCTGTTTGTGACCTTCTTTATTTTGGTGAAGGTCTTGGGACCAAGTCTTGGGATAGATCTGGTCATTTGGAGGTCGAGGCTTCGTGGGGTTGCCACGGGCTTCGGGCTTTTTGGTGCTTGCCTTCGGTGTCACGGTAGTGACACGTTGAGAGGCGAGCTTCTGCTTCTTAGAAGGAGCAGTTTGCTCTTTGGAAAGTGAGAATGGTCCCAGCGTCCCAAAGACGATAGTCCGGGGAGTTGAGGTCGACCCGAATTTCAGAGAGTTGCCGAGGGAGTTGACGCTTCGGCAGCTGATGGGGCGCTTGTAAGTGCGAGTGTTTTGTTTATGTTGAAGCATGAGTTGGTGCTTGTTCTCATCGAAAGTAATGGTCAAGGAAGCTGCCATTGTTAGTTTTGAAAATTTCTGAAACAAGACCACATCCATTAGCAATCACAAGAATATGATGATCATAAATGGGGAGTTCTATGGTTTTGTCTTTTCAAATCGCTAGAAGGATATGACCCAAGCAATATGAAGAAGGCAAAAGGCCATAGATGGTACAATTGTTCTGATCGCAAGTATGGTGAGCCCAAAATGAGCGTCCCAGTGACTGCTAGAAGCAATTGTGAACCTAAATTTGACTTAACGAGAAGCAGAGCTTGCTCGATGTAAGAAGAATATAAGATTGAAGTTACAAATGTGCCGATCGCGAATATAGTAGACCCTGAAAGGGCGTACTAGTACCGCTAGACACAAATGTTTGGAGACCGCATCCATGAGATGAGATTCTCTGTTTTGAAAGGTCAAGATTGGATTCATCAAAGAGATCAGATGGTATTCCGATCCAAATACGGGCTCAAAGATTTCAGCGAGCGCCAGTACCCAGAAGAGAATGAACCATAACTTCTTGGATCTGAATCCAAAAATGACGAGTTTTTTTTTTTTTTTGAAAGGTCAAGATCGGGTTCATCAAAGAGAGCAAAAGGCATTCCAATCTGAACACGGGCTCAACGATTTCCGCGAGCGCCAGTGCTCAGAAGGGAGGAGACCAAAATTTCTCCGATCTGAACCCAAAAATGATGGAAGTTTTTTTTTTTTTTGAAGATTTTTTTAAAAAAAATCTTTTTTTTAAGATTTTTATTTTTGAAAAAAACTTTTTATTATTTATTTTTTAATTTATTTATTTATTTATTTTTAAGATTTTTTTTTTAAATCTTTTTTTCATTTTTTATTTATTATTATAAAATTTTTATTTTGAAATATTTTTATTTAAAAGACGAGAGAGTACACATAGGCCTCCTAACCCGGTTTTATGAAACCTCGATTGATATAATTGCCCCCCAGGTAAGGGTAGGATCACTTAATGAACCCGTTTGGAGGACCCTTGCCTAGAACAGTCAAGCTGTCTCCACACTCTAGACAAGGCTTTTCTTGAATCAACCGTGATCAAAGAACGCAGTTGGTTTAACCTTAGTGGTCTATGTCTTTTTGTTTTTTTTTTTTTTAGATCTCAAATAGACTCATCGAATAGAAACAATGGCCTAAATCCTTAGTCGAACAGGCTCAACATTTCTGCAAGCACGATGAACAATAGGAGAGGATCAAGGTTTCTCAATTTTGAATCCAAACTGAGAAATCTGATTTATTTTTTATTTTTATTTTTTTAGATCCCTAATGAACTCATCGAAAAGAAACAATGGCCCAAATCCTCAGTCGAACAGGCTCAACATTTCTGCAAGCACGATGAACGATAAGAGAGGATCAAGGTTTCTCAATTTTGAATCCAAACTGAGAAATTTTTTTTTTTTTTTAGATCTCTAATGAACTCATCGAAGAGAAACGATGGCCCAAATCCTTAGTCGAACAGGCTCAACATTTCTGCAAGCACAACGAACGATAGGAGAGGATCAAGGTTTCTCAATTTTGAATCCAAACTGAGAAATCTGATTTTTTTTTTTGTTTTTTAAAAGAAAAAGAGTGGGAATAAACTCAAAGAATTAGAAATTTCCAAAAAATCTCATCTCATTTTTTTTTAGATGCGGAATTCAACATGGGCCACCAATTAGAAACTAGCCAAGGAATCCAGGAAAGAAGTACAAGCATAGAGCAAAAGATATGATATGCAAATATTTTATTTCTAGCATCGTGTTCTCAAATGAACGAGTCCCACCGGGTGTGCCAGCTTGATGGACCGTGCTTGGTGCTACCGAGGTCGGTAGACGTGGAAGTTCGTTGGGTACGACCCATTTGCACCCAGGGGTAGGAGCGGGTATCAACATTTTTTTGTGTGGGTGTGCTAGATTTTCTATTTTACTTGGAATTGCAAGTGGTGATCCGGAGATCGACCTTCACAATTAAAAAGGAAATCAACTTCTTTCGAGTTTCCATTGCACATATATTTAAGAAAAGAGACATTTTTCTTGATTTGTCGTGAAAGGCGATTTTTTTGGCATTTATAGCCGATTTTTTGCGTTTATAGCCGATTTACAATTCTTATCGATAATGAAAGACAAGAGTTGTGATTTTTGTCTCTTTAGAAAAATACAAACTACAATGAAAAGCAAGAAAAGGAAGATCTAACTTCTTAGGAGATTGTGAGGGACTCGTTCAGACTGACGGTCGCAAGCCATATGTGGACTTCGCCATCATCCATGCAGATGAGAACAGAGGATGCTCTTGATTCGCTTGGCTTGGCTATAACCTCAGATTTTTAGAGGACAAAGACCAAGAGGAGGTCCTATGTCCAATAAAAAGCTAAGTAAAAGGGCTAAAAAGCCACGTCTAAGCCAATGGAGGTAGAAGGAGAAGGCAAGGACCTTGGGGGGGGTACCCCCCAAGGAACTTTTGTCACCTTGTAGCGGTGGCCGGTGCAGAACTTTCGCAGAGTTTTCTCTTTTTCTTTCTCTATATTTTCTGTGCTTGGAAGCTGATCTGATTCTTATCTCTGGGAGTTGTTTGATTTTTTCTGATCTAGATTTCTTTGGAGTGCTCTCCTATTTATATGCTCTTGGTAGCCATTTAGGAGGGTTTATGGGCTTTTATTATCATTAAGCCGCATAATGGGAGGAGTTACAGGGTTTAATTCCTTTATTTTGTAACTCTTATTGGCCGGAGGAGATTGAGGGCATTTAATCGCCTTTAATCGCCATGATGGGAGGAGTTTCATGGGTTAAATGCCTATGAATCAATTGACTTGTAACTCCTGGATGCTTGCTTCTGATTGGGCCGTCCAAAGAAATGAATTAGTGACTGCAATAAAGCTAGTCAATTAATCGCATTAAGTAGTCGCCGAGCAGTTAAAGAGTCGCGGGCCGTGCCGCATCTTTTGGGATTCTTCTGGCGATGATCATCGATGGATCTTTATGTAGATCGACATTGGATGACCATGTAACTTTAGGTATTGGTTGCCAACAGCGGGTCGATGCCATCTGTCCTGTCGATTTCTCGATCGGTCGGGTAGAAAGCACACTTTTTTGGTTGACCGGTTAGCGATCAATGTTGATTTTGATACTCTTGACGATTGGCCCGTGATTTTGACGGATGTCAAAGGATTTGGTGCCTCAAAAGTATGAATTTTGGAAAATCCCAGGAGTCGGAAACTTCGAATCGCGGAAAACGACAAAAAACAGGCTTTCCGGGGCCAACCTGGCGATTTCGAGCTCCATGTTCGTAGGCGATCATGGGCCAGGGTCGCAGGGGCTGGCGACCCTGGGCTGCGACCCTGGCCCAGGGTACTCTGGGGGGGGATTTCCCCCTTTTTATCCTGTTTTGCGGCTGTTTTTTATGTTTTTTTATTCTTTTTTCTTCTGTATTTTTCTTGACATTTTTTATCATTTATTGGCTTGATTTCCCTGTAGAAAACTTGACAAGAATCCTTGTATTTTGGAGTGTAAAGTTTCCAATTTTTCGGGAAAGCCGAAGACTTTGTCGCGTAGAGCTGCTGATTTTCCGTCAGAAGCTGAAACTGGGTCAAACGATGTCAAAATGACCTGAAATTTGGGGTGAAGCCTCCTGAGCAATAAATAAGACCAACATAGGCTTTTTTTTGAGTTTTGAAGCCGTTTGGGGTACCATTGCCAGTAGACTTAATTTTGTCGCGAGGAAGATGTTGCGGCTTGATGTACGGTCAACCGATGTTCGATTGACTTGAAATTTGACAGGGAACCTATTGGAGTCATTTTGAGATGATCCATAGGCTCTGTCTTGGAAACCATGGTCCCGGGGAGCTTCACCGCCGAGAGGCCTGATTTGGCTTCCGAGCGTCAAAGTCTGGTCAAATGTTGTCGAAATGACCTGAAACTTGACGTGCAGCCCTTTGTAAGCATTTTGAAGCCGTCCATGTGCTCTGTCTGATGAGTGATGGCCTCGATGGTTCTCGCCTCCGAGAGGCTTGATTTAGCTGTTCGAGGGTTGATGTAGGGTCAAACGTTGTCGGTTTGACTTGGAACTTGACGTGGAGCCTTTTGGATGTATTTTGAGACTATCCATAGGCTCTGATCGAAGATTTGGTGTCTCCGATGCTTCCGCCGCCGGGAGCTCCTTTTCAGCTGCCGGAGAACTAAGTTAGGCCAAATGATTTTGAAGTGGCCCGAAACTTCTTGTGTACTCCTCTTTTGGCTGTCTTGAAGGATCTTGTAGTTTTTGTTTGATTCTGACAAGATTTGATTTTTGGAAGTAACATTGCCTATTTATGGGAGGGTGCGACTTCATGTAGCTTTCTTGAGTTTGGAGAAGCAAAGTGACACACATTTTTTTGTGTCAACAAACTCCTCTCTCCCTCTTCTAGTTCCTCCTTTGAGTTTCTAGTAGTTTTCTCTTGGAGATCCCACCATCTTCTTGAGAAAAAGAGAATCTGATACAGGTCATAGTGTGGAAGATCAAGAGGTTTTAGAGATCTTAATTTGATTCGTGAAAGTGTTTCATCATCAAAGAAAGACGCAACTCCTCCATTAGAGCACAACCAAGCTCCAAGGTATAATCAACTTCCTTACATGTTGTAGATTATTATGGATGTTGTAGATAATTATGGATGCTTGTTAGTTGTTGTTTCTATCTTCTAGATAGATTGTATTTACTGATCATGATGGCTGAGATTGAGGGTATGGATCCTGGAATGGGTTTTAGAGCCTTCTGGATAGTTGATCCCTACATCAAGTGGGTTAAAAGTTTTTTGAAACCTATCCTAGAGGCCCACCTATTTCCCTACATTGGCTATGAACAGTCCAACAATCCCTTCGATCTTCAACCAGGCAACCATCTTAAGATGTGTGAACGATAGAAATTAGAAAAGTTATTTTTAAGAGAAACTGCTCCAATTCAAAAGGCACGACTAGTATTGTGCTATAATAAGGATTGTAAATGAGAATCCATTAGCATCAACCCTTACACTCCATTTCTATTGGGAACAATCCTCATCCTCATCCTCACCCTTACCCTCACCCTCACACACATCAATCTGCATTCAGGTTGAGATCTCTATTCGTTCTTGAATTATATCAATAAAGATATTTTCAATATAAAACCATTAAATCTTGTAGCCTAAAATCAAGAGGTAAAAATTATTATATAATTGGTGTGTGGGGATGTTTCCACTAAGCCGAGATCAGGACTAGCCTTGGATTAAATCCAGCTAATCATGCCTCCACTCGGCTAGGACGGACCCCGGCTGATGGGTCACGGCGCCTGCCGAGGTGAGAGCCCCGAGGTCAGATGGCACTGGTCCCTATAAATCAACCTCTGCAAGGCGGATGAGACAGATACTGATGGGACCGTTGACAGGACGAAGGCACGCGCTAAGGCGTGCCCTGCGGCCCATCATTCCTGACAAAACGGCGTTAAGCGGGCCACGTGCGCACCCAAGCATGGCTCCAGGCCAAGCCCGATGGGACTAGGCCCGAAAGTCAGCCACAGCATGTCCCGATAAGATTGGCATTTAATGATGAATGGGTAGGTGAGACTAGCATTTAATGAAGTGTGGGCTGAGTGGACAAGGCCATTCGAGTGGCAAAACGCATCATAGGGCTCGCCCATGCAAGTCAACTCCCTCTCCTATAAATAGATGCTCCAACTCCATTCTAAGGTATGCAACCCAAAACGTATACTCTCACTCTTCCAAATTCTCTCCATCTCCCTTACTCAGTCCCTGAACTGACTTAAGCATAGGAGATCCTTGTGCTACCCACAGCCAGGGTCCTCTGACTTGCTTCCTCTCTTCCTTTTTCAGGTCCGGCCAGGTTCTCAGGCCATTCGCCATTCCTCAAGGAGCATCAGACTCAAGACTGGAGCCACGTTAATCTCCATCGAAACTTCTTTAAATAGGGATCCCAATCCTTGATTCAAAGCCCGTAATTTTTAGGCACTTACAATTGGAATGATATAATGGCCCACCTCTCAAGTCTTTGTCATCAAACCCATTCTATCCCTTCATGTTCCGGTGACCGGAATCCATTCCATCCATTCTTACATCTATGGCATTGTGAGGTTTTTCTAATTAAACCTAATGAAAAACATTCTCTTTAGTCTAGCATGGGTTGAGTTAGATTGGGTTGACGTTGTCCAAATTAAGACCTATTTAGTTCTGGGCCTACTATTAGATCCAGCGCACTTGAATACAATACATTTTGCAAGACTTAAGCCCTTTTGTATTAAAATATTGGGTTCAGGTGGGCTTAGAAGCTTGCATAGGGTCAAGCCCATGCCCACTTAGCTACTGGGAGTTCAGTTCATGGATTCTCTGCTTATGTAGGAATCAGGGTGCACATTGACGGTTCGGATCAGTTTAGAGGGGAAACCATCAACTAAATTAAACCCATCAATTTTTTATTTTTCCAAACCGAACCGAACCGCCGATGTACTCAAACCGAACCGACGATTTTTTATTTTTTTCTTATTTTATTTTATTTTTTCACAAAAAATGGTAGTTCAATTGGTGAGAGACGTTGGACTTCAAGTAACATAGTGAGGGTTTGAGTCTTCTTCAAGTAATTTTTCATATTTCTTTATATATTTTATAAAAAATATATATTTATATAATTGGTTCGGTTTGGTTTGATTTGAGCAGTTCAACCGCACCTTCAAATAAAAAACCGAACCGAACCGAACGGTCTGAGGGAAATTTGAACCGTGACTGAACCAATCTACTACAAAATCGATTCGAACTGCCCCGTTCGGATCGGTCCATATCGGTTTAGCGGTTTTTTGTGCACCCCTAGTAGGAACCCTCTTTTTAAATTAAAAAAAAAACTAGCCAGATCAAAACCCATGCTTAAGGCACAGATATGTAAATGCATAGAAAAAAACAATATTGTCGATAGGAGTATAGATTGTGAGGGGGGGGGGGGGGGGTGGTTTAGATTTTAGACATACTAATTAATTATATGAATTAATCATAAATAAGAATTCATTAGTGCCACTGTTCAAAAATTAAAAAAACAAAATGTAATAAAACTATAAAATTTTATAAGAAGGAATTAATACAATTTTTATGTCATATTGAATATTATTCGCTGCACGTCAAGTATTTTGGTTTTTCTTTTAATTTATGTCAAACACTTTAAGAACGACCGATCTTAAAGATGTTTTTAATTTGAAGTAAAGTGATATAATTGGATTCATTGGGTATGAGCCTAAAAGTAGACCCCATTTACAAATAAAATAAAATAAAATGTAAAAGTTCATAATTCATATGATCATTTTGACCAAAATATTATAATTATATAATCATAGAGCATATTGATCATAATATTAAATTTTTAAGTGATATAGACCTGGGCATTTTTTTTTAATAAAAAAGTAGAGTTTTTTTTTTTTAGATCCATTTTGATCAACGGAATTTGAAAGAAAATAAGATAATTATCTTAATCATATTTGATAAACAAAAATGACTAAAACTATCATTAAATAACTAAACAATTGGAGAGAAAATAGAGTAATAATATAAATTCACAATTTAGAAGTCAAGAGTGAAATTGGTTCGGTCAAAATCAACAACTTTAATATTAATATAATAATGGTTAAGAAATAAATCATTAAAATGATTAATATTTATTAATAAATCATAAAAAGCCTATTAATTTGAAGGTCGGGATTACGCAATTCGGGATGTTTTTTATGTGTGTCAATCCAGTAGTAATAAAATAATTAAATAGAAAATAAAGTTATGAAAATTACAATGGATTGAGTTTGAGTCGATTTCATCCGGACATGATAAACAACTATTATAGGATCACTACAAACTTATAAATATAAAATAAAATTGGATAAGTGGCAACAGGTTTACACCTTGCAATCAAACTAAAGTTAGAAATTTTAACAAACCCTTTTAAGTTACGATAATTAATAAGAACTAAAATATATTGATAGTAATAACAATTTTGACCCAACCGAGAACCCCTATTTAGTTATTCAAAGTTAGAGTTGATCTTTTTTGCTTTCTTTAGGTTTGAGCTAACAATTCTAACCCAATTAATCAATAGCTTGGGGTAGAGTTAAGTTAATACATGATATCTAACCTTCCATCCTAAGTTAACTTGGCTCCAACAACTTAACTTGAATGTACTTTGTTATCATCCTTTCGGAGTGACAATTTAGATGAGCGACATTTGTCAATCATTTATGACTTTTCATCTTTAACCTATCATTTTATGTCATGACACTTTTTGTCATTCTTTTTGTGTAATTAGATGAACAACATTTGTCAATCATCTATAACTTTTTTAGCATATAAATAATACATTCTCTCCTTTTTTAATCCATAACTCTCATTCATTTTTCAAGTATTGGTCTTCCACCCTCACTTGCATTTTATTTCATCTTCTTAAAAAGTTATTATTGTCGTATTGCTACAATAAATTGAGTTGGTTATTGTTAGTGGTGCGTAAGTCTATATCGGAACTTACATAAATTATAATGATTTTCATTTTAAATTTTTAATCTTAATTGTACTTTTTTATAAATATATATATATATATGTTAAATTATGTATATACACTAATTAACAAATAGGATATCGTTTAATATATATATGCAATATAAAATATTATTTTTATGATTTTCTTGTATTCATTTCAATTTATCTAATCACATAATTTATATTTAAACCAAAGTTTATTATTTTCTTAAACAAGAGGGACTTAGGCTTCTCCATTTCAAGAATTAGTAAATTAAAAATTGAATAAGGACACAAATGTAGCCTGTATTTGGCTCATTGATTGGATATGTTTTTGGAAGACAATGAGATTTGTTGAAATGACTTAATTTAGATATGAAAAATTATTTGATTATATATATTTTTTATGTTTAGTTTTCTTTTTTATTTACACTAGTACTATTTTACGTTCTTACGTTGTGCTTGCGAATATTCTCAATAACTATGATGAGTCCATTTTTACAATAAATCATAAAACTATTTATGAATTTATTTTTCTCAATGCCAAACATAATATATCTATCAAGAATTGGTGGTATAAGAAAAATGTATGTTAATTGTTTTTTAAGAAATACATTATAACTTAATCTAACTTGCCCTTTTTTATGTTTTATTACTTATTTACTAAATAGTAATTTTATATCATTGGTTTTAAAAGTAATTAGAAGTTTAAGGAAATGAAATAAAAATCTCGAGAGTAAAACACAAAGAAAAAAATTTTTAAAGGAAAATGGAAGAAATTAAAATTAATCATGAATGAGACTCTCAAACTTAAAATTGAAATAAGAAAGGTGGCTGCTAGTAAGGCTTAAGGAATTCAAATCGTGCAGGACACTTTTATCTTGCAGGACTTTTTTATTTCAAAAGATAAAGTTAATCTGAGTCAAAATTGAGAATTCAATTGAGCAATAAATTGTCAAATTGAACTTCAATTTCCAAATCAAATCGCCTAAGCTTCGTTTATATATATAAACCGGGGATCTAGGAATGAGGTCTTTCTTATGGTAATAAAACATGGAGCTTTTCTTAATGGGAATAATGTTACTTTTTCAAATGGTAATTATATAAAATATGGGGGATCATATTATCATAAGAAAAAACATACCTTCTAATTGTTTTTCTCAGTTATATAGGTAGCCACTGTTGAGCCTTTGGAATTCATAGAGTACTGATACGATTTTTCCATCTAAGAAAAAGTAATTTTGTATGGTCCACTGCTATCATGATGAGCCCCAATATTCACATAGGCTCACCTTAATAATGAAAAGAATGATAAACTATAATATTCAAATGATGAATGAAATCACGAAAAATCCTACCGGACAAAAAAATTCTTGAGAAAAAAGGCTGAAAGAGAAATGATTGGGAAACCAAATAGGGTTGAACCTAGAGAAATGTGGGGCCCATTTAATGTGGTACATATGGGCTCAAATACATGTGCTGGCAACTCTTATGTAATCCATATGGGCCCACTACTCAGATGAATGGTTAAGTTGAGTGCACATTGATGTGAAATTCTCAACTACAGAACTCCTTGAGTAGTCATCAATCTACGGATATTGGTCAAGTTGAGTGCATATGATGTGAGATTCTTAACTATAAAAACCCCTTAAGGAGGAACTCCCAAATATGTTGCTTCCTGACCTATTACCAAATGTGCATGAAGGAGCCCGGGCGGGAAATTGGTAGTGTTAATATTTTAATTACCCTCTATCTAGGTGGGGTGGGCCCCATCCTTGTCTTGATTACAGTACCCTAGGTGGGCCCCACTCATTAAGTTCATCCTCTATGTTGAGCCTGACTATGCATGGTTCGCTCCGTCGCTTGTAAACCCAGAATATTTTCCTACATGTTTGGGTAATGTCGCCGGGGAGGAATCCTCCCATGTTTTCCTCAATTGCGAGGAAAATTCACGTTTGGGTGAAGAGAGGAAAAGTGAGAGAAGATTTCTCAAATCCTCCTGACCAATCAAAAATTCAATCTTCTATTGATTCCTCCATCTCTACCTTCCCCATCGAATTTTGCAAATCCACCGAGAGCAAAGAAAAACCTCAATTACAAGGAGTGACTCCTCTTATATGTTTCCAAACTTGGAATGTAGGGATTCCTCTCATTAGAAATCCCGATAAAGGATATTATGGTTAGAGGGGAACGAAGGAATCCTGTAAATAGAAGATTATATCAATTTATAAGTATTTGGACATCACTATGGGGCCTTGGGCTACGACTCAGGCTCTTTATTCAGATCCAGCCCGATCCAATTAACAATTGGGTCACATAGACCCTAGACCCGACATGAACCCAGCCCATTTTGAGCCACTCCTTCAATCAAAATCACCACGTCTGCTAATAGCAAATACCCAATTAGGTATAATAATAACACACTACAGTACTATTTAAGAGCTCCGAGTCCGGCAGTGGTGGGAAGAAATACTTACAGCAGCCACTGGGAGACTGATGAGTCGTCTGCCATCTCTTTCACCGAATTCTCCACAATTTAATATCTCAAGTGGATGAAAGATATCAAAACAGGTTAGAAATCCCATGTTTTCTAGGGTCTTTTATTTTCTTGGATTTTTCTTATGATAGACTGGAAGGTGACGATTGGGCTCGGTTGCAAAATTGATAGGAGGACAAGCATGACGATTCCTCCTTCCCTCGATAATTGAAGGATCCCCAGTTTGGAAAAAAAAAGTCATATAAAAGGGATTAGAAGTTGGGTGGGAGATGCCAATCTTTTGTTATTTCTAGATCTCATTCTCTTTAGAAAGATCTAATTTTGATGGTTGGCTGTTGTGCTTTGCATTGAATTGTACATGACCCATGAAGGATTCTGGGTTTTAGAGGTGGGTTTTTGTTCTGGGGCTGAGATCTTGAGGAAACCCATCAGAGTATGACCACTTTCCTCAGTTGGATTTAGGTTTTCAAGGGCTGGAATATTCTGCACACTGATAATTTAGCAGTTTTTGAGTAGGGCCTTGATTAAGAGGTTAGAATTGGAGTTTTCCTTCTCTTTTTTTCCCTTGAATTTGGTAGATTTTAGTGGTTGGTTTTAGATTTCAGGGATGAAATTTGGGAAGTTCTTTAATATTTTTTTTTGTTATCAGCGGACATTTTTGAATTTGAAGAGCTGAAGGTTAGAGAAACCTGTGAAAATCTCTTATTTTTAGAGGTGGGTTTTGGCTTTTGGTGGCTGAAATTTTGGAAGCTCACGAGAAAGTTCACTTGCCTTTAGAGATGGAGTTGTAGGGAATCACTGAAGATCTAATAGTGTGTTTGGTGATAAGTTTCTGATATTGAAGATGTTTGATGGAAGCATGACAATGTCTTTCCACTCATTGAATTGCCCTTCATATCTTGTGAGTGGCAGAAATAACCATAGGACCCAATTTAAAATCCACTCTTTCAATAGAGGGTTTGCTGTAAAAGCTTCAATCCTTTTGCCAACTGACGATAATGGCAACTTGCCTGAATCTAAGAGTTTCAAAGCTCCAACAAGTAGTAGGATCACCGATTCCGTTCTCAGCCATGCTAATACAGTTGGTATCATTGGAGGCGTATCCGCTGTTTCTACAATGAAGTTTTTGAAGAAACTCGTTGGATGGAGTTTGAAAGATGGAGAGGAAACTCTTCCTTTCATTGTCTGCAATGATCCAGTGTTAAACAGGGAACTTTCTTCCCATGAAAGGGGTTCTTTTCCCTTTCTCAGTTTGAAAAATGTTCATACCCATTGGGATCATACTCCTATCGTGGAAAATCTACGTCGCAAAAGGTCCTTTCTCGAGCGAGCAGGAGCTCGTTGCATCGTTATGCCTTGCCATATTTCGCATTCGTGGCATAGTGATATTTCTGAAGGCTGTTCTGTGCCTTTCCTTCATGTGGGTGAATGTGTAGCCAAAGAACTCAAGGAGGCAAACTTGAAGCCAATTGCAGCAGGGAGCAGTGTGCGAATCGGTGTCCTTGCAACAGATGCTACTTTAAAAGCAGATTTTTATCGGGAGAAGCTCCAGAATCTGGTATGCCAATGCATCTACTGTTTTTGTTAGTTTCATGCTGTCATTTTATATGATATTATTGAAAAGGATCTCTAGTGACTTCTATCATAATCAGATGCTAAGGTAGACTTGTTCTTGGCCACTACAAAGCCTAGGCCCTTAATATTGTTATTCTAATATCTCCTTCTGCCAAAGTGGCATCTTTCATGGTTTTTCCTTTTTTTCCCCTTATGATCTGTACATTCATTACCCGATTGCATATCCAATTAATGCTTATAGTTATATCCATAATTCAAAATATCGGCCGATACATATTATATCCACTGATCCTATTGTCCTATGCCATTACAATAAAATGAAAATATCGCCACTCTTAACTGTATTGGCCCGTAGTAACTGATTTATCAACTGATATGCACGGATATGGCTAATGTGTTTTGGTGCATATCAGCAGATTTGCACTTGTATCCTTTTAAGTCCAGATGTTTTTGAAGCCCAAAAGTCATAAACTACCGAAAACCACTTTAAATCGAGAGATCAAAGATGATATAGAAGGAAACGCATAAGGGATTGGTTTAAGGTATTGTAGGTGCAGAAAATAATGACCCACAATAACAGGGGAGCCTTAGAGGACTTATCCTACGATGGTGATGACTGGGTACCGTCCGAAAGCCTGAAAGAGAAGAACAAACGGTCAGAGGACCCTGGCCTGGGCGGCGCAAGGCTCTCCGATGCCAAAGTCAGGGAAGGAACTGGAACAATGGAAGGAGAGGAGGAAGAGAGGCAGAGTAACAGCTCTGTGGGTTGTATTGTGCGTACCTTGTATGTGAAATGCAGTTCTATTTATAGACGATTAGGAAGATATCTTGGACGATATCCTGGCATGGGACTCATGATTCGACTGGTAAGTCATGATCAGCCCACGTTGCAATTAATGCGGTCCAATCCAGCCCACTCTGCATTTAATGCCAGTCGGATCAGCCCACGTTGCATTAAATGCGCGTCACGTTGGGCCAGATCGTGTTGGGTGCCTTTGACGGTTGGGGTACCATCGGATCCGCCCTCGGGCCTCGCCCTGATGTGGCTTCAGCCGCTGGATGCCGCCTTATCAGGGATCTGGCGAAGATTGTGAACGGCTGGATGTCGCATCTGTCTCACTGGCTCGCGCCCCTATTCCTCCACGTGCCTGATGACGTGGGGGATGAGGGGTGCGAGTGGAGGCTCTTTCGTGCTTCGGCTTTCGTCCCGGCTCCTTCAGCCGAGGTGGAGCTCTCAGCCGAGATGGGCACACGGGGTAGCCGAGCTCGGCGCTAGCGGCCCGGAGCTGCTTGACTTCGGCCGAGGCCTCTGCCCTGCTAGCCGAGGTGAGTTTGGTGCCACGTGGATGGCACGCGGATGGCACGTGAGAGTGCTTAGTCCCATCTGATGGTTGTGATTAGCTTGATCCTGTGTTCCGGAAATCTCCCCACACAGGTATGAAAATATTATATGAGCAATTTTTTTTTTCATTTGTTTTGGTTGGTTGGGAATGATCTTAAAATCATTTGTATCCATTTTTTGAGAAGAGATTTGTTAACTTAAAAGTGACTGAGCAAAAGGAATGTGAATGAACAAATGCATCGGTATTGCTATTTCCAAATCATACAACGATATGCCGATTGATTTCAGTTAATAATGAAAATAGGCATCCAATTTGATATACCCAGTTATGTATTAACTGATACATATTGTATAAGGGGTGGTTGGCCACACCTTTTTTTATCCTTGCTCCTATCTGCTTGGTTTGTACACCTTCTGTGAAATGCGATTTTTTCATTTATTGTCTAATTTACATCTCCTTTATACATGAGAGGGCATCTAATGTATGTACTATAGATTTAAAGAATGCTATGAACATTGAGTAATGTTGAAGTTTTAAGTAATTATTGAGCTGGGCTGTATCTGTCTATTGGATTACATTTATAATTTACTTATGTGATTCTTTTTCAATTTAATTTCTTGGTTTTGTTACTGGAATCCTCAATTGTGTTCATATCCTTTATTATGATACTGTGACTGACCGTAAGGGCTTTTAGTTCTGATTAACTGTTTATTCATCTCAAATATAACACAATCTTTAAACTTCTATACGCTTAATGTAATTACATATTGAACCTCAGTTTCAGGAGAAATTTTAGAATCACTTTTGTTGGCATTTGAAGCCGACCATGGAGAGTAGCAGCAGCTTATGTATGAACCATAGTGTAGTATGAGTTGGTGGGCACTGGGCACTAAGAAATGCAAAACTCCTCAATTGATAATCATGGAGTAACAATTTTTTTTCTACTTCATCTTATTAAATAGCGGATCATTAGTAAGAGAGTAGAATTATTCTTGAAGAGTTGGACCCTGGTGATGTTTGCAGACATACTAAGACCTTATCATCATTCATATCATACCAAAGAAAAAAGAATAAAATTTTGTGAAAAGGAAGTCAAAAAGAGAATCTAGCTTTAGCATTATATATTTAATATAAATCATATCGGCTGCCTCTCTTTGAAATATCAGGTGAGTTGAATAAAAGTAAAAATCAATACATTTGAAATTGAAGCATATTAAGAGATTTAATCTGTTTTATAGTATGGATCCGTTGGGTCTTTTAGCTACAGAACCGTCAACACATATTGGCTGCATATTCATCAAGGAGCCTTTTAGGTATTCCACTCCAATTTAAGTTAAAGAAGACGCACAGAAAAACAAAAATGGTGGCTACCAACAATAATTTGACATCAATATTGTTTCTATTTTTTTTTTTTTTTTTTTTTTTTTGTGTATAGTGTTTCACTCTTCCCAAACTACTAGTTATGAATTCAATACTCCCTCTTATATGCTTGATTATCCTTTTCCAAATAGTTTCTTAATAAGTTTGGAAATCGGATTTCTTTTATGTGTTAGTTCTTTGAAAGCCGCCCTAATAACTCACAGATATTAATTTTCATTTTACCTTCCATGGGAGTGAGAGATTGTAAGAGAACTAAACTGGAGAGTCATGTGTCAATGTAATATTGAAATGGTGCGAAGATAGTATGTAAGATTTTGTATGCTTGTGTGCGATGCTTATCGCAATGGAAAAACATTGAGGGATTGCCGAGTATGTTTAGTAACTGGTTGCGATGAGATAATCAACCGACTAGTTGAAGAAATAGAATGAAGAGTAATAGTCCCTTGATGAAGATGTGTTGGCCAACAAAATGACAATGGATATGAATGTGTTTAGTATGCTCAGGGAAGTGTCAAGGCCTTTTGATATACATTCTTCTGTCATTCACTAACAGCACGATCTTTTGGTGTTTCTAGTTATTAACATGGTCTCAAAGCTAGGGGACGTGTGTTCGAATCCTTGGTTGGCGTTTATGTCTACGTGAGGAGGGCTATCATGACCCTTTGATAGACATTGTTCTGTCGTTCACTCACGCGATGTGAATAGCACTCTTATTATCTCAATATAGAGGGGTCGGCTGATGAAGATGAATGCCGATGTCTCCAAGTATCTAGCAAAGCCAAACAATTTCCAATATAGTATCAGCAAGGGCACAATTTTTAAATTATTAATTGAATAATCCTAAATTGTGTCATGTCTGATACATGTTGACACTGGTTAATTGCTCATTTTAAAAAATTCTTACAACATGGGGACGTACATGTACTAGATGCAAAGTGACATTGCCGATAAGTAAAAATGATAATTTACTTATTTTACATACATCCTGATCTGGCCATGTATAGTTTCATATTTTATAATTAATAAACTCAATTTTGTTTGTAATGTGTATGGTGTCATATAATTCTGCACTCTTCATGTTGTGTTTATTTGGGTCATTGAATTTGAATGTGTTTCATGGACAGAGTTGCATCCTGTAGCTTTTTTACAACTGCAAATTACTTGACTTAAAATGTAACTTTATTATATGCTTTGTTGAACGCCATAATTTCGTTACCTTTGCTATATGACGTGTAATGCTTCTATGTTTCTTTCGGTTTTTCTATCTTCTATAGATCTCTATCCATATTGAAAAATTATAATTTTTTTGCATGAAAAACTAATTTTTTATCATTGCATTCGATGAGAATGCCAGAAAAAAGAATCAACCATCTTTATCTCCACTTCTCTAACCATGTATTTTTCAGGGCTTTGAGGTAGTGTTACCAGATAAAGCAACCATGGAGCATACGGTAATCCCCGCTATAGAAGCATTGAACAGAAAGGACATGGAGGGTGCCAAAAATTTATTTAGAATTGCGTTACAAGTTCTTCTTGTGAGGGCTGTCAATACTGTAATCCTCGCATCTGATGAAATGCGCGCACTTTTACCCCCAAATGATCCACTTCATAAGAAATGCATTGATCCAATGGATGCTTTGGTGAGGTCAACCATTAAGTGGGCGCAATCTGCTGAAAAGGTGTAGAAAAATGCGTCCACGAAATTATATTTATGCTTTCTTGTGATTTAGTTATGCAAAATATACGACATTTTGGTTCTTAAAGTAGTGAATGTTTGTAAGCATGGCATAAGAATCCTATATGCCATCAGGATGTACTTGAGACAATTGAAAATGCTATCTATAATTCAAATGTAATATATTTGTTTTTGAACAGAAGGCAGTCTCAATATCAACTAATATCATCCCAACAAAACATAGTTGATTTAAATGTTTTCTGGTATGACTTTAGTATGACATTTATACTTGCAGTATATGAGTAGGTGTACATTTCAAAGAATGTTGGTGACTTGTGCTGATAATTAGCACAATAAGCAATGTTTTAAGAATATGGCTGGGTTATAGAGAATGATTTGTTGGAAATAAGGTAGGGTAATTAGGATGAAATCCAATTTACCTAATCATTTGCAGGTTTCATCTGTTCAAGAAAATTAATGATACTATGGTTTGAATGTTATAATAAGGACAGGTGGTAATCCTAGTTAAGAAGGGAAATTCTAAACTTGTCATTAATTAATGCAATTTTCTTTGAAGGAAAAAAAAATTATCTGCATCCCTTTGCATCTTTGTTTTAATTCCTAGTTCATTTGTTAGTATCCTCAAGTGACGAGACCTAGTTGTCACTAGTTGTCACACTTACTGCATGCTGAATTGTCAATCTCACTATCATCTGCCATCCATCAATAATAGCTATTTCTCTAATCATTTCTCATAGTATTTGCTTTTAGTAATCCATTTGACTTTATTTTCACCACAGTGTTGATTGTCGGGGTCTGTCAGTGCATTTGATATAATGTGCTTTGGGGTGGGTTGGATGGCCTAATATTTTGCAGTTTTTCGCAAAATTTCAGTAATAGAATTTGTTAGCATTGTCATACTGATGGCATTTCACCTAAAGGCATAAGGTGGAGACCTTGCTGCTCAAATAAATTGCTTGTTTTATTGAGATTTGCAGACTTTAAATTCCTTTTGTGTGATGCATCATTTCTCTTGGTAACATTGCCAATATTTATCTGTTGTGGACATCTCAGTTTGTTTGTACTCTCTCTGTTACTGTATTGAGAAAGGTTTGATACTTATCTGATTAGGCAATACCAATAGTGATATCTTTATTTTTTTTACTTTAGCACCTACTAATCATTATCATATTGGAATCAACCTCTTTCATTACAGTTCAATGACTATTTTTTCTTCTTTCCCTGTCTTTTTTGTTTTAGAACCAATGAAAGAAAGATTTTATTAATATCAAAAGCAAGCTATACAAGTAAGAAACTCTTTCCAACAGGAAGGTGAACAGCCAAAAAGCCAAAGAGGCAGTAATTACTTTACTAATCAGCTGCAGTTTATTAACCAATCAACCACATAAAACAAGCAAACGGGCCACTTGTATAATTCCTGCTGATTTCCTAGAAATTATTGAGAAAGGGGTGGTCGATTGAAGGTTATTAAAGAGTGAAGTGTGAATATTAAGGGTGGAGATCTTAAAAGGGACCACCAATTTCCTAGGATTTAATCTGTTAAGGTAAAGGGTGGGTGATCCTTTCTCATTAAAGGGTTTATCTTGTCGGTCTTTTGTATGTCTGCCTTTTATTTGATATATGAACATTGCCCAGGAAACCTGTGAATTCAATGTGCTTGCTTAATTGATATGGATTTTCAAATTAAGCCACGCCTTTCTATTAAAGTGGCTAAAAGTGAAGGATTAAATGTGAAACACAAGGGCCATCGGAAAATCTTTCCTTTGATGGGAATGGTTACCCACCTATCACCCTAGTAAATTAAATCCTAGGAAATCCAAATTTACAACTTCTACAGTTAACTCTTGACCTCCTTAATACTCCAATGACCAAACGACCTTTACTGTGAATTCCTAGAAGTTCAATATGAAGTTGGCAAATGGGCCATGACCCATAAACCAACAGGCCCCAAGAAATTCTGTGAATCTCTCCTCTGTAGGTCACTGAAATGGAGATGCCTACCTAGAAAACTGCTTGTCTGGAGTCGGTGGCTAAGAAGATGGTTTTGATTGGCATGTTCACCGCCGATAAAAATACTGAAATGAATTTTCCTGAGTGCAGAGAAAGGATACTGAAAAGATTAAGAAAATAAAAGAACACTGATGACCTAAGAGAGTCAATTGGCCAGGATGATTTCTGTGCACGTCACAGTTTGTGTTTGAAACTTTAAATGTAACCCAGTTCAAAATTTCATGAAAAGATGTGAAAATGCATATGCCCTGTGTAAGACCCCGACCCGAGAGACCTCGTTTAGAGTTGATTAAGTCATGTTTTAGTTTTAAGTGTGTTTAGTGGTTTTTGGATTAGTTTGGGATTAGAATAGCTTTTATAATAGCTTTGGGGAATTTGGAGAGCCTTTTTACTTGTGGGACCATTTGGGGGTTCTTGTTACGAATTGTGTGAGATTGGGGGTTTACCGATGATTTTCAAAAATCGTGTTTTTAACCTCCTTGGACTTATCTTGCTAATCCCTACAACTTTCATGTTGACATAGTTTCCATTCGAGGACCATAAACCCGACTTTTCGCAATTGAGGGCAAAATGGTCTTTTTACCCGAAATCTGGACACCGATTTCAATGTCACCAAAATGTGCAAAATATATACTTTTAGAAACTAGAAATTTTGCCGATCAACTTTGTCTTCTTCGTCGAATTTGTTTGAAGCCCCGAAAACCACGTTTTGAGCCCGAGAAGTCTTTTAAGTTTTGGGCCCCATCCTCACTTACTATATATAGAAAGCTTCTTCTTCATTTTTCCCATTTCTGGCAAAAACCCTAGAGGAGAAGAGAAATCCCAGCCCTAAGGATTTTCCCTTACCCTTTTTCTTGCTTCTTCATCTTCAATCCCCCACTAAGCTAGTGCTAATGGAAAATTAGAGGCTACAATCTTCTTTCTCATCTCAGGGGCTTCATCTTGACACCATTTTTGAAGAAAACCGCCCACTCCAAGACTTCCTTTGGACAACACCTTGCTTTTTGAAGAACTTTCTTGTAAGTAATCTTCCTAAAAGTTTTATAATCCTGTTTCATTTATTGGAAGATTCCGTTTTGTTTTACTTGGATTTTGATAATCTAGGGTTTGGATTTGGGGGTTTTGTGTATAGGTGTTTGTGTGTGGACTTAAAAGGTGATTAGAGCTCAATTTGATTTGCATTGGACCCAAGGCAAGTGGATGAAACGATTCTCATGTGTTTTATCATGTTTTATGCAAAATCTTGATTTGTCTTCATTAATAGTTTTAATGGTTTATCATGTTTGATAGTTTAGTATTATTGATTTTGAATGATGATTTGATGAGATAAGGAGGTCAAGGAATAGCCCAATTATTCATGAAGTTATGTTTGGAAGAAGAGGAAAGAAAGGAAATGGATAGGAGTTGGACAAGAGAAGAATTCAACCAAATGGGTTGAGATTCGTTGCAGGACCGATCGATCGCCCATCAGGTCCGATCGATCGGACTGTAAACAACTGAGAGTGTTTTCAGGACCGATCGATCGCCCATCAGGTCCGATCGATCGGACTGTAAATAACTGAGAGTGTTTTCAGGACCGATCGATCGCCCATCAGGTCCGATCGATCGGACTGTAAATAACTGGGAACGATTCAGGACCGATCGATCGGCCAATGAGTCCGATCGATCGGACTGAAATGAGATGAACTGTAAAATAAAAGAATTGAGGGACTATTCTCCAAATTCATTCCAAGCCCATACTCAAGTCCAATTCAACTCTATCCCTTCTCTTCTTATTTGAAGACATTGAACTCGTAATGATGCATTTAAACCCATGAAAGATTTGGATAAATTGTAATGGGTTGTAGTGGGGAGGTATTGTTTGGAGCCCCATTGTTATTTAAGGACTTGTGAAGTATTGCGTGAAATCCGAAGGAAAGGGGAAACTTATCATGGAGATTCTATGAGATTTTATAGATTGACCAATGTGTATAAGGACCCAGAATGTCCCTAACTCTTAAAGAGTACCAAAAAAAAATTTCATCATAATCGACATACGGGACCCTATTCACACTGATTCAATTCTAGAAACCCTATTGTTAGCCTGTAAAGGTATTGGAAACTATTTGTATTTGATTTTCAACCAATCCCCTATTTTGGGATTTCAACCTGTGAATTGTGAGTACTCTTGAACCGAGAACATTGTGTTACCATATTGTTAATTTGTTTAGACCCGTCCCGACTTTTATACGTTTTGTACCTATGGGTTCCCGCCCCGTTATGTGCATTTATTTGCTTTGATTTTCGCATGTTACCTATGAGTCGGCACCACTAAGCTTGAATAACCTTATCGGTTTGATCCACCGGTTTGAATATCCCCCTTCAGTTATAACCGCTGCAGCATGGTTCCCGCCTCGCCTCGATATACCCGGTTCGCTACCGTGGTCCCGCAGAGTATTATATGTATTTATTATATAAAAATCGTTGATTCTCCTCACCTCGTGTGACTGAGGTCAACGTCGTTGATTCTCCTCACCTCGTGTGACTGAGGTCAATGTCCCGATGTGCTCTATCACTTTTGTGAGAGAGGATTTAGCTTTATGTGGTTGCCATCTTGTTAGTTCCTGAATCATTGGTACCTTTACATGATTTTATCGCATACGTATCTCTTTTAAATGATGCATTCTTCTTTTATGAAAATTCATTATTTATCTAGATTCTACTATGTTTCTAAAGGCATCATTGTTTTGAATTATTGTTATATCTTTTCACCCACCAGCCAGACCGTCGTGTCTGATCCATTTATTTTGGTACTCAGGTCCCGAGCTTATTGCCATTGAGGAAGAGCCGGAGGAGGCGGTCGGTGTACCGCAGCGAGTGATTGAGTGGCAAGCCGATGATGTCATGTAGACATTCGGCCTTGCCTTGAGAACGATACATTTTGGGAACTTATGATATCTTTACTTTGGGTTTCATTTGGTTGTACGGTCCTTGTTGACCGTTATTTTGGGGCATTAATCAACTGATATTTTGTAAATACACTTAAATTTACTTTTGGGGAAATATGCTTATGATCATTGCTCATTCTGATATCTTGTTATGTTAATCATAAATCAGTCTTGTTTATGGAATTGAATAGTATTAATATGGTTTGCTACACGCTTCCGCAATCTTGAGAATATGTTTGATATGGTTATATGTGAAAGGATGTGTACAGATAATCCTCACCGCGGAACCCTGTGGGAAATCACGTGCACGGACAAATGTTCTTTTAATCCCGTGTGCGGTTTAGCCAAAGAGATGCACGTGGCGTGGCATCACCCCCGTGTCCCGATCCCGGACTCGGATCCTCCCCTAATCTCGGTCCGGGGTCGCGACAGGACTGGTATCAGAGCGGGACATGTTTCAGTCAATTAAAAGAAACTAGAAATCTTAAGTACGTGGCGAGGATTCGTTAGATAGAATCGTGTGAGCAATGTGTGACCACCCTGTACTTGATTTATATGTGCTAACAATTTGTTTTGCAGCGTTATGCCACCTCGCAAAAGAACAGCAAACAGTAATCACGTTGCCAGTAACAGTGAGAATACAGGGCCTATTGCAGAGGAACCACAAGACAACAACATGCAGAACCAATTCCAACAGATGATGCAGGCTATGATAGACCAACAACGTCAGGCAAATGAGAACCAGGCTAGGCTCCAAGCACAAGCATATGAGACACAGACCAGATTGCAAGAACAGATGCTTAAAAAAGACGAGGATCATGCTAGGGAGATAGCTCAAATGCAGGCACAGTTGTTGGGGATATTAGAAAGGAGACCGGAACCAATCCCAGTTGCACCACCTGGTCCAGTAAACATTAGAGGGAATGATCCTGATGTGTTGTATGAGCGGTTCAGGAAGAGAGGACCGAAAGAATTTTTGGGGACTGAGGATCCAATGGTAGCAGATGATTGGCTTGAGCACACCGAAAACATATTTGAGATCTTCATATGTACTGGTATAGAACGAGTACAGCTTGCAGCCTCGATGTTCGTGGGTTTAGCAGATATTTGGTGGAAGACCATCAAGGCAGAATACAGGACAATGGCTGATGCAGAAGCTTGGGTTAACTTCAAGAGACAGTTTGGAGAGAAATATGTACCTGCACATGTCAAGAGACAAAAGGCAGCAGAATTTCAGCAACTTGTGCAAGGGAACATGACAGTCCTCGAATACCTCACCAAATTCGAGAGATTGTCAAGGTATGCACCGGAGTTGGTAGACACGAAGGAGAAGAAGATAACCAAGTTCCTTGAAGGACTTCACCCAATTATTGAGAGGGATGCTACCGGGGTTGTACCACCCGCAACCTTTGAAGAAGCTGTCAAGAGAGCATACAAATTTGAAAACTTCCATAACAAGATCATCAAGAATCAAGGAAAGGGTCAAGGCCAGCAGCAGAACTATCAGCAAAGAAACAATCAGAACAAAAGGCCAAGGCAGGAGCAGAATGCGCAGAATCCAGTGGTTTGTATCCACTGTGGGAAAAACCATGAGAGTGCCAATTGCCGTTTTATTACAGGAGCATGCTTTAGATGTGGCTCCATGAACCACCAAATGAAGGATTGTCCAAGGCCAGATAGACATAATAGGCAGCAGCAAGGAGCACAGCGTCAGGCACCACCTCAGAATGCGTTAGTGGTCCAGAATCAGGCAAGGCCACTACAACAACAGGCACCTCAGCAACAGTTTAGGCCACAGCAACAACAGCAACAACAGGCCCGTCAGCAAGGGCAAAATCAGAACCAGAATCAACGTCCTCAGAATCAGAATAGAAACGCACAACAGGGCAGACAACAGCAAGGACAGAACAGGCCACAACAGAGGGCACAACTCTATGCTGTCAATAGAGCTGATGCAGAGACTGAAGGCAATGTAGTGGAAGGTACACTTCTCGTCTGTGGTTTTGATGCTAGGGTTTTGTTTGACCCTGGCTCTACTCACTCATTCCTATCTCCAAAATTTGCTATGTTGATTAATATGCATGCTAGAGAGTTGAGTTTCATTTTGACTGTGACTACCCCTTTAGGTAAGGAAGTTGTTTGTAGAACTTTTTACCCTAGTTGTCCAGTCATGATAGGAGAAGTAGTATTACCGGCAGATCTCATTTTATTGGAGATGCAGGATTTTGATGTCATCCTAGGGATGGATTGGTTAGCAGGATACCATGCTACTATGGATTGTTTCCATAAGACCTTAACTTTTAAGTTAGAGGAGACCCAAGCAGGGGTGTTGTTTCAGGGAGAGAGGAGTAATTCTGGTGCAGGTTTTATTTCAGCGTTGAAGGCTGATAGACTTCTAAAAAGTGGTTGTGAGGGTTATTTGGCGTTTATCACGGAGGATAAACAGTCCCAAGGGGTGGAGGAGATCCCAATTGTTTGTGAATTTCCAGATGTTTTCCCGGAGGAGATACCAGGATTGCCACCCATTAGAGAGATAGACTTCACTATTGAGTTGGTACCGGGGACTGCTCCGATATCTATCGCACCCTACAGAATGGCCCCGGCAGAATTGGGAGAGTTGAAGATGCAATTGCAAGAACTATTAGACAAAGGTTTCGTGAGACCTAGTGTGTCACCGTGGGGAGCACCAGTTTTGTTTGTGAAGAAGAAGGATGGTTCCATGAGAATGTGTATTGACTATAGAAGATTGAACCAAGTGACCATCAAAAACAAATATCCATTGCCAAGGATAGATGAACTGTTTGATCAGTTGCAAGGAGCTGCTTACTTTTCTAAGATTGATTTGATGTCAGGCTACCATCAGTTGAGAGTTAGAGATTCAGATGTACCAAAAACAGCATTTCGGACAAGATATGGACACTATGAGTTTCTAGTGATGCCGTTTGGTTTGACTAATGCACCGGCAGTTTTCATGGCATTGATGAACAAAATATTTACGGAGTATTTGGATCAGTTTACAGTGGTGTTTATTGATGATATTTTAGTGTATTCCAAGACCAAAGAAGAGCACGAAGAACATTTGAGGATAGCACTCCAGCTTTTGAGGGAGAATCAGTTGTTTGCAAAACTTAGTAAGTGTGAATTTTGGTTGGACCAAGTCACATTTTTGGGTCATATCATCTCCAAAGAAGGATTATCAGTGGACCCGTCCAAGATTGAGGCAGTCATGAATTGGGACAGACCGAAAAATGCATCGGAGATCAGGAGTTTTCTTGGATTAGCAGGATATTATCGGAGGTTTGTGCAAGGATTTTCGTCGATTGCGTCACCTTTGACGAAGTTGACAAGGAAGAATGCACCATATGTTTGGACAGACAAGTGTGAAGCTAGTTTCCAAGAGCTGAAGAAGAGATTGACTACAGCTCCAGTCCTCACTTTGCCATCTGGGAGCGGCGGTTTCACCATTTTTACCGATGCTTCCAATGTTGGACTTGGATGCGTGTTAATGCAAGATGGGAAGGTAGTTGCATGATCCCGGCAGTTGAAGGATCATGAGAAGAACTATGCAACACATGATCTCGAATTGGCCGCATTTGTTTTAGCTTTGAAGATGTGGAGACACTACCTCTATGGAGAGAAGTTTGAAGTTCACTCCGATCACCGTAGTCTACAGTACTTGTTTTCTCAGAAGGAGTTGAACATGAGGCAGAGGAGATGGATGGAATATATTAAAGATTATGATTTTCCAATCAAGTATCACCCGGGGAAAGCGAATGTAGTTGCAGATGCCTTGAAAAGAAAGTTAGTGAGCATGGTGAGTCTTCGGGGAACTTATGTTGTACAACAGTTAGAGGAGATGAGAGTAGATTTTCAGCCACTAAGAGAGGGTGTCATGTTGGCAAATATGTCAGTGTCAGAACCTTCGTTCATTCAGAAGATCAAAGAGAATCAGTTACAAGACCCAGAGTTGGCTAAGATTTCAGAACATATAGCAGATCGCCCGGATTTTCGTGTTGTAGATGGAGTTTTGTACTACCGAGACCGCCTGTGTGTGCCTAACTTGGAGGACTTGAGGAATGATATCATGTCTGAGGCTCACAATACCAAGTATTCCATACACCCGAGCAGTACGAAAATGTACCAGAATTTGAAGGGCAGATTTTGGTGGAATAACATGAAGAGAGAGATAGCAGCTTTCGTCTCTCGTTGTATGATATGTCAATTGATCAAGGCGGAACACCAGAAGCCTCCAGGGTTACTACGGCCATTAGAAATTCCGGAGTGGAAATGGGAGCACATTACTATGGATTTCATCTCGGGGTTACCGAAGACTAGCAAGGGCAATGATGCTATTTGGGTCATAGTGGACCGTCTCACCAAGTCAGCTCATTTCCTACCGATGAAGACCGGGAAGAAAATGCATATGTTACCTTTGGCACAGTTGTTTGTCACAGAGATTGTCAGTCGTCATGGACAGCCAGTTTCCATCACATCCGATAGAGACAGCAGATTTGTCTCAAGATTTTGGAAGACATTGCATGAGTCTATGGGTACGAAGTTACAGTACAGCACAGCCTATCACCCACAGACCGATGGTCAGTCGGAGAGGACAATTCAGACACTTGAAGATATGCTCCGAGCTTGTGTATTAGATTTCAAGACTCAGTGGGATGAAGCCTTACCGTTGTGTGAGTTCACTTACAACAATAGTTTCCACTCGAGTATCGGTATGGCACCTTTTGAGGCTTTGTATGGCAGAAGATGTAGAACACCTGTTTGTTGGGAAGAAGTTGGTACTCGCAGTTTCCATGGACCGACCATTGTTAGTGAGACAAGTGACAAGGTCAAGTTGATCCAAGAACGTCTGAAAGTGGCTCAGAGTAGACAGAAGAGTTATGCAGACTCTCACAGAAGGGATTTACAGTTCAAAGAAGGAGATAAGGTTTTCTTGAAAGTGTCACCCACTCGTGGAACTTTGAGGTTTGGACAGAAGGGCAAATTGTCTAGGAGGTACATTGGACCGTACGACATTGTGAGTAGGATTGGTGATGTGGCTTACAGGTTAGCCTTACCACCTGAACTTTCCGGTGTACACAATGTATTCCATGTGTCTATGTTAAAGAAGTACGTTCCCGACAGACTACACATACTCCGTTATGAGCCGTTGGAAATTCGAGAAGATGCGACCTATGTTGAGAAGCCTAAGCAGATCATTGACACCAAGGAACAAGAATTGAGAACTCGGACTATTCAGTGGGTCAAGGTACTTTGGGAGAATCATGGACCGGAAGAAGCAACATGGGAATTACGGGATCAAGTTCAGAAGAAGTACCCACATCTCCTACCGGAGGTGAGTTTTAATTTCCATTTCGATGACCAAATGTCCTAAGGGGTGGAGGATGTAAGACCCCGACCCGAGAGACCTCGTTTAGAGTTGATTAAGTTGTATTTTAGTTTTAAGTGTGTTTAGTGGTTTTTGGATTAGTTTGGAATTAGAATAGCTTTTATAATAGCTTTGGGGAATTTGGAGAGCCTTTTTACTTGTGGGACCCTTTGGGGGTTCTTGTTACGAATTGTGTGAGATTGGGGGTTTACCGATGATTTCCAAAAATCGTGTTTTTAACCTCCTTGGACTTATCTTGCTAATCCCTACAACTTTCATGTTGACATCGTTTCCATTCGAGGACCCTAAACCCGCTTTTCGCAATTGAGGGCAAAATGGTCTTTTTACCCGAAATCTGGACACCGATTTCAATGTCACCAAAATGTGCAAAATATATACTTTTTAGAAACTAGAAATTTTGCCGATCAACTTTGTCTTCTTCGTCGAATTTGTTTGAAGCCCCGAAAACCACGTTTTGAGCCCGAGAAGTCTTTTAAGTTGTGGGCCCCATCCTCACTTACTATATATAGAAAGCTTCTTCTTCATTTTTCCCATTTCTGGCAAAAACCCTAGAGGAGAAGAGAAATCCCAGCCCTAAGGGTTTTCCCTTACCCTTTTTCTTGCTTCTTCATCTTCAATCCCCCACTAAGCTAGTGCTAATGGAAAATTAGAGGCTACAATCTTCTTTCTCATCTCAAGGGCTTCATCTTGACACCATTTTTGAAGAAAAACCGCCCACTCCAAGACTTCCTTTGGACAACACCTTGCTTTTTGAAGAACTTCCTTGTAAGTAATCTTCCTAAAAGTTTTATAATCCTGTTTGTTTAGCCCTAGGGAAACTCCACTTCATTTATTGGAAGATTCCGTTTTGTTTTACTTGGATTTTGATAATCTAGGGTTTGGATTTGGGGGTTTTGTGTATAGGTGTTTGAATGTGGGCTTAAAAGGTGATTAGAGCTCAATTTGATTTGCATTGGACCCAAGGCAAGTGGATGAAACGATTCTCATGTGTTTTATCATGTTTTATGCAAAATCTTGATTTGTCTTCATTAATAGTTTTAATGGTTTATCATGTTTGATAGTTTAGTATTATTGATTTTGAATGATGATTTGATGAGATAAGGAGGTCAAGGAATAGCCCAATTATTCATGAAGTTATGTTTGGAAGAAGGGGAAAGAAAGGAAATGGATAGGAGTTGGACAAGAGAAGAATTCAACCAAATGGGTTGAGATTCGTTGCAGGACTGATCGATCGCCCATTAGGTCCGATCGATCGGACTGTAAATAACTGAGAGTGTTCTCAGGACCGATCGATCGCCCATCAGGTCTGATCGATCGGACTGTAAATAACTGGGAACGATTCAGGACCGATCGATCGGCCAATGAGTCCGATCGATCGGACTGAAATGAGATGAACTGTAAAATAAAAGAATTGAGGGACTATTCTCCAAATTCATTCCAAGCCCATACTCAAGTCCAATTCAACTCTATCCCTTCTCTTCTTATTTGAAGACATTGAACTCGTAATGATGCATTTAAACCCATGAAAGATTTGGGTAAATTGTAATGGGTTGTAGTGGGGAGGTATTGTTTGGAGCCCCATTGTTATTTAAGGACTAGTGAAGTATTGCGTGAAGTCCGAAGGAAAGGGGAAACTTATCATGGAGATTCTATGAGATTTTATAGATTGACCAATGTGTATAAGGACCCGGAATGTCCCTAACTCTTAAAGAGTACCAAAAAAAAAATTCATCATAATCGACATACGGGACCCTATTCACACTGATTCAATTCTAGAAACCCTATTGTTAGCCTGTAAAGGTATTGGAAACTATTTGTATTTGATTTTCAACCAATCCCCTATTTTGGGATTTCAACCTGTGAATTGTGAGTACTCTTGAACCGAGAACATTGTGTTACCATATTGTTAATTTGTTTAGACCCGTTCCGACTTTTATACGTTTTGTACCTATGGGTTCCCGCCCCGTTATGTGTATTTATTTGCTTTGATTTTCGCATGTTACCTATGAGTCGGCACCACTAAGCTTGGATAACCTTATCGGTTTGATCCACCGGTTTGGATATCCCCCTTCAGTTATAACCGCTGCAGCATGGTTCCCGCCTCGCCTCGATATACCCGGTTCGCTACCGTGGTCCCGCAGAGTATTATATGTATTTATTATATAAAAATCGTTGATTCTCCTCACCTCGTGTGACTGAGGTCAACGTCGTTGATTCTCCTCACCTCGTGTGACTGAGGTCAATATCCCGATGTGCTCTATCACTTTTGTGAGAGAGGATTTAGCTTTGTGTGGTTGCCATCTTGTTAGTTCCTGAATCATTGGTACCTTTACATGATTTTATCGCATACGTATCTCTTTTAAATGATGCATTCTTCTTTTATGAAAATTCATTATTTATCTAGATTCTACTATGTTTCTAAAGGCATCATTGTTTTGAATTATTGTTATATCTTTTCACCCACCTGCCAGACCGTCGTGTCTGATCCATTTATTTTGGTACTCAGGTCCCGAGCTTATTGCCATTGAGGAAGAGCCGAAGGAGGCGGTCGGTGTACCGCAGCGAGTGATTGAGTGACAAGCCGATGATGTCATGTAGACATCCGGCCTTGCCTTGAGAACGATACATTTTGGGAACTTATGATATCTTTACTTTGGGTTTCATTTGGTTGTACGGTCCTTGTTGACCGTTATTTTGGGGCATTAATCAACTGATATTTTGTAAATACACTTAAATTTACTTTTGGGGAAATATGCTTATTATCATTGCTCATTCTGATATCTTGTTATGTTAATCATAAATCAGTCTTGTTTATGGTATTAATATGGTTTGCTACACACTTCCGCAATCTTGAGAATATGTTTGATATGGTTATATGTGAAAGGATGTGTACAGATAATCCTCACCGCGGAACCCTGTGGGAAATCACGTGCACGGACAAATGTTCTTTTAATCCCGTGTGCGGTTTAGCCAAAGAGATGCACGTGGCGCGGCATCACCCCCATGTCCCGATCCCGGACTCGGATCCTCCCCTAATCTCGGTCCGGGGTCGCGACACCCTGTTTGGATCCTTGGAACTCAGTTACCCTGCAATCACTCCAACTCTAAATCTAATTACCTGTAACGCTATTTACCTGTAATTGTTTATGGCAAAGAACAATACAACTGCCACATGAAGGCTACTCAGGTTATCCAAGCGCATGAATTCTCATTCATGCATAAAATAGTTGTTACCCACAGTTGGTTTATGAGCAGCATCCAAATGGGCCATGGAGAAAAGCCATCTTCATAACTTTTGGAGCTGTTTCGCATCTGTTATCCATTTCTTGTTGGAAGGTTGTCGCAGCCGCACCTTAAATCCTCATAAATCCATCTTTCAAGCAGAGATAAAACTCAAGCATTCCATAGAAATCCACCAGTTTATTTCCATCCATTTTCATTAATTCCGTAGACACAAGCAGCCGCTTTATGTAAGCTACAAATGTTTTGATCTTGGAGAGAAATGAACATTTGTATTCTGTGAAAACAGTGTTTCGCCAGTAACATTCCTCATCATTGCCGCCTTATCCCATCAATCTGGGATCCGCTTAAAGAGTTCTATTTAACTATTAATACTATGTCATCATAATAATTAAACTTTCATCAAGAAAGTTATAATGCAAATAATCACTAAATGCCCAAATTTTGTGCTCCCCCGAAATGATAATCAAATCATTCACTATTTAACAATTCATCAATGTCTAATCCCATGCACAAAGAAAACATTGCCCCTATATGCAAGTGTCCTTTCCTCAGCCCCAACACACCAAATATGGCCTTGCAATTTCAGTACCGCTTTCATCCCTGCTGTTTCCCACACAAGCTTGAACAGCCCAAGAGCCCTGTCCAACTGCTTTACGCCTCTCCACACCATCTTCTCATCATTTGATGTCAAAATCTTACCAATGCACAAGAAAAAGCTACTACCCTTCCCATAAACTCCCCCACAAACATCTATCTCAACATCTCCAAGGCTCCCATACAGATAATACAGCAGGAGTGTGAACAAACACTTGGAAGAGAGACCCAGGGTCCGAGTAAGCTTCTTTTGCACAAGGCGTTCCTGGTGCCGTGCTTCCTTGTAACCAATATCTCTGTCCATCAACACTTCCTTGATCTGATACAGCCCTTCTCTCATCGCTTGGACCTTTAATAAGCGATATACCAACCTGTCCTCATGTCTCAAACACGCGACAAGGTCGTCAAACATCTCCAGAACTTCTGCCCATTTATGAGAGGGCGGTGAGTCAGGCTGCTTGGTGGAGGTAAGCCGCATCCATGAAGAAGAGTCAGGGTTGGAAGAGTCCATAGTTTCAGCCAAGAACCGTAAACAATTCAATACTATCTGCTCCCCCATCTGCATTCCTGTTGACGAGGGATGATACTTCAAGGCGCCCATTTCTGATTTCAAGTCGCTCAGTATCAATTCGAGTGTACCCCTCCATATGTGATGCTGCGTGATCTGTGGGCATAATGTCAGACGGAGTGACTTCCTTTGCTGTGCAGAGACATTCAGGAAGTCGCAGACTTTTGTAAGAGAATCCAGCACTAGGGGTTCCCTCTCATTCAGTTTACTAAAACAAGTACTGGGTGCGGCCTGCATCGATGAAGCTGCCTTTTCTAGTACTTGCTGCACTGAAGGAGACCCTATAAATGCTCTAGTGAGGGACTTGAACGTCTGCATTTCACAAATGATGCTCTCATTTGTGATGATTGAATTGTCACCGACATTCATTAGCCTTCCTTCGCTTTGATCCACATTTTTCAGTATCTGGGTCAGTTTAACCAGCTTAGGATATGCTCTTTCATACCATTCCAATGATGGCGGTTCATCATCAAGTTCTACTAAGTGGTGGTAGAACACTGCATTGAGTCGTTGAGGTCTGATGTACTTCATCATAAGCAACTTCAGGCCAACTTGTAGGTTGTGCATAATTAGATAACAAGCTCGCACTGCCTTTTCTTCGTATTGTCTGTGATATTCTAGTAGGGGTGGATATTCATATACCTCTTCTGATTAAACCTGCCATGTATGTAGTGGAAAATGTGAGTTAGCAAAAAAAGTGAAATGAAATTGCTAATCAAAGAATAATGATTACTGTTTCCATGATTATTGTTTAGATGCTATAGGAATACGTCTGACATATACATTGACACCTAGATTCCCATCATGGCTGAAAATACTGAATTTTAGCACAATCAGTTCAATCAGTATGTCCACTTAGATACTGAAATTGGCTCCATAGTAAGGATCCGACTCATTAGCCCCTTGACCACTTTGCCTCTAAATCCACTTTCAATTCTTAACCTTTGCTCCAACATTAGGTAATCACTTGCAAACCGGCCATAAACTGGTAGCTAGGCCCAGGGATGGTTTCGGCCGTTGCAGGAACTTCTGAAGTGTCCAAGAAAGTGATCAAGATTTTGATGTGTTCCTCGTACAGATGTTCCGAGATTTTGCACATTCCGACCCACAGTTAAATACAGGTCTTCCATATCCAGCCCCATCTCGCAGGTGCTGGAGAAGTGAAGGCATAACTCTCCCTCTATGTGTACAATTCATTTAATGGGCACAAGGTTCTTTCAACCCTCCAGGGAGATTAGCCTCAGTGACAACGTAGATACAGAGGAATAGTAATTAAATGGATGTGTTTGTACGCATTCCAAGAGAATAGAATGGATATACGGATTAGTTTATTAGGAGTAACCGGGGTTCAAGATTGGAGATTCACTATTGTTGTAATTTTGTTTTTGTTTTTGTTTTTTTCCTTTTAAGCAGCTCTGTTACCTTAACAGGCTGCTCTTAGTTTTTGTACAGCTTTTCTTTTTCTAATAAAATTTATTTTATCGTTGCCTCTCGAAAACAAAATACGCGATAAGTTGGCCTTTCCATGCAAGCTAGGTGAACTTGCATTGAGATATTTCGGCAATGCAAGAACCTGCAAGTCCATATGTGCTTCCATTTCATTGAGGAATTCTTTCAGACACCTTACATGCAACTTACCAGATCTGTAGGTTTCAAAATAACTAGGACTTGGGATGCATAACCATAACTATTGCAATCACCATCTTCATTTAAATTTTCAAGAGAACTCACTTCACAATGGCTACATGACACGCGGAGGAAGATCATCATCATTATAGCCTTATCCCATCGATTTGGGTCTGCAAGTTGTGACCATATATTCTATCTTTCCAACTTTGGTGCATGAAGGCGATCTCTACCTACCTGCGCTCGCATTACCAATGAATACATGAATCTCTGAACATACTAATATAATTATTAGTTCTACAAACTACCAAGCAATTTGAAGATTTTCGATAAAAAAGACAACATTGCTAATGAAATAACTAACAAAGATCTCATGGAAATAATACAAAAACTTTCAAGGGCTAGCAATGATTACCTTTACACATGAGAACCCATCAAGGAAAAAGCTTCAGAGCAAGTGCAGAAGAAATTTTAAGTCCTTAAATACAGACGATATGCTGTTGTAAGGAATTGATGACAAAGATAACAGTGTTTATATATGTTCTCATTTCACTAGTAAGAAAAGGCAACAAGGTTTCTGATTGCTGGTTTGTCTGCCAATGAGGAAATAGAGAGATCTTGAGAACGTTATTTGGACACGCACATCATCCAAGATGGCCCCTCATCAAGAGTGCAGATCCAGTCCATTCATCAAGTGGGCCAATTGTGAATGTGCCCTGGCCAAAGAAGTAGGGTGGCCCACAATCATCTAGGTCACATTGTGGATTGGATATTGACCATTGGTTCTGTTTTGTCAGGATTATCCACGTCTTACATGAACACATTGATGAGTGGATCTGCTTGATTTTCGGGGTGGACCATGTTCTGGGCGGAGCGTAGGAGGGGCAATCCACAATGGGTCGGGTCAGGTTGACCTTGGAAAAGTAAGAGGTGTGTGATGACCAATCTAAACGCAACCCGTCTATTCATTGAGTTGGAGATTTCAACCCAAACCCTGAAAATCTATACTTGGGTTGGCGGGTTGAATGGCATGCATGGTCCCAATTAAAGCACGGCCCATTTTTAATTGGGTTGGAAACGACAGTCCAAATCCGGAGTTGCTGAGCTGGGTTCAGGAATATAATGATGAATTGCTAAAAACTCTCGGGTCTCAGAGGGTTGCAAGAATATAGCAATGGGCCAAGCAAAATAAAATTTGGGACAGGTTCTCTTCTTATAAGGTGTTTGCCTAAAAATTGTAGTTAAAAGGATTCATTTTATCCGGCTAAAGGGGGTTCTCACTTTCAAATTTTGTTGCAGAAAACCTGAAAAAGATTTCTCCTTTCTCTTTAGTTGCCACTGAGTGACCAATAAATATTCCATTGACTCGATGGAGCAATATGTGGCATGGATGGATCCAGGCTCTGGCCCTTTTTTTAGTGCAAGATTTCTAGGACCCAAATCTTGGTTTAAAAGGTAATTATATTGAGTTTGATGCAAAATTAAGCAGGACCATTGTGACTCAACTGGAATTGAATGGCTCAACTGAGTCCAATCAACTCAGCAGGCAATCTTGATGGATGAGCAGAATGAGTTTCGCGGATCAGTCAGGCAGACTTAAATGGGCTTCTTGGCATGGCGACCTTCTGTGGGACTGAGTTTTTAAACCATGTGTATTACAATGGGCTTCACCAGATTTGCAGCTTCAAGTTGGCCACATACTGTTGTGGGCTGTTACTGATATCAAGTTCAACTCTTCCAGTCTTCTACCATCTCAATTAGATCTACTAAACAATCTAGATGGATCATTAATCTGGCGAGCCCTCCAGAAATTTACTCCAAAAAGAAAAATGCCCATCAATTCAATGGCTAGGATTATGGTCAGGTTTATCCACAGCAGGTCTCAAAAGAATATTCCACTCGGGAAGCAATGGAAGCCCAATTGATTTGAACGGGTGGTGGTGGGGTGTGGTGTGGTGTGAGGGACAATTGTTTGATCATACACTTAAATATAGTATGTAGAAGCTGAGTAATTTTCCTTTTTCCCGCTATAATATTGAAGAATTCTAGCTTGAATCAACAACATTCCACTTCAAGGTAAGAGTAGGGTGACAGAATTGATAGAAGCTGCTATAAATTGGACGAGGATGCTGATTGTTTCAGCGGTGATTCAATACCATCCGGCCTAATCTGATGGACCCATGTAGAGATCAGGTGGTGGGCAATGGCAAAAGGTCCTGGGACGAACATTGGAGCAAGCTCCCCGCTTTCCAGATTGAAATCTGAGGCGAAGCTCTGTTCTCTCTCAACACCCTTGCACATTTGCTCTACTTTGATGGCAGCTGTTTTCTGTGCTTTCTCATACTCGGTGAAGGTCAGCGCTTTCTTGACATCTTCTCTGCTGTACCATTGAGCCTCTGCAAAGAGATTAAAGGTCGGTGTAAATAGACTATCAAACGAGGGAAGCCTGATCCGAACATGATGTTACTTTCCTCAGCCAATCCATGTCTGGTTGACATGGGTGCTAAAGAAGATGATAGGGACCATCCATCTGATGGAACCAATAGTGTATTGAGTAAAATATTTGTATCGCATTGATTTGACAATTCTCTATTGACAGACAGGCACGAGTTGCATAAAGTTGAGTTTTTTTTTCTAAAAAAGTCTAGCCATCCAGTGGTGTATGATCCATCAACAGCAGGACCCACCATATGGATGATCCATAAAAACCTCAAGAGACCCTCATGGATAGGCCGAAACAAATAATCAGCTCATTCAACTTAATGGTAATGCCTTTAGGGCCCATTTGTTTGCATGGATTGAATTCCTCGAGTGAGAAATCTGCTCCTTAAATAAGAGTAACCTTTTTAAGTGTAACAAAAATATGCTTCTTAACAATCCTTCTTAACCTTTACATGAGTGCTCATGCGGTTAAAACATAATGAAATGCACATGAAAGGAGAGAGAGAACAAATGTCATGGAATGTGTATATATATCTGAGGGTGCACATACGCAGTGGACTGAACAGAAGAAAATTAAGTATGTAACTTCGCAATCAATTAATTGAAGCATTATCTTTCAATGAGAGAAGAGGGTTGGGGGAGGTAAGGTGTACGAGGCAGCATTCTATTGGTTATGATTTTACACAAAATCACAACTCTTGACATTTTACCAATAATAAAGGGAAAAAAAAAAAAAGCAGCTGACCTTTTAAGTATTTGCGGAAATTGAGTATCTCAAGGCTGTAATGCTTAACATCACAGAATGGTTGTAAGATTCTGGGGAAAAGGGTTCAAGCATTACACTCAAATTGTTTCTCGTAAGGTTCAGTTCATATTGTAAATCTTACTATTTTGATAACAGTGCTTGATAGTAACGTGCAATATCTCATTGTTCGCCTAAAGCACAAGTTCAAAATGGAATGTCAAACAGAGGATGCACAAACAGCCATAATTACTATATAGTTATGTTACCTGAAAAGGAATTCATAGAAGAATACATTCTTGAAAACGAAGGAAAACAGTGGTCAATATTGTACACTAAGCTTGAACTTGCATGCATCAAGTAAGCCAAATGACGTGAGAGTTCAACCCATACAATTATCAAATTCATTTTTGTCCAGATGGCTATAAATACCTTCTAACTCTTTCTTGTCCACACGTATTTCAAATGACTTAGCATATGCAAAGAATCCCACCATCAACTGGCATGGCATGCTACTTGGTCCAACTGAAACAATTTCAAATTGTGAATCAGCATAGAAAATAATCAGTACATTTGGATAATGATAGCCATTAAGAGTCTGAATGCTTTAATCATTTAAACTTAAGGTGCTTCAACCCAATGTTGACTATCACTCTCATCAAGATTAAACTTCAGCCAGTACCAATACATGGGGAGCAGACGAATAAGGGGCGTGATTTATCACAGGTAGGCCCTCTACAAAATTGTGGAGAGGGTCATCATTTCAAGACCTACAACATGGGTCGAGCAGTGTTGTATCTCTTCATGTTATGCTGCTGCTGTATTATCCTTTTCTTTTCTTTAATAAAATCCAGTTATACGTATATGAAAGTGGGAAATGAGTGCGGTAAACAGAAAGTGAGAAGAACAGGTTTTGTGAAGGAAAATAAGTTCCCATAACTGGAATATAAAGCCTTTGCTGACCAGGAAAAAAAATCCCTTGACCCTACAATTACAGCCAAAAGAGGGATGACAAGCACATTCACTAAATGAGAAACGAAGCACAAGGTACCGGGCCATGGCTGAGAACTATGATAGATAACTTCTCCCACTTCAATACCCGTCTCTTCCAATGTTTCTCTCCTAACTGCTTCTTCCAAACTCTCTCCTGGCTAAGAAACAGGTATAGAATTATATTCAATTAAAAATGAATGTACGACAATAATAAATTGCAAAGTTCTCAATATGTCAATACTATAACATATCTGTGTAATTGTACTTTCGGAGACAAGACCAGATACCATGTGTTTAGGTATCTGGTAAATGGCACCAACCCGATAATTTACATGATTATGAAATGCTTCAATCAATACAGAATAAGCAAATGATAGATGCTAGCTCATGTTAAACAACAGCAACGACATTGAAACCGTGATGAAACCCTTGATGTGGCTGATCTTCTTAAAGATGCTTTTGGAAATAGCTTGTTCCCTTTCTCAAGGCCTAGCTGGTGTTTGTGGGGCGAACCATGATGAACACCTTGATATATTGGTGGGTTTCACAGTGATTTAATTATGGATGGCTATCTTTCATTGTTGAAGAAGAATAATGCTGTGCCATATGGTGGATGTCTAATTCAGGGATAGTTCCTTGGAGAAATTCTGAAGAGATTGAAGACATTCAAGACCCTTGGATGAAAGTTTCACTTTACTTGACTCTTGTCCACACCCATAGTAAGGAAAATTAGCTAGCTAAATTGGGAGTCAGTTGTGGGGTTCTTCTTATTTTTCTTTTCTTTTTTCTTTTTTTTTTTTTTTTTTTGAAACCGTAGTTTCTTTACTACAATTTTGGATTTGGACCAGTGCTTTGTGGATCGATCTTGAGTTCTACTTATCATTTTCTTCTTACTACAACTATCTTCATTCGGCAGTGCAGAACCAAAATACTCAAAAGAAACTAGCATTTATTGCGCTTCCAAGGATTTGTGGTGTTGGTATGTTTGGCTTCTTCTTCTTTCAACTTGTGTGTTTGTTTCCCTATCTTTAGCATAGGGTGGATTTTCAACCTATGGATCTTGAACACAAAAACTCAACATGTACCTAGAAAAGGACTTAAATGAGCATGTAGGAAATGATAAAAGAGGATATGAGAGAGTGCATAGAGGACAAGAATTTGGAGAAAGGAATTAGTTAGGAGACACTATCTTGTAATTTGGAGTTGGCATTTGATCTTGTAATAGTAAAGATCTACTTTAAAAAGAGAGAGGAGCTAACAGGAGTCAAATAGACTTTTCCTATGAAAATATGAACGACTAACTTGTAAAGACTGTAAGGCTATTCCTTGAGAGAGTTTAACCACACAACATTATCAATGTGTGATCTGGGAGCAAGGATGTAAATATCGGCCGTCGCACCCATGGCGGCCCGTAGTGGCCGCTACGCAATTGTGGCGGCCGCTACGGGCTGCTACAGGCCGTAGCGGCCGATACGTGGCGGGGAGTTTATAAAAACCTCCATGACAACTTTTGGCCCATTTTTTTCATCTCTCTTCCTCTCTTTTCTCCATTTTCACTGCTGTGAACCTTCTTTAACTGCCCCCTAGTGGTCCCAACTCCATTTTCTCAGGGTTTAGGGTTTAGGATTCATCAGGATGCTTAGGATTCAATGTAATTTCTTAAAAAGGGACACAGGTTCCGAAGGAAGAAATTCGTTTTCGAATGAAGAACTTCATAAAAAAATCTGGTCCGGGGGCGCTGCCGCGAGCCCCCGGCGGGGGATACCCCCGGATCCCCTTCTCAAAGCGCATGTTTTAAAGAAGTGGCAATCATGAAAACAAAAGGATCCTACTTGACCATGATAGCTAGGACTCTTTTGCTGGTCTTTCCTCTTTTGTGCTTGGATGTCTATTATTATCATAACTTGCTAGATATGATATTAAACTTGTTTAATTATGTTTGGAATGTTATAGTAGTAAAGATATAGTTACCTATTACTACTAGATTTCAAACTGGTCTTAATTAAATTGTTTTATAAAGAACCCTCATTGTTAAATAACTAAGTGGGAGAGGGAACCTCTTTAGTTCCCACGGTCTCCATCATTATTTAGTAGGAGATGTAATCAATTTATGTGTTGACCTTGAAGTCTTCCTTCTCATCGGAGGAGTTAATTATGGAATCTCCAGTACAAACTCCCATATGGATGATTTAGGGTAATTATTAGTATAGGTCACTTCTCCATCTGACGGGACCGAATACAGAATAATGGACCTTGAATTAAATGATGGCATACACTTAGCTATAAATAACAATATGCTCTCCATCTGAGTCTCTTCTGTTATTTATAGGACCAAAGGTCAAGAACAGTCTTCAGTTTCAGGGTCTTACTCATATAGTGACTATGGTGAAACACAATATAATAGATATCCACCTCCACCTCCTCCAAGTTACGATGATGCGGCTACCTTCTTTAGATTTGTGGATCCCAATACTCATCAATATCAAATGCAATATGGTGCCAATACAAATGATAACATTGATGTGGATGAGGATAACCATGCCTTGAATCTTGGTAGACATTCCTTTTGGTGGTGACTAAGGTATTCCTATTTCCTTCACTAACTCTCTACTCTGTCATTTCTAAATTGGTGTTGAATGTTGATTGTTGATCACTTCGTAGTTCATTCACTTGATTGAATTTGAACCTTGAATGTTGAAGCATTGATATTTGATTGTTCAATGTTCAGTTGTTCACTAATGAGTAATGAGTAATGACCTAACTCTTAAGTCTTATGCCTTTAGTTCATGTTCTAATTTTTTTTTTTTTATGAGCTTTCCATTATTTTCTAAATTATACATGTGAAAAAAAACTAATTATTACTATTATTTTCTATTTATACAGCGATACAAGACTTCATATATTTAGGTTACCGCTACGCCCCCTTTTCTTACTTGCTTTTGCAAAAGAACCACATATTCTTTCATTTTACAATTTTCTAGATTTTCTGGAATTTTTTTCAGATTTTTTGGACAATTTTTTCAAATCGCACTGCTACGTCGCTACGTATCCCCACTACGCTACGTATCCCCCGCTTCGTAGCGGTTTGGCGGCGGGCGTAGCGCTACCGCTATTTTCATCCTTGTCTAGGAGACTGGGACCCCACATGTTTTTCCCCACTAAGTCAGACTACTGGTTAGAAGTGGTGCTTTAAACTTGAAGACCCAAGAATCGATCCCTGGGCATGTATGTGATGCTAAGGGTACAACACACTCATGGTTGAGTGGTGTTGGCACCTTGATATCACACACATCATATACATGTGGGTCCCAGACCACAAGTTAATAAACATAAGCTAGTAGTTTTAGATGTACGCATTAGTAGTGAAAAAAGAGACGGATGGTAAGTAAAATGTACCCAAAAATAAGGTGGGGGGATTTGAGAGAGGAAAGGGCAATAATATTTAAAAATAAAGCGATCGAGTGGAGAGCATGGAATTTAAGGGCAAACACTACAATGATGTGGAACCAAACGACTTATTGTATAAGAAGATCGCAAATGAGGTGCTTGCAGAGTTGAAAGGAAATGACTCTAATAAAGAAACCTAGTGGTTGAGTCTAGAGGTTCATGAAGCTATGCAAGAGAAAAGACATTGCTACAGAGTTTGGTGGGGCAATAAGAATACAAAAAGTTATCATAAATGCAAAGAATGAATTTAAGAAAGTATTAAAGGATGCAAATTCCAAAGCATATGATGACCTGTGTAATAAGTTGGGAACAAGAGAAAAAAGGATATTTTCAAACTTGCAAAAATGAGAGAAAGAAAAAGTAGGGACTTAGGTCATATCAGATGTATAAAGAGCAAAAGGTTTTAGTAATAAAGAAAGGCGGAGAGAATATTTTAACAAACTTATAAATGAAGGGAAGATACTTCGTTAGCATGACATCCCTTTTACAGAAGAATTAGGATAACACAAGTGAAGAAAGCATTGGCAAGAAAGGGAACGGGGCAAGATGACTTTCCTATAGAGGCTTAGATATGCTTAGGAGAAATTGGATCAGTTTGGCTAACTAGGCTCTTCAATAAAATATTAATAAAATAAATGCCGGATAAATGAAGAAGAAGCGTTGTAGCATCTATATATAAGAACAAACAAGATACACAAAGTTCACCAATTAGTGTGGAATAAAATTTATGAGTCACAAAATGAAACCGTGGGAGAGAGTAAAGGAATAAAGACTTGGACAAGTGGTCAAGAAACCTAAAACTCAATTTGATTTCATATTGGAGAGTTCAACTATGGAAAGCTATATTTTCATTAGGCAATTCATGGAAAAATACTGACAGAAGAGGAAAGATCTTCGTATGGTCTTCATCGATCCAGAGAAAGCCTACCACACGGTACCTGGGGATTTAATTAGGTAGATTTTAGATAAAAGAAGTATCCCAAGAAGTTATATTAACATCATTAAAAGACAAGTATGAGGGAGCTAACAAGTGTGAGAATTACCTATGAAGAACCATGTGAATTTCCAATAACCATTAGTTTACATTAAGGGTGAGCTTTAAGCCCTTATCTCTTTGCACTGATTATGTATAAATTAATTGCTCATATTTACAAGGGGGTACCTTGGTGTATGTTGTTTGCAATGATATAGTATTGGTGAATGAATCAAGAAATGACGTGAATGTGAAACTTGTGAGATATCAGGAGACTTTAGAATCCAAGGACATTAAAATAAGTCATACAAAGACAGACTGTATGAATTGCAACTTTAGTAAGGATGTGTATAAAGCTGAAATGCAGGTGAGAATTGAAACTCAAGAGATGCTACAAAGATATTCATTTCAATACTTTGGCTTAATAATTAGTAAGTGATGCAACAAGGACAATAAATCATTGCAAGAAGACTTGTGGACAAAATGTGGGACCCAAGGAAGTTTAAAGATTTTATTATTTTATTTACTTAATTGTTATTAGTTTCTAATTTTAATTGATGAGTTGTAATTAGGATAGTTTCCACTTTGTTTGGTTTCCTAGTTTGTTTAGGATTCTTAGCCCCTAAGGTTTATTTTCCCTATTTATATGAGCATTGTACTATAAGAGAGATGGAGTTGAAGTTTAATATAATTTTCCCTTCGGAATTTTATTGTCAGAGAGTGTCTTCATTGTGAGATTGTTTATGCGGAAACCTATTATTTGCATCAATAACGGTGGAGAGATTGAGAAAGATGTCGAACATAAGATAAGAGCATGATGGTTGAAGCAGAGACTTGCTTCTAAAGTGCTTTGTCATCGGTGCATACCATATTAGACCGGCTATGACATATGGAGCAAAATGTTGGCCACTCAAGAAGCAACACATGCACAAAATGAGTGTAGCAGAGATGAGAATGTTCAAATGGATGAGCACATTTAGAAGCATTTAGGATTGGTAATAAATTAAGAGACTCATTTGAGATACTTTGGACATGTCCAATGCAAGTCAGCAACGATGCTACAGAGGAAAAGTTTTTCTATGCAAATTGATGGCTCACTAAGGAAAAGAGGTAGGCTAAAAAGGACATTGATTAAGTAGTAAGGTTAACTTTGAAAAGGTGCAACCTATCTAAGGATTTGACCTGGACTACACCAGAATGGAGGAGTAGAATTCATGTAGCCAATCTCAACATAGTTGAGACAATGCTTTGATGATGATGATGAAACCTACCTCACATATTTGGGTACTCCCCAAAAGCCTCAAATTTAAATTACCTAACGGAAATATGACATCAAGAAATATAGTACTTCTATGTAGATAGATGATAAACTGCAATGTTTGGAGTTGTTAAATATCCTTTTCAAATATTGAACATGATACCAAATGTGAAAGCTCAACAAATTAATGAGGAAGTACAGTACCTCTATGAAACCAGAAAGACAAGTCCACATACGGGGTATAAATCTTGATGGACGGCTCAAGAGTACCCTATCATTGGTCTTGTCAATCACTAACATAATGGCAACCTGATTGAAGTCATCACAAATGGAGAAGATTAATATTAAGCTACAATGCTTTGCAAAGAATTATAAGGTTCTTAACCCAGGATATGAACATTACTCAAACCTTGAATTTGCATATGCAAGGCCCAAGTTCAGTGATACCTATTGTTCCAGTGGGTATTTACTCTGGATATACCATATCTAAATAAAATTCCAAAATCCTGATTGGAAGATATTCATTATTTGGATTTTATCCATTGAATGTAGATAATTGTTGTATTCAGTTTTAACCGTCTCCTTGAACGCATCACTCAAAAGGGTTAGAATATCCATTCTGATTTATGCTCAAGGTATGTTCTATCAGCAGTTGAGCCCATCAGATCAATAGTTCAAATCACCAAACTGTGGCCTCCCATGCACAAACTCAAGGTCTAAGTACAATGGTCACACAATCCCTTGTGTACTCTACATCAAAATTAAAAGGGCCTAAGCACTAAGGTCACACAATTCCTTGGGAACTCTGAAAATAGACTAAACTTCTAAAAAAAAAAAAGTACCAGTACATACTGGATCGACACGAGGATAGATTCTTTTCTTGCATATTTCATTCATGCATTGCTTCCGCCTCCCTGCATCAATAGCTACTGTTACTGACCCACAGTGCCCGCAAAATCGTGATGTAGTGTGCCATTCTAGCAATGCCTTGGCCTGATCTAATGCCAAAAGAGAACATTTACAATATTAACAAAGAGAAATGTGGACTATGTTCCATAAACATCAGTAGCAATTAGAGGATGTAAAAATGCTTTGGTATTTATTTCATTGTATCCTGACAGGGATCTTTTTCTTTTTCTTCTATTTTCTCCAGGCAGTTGCATTGTGAGTTCATGACTCATTTTTTGAAGCTTGTAAAAGAACAACTGTAAGTTTCTCTATGATTGGTTTTAACAAGCATAATAAATCAACAAAAACATAATGGACCCAGAAGAAGAAAGTAGAAGACAACAAGACTACAATCCCAACCTAACAACACTACTAATATCGGTACACACTAAAGGGGATTTTTCCAAAGTTTTCAGATCCATCTGAAGAGCGCAATTTGTCTACCTAGTTCTTAGCTTCAGTAAATGGGCATGTTAGCTTTTAATACCAGTCAATGGTTTCTCACGAACTAGATATTTATATTTCTTTGAGCTCAAATGGCTCAAAATTTGTTCCGTAGCCAATAACATTAATTCTGAAGTCTGAACACTTCAGATTAAAAATACAGTACATTCACAGCTACATCATTAAGAACAATCCACACCCAGCCTGTGCTGTAGCTAGCTGATAAAGGGACATGAAAAGTCCTCAGGGGAGGCAGGGTATCCAGGTTCGACCCCAGGTCTGAACAGAGAGATATCAGCCACTAGTGCCTTAAAATTGGGTAGATTAAGATTAGGATCAAAAGATAAAAAAATCCACATTCTAAAACACATTCAATTCAACATTCTGCATGATTTGAACATACAAATAGCTTACATAGTCAGGATTCAATTAGGCAAACCAAATTTTAAGTATCAAATCCTTCATCTCATGGGCCCCTACTATTTTGCGTGCGTGAGTGCCAGCAAATGATACCACCCAAATGAATAGGGATGCAACTTGGGCAGGTAGGCTCAGGTATTGGCTCAACCCAACCGAGATGAATCATGCATCGGTAAACCCAAACCAACACAGAATGAAACCAGAACAGACAATATGTAAAATCCCTAGCCAAGTGCAATTCAGGTTGAGACAAGTTTCTTTGGTCGGTATGGGTACCAAAGTGTATTGTACTGTATAATATGCATATTGCAGAAGATAACAAGGCTGTATGTTTACAGGCCCTAGGCCCAGCCCAACAAAGGCCCATTACAGCCTCCCACACGTGGGATTTAGTCAATCTTTGTATAGCTGATTTATCTCATTGTGTATAGCTGATTTCTCTCTTTATGTATTCCTTGTATAGACGAGGATTGATTCTTTCTATTCTTTCATTATTTTAATTTGTACTCTTTAACATATTTAGAGCCTTGATTAAGGTCTAATATGATTATAAATAGAACAGTCGATCACCCATGGATTGATCAACTTTCTCTCTAATCTTCTTCTTCTTCTTCTTCTTCACATTGACACATATATTTTAACATAAATGTTGCATATAGGATAAAAGTGGAATGGTTGAAGTGGAGACTTGCTCCTAGAGTGCTTTGAGATAGAGGAATGCCAATAAGATTGAATGAAAATTTTTACAGGACAGCGAATAGACCGGGTACGACCTATGGAGCAGAACGTTAGCCAATCAAGAAGCAACATATATACAAAATGGATGTAACGGAGATGAAAATGTTGAGGTGGACGTGTAGTAAAACTAGGAAGGATAAAATTAAAAACAAGCGCTTTCAAGAGCACTTATGGGTAGCATCAATACGAGATAAAATTAGAGAAACATGTTTGAGATGGTTTGGACATGTCCAACGCAGACCGGCAACGGAGCCCGTAAGGAAAAGTTTGGCTATGAAGGCCGATGGCCCACCAAGGGGAAATGATAGGCCAAAGAGGACGTGGATAGTAGGATGTGGCTCAAGATAGATCGGAATGGAGAAGCATAATTTGTGTAGCCGACCCCAACATAGTTGGGATTAGGCTTTGATGATGATTCTATAAATAAATATGTTTGCGCTTTAAAAAAAATAACTATGTTTGCATCCAAACATGGTTTAAAAAATCAGCCGAGTCCGAGTCGACTTAGCCTCGGTTCTAAACGATTCGGGTCCTATAGGACATGACCAACTTTTTTTTTAATTTTTCTATTCAGTGAATTAGGACTCGGCCAGATCAAGTCGGGTCCCGAGTCTAAGTTTTTTTTTCCTTAGTCCCAAGTTGTTCCTCGGCTATTCAAAACGTGCAATGTGCATGAGAGTGTGAGTTTGAGTCTTGAGTCCCTTATTATTAAAAAAAAAAAGAGGTTTACAGGTGAATCCAGTGCTCAGGTACACGCAACCCAAACCTAAACCTGAACCTAACCAAACATACATAGTATATTGTTAAACAAGGGCCCCACTTGGGGATGGGATGGGCAACAACCGTGTATGGTGACGGAAGCTCAAATCATCATCCTAACCACTTGATCAACAGCCGACAAGTTTTCACCATCCAAAATTAGTGAAAGTTGATCCAACGGTCTAATCCATTCAGACGGGTGCCAAAACCCGGGGGAGGAGCATATTTGCTTGACAGAGGGAATACCATTAAACAATATACAACATGTTTGGGTTTTGGTAGTGGCAAAATTTTACGCTGGCTGTAGAATTCATGATTAAACCATATATAACAGGTAGGTACTATATAATACCTAGGGGTGGTATATGGGTCGGGTCTGGTCAAAACAGGTTAGGTTGACAAGGAGTATCTACATGTTGAAGTCCAACCCGTTTCCAACCCGGTTTTTATATGCGTCAAGTAACTTCAACCCCACCTGATGCGGGTCAACACAACCCGACCTGCATTACCCGCATTCAACCCAACCTGTAGAATCTTGGCCCAAACCCAATCTATTTCAAATATTAAGGCTATGTTTGAGTCAACAATCAAGGTGTAGGCCAAAAAAAAAAAAAAAGCCCAACAAAAGATTGGCTCATTCCATGTAAAATAGACGATTCAAACTTCTAAGCACCAAAAATATTAAACCATCAAATATTTAAATGAGTTTAGGTATGCGGGTCGACCCTAATCCATCTCATTTAAATAGGTTAGGCAGGTTATGCTAATTGAACACATTGACCCTAACGCGAACTGTTTAAATGCAGATCAAGTTTTCCTGACCCTTGAACAACCCATATATATTGCAAGTTGGGTTATGTAAGTCAGATGTGAGTAGAGCTCTAGTAGGGTTAGTGGGTCAGGTCAGATTTTTCCACCCTAACAATACGTACATTCATAGATGAGTTGGGTCACTAAAAACTAAAACCGACCAAATTTAGTGCATGTTTCTAAACCCTCGAGCCCTACCTAAACCCAAAAAAGCCCAACCATTTTTCAATGTTGGTGTGGTTGGGCCATATAATAAATTGGTCCAGTTTGGCTAACCCAAGTTGCACCGCGTCTGTGATTCCTCATTCTAAAGGGAAAATGTAAAACACTCATCTATTTCTTCCACCCTACAAACCATAAATGTGGCCCAAATTCGGATGACCAAGAATTTTGATACAATGGGCCCATCATCAAATAATTCCAAACATACCTCAGACCAGATGAACCAACCATCAAAAGTTTCCCTCATTCGGACATTGATTGTTATCCTTTTTTTTTTTCTTTGGCTAAGTTGGGATACTGGTTAGTGATACTTTAAACTTGTGAGTGTGTTGGCTGATTATTATCCATTTTACTCACAAATCGAGCAGAAAGAATTCGGTCTGTGAATTATGATTAGATTAAGCTGGGTCGTACCCATACCATTGCTGGTTCAATGGAAAATATACTATTTCTCTCTATTAAAACTATAGATGCGGGCAGGCCAATAGTTATAGATTAAAAGCCTGGCCTGTGATCAGCCTAACCCTCCATGCTCAATATACCCCATGAATTGCCACTCACCCGACTTAGATTTGCCATTAGCCTTGCTTGTGGGATCCACTAACCATCCATTACCCTTGTCTCCCATGCATTGGGACTCACCCCAAGTGAACACTCATCCTATCTAAATTTACCATTAGATAGATCATGACAAACACACACTTACAGATTCCTTATTAGATTGTTCATGAAACACTCCATCTAAGGGCAGAAAGCTGTCTAATTTTCTGCATTAGCCTTTCCATTCCCCTTCCTTATGTTTGAAACTCAACCAAGTGGCCCCATAGGCCAGCCACTAACTGCTTAATATCTCCTTCAAGCATAATACAATACAATACCACCCACCACAGTAAAATGCAAACTGAGCCCAAAATCCACCATCAATCAAACCCTATAACCAGAAAATCACGCAGTCACCAGATATTAGATAAGCAGAACATCATCACTTACATGACCCGCAATCGCCAAATCTCCCATTGCAGAGGCATCACCCCAATTGGTAGCTACCATCAGCGTCCTCAGCTCCACGAAACAGAACCTCCTCCCATCCACTTCAATACCCGAATCGCGCGCTGCACCCGAAACGTCAATCGCCCAATAAACAACTCCCCCCTCGTCCTCTTCCGAATCCGACGACGACCCGAGAAAAACCAGCAAATTCTCGACCAATTCCTTTCCAGATTTTGATAAAAGGTCCTTGCAATCATCAATACTTATCCAGCCCAGATGCCAATTGGGCGTGGAATCAGCAATAGAAGCAGAAGAAGAAGAAGCCATAGGCCTGCCTTTCCTGAAAGGCAAAACCTTGAAATTTGGGGCAGAGCCTTCATGGGTGTTTCCCAAGATGAGATTTTTAAGGGATTGAACAGCAGAGATTGGAGAAATTGGGTTGTTTTGATCAGGATCTTTTGTTTTGAAGGGGTTTCCTGCAAAGGCATGGGTTTGCATATTGATGGGCATGGTTGATGGGGAGGTGTGGTGAAAGAGGGATTTTCTGTTTGCTAGGGTTAGGGTTTGAGAAGAAAATAGAAGCAGAAAGGATGGGGAACGAGAAGAGAGCGAGATGAGCATTTGTCAGCTTCCATGGTTGTGGTTGGTTGAGAAGTAGGAAAATGAAGGGAAGTAGGTTGAGTGTGTGAAACTGACGTCCAAAGGAACAGCTAGGAGGATTGGTAGATGAAACGTATACATCTATGGTACCCACAGAAGTCAAAAAAAAAAAACAAAACCCCCCCAACCCCCCCACCCCCAAACACAACACACACACACACACACAAAAAAAAAAAAAAAAGTGGGCCCCACTTTATTGTGGGCCATTGCAAACTACGATGAATTGGATGATCTTAGCCGCTCAATCATTGTATCCAGCGGGGTCCACCTTTTAGCACAAACTGCTCGTAATCACGTTACCAAGGTTCATTACCACGGGCTAAATTTCACCATTAGCACGCCCAATTCTGCCTAGGAGTGCACATAGGCGGTTGGATCGGTTTAGAGGGGAAACCATCAATTAAACCGAATACGTCGGTTTTTTATATTTTCAAACTGAACCGAACCGCCCATATGCTCAAATATTCAAACCAAAAGGAACCGGTTCGGTTTGGTTTGGTTCGGTTATAGGTTTTTTTTTTTTCACAAGAAAATGGCAGTTCAATTAGTGAAAGACGTTGGACTTTAAGTAACGAGGAGTTTGAGTCTTCTTCAAGTAATTTTTCATATTCTTTTATGCATTTTATAAAAATACTAGTACATTGCCCGTGCCTGAAGGCACGGCGCATCATTTATATACAAAATTAGAATAATTACATTTATATTTTAAAATTATAATTTGCCAAATTAGAATTCAGATGCAACTAAATTCAATGAAAAACCAATAGATTTAATAATTTAAATCCAATGCCAATTCTTCCAACCATATTGCAACGTACAGAAAGAGCATTCAAACAAAAAATAAAAATAAAAACAAAAGCAAATATTGAAATGAATGGAAAGCATGGATAATTTAGGGAAAAAAAAAACAACTGCTATAGCATAATTAAACATCAATCATTAGGGTCATTGTGCAAGGATAATTACAACCACACTTATTTTTTCCATGGCAATATAAGCTATTTAGTTAGGTTTGATGCAAGACCCATCAAGAAAAATAATTTGGGGCTGACAAAGCAGGAAGGTCATTTCAACAGGAAAAATCATGGAATTGAAATCCTTACAATTCCAACCCATTAGAAAGATCTTACAAAACCAAATCCAATTCTAAGCAACAGAAAACATAAACCCTATTATTTCTCTATCCAATTATCTACTCATTTGGGGCGATCGATGGATTGATTTAGTTTGAACATGTTTGGCCACACTAACCCCTCTTCCATAATATACATTGCAGCTACAGATCACATATAACATATTGTTCTTGTCATGTTCAAAATCACTATGAATACAAAATCGGCATGATCAAACCTCTTTTCTACATCAATATTGAAAAAAGACCCTTAAACACACACAAATCCTAAATTTTAAAAGAAGAAAAAAGATGAGATTTTTTTGTTCATTATAAAAGAAAAGGGAATATATATTTTTTTGGGATGCAAGAATGCAGTTATTCTTCTTATTCTTCATCAATGGTCATCATCTAACTAATACTACCAAATTTACCACAACCCCTTAAACACTCACAAATCCTAAATTTTAAAAGAAAAAAAAATGAGATTTTTTTTGTTCATTCTAAAAGAAAAGGGAATATAATCTTTTTTGGGATGCAAGCATGCAGTTATTCTTCTTCTTCTTCTTCATCAATGGTCATCATCTAACTACTACTACCAAATTTACCACAACCGCTTAAACACACACAAATCTTAAATTTAAAAAAAAAAAAAATTTGTTCATTGCCCACAAAGTTCACACACCTACATCGCACGAACCAATATTCTTTCTCTATCCGATTATCTACTCATTTGGGGCGATCGATGGATTGATTTAGTTTGAACATGTTTGGCCCCATTAACCCCTCTTCCATAATCTACATAGCAGATACAGATCACATATAAAAAGATACAGATCACATATAACATATTGTTCTTGTCATGTTCAAAATCACTATGAATACAAAATCGGCATGATAATACCTATTTTCTACATCAATATTGAAAAAAAAAACCCTTAAACACTCACAAATCCTAAATTTTAAAAGAAAAAAAATGAGATTTTTTGTTCATTATAAAAGAAAAGGGATTATAATTTTTTTTTGATGCAAGCATGCGGTTAATCTTCTTCTTCTTCATCAATGGTCATCATCTAAATACTACTACCAAATTTACCACAATCCCTTAAACACACACAAATCCTAAATTTTAAAAGAAAAAAAAATGAAAATATTTTGTTCATTGCCCACAAAGTGCACACACCTACATCGCACGAACCAATATTCTTTCACTATCAGATTTTATACTCATTTGGGGCGATCGATGGTTTGATTTAATTTGAACATATTTGGCCCCACTAACCCATCTTCCATAAACTACATAGCAGCTACAGATCACGTACATATTACATATTGTTTTTGTCATGTTCAAAATCACTATGAATACAAAATCGGCATGATCATACCTCTTTTCTACATAAATATTGAAAAAAGAAAATGATACAGCACATATAACATATTGTTCTTGTCATGTTCAAAATCACTATGAATACAAAATCGGCATGATCATACCTATTTTCTACATCAATATTGAAAAAAGACCCTTAAACACTCACAAATCCTAAATTTTAAAAGAAAAAAAATGAGATTTTTTTGTTCATTATAAAAGAAAAGGGAATATAATTTTTTTTTTATGCAAGCATGCGGTTAATCTTCTTCTTCTTCATCAATGGTCATCATCTAACTACTACTACCAAATTTACCACAATCCCTTAAACACACAAATCCTAAATTTTAAAAGAAAAAAAAATATGAAAATATTTTGTTCATTGCCCACAAAGTGCACACACCTACATCGCACGAACCAATATTCTTTTGCTATCAGATTTTATACTCATTTGGGGCGATCGATGGATTGATTTAGTTTGAACATGTTTGGCCCCACTAACCCATCTTCCATAAACTACATAGCAGCTACAGATCACGTACATATTACATATTGTTTTTGTTATGTTCAAAATCACTATGAATACAAAATCGGCATGATCATACCTCTTTTCTACATAAATATTGAAAAACGAAAATGATACAGCTGTCATAAATGAACACATTCAAGCAAGTATCTGTCCTTATCACAGTAGTAGAACCATAAATAGTTGCGAAAGAGAAAATTAAAAAAAATCATTTTTTGTTCCAAAACGTATGAAATCACAAAGGAATGATATTTAATACTCTGCAACCTGCTGTACCTTATTTGATACGGCATACTACAACAGAACTTCAGTATAAACAACATTGGTAGTGGAATATGTTCCATCTTCGGCGAGAAGGACAATTATACGGTCAAAAGAGGTGAGCCTCGACAATGCCACATAAAATTGCCCATGACTAAAAACAGGTGTACGCAGATCGACCCCAACAAATTTCACAGATTGTCCTTGTGATTTGTTAATAGTCATGGCATATGCCAATCGAACTGGAAATTGAAGCCTTGTCATATGAAAAGGAAAATCTGAAGATGATGGTGTTAAGGATATTCTGGGTATGAATGCCAATTTTCCAAACTTTTCTCCAGTTAGAATCTTAACTTCAATAATACGGGTACCACACCTGACAACCATCATCCTTGTGCCATTACAAAGTCCATCCTTAGGAGCAATATTTCTCAATAATATTATAGGACAACCCACCTTCATCTCCAATTTAAAAGGCGGTAACCCAATAGGATCTAATGAGTTTAGATACTCATTGGGATACCGAATGCAAGGTTAAAGAAAAAAAAAATCCAAGAATGGAAAGAGAAACTGGACAAAAGCCTCTTTAAACTACAAAAGGGTTAAGGTGAAGGGAAAAATAATACCCAAAAATCCGATTCCAACTATTAAATATTTCAATTAGACGAAGTTGTGTTACCGTAACCAAGTCAAAGGGCTCAGCCACAGCGAAACGATGTTGTTATAGCCATTACACATATAGAATTCTTAAAAGTCGTCTTCCCTGATCCAATAAGAGGATCTAACTCGAATAGTTAAGTCAAAACAAAAGTAGAAAAATAAAATTGTTAACGTTACATCCACATTCAGTTCAGTTTAATAAAACATTAAAATTGAAGATTATTCATTTTCTTAAATCTTACAAACATCAGGAGAAAAAACACAATTGGACAAATACCATGTAATAAACCTCAAATTCCATATGAATCTTCCTCCAAATCAATTGATTTGAATTACAGTTCAAGTCATCCCCACATGGGGCTGCAAATAACATATACCCACCAGGCCCGCATCATTCAAACTCTTAGGGTTTTTACATTACACATAGCCCCAAACAAAGAGCTGGAATTTTTACATACAAAAAGGAATAGAGTTTACAAATAGAGCGTATAATTATATCAGATTTACCTCAAATTCCTTACGAATCTTCCTCCAAATTAATTGCTTTGAATTACAGTTCAAGTAACACCCACATGGGGTTGCAGATCACATATATCCACCAGGCCTGCATCATTCCAACTCTGATATCATATTTACATTACACATACCCCCAAACAAAAAGCTAAAATTTTTACATACAAAAGGAAGGAGAATTTAAAAACAAAGCCCATGCTTAAAATAAATCATAAACAAATGGTTGCCTTTTATTATCTATACCTGGTAAGGAAATACATTAAGTTTTTAGAAATTGAAGCTTGAAAGATGCCTAATGCAAGGTTAAAGAAAAAAAAATCCAAGAATGGAAAGAGAAACCGGACAAAAGCCTCTTTAAACTACAAAAGGGTTAAGGTGAATGGAAAAATAATACCCAAAAATCCGATTCCAACTATTAAATATTTAAATTAGACGGAAGTTGTGTTACCGTAACCAAGTCAAAGGGCTCACTCACAGCGAAACGATGTTGTTATAGCCACAACACATAGAATTCTTAAAAGTCGTTTCCCTAATCCAATAAGAGGATCTAACTCGAATAATTAAGTCAAAACAAAAGTAGAAAAATAAAATGTGTTAACATTACATCCACATTCAGTTCACTTTAATAAACCATTAAAATTGAAGATTATTCATTTTCTTAAATTTTACAAACATCAGGAGAAAAAACACAATTGGACAAATACCATGTAATAAACCTCAAATTCCATATGAATCTTCCTCCAAATCATACCTGCAATTAGGGGTGTTCAACGGGTCAAACCCGACCCGAAACGGGAAAAATTATATGGGTGAAAACCCATACAAACCCGACCCATTTGTGACAGTTGTTGGTCGGGTCACGGGTCACGGGTCAATAGGGTTGTGGGTCACGGGTCGGGTTCGGGTCAAAAGGAAATAAAAAAAAAAGGAATTTAAAAAAAAATGTGATTGCTGGATCCTTTTATGCATTGATTTGTATTTTTTTGCCCATACCACTGCACATTACTGGGAATCCTGCCCATCTATATAGTCTTTAGTATACAATCAGGTCATTTTTGTGTGTTGATGTTCTGATTAAGATCATTTAGATTGGCATAAAAGAATAAAAGGGTGTGATCTGATGAGACCACATATTTAGATCTGGTATATGTTGGTCCTACCCTTAATTTTTTTAAAACTGTCCAATTGGGTTCAGATATGGTCATAATTTCAGACTTTTTTTTGTGTTTTTGATGTTCCAATCAAGATCACGTAGATTGGCATATGAGAATAAAAGCGTGTGATCTAATGAGATATTGCATATTCAGATCTGACATAAGTAGGACCCACCCATTTTTGGGTGATGTAGTTCCTAGCCCAAATCACTTTATTAAACCATTAAAATTGAAAATTATCCGTTTTCTTAAATTTTCAAAACATCAGGGAAAGAACCACAATTGGACCAATACCATATAATAAACCTCAAATTCCTTATGAATCTTCAAATCAATTGATTTGAATTACAGTTCAAGTTATCCCCACATGGGGCTGTAAATAACATATACCCATCAGGCCTGCATCATTCAAACTCTTATCTTGTATTTACATTACACATACCCCCAAACAAAGATCTGAAATTTTTACATACAAAAAGGAATAGAATTTACAAATAGAGCATATAATTATATCAGATTTACCTCAAATTCCTTATGAATCTTCCTCCTAATCAATTGCTTTTAATTACAGTTAAAGTAATTATCACATGGGGTTGCAGATAACATATATCCACCAGGCCTGCATCATTCCAACTCTTATATCATATTTACATTACACATACCCCCAAACAAAAAGCTAAAGTTTTTACGTAAAAAAAGAAGGAGAATTTAAAAACATAGCCCACGCTTGAAATAAATCATAAACAAATGGTTGCCTTTTATTATCTATACCTGTTAAGGAAATACATTAAGTTTCTATAAATTGAAGCTTGAATGATGCCTAATGCAAGGGTTTAGAAAATAAAAATCCAAGATTGGAAAGAGAAACTGGACAAAAGCCTCTTTAAACTACAAAAGGGTTAAGGTGAATGAAAAACAATAACCAAAAAATCGATTCCAACTATTAAATATTTCATATATCATTATCAATTTTACCATTTAAATTTGAAATACACATGTGTTAACGTTACATCCACATCCAGTTCACTTTAATAAACCATTAAAATTGAAGATTATCCGTTCGCTTAAATTTTCCAAACATAAGAAAAAAAAACACAATTGGACCAATATCATGTGATAAACCTCAAATTCTATATGAATGTTCCTCCAAATCAATTGATTTGAATTACAGTTCAAGTAATTCCCACATGGGGCTGCAGATAACATATATCTACGAGGCCTGCATCATTCAATTTCTTATATCATATTTACATTACACATATCCCCAAACGAAAAGCTAAAGTTTTTACATACAAAAAGAAGGAGAATTTAAAAACATAGCCCACGCTTGAAATAAATCATAAACAAATGGTTGCCTTTTATTATCTATACCTGTTAAGGAAATACATTAATTTTCTATAAATTGAAGCTTGAAAGATGCCTAATGCAAAGGTAAAGGAAAAAAAAAAATCCAAGATTGGAAAGAGAAACTGGACGAAAGCCTATTTAAAACCCTGAAAGGGTTAAGGTGAATGGAAACTAATAACAAAAAATCCGATTCCAACTATTAAATATTTTATCTATCATTATCAAGCAAAATGTAATTTTGAAATATACATGTAAAATAAATCATAAATAAATGGTTCCGGCCATCACCACCTATTATTCTATTTTTATAAATGTATTAAGCCAATATGTGCAAAAGGTCAACTCTATCTCTTATTCCCATGCACCCCCAGACCACCATACACCTCCCTTATCTCTTTCCTATCTTATCATTTGCACGATGTCATCACCCTCATCTATTTGCTCTCTTTTCTATCCTCATCAGGCCTGAGAAAAAAAGCCAACAGAACCTGCATGTTGCCTCACGCATACAACATCTTGGAGACTTGGATAGTGATTTTCACTGGCCCTGCTCAAGATCATTCTTTACCCTCAAGGTCGCCCAAGGTCCCTCTACATGATATATGGACCAGATTTTCAAAGGTGGCCCACCTAGGCCCCACTGTTAAAAAAAACGGAATAACTCAAATCATGGTGTTTGAGTTTAACAGTTGAGTGCACTCTATCAATCGCACATGGATCGTGGCCCATCCCTGATCAATCTCAGATCAAACCACAAAGTACAAGTTGTCCCACCATATCCGGCCGGATGGACGGACCAGATCTGTGATCGGATCAATCCGTGGATCCCACAATCAATCAACCCAAATCTGGTTTTTCTCTTATCTGATCATACACTGGATAGTGGGCAAATCCTTATGAAACTTCCTAAAATCAATTGCTTTGAATTATGGTTCGAGTAATTACCACATGGGGCTACATTTACAAAGGTGTAGGTTTTCGGCTGGAGCAGTTGTAGAATTGCAGAGATCAGAAGATCTGATAGGTGGGCCAATCCAATTTGCAGAAGATCAGCGGAGAAGAGGAACAAAGCGAATACAACTGCTCCAGAGAAGGTTTGTTGATAGCAGAGAGTGAGAGACAGACTCTATCGAGACTTTGGGTATTCTAGAGAAGGTTTTTTTTTATCTCTGGTGGGCCACTCGGAGTTAGTCATTGACGTTGGGCGTGGTACCTGATTGCAGAATATTCGCATAATAGAAGAGAAGGTCCTGGTTTGCTTGTCCATTGAAAGTTTGCAGAGAGGAAGACTGGAGAAGAGGATCTGATCTCTAGAATTCAAGCGCAGAATTTTTGAAATATCGAAGAAGAACGGGTGTCTCTGTTTTGTGTTTTGTAGACAGCAACCGTCTATTGTTGCTGCCGCCGCTCTTCGCTGGAGAAGAAGTTCATTCTACTGATACAGTTACTAAACGTTCCCTGAAATTTTGACTGGAAAGCATAGTTCTTTCTTTCTTTATCCAATGTACTGCTATTCATGCAACTACTCTAATCAAACAGAATTTAGAATTCAGATGCAACTAAGTTCAATCCAATGTCAACATTAATAAGATCCAAACATCAAACCCCACCAAACCCAAATCAACTACAGGCCACCGAAATCTATATAATAAATAGGAGTAAAGGAGCAAACCTGCAGAAGGGCCCGAGAATGCATTTGCAGAGAAGATATCTGGGAGTGGGGCCTTTGGATTCTGTACTCAGGAATCTATAGAGCAGAGAGTTGAACCGAGGGAGCCAATGCCCAGGTAGAGGGGGAGAGAGAGAGAGAGAGAGGTGCTGCTGCGCCTGGGTGGTTCATATGCTTGGATTTCTTTTGATGGAGAGTGAGAGAGAGAGGGAAGTGGTTTGCATTTTAGGGGGAGTTTAGTAACTGTATAGCATGCTGGACAAATCTCAGCCCTTGGATTTATGTATATAGATCCAAGGGCTCAAAATATCCTAAGATTCAAATAGTGCTCTCCCATATTATATAGATATATATAGGGAAATATTCAAGTGAGAAGGTGAGAACTATTGGTGGGGCCCACTTAAAAACCAATCCAAACCGTGCATAAACAGTGACCTCCTTGATAGTTACTAATCCTGAGATTTGACACCCATCCAAATGGATTGGGCTGTTGGATGGATGATTAAAATTTTACTTAATATGAAGCCATTAAACTCGCGGGCAATGGATGAAGGCGTTCGAGGCATGAGATTAGGGTCAAACTTGATACTTGGGGTGATCTCATATAAATCTTTCCATCCTCTCTAGTCCCATCCCTAAATGGGACCCATAAATGCGTCCCATAAAAAGTTCTCACAGTGACTATGTGAGAACTGTTCTCACTAGAACAAAGCCTATATATCAGAAAACATAGGTGTTTTTTTTTTTTTTCCAGTGAGAGTGGGTTTTTCGATGTTCAACAGTTATTTATATTTTCTATGTTCTTCTTCTTTTTTTTTAATATGAAAGCATTTTCAATTGAAAACCATGATGTAAGACGGGCTGCAGAAATTAGGGGCCACAAACGGGTTGGGTACGGAGGTTGAAGCCAAACCATATCCAACCCATTTTTAGAACGAGGCAGACAATCCAACCCATACCGATGCAACTCGACCCACACGAGCAGCAGAAAAAAAAAAACAGCTGGAGAAGCCGTTCCACATAAAATAAAGCAAAGCACATCCCATCCATCGTCCTCATCTCACGTTTTGATCAGTGGGTCGATATCGACGGAGTTCCTCCTCCTCCTCCCCTCTCTCTCTCTCAGATTCTAGATCCCATATGTTACGACTCACGACTTGAAATCTGGATTTAGGAAATTTATATTCACATATTAAATAAATAAATAAAGACTTCAAGGGCTTACATAGTTACATAGCTTGAAATATATTCATAGAAAATGGTCGACTCAGATTTTGCCACCCACAATAGAAATATCTTTACTAGAAAGGACTAGTCTGGCTACATCAAATTATAGAAACAGGAAAAAAAAAAAAAGAAAAAAAAAGAAAAAAAAGGCCTCTTTGTTCCATGTATCTGAATTCCTAAGAATTTAAAAAAATGATGGGTAGATTTGAGGTAACAACGGTGAAGATCAAAAGTTACATTTAAATAATCTCCCTTTAAATGGAAAATCAACAAAGGGAATGAAAAGCAAACACCCAGCCATCACCCTATTAGTCCGAAACTAGAAAGTCAGGGTCCCATCAACGGTTCTACTTTATATCACTCAACCCTTACCACTCCAATATTTCTATATGAAACCCATTTTAACATGAATTCCTAAAAACTCGTTTCCATGCAAAGAAACCAACCCGTAGATTCAATTTCTGACCAAAAAAAAAGAAAAAAAGGAAATTACTGTGTAAATAAAATGCTTCAAAAAGTTGAAGCCCACCAAATAAAAAAGCCACAAGTAACCTCAGACCAAGGTTCCATCTCATATGCATTTAATGGATATTAGAAATGTCAAGTCAAAGTGTTACTTTTCAGGGTGGGAGTCTTTCAAGCGATTGGACAATCGATGGCCCATTCATGGCCAGAGTTTTGTAATTGAAATTGATCCATTACTCTCCCAATCAGGATTGTCCAATCAAAATGATTTTACAAATAAACATACATGAAACAACATCACACTCTGTAACTTTTCCTCTCAATTTCAAGTCAAAAGAAAGGAGGGGTACATGAAATCCTTTTTTATGGTAACTGCAATTTTATTAAGAGGGTTAGAATTAGCATAGCATAAGCAATCAGGTGAGCCAGTCATCAATAACAACTCATCAAACCAAATTCTATGAATTAGCACTTCACCTACCTGGCCTACCAGGAGAAAAGGTTGCTGCAGAAGAAAAGATGCTAAATGATCCAAGTTAAGACAAACAAGGAAGATGCTCGCTCATTATTGCAACTTGAGGTTGAGAGTCAACACGTAGCATTACCAATAAAAAAAAAGAGTTTGAGGTGGGCTCCTCATAAATGAAAGATGGCTAATCCTTGTCCTAGAAAGTAGAAACAGATCCTCCCAATTCATGAAACACACTTCGGGCAAATGGGAAACTGTATGATGCTGCGAAATATGACTGCAATGAAATGTGGTACTACCACTCGTGCAAAAATGAAGATAATGGTACTGAACCCCTCGGGTCAGAAATGCGAAAACTGCTTTTACATCAGCAAGTGAAAACCGCAAAATTTAACATGGAACAACTGAAAATCATTCTCCCTCGTAAGCCATTTTCATTTTCAACATAAAGTGCTATGCGCAATTACAATCAATTGTAGGTGCTCTATAGTTCTAATAAAAAATTGAAAGAAAATTTGTTTGAATTTGCCCAGTGGGGTGATTTGTGGCAGGCATATCAGCGGGGCTCGCTTGCCCCATGAAACATAAGCAGGTCAACAACAAATTGACCTCTAAAAATCATAGCATCTGACCAAGGAGAGAATTTTTAGCCATTTCCCAATTTTTATTTTGACAATCTATTTCAGGGTCTTTCAAGTGCATGGCTAGATAGATATGTTCGATGGAACCAATTTTTGGCAAATGGCTAATCCAAAACTCATGCCCTGTGGGGCTAATGTTTCTCATCAACTTGGCCCATGTTGCCTCACAACTAGGTAAATCAATAGGTCTATTAGGTCCCACCATAGATATCTCAACTTTCACTTTCTCCCCATCCGTTTTGCATGGCAGTGGGATGTGCTAAAAAGTCTACATCAAAATATATTTAGCATTTTGCCTATCCAAGTGTAGGGTTTATGGTTTCTAAGGATTACTCATGCTTAAAACACCCTCCAAACCATTCAAATAAAAGGTTTCAATAGTCACTAATCATTTTTACCAAAAAAATGAGTCACTAATCATATATGTGTGTGCATGCATTGCAACATTATATCAGTTTGGAACCTGTTATATCGGCCTTTCTTAACAGTCAAAATTGAGTTCTTAAACCATATGGGACTAAACATGGATAATGCTGTCAAGCTCATTTTCAGCAAATCTTCAATCTGGGTTGCAGAATCGCCACATCTATCATGGATGAACTAAAGTAAGAAAATCACATTTAGTTGGATAATCCTATAAATCTTAATCAATCTCCATGACATGTTAGCTAATCAAAAGGGCTTATACTACCTGGGTAGAGATCAACCCAACCAATTGACTACCCACAGCGACCAGTATCAGCTAACCTTGGGAAGAAGGTAAACATAAATAATAACAAAATAAGTACACGTAACAATTAACTGCTTCCTGGATCACACAAGGTTTTAAGCAGTGACAGGACAAACTCTGTTATAAATTACTATCATGGATACACTTGAATGAAACGAATAAAATTAACAAAGAACATATAAGATAGTGGGGCCAATGAGTTTCAAAACCAAACCATCTACTGAAGCTTCTTAATCCCAGGAAAAGAAGGCAGAATCGCAATAAGAGCTTCACCATAACCGACAGGTTCTGCAAGTTAATTGACATGCAATGAGAATACTATTTTCACATAAGATTTGCACTAGAATCAAATCTGAATAAAACATCATATGAATTAAATAGAATTTTAAGGATTATAATGTAAAGAAAGAATATATATCTCCATTTGAACAGTGTATGGACAATTCAGATGGGTCCATGGTTTAAAAAAAGGGCCCTATACCGTTGCATTATTTACCATATAACGGTCACAATGGTCACAGCATAAAAAAAATTTGAAAAAAACGGTCCATAACGGTTATAACGGCCAATATAACGGTCCATACGGCCGATATTTTGAAAATAACGGTTAAAATATCAGCCGATGGTGATTTTTTTTAAACTTTCTTTCTCCTTATTTTTTTCATTTCTTTCTTTCCCAAATCATCTGTGGAGCTTTCTAAGGTTGTGCTAGAGCTCCCCCAGTATTTTTTTATACCAAAACTCAAGTGATTTACAAGGTTTTTTTTTTTTTTTTTTAGATTCTCATATGAAGGCTCCTTCCCTCTTAAACCACAATACCCTTATGTTTATATTCCGCAACTTTAATTAATTAATTAATATGAAATACTACTAATTGTTACTTGAAAGTTGAAATTCACTCTCAATTTACTTGGTGATTGGGTATTTGAGTATTGTACGTCTGCACTACTAGTACTAGTTTCCTAATACTAATGGTTAGTTCAAAATTATGATTGCAATGCATACTGTAAAATCTGTGAAATTCCAACTTATTTTAATATATACATATAAATCTATTTAATTCAGAACATGTACAAGTTTCATAAAAGACAATAATACAAGATGTTATGACTTGGGGTGACCGATATTTTGCTTTAAAGTGTTTACTAATGGGAAAAAAAAATTTCTAACATTTTATAATATTTTGGGTTTTTTTTGGATAATTTTCAGATTTTTTTGGGTAAAATAAAAAATTGGACCGCGATGACCACGAACCTTGACGCGATGACCGCGAACCGCGATGTGACACGATGACCATGATGGCGACCGCAACCACGATTTTAAACCATGGATGGATCATAAGGTGGGCGCCACTATGATGCCCTCGCAATAATACGGTGAGAGATGTACACACACACACCTCTTGATCTGTGGCCCACAAGTTTAATTCCTCCTCCCCCCCTGTCACTCCTCCCCCCCTGTCACTCTTTTCTCTGCTTCCAGCGACGATAGCTTCATTGATTTCTTTCTGGGCAGGAAGACCTATTTCCTCCTTCCTCACTCTCTTTCTCTATCTTTCTTTTTCTTCTTTGTTGGAATAAAGAGTAGGAGGGAAAATATTGGGTGGGACATTTGGGAAAGGTCATGAATCTTTTTTTAAGAGCCCGGCGACCCCGCATGTGTTTGCCTTGTTTGAGCGGACAATAGTGTTAGCATGAGCTGAGGGGAGGAGCATATATATAATACACACACACAAACAAACACAGACACACGTACGCGCGCGTGCACACACACACACAAACAAACATAGACACACGTGCGCGCGCGCGTGCACACACACACTCTGCACTGATTATTGATGGGTTAACTGCTTATATTCAAGAAGAGGTACCTTGGTTCATGTTATTTGTAAATGATATTGTGTTGGTAGATGAATCAAGAGATGATGTGAATGCAAAACTTGAGATATGACGGGAGGCTTTAGAATCCAAAGACTTTAAAATAAGCTGTACAAAGACGGAATATCTGGACTGTAACTTCATTGGGCATATAAAAAAAGTTGAAACTATTGTAAGAATTGAAGATCATGTGATACCACAAAGTGATTCTTTTCGCTACCTTGGCTTTATAATTAGTAAGGATGGGGAGATTGATGAAGATGTCGAACATAGGATAAAAACGGGTTGGTTGAAGTGGAGAACTACTTCAAGAGTGCTTTGTAACCGACGAATGCCAATAAGATTGAAGGGAAAATTTTACAGGGCATTGATTAGACCGGCTATGACCTATGGAGCAGAATGTTGGTCAATCAAGAAGAAACATATGCACAAAATGGATGTGGCAGAGATGAGAATGTTGAGATGGATGTGTGGTAAAACTAGGAAAGATAAAATTAGAAATGAGCGCTTTCAAAAAGCATTTAGGGGTAGCAACAATAGGGGATACAATTAGAGAAATCCGTTTGAGTTCGTTTGGGCATGTCCAACGTATGCCGGCAACGGCGCTGGTAAGGAAAAGTTTGGCTATGAAGGTTGATGGCCCACTAAGGGGAAGGGGTAGGCCAAAGAGGCATGGATGGAGGTAGTAACAATAGATATGAAGAAGTGTAACTTATCTGAGGATTTGACTCAAAATAGATCAGAATGGAGAAACAAAATTCGTGTAGCCAACCCCAACAAAGTTGGGACAAGGCTTTGATGATATATATATTCAATCATTCTACAGTGACACATAAAACGTATACAATTTGAAATACACGTGACAAAAACACTAGTGAATATCTATTCTTACGTCTGATGGGATCAAGAAAGTCTATTAAGACCACCTACTACATTTGCTAGGAAACAAGAGTATTAAAGACCCTTTATCAAGGAGTAATTATAGTGGGCTATGATACCTGGATACTTCAACATGCCAACCGTATCACCCTGTGGAACTGATCAACACTCGTATCAGTACTTGATTTATTTATTTATTTTGAATGGTTCGTATCAGTACTTGATATTGCACCAATACTTCCAAGGTACAAGTTTACCATACTCTACCCACCCAATCCATATTTCATCCTTACCATAAAAAAAAGGAAGTCCATATTTCATATAGTTCTTTCAGTTTTCTTACTTTCAATGTAATGAGAATCTTTAAAAGGAACAAAAACAATAATAATATCATTATTCGGAAATGTTCTGAAGAAGAAATTAGGCAGCTGTATCCAGATCCATGTCCTAGATCTCCAGAAATGTAGAGCTGTATCCTCAATCCTCACATGTTCGTAACTGTATCCAAATCAGGGGCATCGTAGGTCCTGGGCATAGTTGTATGTCCATTCCATTCCTTTGTGCTTCTAGACTGTTTTGGTTGAAAGAACGTGTGCGTGCAGCCAGAAAAGTGTGTGCACGTGCACTTGCCACATTCACGCTTCTAGAAGCACTAAAAATCAGAGTTATAAAGCTCATCTAACCTCCTGGATAAGATGGGTTACTTGTGTAAGATACCATGTACCAACCCAAAGGCTTAAACTAATAGGTGGAAGGCTCAAACAGATATATGAAGTCCAATCAAACCCATTACTTAAGCGATGTGGGTCTTCCCCTCAATTTGTCTAACAAACACCTCATTCTCTCACCTTTCACATGTTGAAAGAAAGGAAGGGAAAAAAAAAAAAAAAGAATTGAGGGCGTGTTTGGTTGGGCTCGAAAAAAGGGCTTTTGAGATTTTTGCTTTTGGAAAACTTAAAATCTCTTTTAAGTTCATTTTTTTTATTACAAATTTAAAAGTGCTTTTTCAAAAGAAAGAAAGCTAATATCCACTTTTGAAAGAAGTGAACATTGGCCCACTTCACAATCTAAATGGGATTCCTCACTTTTGCGAGATGCAAGCGGAACCACAGCGGCAAGTATTGCGGAAACAGGCCTTTTTTTAAATTCTTTATCGTTTTTTCATCCTCTATCCTTATCCCACTCTTTTACCCTTTATGCAGCCATCTCTTTCCCCTTTCCATGAGACCAACCATCTGTCTTCCCTTTCTGCAGTAGAGGAAAAGAAGCTCTCCCTCCTCTTTGCGCAGTAGACAACCCTTGCTACCATTCAACTTCCTTGATATATTCGCCTCTTTATCTCTCTCTGCTGCCTCCTTTCCCGCTTTCTCTTTTATATCTCTTTCTCCTTCCCAAGATACAGTGGATCTTAATGAGATTTCAATCTAATAACTAATATTAGGGCTAAAATCCTAAATTTCCAGCATTGATGCATTAGGTGTATTCTGTTTGCAGAAAACAGCCTCGAATCCTATTGATTGAGGAAAAATTAGAAAAAATGTTTCTTAGTGATTACTGATTTCAGTACATTCCTAATGCCCATTCAAATACATGGTCATTGGTCAGTTCTCCACACATGGCATTTAAGGAAGATGTAGCCCCGATAATTACGATGTCGCCCCAACAATTACAGGAAAGTGAGTTTGTTGGATCAATAACTTCAACTCAACTCTAGGTAGAAATGATTCCTTTAGAGTCATGTTGAGATTGACACTCTTTGACAAGTTTAAAATCAATTTAAAGAGGACGTAACCATGGAGGTCTAAGTTTCAAACAAGAAGAGACTCTCAGCTGATCGATGTCCAGCACGTTACTGTATGCTACTGTGTCAACGAAGGTGATAGACCTCGGTATTGGATGGCTGCTAATATGAAACTTTCCAATTAGGTGTTGTCCTTCGTTGCTAGTGCTGGCTGAATTGTTTCTTCGTTCTGAGTCAGTAATGGCTGCTGGCTGGGTTATGGGCAATTCATTTTATGAACCCAGTTGTGGGTGTTGCTTTTAGGTGCCCTCTCTTTTTGTGTTTCTTTTGGTTTTTTTGCTTGCCCGGCATATAGGTTTGTAGTGGCTTCGCCATGGCCAATTCTTTTGTATGGGTGCTTTCTTTTGTGTCTTATTAGTTGGCCGCCTACTCGCCTTACTGGGGATTTGCAAGCTGGTTGCAGAATTTCAGCCAAAGGTGATCAAATAAACTGTTGTCTGAGGTGAGTGGAGAGTCATGAATGACCAGTATGAGCCATGAGGTTGCACAAAATAGGTCTAGGATATCAATTTAGATGTGCCTTCAATGACAAACAGGTTAAATAACAATCGTTCATGAGGTGTTCAACAAGAGTACTAAAATCATGAGACATTAGAATTGGACACCAAAAGTTGACTCTGTTTCATTATCCTTTGTCAAGCCATCATGTTGATTGGGGTGGATTATCTCCAAGTGCAATTTGCACAGAGCTTATCATATTATATAAATTTATATAAATTATTTGAATATTATAAGTTAAAAGTTACTTTAATATGTATGTCTAACCAAACAACATTGGATGCTTTTGGTATCAAAAAGTAAACGCAAAAGGTGAGATGATCAAACAACATTTTCTCTTGGAAAGCTACTTTGGAGAAGTAGATTTTCGAAGCTACTTTTAAAAAAGCACGTTTAAATTTTAAGAAGCCGAACCAAATACACCCCAAACCCCCAAACAATGTGGTTTAGAAAAGAAAATGATTTGCAAATTCTGAGTAGGAAAATGGCATTTTGTATGGTATGGTTTTTGTTAAATTTTGTAAATATGAACTTCTAGTGGGATTTTAGAACTAAGAATTGTACTAATTTTTCTGTTTTTAAATATTTTAAACCTTTGTTGGTTTTTCCATGTGCTGTTTCTAAAACAGAACACTGGAACCGCTGGCTGCAACATTTTATTCCACAGGCAAAATGGAACAGGAGCCCGAGACAGGATTGCCAGCTATGGTCCTGGGCCTCCGCCAAATGCATAATTTGCTGCATATCCAATCTATTGTCATAAAAAATGATAAGAACCTGTTTGTTTGATATAATTGAATTCTTAGGACTTCTAGGACTTCATATTTCTACAAGTTGTTGAAATGAAGAATCGAAAGTGAATATCCAATACTGACCATCCAATAACCTCTCCTTTCGTGGAAACTGAATCAAGGGAAGATGTAAAATAAATAGCCACCCATCACCCTAATAATTCAAATCCTAGGAATGACAGTCAAAACTACATTGCTACCTTATATCCTTCACCTCTCGCCTCATATCGTTCCAAATTTCAGAGGTTATTCAATTGATTCTCTGATCAGCCATTGGAAAGAGGTGGCATTTCTTCTCAGCTTTGTCCCCAGAATCTCCTCCTTGGTTGCTGCCATTACGGGTGCCCTCAAGGTTAATTTTGATGGGAGTGCTCAAGGAAATTCAGGTCCATCTGGAATTGGGGTGTCGTAAAAGATAATACACAAGTTCATCTTCTTTCTTTCCCGGGCCCATTCTGTTTTCGTTCGAGGAATGAAGTGAGCTGGTTGTCCGTCAGACAGGTCTTTGAGAATCAGCCAGGTTGTTTTTTACCAACATTATTGCGGAGGCTGACTCCTATTGCGCGATCGGGTGGGCTTTTGGCACTTCTAAGCCTCCCCAGTGGTGCAGGTCGAGCCAAGCCCAAATCCACTGGGCCCAACCCATGAGCCATCGGGTCAACCTGACCCAACCCATTGGATCAGCCCACAAGTCCTAATGGAAGTAGCCGACTGTTTGTGGGAAGTTATCCTACTTTAGATAACAGTTTCGTAATTGATTAGTATTTTGGATTAGTAGGTTTCTTTATTGATTTAGGAGTTCTATGTTTAGCAATTAGAGTCCTAATGGTGAAATACTGTTTGATCTTTTCTATAAATATGTAAATCCCCTTTAGGGATCGGTACCTCTTATTATTGAATATAGAAGATTCTGTTTGCTTTGATTTGTGTTTTGGCTTCTTGATTGTGCGTTCTTGGCTGTTTTGAATCCATCTGGATTCGGCCCAATCCCCGCTGCATGTTTGGTCTTCCCCATCTGCATCAGATTGGTATCAGAGTGAAGATCCGATCTCGGATCACCATCCCGACTGCCGATTTGAGGTAACCCGTGAACCCCGATATCTTTGATTCATCGTCATCCACCACCACCACCATCATCGAAACACATCCCGTCGCATCTCTGCCGATCACCCAATTCATCCCTACCCAACTGAACGAGCCCTCAACCAATCCTAGCCTTAATCGCACCCATTCACCACATTAAACACTTGTCCCAAATCGTCCCAGTCTCTATCACCAGCCCCAGTCTTCAAACCATACCCGACATTCAACCAAATCCATACTCTAGTCCACCGAAACCCCCCCTTCCTTCTTTCCCTCCCTCCTTAGCCACAAACCCACCGACCGAACCCAGCCAACCCCAAATCAAGCCCATCTACACCCAATCGGCCAATTCTCATCCACCTCACCAAAACCCTACCCCAAACCCAGATATAAAAAAGAAGAAGAGGAGACCGAGAGGAATCTGAGTTCGACGGCATACTTGGCTCCTTGGGTTGTTGTTGCCATCACCTCCAATCCTCCACAAGACAAACAACAACAAGCAGCCAGCTTCATCGAGCAGCCCCGAGCCGTGCAACACTAGGTAGTGGCACAGCCTCCCACCATGTCGCCGACCACCAGCTCCTCCATCGTTGCAGGTCGCTTGAGCCTCTCGTCCTCCTCGTTCGCCAAAACCCCTCTCTTTCCTTTGTTTTCTTCAGTCAAGGTTAGTCGACAGAGCTCCTCTTTTTTTATTTCTTTCTCTGTACTCAGTTCGAAGAAGAAGAAAAGGGGCCTTCCCACGTGCCACCTTTTGCTCAGGTTAAGCCCACTACTAACTCGTAGTGCCTGATCTCAGGTCAAGCCACGAATCCGAACAACAGGGAAAAAGAAACTTTGCAATTTGTTTTTCTACTCAAAGAATGTCTACTTGAAGTGGTCAAACGTTCCGAGGGAAGCTTTCTGACCGCCAACGAGATGCTATGCTATCTGAATTGTTCGAAGGGGTACATGCGTTGGAAACTGGACTCTCTGAAAGGGTACTTGCATTAGCGACCGGGTTTGCAGCTTTGCAAAGACCGACAACTGAAGTATCTTCCAGTGCAGGTATCCCACAAATTGTACCTTACCAAGCTGATGCTAGCAAACGAGAGTCTATTCATGATTTCATCGAGTGTCTTTTTTCTGAAAAGGACACTGAGGATACTCTACTGGCACCCAAAATTGATGATATTACCAAACGAGTCAAAGTTGAAGTGGCTGATTTTTCAAGATGCCTCAACCCAAAGGCTTTTATTGATTGGATCGATTCTCTTGAAGACTATTTCAATTGGTACAATATGGATGATGCATAGCGCGTGGCCTTCGTCAAGGTCAAGCCTAGGGTTCAACACGAGAATGGTGGCATGGCATTGATCATAACAATCGTGTCATGGGACGCCCCGCTATCACTAAGTGGAATGACATGTGCCAAAAGCTCGAAGGTAAGAGGTGGCACGTGATTTGTGGCTTGACCCGAGATCAGGCCCTACTAGTTAGCAAGAGTTCTGTCTTCACGAAGGGCACCTTATCATTAGATGAGTATGCAGAGAAGTTCAACGATTATGCTATTCAGTGCAAAATTCGGGATGATAATCATGCACTAGTCATGCATTATCAAAATGGTTTGCGCCACAAGCTTAGGCAGGAGGTCCTCATGCATGATTTTGAAACAGTTGATGAAATCTATAACTAGGCAAAAAGGGTTGAACTGGAATTATGGTCACCTAATATGAGACGCTTTGGTACTCAAACCGGAGAGTCCGTTACTCATAGAGTTCCCGATTTCCAAAATAATCGTGCTCCACCATCAGGTTATCGTCAGCTCTTGAATTCCAAAACAACCGTGCCCCGCCCCAAGGGTATCGTCCAACACCCAGGCAGCAACCCAACCATTCTAATCAGCACCCTTTTGCTCAAAATCAGAGGGGTGCAGCACCACAGGGACAAGATATGATGCGACATGGAACTCCCAGACATGATCAGTGGAATGACGGTTGTTGGCGTTGTGGTCAACCTGGTCACTTTGCCAATGATTGCCCATAGGTTCAAAATCTTTATTATTGTGAAGAAGATGCCTATTATGAAGATAAGCACTACGATGAGCATATAGAGATGGAACCACGCCCTGAGAATCTGCCGATAGAAGAACAGCCACACACTCAGCAAGAAGCACAGTTAGATCCTCTTCCTAGAGCAACCACCACTGGAGAAGAAGGTGGTCATTTACTCATAATACGCCAACTCCTCACCACCAATGAAAAGGAAGAAGAAGATTGGCAGAGAACTTCAATCTTCTGGACAAGTGTGAGATGCAAAGGTAAGCTGAGTAATTTAATTATTGATGGCGAAAGTGCTATGATTATTGTTGCACACGAAGTGATTAATAAATTAAAAATTGCCCACTGGATAGATGGGTAGATGGTTGGATGGGTAGATGGTCATTCAATTCCCGTCACCCGTCGATGTTTAGTTCCTTTCAAAATTGGCATTTATGAAGATGAAATATGGTGTGACATAATTCCTATGAACATTGCTCATATACTTCTTAATCAGCCATGGCTCTTCAATCAAGAAGTATTTATTGATCAAAAGAGGCATATGCACTTTCAAGTGGAAAGGACAAATGGTGAACCTTCTTCCATTGCCGCCATTAACATCTTCAACAGCTCCTACTACCCCATGCAATCCACATGTCCTCACTATGCGTAAATTTGAGGAAGAAAGTAAAGAGCAAATGTGATGTTTGCTTTATTCACTAAGCAAGTGCAGGAGCCTTCTAGAAATTGCATTCCTAGCGAGGTTCAAACCCTTCCTCATGAATTCTCTGATAAGGAACTACCAAATGAGCTACCACCAATGCGGGATATACAGCATGCTATAGACTTAGTTCCTGGAGCACCTTTGCCAAATCTGCCTACTTGCCAGATGAGCCCAAGTGAACATTAGAGTTGAAGCACCAAGTTGATGACTTAATGCAAAAGGGGTACATCAAGGAGAGCCTAAGTCCTTGTGTTGTTTCAGCCCTCCTTATGCCAAAGAAGGATGGAAGCTGGCGTATGCATGTGGACAGTCGCGCCATCAACAAAATTATGGTAAAGTATCATTTCCCCATTCCTCGGATAGACGATATGTTAGATATGATGCATGGATCCACTATTTTTCCGAATTAATCTGCGCAGTGGCTGCCACCAGATTTGCATCCGACCGGGTGACGAATGGAAAACAACATTCAAAACAAAAGATGGTCTCGATGAGTGACTAGTGATGCCATTTGGTCTCTCTAATGCACCAAGCACTTTTATGAGTGTGATGATCCAGCTATTGTGCCCCTTTCTTGGCAAGTTTGTTGTTGTTTATTTTGATGATATCTTGATACACAGTAAGTCAAAGAAAGAACACCTCGATCACTTGAGGCTTATTTTCAGAACTATGCGCCGTGATAAATTTTACATTAACATCAAGAAGTGTGCTTTCATGATCATGTGCTTTTCCGGGGTTATGTTATTATTGTTTGAGGTATAGAGGCGGATCCCGCCAAGGCGAATGCTATTATTGATTGGCCAACTCCACATCTTTATCTGAAGTTCAAAGCTTCCATGCTTGGTTCTTCATGGATTTCGGGACCTAGACATCACTTGCGTTGATTTTTTCCTGGACGACACCTCACCCTTGACCTTTGGCCTGGATGGCCATGATGACTAGTTGACTTAATTAATACCTTGCTACCGCTAGCTTTTCTTTCTCTAACTTTAACTTGAACTTCAATATTCACTCTATGCGCTGTTTATGCTCTTACTTATGGTTCAAATATGACATGGTTGATGGATATAGATGGATACCTATTTGGTTAATTATACAGGTCATGTTATACAAGTTCACAGAAATTTAAAATGTACCCCTTTTTTGATGGATTTACGACCTCACACGTGAAACCTTATGGGAAATCCGTTCGTGGGGACAAAGTGAATCAACACGTAGGGTCTTGTATTCCTTCAATGTTTGCAATTATTTTAGGGTTTCACTTGATGCTACTTAGGGTTTCAGATTAGTTATGACTTATGACAGTAGGTGATTGTTTTGTGGAAATTCATTACTATTATGTATAGGGGTGCAATATGTAGGATATGATTGGGAATTCACAAACTATGGTGCTATGAACCCTAATTATACATGACATGTGAAAAAGGGGTTTTTGGTTGGTCATGGACCACAAGGAGTGGATGTATGCTGGCCGACCCTTATGGAGGCTTTATTTGGGCCATTAAAACACTAGTACATCATAGCTGGAATGGATTTTTGAGAATTCCCGTATACCACCTTGTTAGGGTTGTTAATGATCAATATTAGACTCTGTTCTTAGATTCGTATTTGATCCTTATTAGGATTTCAGATTTGCCCTGAACAATTGGCGACTGTTTTGAATGGTTTTACCATGATGTGTATGCAGACCCTTTAGGGATTTATAATTCGGGGATTTTGAACTTGAATAATAGGGGTTAGGAAGGAACTTGATAGGGATGATTAAGTATGGGACCACTAGTAGGTGGTGTTCTTATTGCTTGACATCCACCTGCGGATCACCATGATGCATGCCTAAGAATATGCTAACCTAAGGGTATAATGTCATGGAACTGCCAAACATCAACTATCTTCAGAAGCGCCTATTAGTAATTGGCCTAAACCTAATTTGAGGTCCTTGTGTCCAATCAATTTGGGTTTAGGGTTTAGGGCAAACTTGCGGTGTTCGGGATTCCAAGATTGTCATAGGTTTGGATTAACATAGGATTTGCATGTGGAAGGTGATCCAAGACCTGGGCCTGGCATAATTTGCAAGGTAATATTCAATTCATATTTGACCTTGGAATCATAGTTTGTTCGTCAATCTCTTGTCTACTTGTAATTCATTACATGTCTCTTAGCATGTTAGCATGTCTCACTAAAGGTCATCACCTAGTGTGGTCTTGCCGAAGCAGGGTCTTGGGAGGATCCAGACTGGAGACAGACCTAACCTTTGGCAATTTTGCACAAAGTGACTGCTCGCAGGTTCCAGACCTGCATCATCACGCATGGCATTCGAGACTTTTACCATTGCACTGAAGCAATGACCCTTTTAGCATGTCTCACTCTCTTATGCAATTTGTGAACTTTTGACTTTAAACCTAGATTGAACCTAGGCAACCTAGTAGAATTTGGTGAAGTTGTGACAGATTTGATATGTGATTTTAAATAATACCTTTATAGTTCATAGTTGTCTAGAATTTGTTATTTGTACCGTTCGTTGGATACTTGAGTCGGCACCACTAGGTTGTTTAAATCTACTATAGCAGGGACACCGCTATGTGAGGATTCTTTGTTCGGAACTATCTGCACATTAGTCTTTGCTTGGGAATGACCAACTGGCACTTCAGTACCACCTTTTGTATTATATTTATTATTATTTCTGCTTATGACCACCTTTAGTAATTTGCTTTGATGGTCATGACATGACTATTAATTTTGGGTTTGTTCCCGCCACATTAAATGGGGGCTACTTCTTATGTCCTGACAAATTTTGTTCCCTGTCACATTTAAGGGGTGGCTGCTATAATATCCATGAGTACTTAGCACATGTGGACTGCCAAATCTTTGTTTAGGATGTTTCCTTTTTGCTTAATAGAATTGCTCTTATGGTTCGCAATTTCCATATCTTTATTTCCACACAATTTTTCCTAGTCTTAGTATCTTTAAGATTCTATAATCTAAACTGTTAACTATTCTACTTGGACACGAATGCAATATGAATTTTGACATGTGAATTTTGGTTTGCTTTCTTGCTGAGGTCATTCGTAACCTGACCCTCTACAATTGGCGCCTGTAGGTGACGAATCCTATACCGAAAACTTGGAAGGAACGGCAGTCGAAGGGGAACCCTAGGGGTACCAAGAGTGGTGCACAAACGATGTAGTCTAAAGACATCGTGCTTGCGCATAAGGATCGTTATAACTTAGTTGCTTAGTTTCTAAATTTTCATAACATTTTAGTAAGGCCTGGTTTGGCCAAATTGTTATTAGTAGAATTTGTTTAGAGTGGGATTTACAATTATTTGATGATTATATAATTTTTGACATTATCATTATTATATTGAAGATTAGAGATTTGTTTATGCTCTATTATGCTTGTCTAAAGTTATGCTTGATGCATGTAAAGTTTCCGTTGCAAATATCTGGGTTATGACCTAAACTCATATTTGCTGAACAACTTCATAACCCGTGACCCAAAAGGCGGTCTCGGGAATTCGGTTTCGAGTGATGACAGACTATCCATCCAAAAATGATGGCAGTAATAGTCCACTTATCCTCCCATAAATTAGCTATCAAGCCATAGGAAAGTTTTGGGAATGCTCCAAAAGAACTTGAGTTCCAACGTCCTCACAATCCCACCATCTCAAGAGGCTTAGTTTCAACTGGAAGGTGTAGAGGGTCGTTTAGAATCACGGTTTGACCGTTACAAGTAATTTTTTCCAAGAAAAATTATTTTGGCTGTTTCATACCTGATGTGCTCACTCAAAGGAGCTTAAGAAGTGTTAGGAAGGAAGATAGCATTTGTAAGATTGAAGAAGCTACAAAGATGTTTCAATGATTGAAATACCCGAATCATTGTTCGTGACATGGTGATGGAGACTTGGTGAGCAGCGGAAAGCTTTGTAGAGAAAGGTTGTGGAGAGCAAATAGAGGGCGGACAAAAGGGATTTGGCTAGGGCCAAGTTATCAATCTGTGGGGAGTGATACCTAGTGAGGGGAAAATTTTGAAGGTCATGGGAAGTCTGTTTAGGGAAGGGTTGGGTCGCTTTGTGGGGTCTGGGGTCCAGGTTGGCAGGTTCTATTTTGGAGGATGTGTGTATAGGGGAGGCTTCATTGAAGACGAACTTCCCGAAGTTGTTTAGGGCCATGGTCAATAAGAAAGCAAAGGAGAGCAAGTCCTTTGAGTGGTTAATGAGAGAGTGACGAGAGGGCTGGCTTTTACAATCAACCTAACATGGGAGATATTCTAGCTTACAGAACCATGGAGAATGTAATTCATTCTAGCTGAAACTAGATTGCTATGTAGATTTGGGAGATTTCATTGTGCATGTGAAAGGGAGATGGATGTTTCAGCTAAGAAGGAATGGAAGGCACTTTGTTTGCAGGCAACTATTTGCCTTTCATAACTCTGTAGCTATCTTTCTTATCAGCTCCAGTGACCATTTTGTATAAGAACAAAAGAAATGGTTGATCCCATGATAGGTTCATCAGATTAACTTGGATCTTTTGAAAGTCTGGCCATGAACAGCTGTACCAATGTTGGGTGAAAAGGAAAATCCATTTGTTTTAAACGAATATTATGTGGAACTATAAAATATAATTAATAAATAGATTCCTTTGCATACCTCCGTCTTTCCGTAGTATCTTGATGACCTCCCCCGAAACGTCAGACTACAAAATAGTGACAGAAAATCAAAACTAACTACTTCAGCAAGGAAGAAGTATTTAATTTCAAATTAACAGGAAAAAGGAAAGTAGTTACAAGAAAGTATTTTTCATTTATTTATTTATTTTGAAAGGTCTTTTCTCCAATTTAACACTTGCATATTTTTAAAGCTTTTTTTCATTTAGTTCTTGCATTCACACCTGCGCATGGCATTTTTATCTTGCAAAGAGAGAAACAAGAGCCACATATCATGCACATATAAGTAGAAATAAGTAAAGATCCGCACCTTAATTGGAACCTCGCCGCCAAGCTGCTCAATGAAACAAAGTACTTGACCTTCCTTCACTGTTTGCTTCTGTCCACAAGAAAGGGAACAATAGAGAAAAAAAAAATTGAATCAGACAATAAAATCTGTATGAAGAACTCAACAAATTTGATGGTTATAACGTTCCTAACACTTCAATAAAAGTTAGCAGTCCAATGCTCAGGAATACATGAAAGGAAAAATGAATATATCAGCAATCAAGATTTCAGGCTATACTAGAGTCAAAATGCCATTTTTTCCCACATTTGTTAAATCCAAGAAGCTTCTAAAAAAATGGTATAGGTTCTATTTAACAGATGTAACTCGGTGCATGACGAGGGCACACAAATAGATCCTGCAGCCTTGTAATTGTAAGACTGAGTGTTTCCAACTATGATACAGACTCCTTAGTCTTTGAACCAAAGTAATAAGATTCAGAGTAAAAAAAAAAAAAAGTTAAATTAACCAACTAGCAAGTCATCATCATCAAAGCCTCGTCCCAATTATGTTGGGGTCGGTTACATGAATTTTGTTTCTCCATTCCAGTTTATCATGGGCAAAATCCTCGAAAAGGTTGTACTACTTCAGATCTAACCTTAATATTCCATCCATGTCCATTTATGCCTTCCCCTTTTCCTTGGTGGGCCATCAATTTGGATTGAAAGACTTTTACTCATCGGCGCCATAGCTGGCCTGGGCTGGACATGCCCAAACTATCGCAACCAAAAAAAAGGGCTCACCCGGTGCACAAAGTCTCTCTTAATTTATCACAAACAAAATATTAAGTCAAAATTCCAATCCCATCTACATTTACATATTGTAAGAAACTTCAAAACAAATCATCATCATCATCATCAAAAAAGCCTTGTCCTATGTTAGTGTCGGTTACATGAATTATGTGTCTCCATTCCAAACAAACATGTATATATATATATATATATAGAATGAGTTATATTTCCAAATGTTCTATTTAACAGATGCACCTCTTTAGATGATGGAGGTGCATGTTTTGAACTTCAGTCTTGATATTGCGACACTAAGTGTTTCCAATATGATATAGGCTCCTCTTATATATATTTTTTGGAACGAATTATTAAGGTTTGAGCTACTTAGGCAACTACCAGTCAAAAGATACACATTTTGTCTAACATCTGTTAAGTGTAAGAAGCTTCCAAACCAAAAAAAAAAAAAAAAGAATAAAAGAAACAGATATATATATATATGGTTCTACTTTCAAAACTTCTAATTAATGGATGTACCTCTTTGCATGATGGAGGTGCACGTTTTCCCTTTATAGTCCGAGACCTTGTAAAATATCCAACCTACTTTGCACATGGTGTCAGTGACCAGACACTTCAAGAACAACTTAGTAGTAAATCTCAAAAGTCTCACCTTTGGGGACTGAAGAATCACCAGGCCTTCATCTGTGGCAGTTTCAAGCAATCTCTGGATTCCACCTTGGAAAGGTTTTGGTTTAGAGATGGCCAAGGAAGTTGTGGCCACTGATCCATTAGAGTCATGAGACTCAACTGAAGTATTGGAATTGATTGGTAGAGGGCTTGGAGGTACTGACGTTATACTTCTACCATTCAAGTTCCTCGTGACATATAGGCGAAAGTCACCAAGCTAGTCATAACCAGAAAAGATTTGAAAAAACATATGAAATCTGCATCATCGCACGAATCAATCAAATAAAGAAAGGTGGAATGGGTGAAGCTTTATAAACATTTTCTTACTTTCAATTCAAACTCTGCTATTGTAGTTGTATCACAGATTTCTGTAAGCAAAGATTCCACCTGCGATTTTTGACAAATTAGCACGATATCAAACAATACAAAACTAAACAATTTGATGGAGAATGTTGTAACCAATGCAATATGAAAACAATCATGCATCCAAATGTCAGGCAGACCATGGGAAACTAATATGCCGAAAATCCACAAAGAAATATGAATCTCAAAATAGCAAAAAATTTATTATTTAGAAAATATAATTCCATAAAAGCATAATATGAACAAAGCGACTAGGAAAAGACAATTGACATAGGCAGCTAAAAAACTTTGTAATGACCGACTCCCATTATAGTTGCCCGTTCGCAGATCGGCCGATTCGGATTTGAGTTCTCAGTTCGTAGTTCGACTATTGACCCAATTCAAAAACTCGATAGGGTAAGCCCATTTAGTTCATTTTTCAATTTGCTTAATTTGAATTTTAAGTCTGATGAGTTCGATGCACTAATTCGAATATGAAATACAATGCAATTAGTAATGATTTATAGGTCTAACAGTTCTTATACGTAGTCCACCATATTCTTTGGGACACCTAGTGCATATATGATCAAGTTATCCCCTTCGCACACTACTCATTTGAGTTGCCACAAACCCAAATTTGACACTCACCCAATTGTTACTCAAACGTTGGATTAATTTACCCAAAAAAAAAAAAGACGGCTTCTAAAACTATAAAACTTGAAACATAGATTTAAGAAGTTCGGATGATCTGAGTTGATATCTTGCACCAACCCTATGTATCATTGAGATCACCCATGATTGGCATAGCTCTAGGTAGGCCTCACAAGTAAGTTGCATGGTACTATATAAGGACAGTTCTTACCTTAATATAGGATAATTATTAAATAAAGGACACTAGTATAAAGGTGATTTAGCAGCCCCACCATAAGAGCAAACTAATAATAATAATAATAATAATAATAATGATGATAATATCTTCGTGTTAGATTCACTTCAGTTGGCATTAGACATAAAAACAAATTGATTCCTAATAAGACACGAGTTTGGACTCTTTATTTATGTTTTACATAATTAATCAGACGGTGGGATCCACTCCGTTTAGCATGAATTTTGTTTCATAAATAATACATATAATGACAGTAATTTTGAGCAGGTTGAATTTTAAATGAAAGCCCACTGATAATTACAGGGATGTGCTTAGAATATTCTCTATGACATGCAAAGAGAAATCTGGTTAAAAAGGTAGTTCAGGTCATCTGAAGCTTTGACTTGGACAAATCCTGAGTTAAAGGAGTGGAACTCCACAGTGGAGACCACCTAATGAATAATGCATTAGATGTCTAATCGTACTTTTAATTAAATGGTCAATATTACAGCGAGACCAACTCCTTTTGGAGTAAAATTTGGAGGTTTCACGTACACTTTAAAGGAAATTTATTTTTAGCAGGTCGGATTTTAAACAGGTGGACCCCATTATGGAGTTCCACTCCTTTAATTGAGGATTTCTCTAAGTCAGGCTTGGAGAAGCTGGGCTCTAAAAAGGGATATACGCCATTGCTCTTTTCTGGCGTACAAATGCCCAACTCACACCTCAACACATCTTCCATACATCCACTTGCTAAAAGAAATTTCATTGCATAGTGAGATGGTGGACATGAGGCACTTAGGAGTGGCCTAGTGGTCTAACCATACAGAAGAGAGCTTGATGGATTAGCGATGTGAGACAAATAGAGCTCATCAAACATATTTAGTCAAAAAGTCAAAGGAAATGATTTTTAACCACTCAATGCTTCTATATTCACCATCCATCTTCATTTCCTTTGATTGGATAATAATAGTTGTTGAGTCCCATTTTTTACTAACTACGTATCTAATGTGCCCTTGTTTTTGTGGTGGGGCCATTGGGCCACCCTCTAGTCTATGTTGTGTATTTCACATTGCATGGTTGCTCAAAATACCCATTTCATACTATTCCTTTTCAGAATACAAAATCTCATCTTCTTCTTCATCAAACTGAACCGAACTAGACCTTTTTCAAAATGCTAAGCTTACACAAATCAAATCACAAATTGTTCCGATCGAACTATTCGTGAATCGAAACCCTATGTAGCAAATCAGTTAACTAAGCTCCCCATCATTATCACACCGATGTTATCTTTTTTCAAATGATTGGTATTCCATGGAAACCTTGATTAGTGAATTTGGGGTTATATGGATGGAAACGAAGTGTCTTTAGAGAATGCATGTAGAAAACACAATGGTTGGTGGCCAATGAAGATAACAGCTCTCAGTTAACTGGTACCTAAAAGGGGTATATAGCCATGAGATCGAGCCTGAGTTGCTCAATCCAAGGTTTTAAAATCAGCATATATGTCAACTCTGCTGATTCGTATCAAACTTGACCCAACGCAAATGGGCCGGACCCTTGGGCAGGTCCTATATTAGTAAGTTGAGTCACATGGGACTCATCCAAGTAAGCTAAGTCAAAGTAGTGCCAGCTCATAAGCTACATATATGGTTTCCTTTTTCTTCTTCCTCATATATATATATATATATATATGGGAGATGTTCCTATGGGAGCATCTCTCACCTTATTATGAGAGATTGAGTGGGGCTCTCACATCCATATCCAATGCCAACAACTTAAATGTGAGGGCCCCCACCCATATCTCTCATAGTAAGGTGAGAGATGCTCTCATAGAAGCATCTCCCTATATATATAGTAGTTATCCCCCGCGCGCCTCGCGTATTCTCTCTCTCGTTGCTCGACTTATCAAGAACCCTTGGATAATATCTAAGGGCTTTTGTACGTTTCACATTTAGAGCATTAAAGAGCCGAATACGACGAGAAATTGAGAAGAGCAACAAGGAAACAAGGAAACGGAAGTGCGTGGTTCTTGGTCTCCATTTGCAGGGAAGAAGAAGCAGACGAGACACATTCCATTTTCCAGCGATTCAAACCTCGGAAAAAAGGTACGATCCTCTATTTCTCTCTCTTTTCCTTTCACTCTCTTTTCCTTAGGAAATCTGTGATGAAAATTTGTGGCAATGCCATAGAAATCTCGAATATTGATCTCTTTGAAAGGGATAGAAGGATTATCTCTTTTATGGTGCGAAGAGAGAAAAAATGAGGGTTTTTCCCTTTCTTGGGTTTTACCTGTTTTTCATTCTCCATTTCAGGTTTTGAATGGTTTGAATGGCTTGCTGAAATTATACAAAGGTGTTGTTGCAGGTTGTATTCTAAATAAGCTATGCATATACAGATTTGGAATAAAGGTGCTGAAGGTTGCAAAATAATTACAGGGAGATCAAGAGATGTAATCTCTTGTCCAAGATTTCCGATTGAATTAGTGGGTGAATGGCCACTTGCAAAAAATGAAGGAAAATATTGGATGGTGGCAACTACAGGTTAATGTAAAATGAAAGAAGAATTAGTTAAATCACATGCTTTTGCATATAATCAATTTTGAAATGGAATTTATTCTAGAAGTAATGCATTGGAGAAACTATTATTAAGAGGTTTAGATTTAACATCTGAGCTCACGGGTTTAAATTTGGGCATGGTGGCAATTACAATTTAAGGGAGGAATGGAATCACTGGTGGGCCCCATTGGCTTCATTTTCTATCTTTATATGCCAGCTCTCTCTAGCCGACAACAAAAAGGATAAAAAAAACGAGGCAACAAAAGACACAGAAAAGCTGCAAAGTCTACAGAAAAAGTAACAGAGCATTTAAGATGGTCAGACAAAATTAAATTAAATATCACTTTCTCTCAAAATACCATGAGAAAATGATCAATTTCTCTCATAATATCATGAATAAATGCCAGCTGGATACCTCAACGAAGAGGAGTCCTTAGATATTATCCAAGGGTTCTAGTTAAGTTGCACAATAAGAGAGAGAATACGCAAGGCGCGCAGGCGAGAACTACTCTCTGTCTCTCTCTATATATATATATATAGCGTTCGATATTTCATATTCAACAACATGGAATGGTTATTCAGGAGCTTTAAGTGCTATTTCCCATGATCAAATCCCCATATTTAGAAAGATTCAAGGATCTCTACAATAAATTTACTGTCTATCACTCCATCCTATTTTCTCCATTACTGGTTTTATGTTCTGAAGTAACGTTTGGAGTTTTTGTGGTTTTATTGAATGATTCATGTCACAGGTGGTATTCTAATAATACTGTATAGATCTATGGATTTGAGGTAAAAATAATGCATAAAGTTCAGTAACTTTAGTGCCTGTCCATTTATTAGAACTCGAAGAATGAATTTCTGGAGAATTTGTAATTCTCCAAAAAGCTGTCCCCTGGGGTGTGGAATCCTTGAATCCTCCACTTGGATGCAGCATCAAGAAATGCTTATGGGGATTGGAATTTGTGAACTGCAAAGGATAAAAGTGACTTTTCAAGTTGTTGGAATTCGATATTCTAGCAAAGAAACATGGAATTTGAGACACCCATCACATCATTGTACAGAAATCCTCAGCATCACAAATTCCTATCAGGAATTCTTCTAAAGAATGGGCCTTATATTTATAAATCAATATTTGAACAAGAAAGCTAGAATTCCCTTTATTTTTTTAGTATGCCCTTATAGTTTTGCATTGATGATGGTTTAGACTGAGACACGCGGATCATTGTTCTTTTAAGTGTCTAAACCAAACCAAACCAAGCCTTTTCCCACTAGGTGGGGTCGGCTATATGGATTTGACGACGCCAATCAAATCTGTTTAGGGCCATGTCCTTCGTTAGATCCATATAGGCAAGATCATGTTTTTTTAAGTGTCTATTGATAATATTTAATATATGTGAAGAAAGACATTTTAGATCCAATAAACATAAACAACATCAATGACAAAAACCTTTAAACTGGTGTCAACTGAAAGAATTCAGCTCAATATAAAAGATTCTCTCTCTCTCTCTCTCTCTCTCTCTCTCTCTCTCTCTCTCTCGCAACAAAACCATAAATCTCACCTAAAATACACTCTCATGCGAAAGTCGTCATCATCATCATCAAAGCCTTGTCCCAACTATGTTGGGATTGGCTAAACGAATTCTGTTTCTCCATTCCGATCTATCGTGAGCCAAATCCTCAAACAAATAACACTTCTTCATATTTATTTTTACTACCTCCATCCACATCCTCTTTGGCTTGCCCCTTCCCCTTGTGGACCATCAACCTTCATGGCGAAACATTACCGGCACCGTTACCGGCTTACGTTGGACATGCCCAAACCATCTCAAACGAGTTTTTCTAATTTTATCCCCTATTGTTGCTATCCCTAAATGCTCTCAAAAGCGCTCATTTCTAATTCTATCCTTCCTAGTTTTACCATACATCCACCTCAACATTCTCATCTCTACTACATCCATTTTGTGCATATGTTGCTTCTTGATCGGCCAACATTCTGCTCCATAGGTCATAGCTGGTCTAATCGCTATCCTGTTAAATTTTCCATTCAATCTTGTTGGCATTCGTCGGTCACAAAGCACTTCCGAAGCAAGTCTCCACTTCAACTATCCCGCTTTAATCCTATGTTCGACATCATCATCAATCTCCCCATCCTTACTAATTATAGAGCCGAGGTAGTGGAAAGAATCACTTTGTGGTATCTCATGGTCTTCAATTCTCACAGTAGTTTCGGCCCTTTCTATATGCCCACTAAAGTTACAAACCATATATTCCGTCTGTGTACGGCTTATTTTAAAGCCTTTGGATTCGAAAGCGTCCCGCCATCTCTCGAGTTTTATATTCACACCATCTCTTGATTCGTCTACCAACACAATATCATATGCAAATAACATGCACCAAGGTACCTTTTCTTGAATATGAGCAGTTAACTCATCCATAATCAGTGCAAAAAGATAAGGGCTTAGGGCCGACCCCTAATGCAAACCTATGGTCACTGGGAACTCGCATGTCTCTCCACAAGTAGTTCTCACACTTGTTATTACTCCTTCATACATGTCCTTAATAATTTTAATATAACCTCTTGGAACATTCCTTTTATTTAAAACCCACCGAATTAAATTTCTAGGTACCCTGTTGTAGGATTTTTCTAGATCGATCCATATGCTGATTTTTCCTCTTTACTCGATATTTTTCCATTAATTGCCTAAGTGAGAAGATAGCTTCCATCGTTGATCTCCCTGGCATAAAACCAAATTGATTTTTAGATATCTTGGTCTTCTGTCTAAGTCTTTCCTTCATTACTCTCTCCTAGACTCATAAGTTTAATCCCACGATAGTTGGTACAGTTTTGTATATCCCCCTTGTTCTTATAAATAGGTACCACAATACTTCTTCTCCATTCAACCGGCATTTTCTTTGTCAACTCTCATGCGAAAGTAAATCCCACAAAAGGGTTTCCAAAATTAAAATTTGATGGTAGAGTCACAAACGATAGTAGGAAGGCCAGTATTTATGGAGTGAAATGAGCCATAAGTAGAAGTGGTATCCATATTTGTCCTGTATCATATCCTTGATCCTTGAATCTGTGTCTGTAACTCTATATCCATATAGCTATCTGGGAATCATAGACTGGCTGTCAACAAAGAATGCTTTCATTTAGGTGGCTCGTTCAGCTATCTAATATCATTTTCTTCACCTCACACGTTGTGTTTGCGCGCACAGAATATCTTTCATCTGTTGACAGTTCTTTGTTTAGGAATACTCTTAGTAGAAACCAATGAGCTGGTTAATAGGTTTGCGAGAAAGATTGTACACTCGCATGGTCTATTGTATGATGTTAGATTTTCTGTTTTCATATTGTTTGTTACCCTTGTAAAATTTATCCAGAAAGATATCTACAAGAAAAGTTTATGTATGAAAAATAAATTTTCAACAAGAACACATGGCGTCGTGTATGAGGGTTTAGCCCAATGAATTTAGATAGGATCATCATCATCATATAAAGCCTTGTCCCAACTATGTTGGAGCCAGCTACATGAATTCTGCTGTGCCAATCTAGTCTAGCTTGGGACAAATCCTTGGATAGGTTGCACTTCTTCAAATCTATACATAATACTGTCATCCATGTCCTCTTCGGCCTACCCTTTTCCTTGAGGGGCCATCAACATGCAAAGAGAAGCTTTTACTCATCGGCATCGTTGTTGCCTGCATTAGACATGTTGAAACCATCTCAAATGAGTCTCTCTTATTTTATTATCCATGAATGCTACCCCTAAATGCTCTTGAATGAGGTCATTTCTGATTTTATCTTTCATAGTTTTACCACACATCCATCTCAACATTCTCTTCCACACATCCATCTAAACTTTTGTCACATCAATAACATGAATTTAGGGGTATTTTGTCGTTATTTATTTTTATTATGTTTAGATGGCTAGGATTTAGCTTACTCTTTTTATGGTTTAGATGGATTGGGTTTTCTTTTTTACTTACAAAAGAGATGTAGGGACTATTTTACAGAATAAAATTGCTTTAGAAATTTTCTTTTAAGGTAAAAGCCTTACTAGGGTTGCTTGTGACCTAGTATATTTAATCCAATTTAATGCTAAATCTAGGCAAGAAAACAATCCATCCAGGTTATCTTAATTCTGTGATTTGTAGCGGTAACAAGCAAGTGTTAGTGTGTGTTACTCAATCTATGGTTGGCCTTACTTTAACAAGCCAAAGGGATCCTTCCTAATTGTTGCTACATGTTGCAAGCATATGCTGATCCTTATAAAAAAAAAGGAGATGATCAAGACAACTACAATAAGTAGCAGCCAATGTTCTTATGTGACTTGTCAATGACCCAATGTCCAATTCAGGTATTCAAAGCAACAAAAGTTTCATCACCTCAAAAGGACAAGTTTCCTATAAGATGAATATTATAGTAAACAAATTCAATAAATGTTATCAAACAAAATGAACATAAAAATTAATCAAGATGATTCAACAGGAACAACAAGACTTTAAATTCAGTATTTATATCATATGAAATAATTAAAGTTTGGTACTCACCTCAAGTGAATTTGGAAAGGTTTGGGTTTTTGGTTTATTAGATTTTTTTCCTTCCGAACCATCCTCTAAATTATTCATACCTATGTTGCATAAACAGAAGCACATTAGTTCCATACTTTTGACGCTTGGACAGACGACAAATAATCTACAATTGATCAAATTACAGACAGCTAAAACATTCAGCAATTTTCCAATCCTTCTCAACCAAAGTAAAATTTATAAAGCATGTTTATCCTGAAGCACACCATCATCATCATCAAAGCCTTGTCCCAACTATGTTGGGGTCGGCTACATGAATTCTGAGATCCCCAAGCACATAGCATTCCTAAATATTCCAATGCAAGAAGGTTTTTTTTTTTTTTTTTTTTTTTTTTTTTGTTGGGTGGGGGGGGGGGGGGGGGGGGGGATGACCTAAAGAATGATATACATTGCCTAATGCAAGAAGAGATAGTGACAGTATCAAAACTTAATTTATACATTTCTCTTTTCTTTCTCTCTTGAAAAATCAACCTTAAGATACTTTCTATCTGATAATTTTAGCAAAAAATTTAGACTATGTTACAGTTACAAAACATGCTGGAAACAATGCATATCATAGACCCAAATAAACAACCATCAATTGCAATACAAATAAAAATGGTCAAGCTCTCATCTTGCCAGTAAGTTTTCTAAAGCCTAATTATTAGAAGCCATAATACCCAATCATACATTTTTCTTCTTTTTTCCTTTTAAATGGTACTAGTGTCAATTTCATTTAAAGAGAACAAACATCTCCACGGTATCTTGTTCGGCTACATGAATTATGTTTCTCCATTCCTATCTATCCTAAGCCAAATCCTCGGATGGGTTGCACTTCTTCACCTCTATCCTCATTACTTCCATTCATGTCCTCTTCAACCTACACTTTATCCTAGGTGGGTCATCAACCTGCATAGAAAAACTTTTATTGGGCCATCCACAGTACACGAGATGTATAATGTAAAAATTACAAATGCTATATCCAAAAAGGTTCACTAGAGAAGGTGGCACAATGGTCATCAACAACAAATAAAACATACAGACCAAAAAATCATAAACAAAACTTGAGCAAAAATGTTGAGAGAAGCTTAAGCAAGATCCAAGGGAGTATGGAACGTGCTCTCGTGATCATGTAGCCAACAAACCAGTGACTTCATTGGCACCTCTAGGAAAATGCACAAAAACCACCTCTTGTAAGATCATGAATTCCCTTCATAGTATCCACTAGCATCCAAGAGGGATCCAGGAACCAGCCAATGATTGAATCACACAGAGGAATCTTACTCAGATCAAATGGTAGGTAATATAGAAGCGGAAGAACCTTACTCCATTCCCTCCGAATGTCGGGAATGGCGGCTCGACAAACAAACACCCTTGAAGTTAGCCCGCAGGTTTCATCCAAGAAAAAGCTATGCCTCACGGTTCTAATTCAGAACAGGGACAGCTCTCCACCTCTCAAAATTGTAGGACACAAGTGTACAAATAAGATAGTTCCATTTGTAAATGGGGTTCTTTTCCTAGAGGATCAACAAACTGCTTATTCAAAATTCAAAGGCAAAATACATCAAACAAGGTCTATTAAGGCAGTGCATGGCGGTTAAAGCAAATAACTACTTTAAAACAAGGTAGCCATTTTATCTTGGAAAAATCTTGAAGCTAGTGCTGAAGATATCATGGAAAGCTCAACTTATTAAAAGATAAACATCCCTCTACCTCAGGAAAATACTTCTAATAGATGAAGTGAACAACAAGTGCCGAGACAATGCGGAAATTTCATTATCAGTATGATAAATAATATGTACACTTGTTTCGAGCTATAATACCATTACCATTAGGAACACTAGAACAGTCCCAATGATTGACAAAAAAAAAAACCCAAAATCCAGGCATCCTACATTTTAATATAATGATAAAGGCCTGTAACAAACACAAATCTCATGAGCCAACTAATATGCATATAAGTAAAGATTTCAGTTTCCTGTAGTTCTTGGCACAATAAAAAGCCTTCTAGAGAACTAGCTAATGCCATCAACAAATTGATGCAGGACAGACCCATGATCTACACGTCGGCCGAGCCCAATAGGGCCAATCGCACCAAAGCCCATAAAGAGAAAAATATCTAGATTGTTCCAGCCAAAAATAGTTTCTTCTTTTAAGATGTGAGTTTGTTTAAAGATGGGATCCCTACAGAAGAAAAGAAAAGTAAGTTGGTGCAATCCTCCATCTGGAGTTCTAAAACTCAACGTGGATGGAGCAGCAAGGGGAAAACTAGGGTTGACAGGCACTGGCGGTGTTCTAAAAAATCACAAAGGAGAAGTTATGTACATGTTTTCTAAGCATGTTGGGATCAAAGACTAATGAAGCGGAAGTTCTAGCCTTTGGAAATTCTCCGTATTATTCATACTTTACAATATCATGATCTCATTGTGGAAAGTGACTCAACCAATGCCATATCTTAGGTGAAATCTTTGAGAGGGCCTTGGAAAATGCAATTCTTATTCAATGAAATCAGTTTTCTAGTTTCTGATTTGCAGGTCTCTTTTCAGCATGTTAGTAGATTTGCAAATGGAATGGCGGATTGTCTAGCTAAACAGGGGGTTGATCGGTCACGTAATCTAAGCGTTTCTTTACTGTAATTGGTGGGTTATTGGTATATTTCTCTTGTACCAGATCACCTATGAGTGGTTATTTTTGTATGCTCTTTCCTAAGTGATGCAGGCCCTAGGGTTAGGGCTTGCATAGATGCCAAAGCACGTGTCAAAGACACCTCAAATTATCTCTGTAGAGATTTCTAACATGAGGAAATCCTCTCCAAGGGAAAAATCCCAATTTTACTTATTCCAAATCTGAGATTATCATCTCTACAATGCAATATAAATAGGCAAAGTAAACTTAGGGCCTAAGACAATCTAATCTAATAATAGAAACTATCCTAATCAAACTAGGAAACCAAATAAATCAGAATGCTAATCCTAATTACAATAAAATTAGGAAGCTACTAAAAAATAAATATCCTTAAAACTATGTTGGGAGGGACCAGTGGTGGAGTGGTAGCCCATTCTGCATCACTAAGTTGAACCCTTTTTATCTTTAATGAAATTCTACTGACACCGATAAAAAAAAAAAAAAAAAAAAGTTTCTTTTTAGTACTAGCTAAATCTTACAGCAGATAGAAATTTAATTTTATTAGAAAGTCTTATTTTCTTTGGTTTAGAGTTTTATTTCAATTAGAATTATTTCCAAAATAGAATTAGGGTATGAGTCTATATAAAGGGTTGTAACCCCTCTCATTTGGTATTGCATTGATTAATAAAATTTTCTCTCACTGAGTTTGAGTTTTCTTTCAGTGGTTTGCCTTAGGTGTTAGACCAAGACTGTTTAGATCTATGGATCCCTATCCCTATGCTCCGGCTTGGACAGTAGTCCTTGGCTACTCTTACGGCTATGTTACATGGACTCGGATACGGGTATCGGGTGCGGATGAGTATTGAGGAATTGGATACATCAAATCTAAAAATAAAAGATTCGTCGATACGTATCCAAAATCGAATACGGGTGCAGGGATTCGTTGAAATTAAAAAAAAATAATAATAAAATAAGTTCATAAAACTATAAAATTAGCTGATGACCCAAATTTTACACAAAATATGATTGACTACATAATTGATCTGACTTGATTTCTCAATTAATTTAGAACAATCATAATTGGTCCTGACATTTATTTTGGACTCATCTTGACCGCCCAATTTGGATCTCGAGTCTCTCCCCTTGATCAAGCCCCACAAAAGGTGGATCAAGATCCCATTTGGTTGATCAAATGGATATAAATACTTAGGGGCCTGATCTAAAACGTGTACCAGATTACCTTTAATAAATAATGGTCGGAGATTGCATCTCTAACTTGGAGAAGTCATTAGTTAATAGAGTGGAATTCCACCGTGGGATGAGATTCTAGTAGGGGCCCATATAAGTTGAGAGTTATTTTGATTGGATTTGATTTTTTATAAGTGAGCCCCATAAAAGCCTTCTAACCATTCAAATTAAATGGCCTTCTCTTTTATGGCCAAATTTCTAACGATCTTTTTTAATTTCATAAGTCACCCCTACTAAAGAATATGATTTACATGTGATAAATGGGTGTTGAGGGCCTCCTTATAAGTTGAGGGCATTTATTTTGATTGAATTGAATTTTTATAAGTGGGTCCCATAACAACCTTCCAAATCGCCATTTGTAATGATCACTTTTATTTTTATAAGTGGTCCCACTGAAGAGTATGATTTACATGTGATGAGTGGGTGTTGAGGGCCCACTTAGTGCTGATGAATTGATTGGGCTGTCCTTTGAGAACTATGCCCTGCTAACAACCTAGTGTTACCATGAGACCCACATATTCAATCCAAACCTTCTAGCTTGTGGGCCACACCATAACAATAAAATTCAATGCCACATACGTTTGTTAGTAGAAGACAATAAAAAAAAAACACGTTAGTGGAAGCCATTTGGAGAGAAACCAGGAGCCATATAGAGAAAAAAATAGGAGCTATACTTATCCTTTTGGAGAGAGAGAGAGATTAGGAGTCATTTAAGCCATTTTACTTCCTCCATTTTGTATAACATCCTATTCAATGCAAATACACGCCATTCTCTTATCATTGGTCAAACTTGCCGGCACAATTGCTTTCTCAAGATCTCGATTTTATTTCCCATTAATTATGTTGCAATACTCGAAATCTAGAGAAGTGGGGTAGTTGCATTGAATGAGATGGGGAGGCCAAAAATCGCCCTTTCACCTACCCTTTCCCATCTCCATTGTTAAGCTCTGCAAGAAATTTTTTTTTTTCTTTCAAGGCAACTCTCTGCATGTTCGGGGTGAAGAAGATTACACGAGATGCAGACCTAAAATACGACCTACATGGGAGATTCTGCAAGCATGCTTAGCATGAGATTAGTTGGGTATTGTATCATTTGAGTTCTACTTTCATTTTTTTAATGTTACTGTAATATATATCTCTCTTCTCTATTATATGAACTTCTTCCTCAAAATAACTCTTATTTTTAGAGGGTTTTTTTTACTTCCATTAGAAGTCTCCCACACCTTTCATATTTTCCGAAATACAGTACCGCGTCGAACTGAATCGAAAAGAGTCCGGTACTATTGCCGTGTCCGAATCCATGCCAAACCGCGTCGACGCGGGTGCGAGCCAAAAAATGGCGAGTCCGTGTAACACAGCTCTTACCCTACTCACATTGCGTCAACAAATGTTCAAAACTAGACACTGTTTTATCCTTTTGCAGCACCTAGCAGTTGCCTCTATCCTTTTAGAGTCCTAAAAACATGCAAATCTCATTTTTATGAGGCACCACTGGCCAATCAGATCTTCATCTCAGATTTTCTGTGAGAATACAGAAAATCCAGAAATTCTGGGAAAAGAAAGAAAAAGTTCAGAAAGAGAAAAAACAGGAGGAAATCCTTGCTGGTGGTCTGACTTACTGTTGGACGACCAGCATATTATTGTATTTATACAGAAAAATAAAGTATTTTGAGTATTTAAAAGAACCCTATAACCTCCTTTCTTTACGAATCAGTCCCTGTGACGGGTAAAATTACAGAAAACCCCCGATATATTTTCAACAACACCACCTCAGACGAAGAGAAACACCTGAGTGGTGAAATTAAAACAAGTTATGCAACTCTCTCTCTCTCTCTCTCTCTCTCTCTCTCTCTGTGATGAGGACGACGGATCAAGGTGCGAGGTGGGCAAGGATGGAGATGGAAGATGGAGGGGTAGGTCAGGGAAACCCTTAAAAAATCTTGACCTCATGCCAAACTCCTCATCACAGGCGAGGAAAAAGAGATCTTGGGAAACCCAAAAGCAATCAGAAAATTTTCATCCATCATTATATTCAACTGAATAGCCAAGGAGGCTTTACACATTTAAATAGGAGAAAATATAACACTAGAACTAATCTGGACCATCCAAACACATTGATGGCCAGGATTAAAACATCTAATATAGAAACAACTTAATATATAAAAAAAAAAACTCTGAATATGATAAAATATGTGGGCCGGGCCCAAGATGATAGGTCGAGATGGATGGGCTGGGTCCACTGGCTGGTCAACCCATGGGGGACCATGGGTCTCTCTTTCTCTCTCTGAACAGTAACTACAATTTTTATTTAGAATCCAAAGAACAATTGCAATAAGGCAGCCGAATGGTATAAAAGAATATACTGAAAAACAGAGAAAATCATAAAAAGGAAATAGCACCTTATGAGAAAAAAAAAATTCTAGTAGAACATAACACCACATAAAGAAACCATCAAAGAATATAATCATCCTAAAGCCCTAAGAAAGTCTTCTCTCTATCGTTCTCTTTACCCAATATGTCAGCCCCTTCATCGGCCAACCTTGGGATATTGAAACATTAACTTCCCTGCCCCTAGCTAGCCAAACAATCTCCTTAATCAAAACACTTGCTCTCCAAGGATAACCGTGCTAGTCATTACCCATAACAACAGCATTTGAAAAAATTCTTTCACAATCAACTTGCCCGAAAAAGACAGAGAAAACACCCTAGCGCTTCTTTAATAGCCCAAAAACCAGCTTCATAGGCTCCACATACCAACAGAGCCCAAATGTTTGTAAAGAGATTTAGAACTTTCATCTCTCAAAATGCCTCCTATACCTGCCAAACCTAGCTTTCCTCTAGCTGCAACATCCACATTGGAAAATCCATAATGACAGACATTGGTCATTTCTTGACCTCCATCAGTCAATTAACTAGGAAATCAGCAACTAATTTTAGTCTGAATTTGAAAAGACTTGCTTTAATATCCAAACAAAGAATATTAAACTTGAAAGCAGAGGAAGCCAAGCCACAAAGCTTTTGATTTTGGTCAGCTCGCCTCATGCAACCATCACAACAAGCAAAAAATTGATCCAACTCAAATGATGTAAACTCTTTCTATAAGAATGCCCAACAGCTCACCATTGCCATAACCAGGTCAAGCAGGGCTTCCAGAGAGGATTTCTTACAGTTAAAAATCCTCTCATTCCTCTCCTTCCTTTGGTAAGCCACCCAAATGTCTCTACCATGGGATGAGCAATTCCCGACAAAACAGAGGAGAGGGGTGTGTGTCTTACATGGGAACAAGAGCCTTGTGGAAAGACCTGGAAGAGAACTTTCCATAAATATGCAGTTTCCAAAATTCGAGACTCAAAATTACAATTAAGGCTACGGTTCCTGTGTTTGGATAACCCAAAGTACATGCAAGACTCCACCTCTTTCATTATTTTCCATAAACAGGTTACAGGTGTCGTTACTACAAGAAAACCAAGTTCCATGGATCCAAACAGGACCTTAATGAAAGTACGGCCCCTAAACCTTTTATGCACAATTCTGAGTCCACCTTGGGTGTAGATTTCTGGGGCTTAGCCACCGATGCTATTATGTTTAACTGGAGAGAAGTCATAGCTGGTTGATCTTGTTCTTTTCTTCTCTCTTTTGCTTTGAGGCCTTTTGCCTCCTTGTAAAGCTCCCCTTCCTTTTGGGCGGTGGCTGTCTTTTGGGGATATTTCCCAATTGCTTCTCAGTATAGTTCTTGTATACTGTAAAGCTTTTTTCAATACAAATTACCATTTCAAAAAAAAAAAAAAACAAGCTGCCTAAAACAGCTTCAGAGCATAAAAATAGCAAACGATCTATATTTACTGCATTATGTGCAAATGATAAAATAAACCGAAGCACCACTTATTTGGGTATTTTTTTCTTTTGTACTTTTGTTATGAACTGGATGATACAAGTTACTGAGCCCACCTAGGGTTTTGGCTTTTAGCTGGGTACACTAAAGACAACTTTCTTACAGCTAACCATATTCAAAACTAAAAGACCCAAATGATTCATAGTTCCTGCATTATGAGAAAATAATAAACTGAATTGATGCACCATTTACTGAGTTTTTTTTTTTTTTCTTCATATTTTTGGTATGAACTGGATGATACCACCTAATATGCCTGGTCCATGGGTTTCAACATAATGCACAAAGAAGCAAAGAAAACATGCATCAGTAATTTTTTATTTTTTCCAAATTAAAAATACAGATCAGCAAACTGAAAAGGAACATACTGTCAGATGATGTAGCATAGGTCACACTTAATGGAGCTGAACATCTCCTTGATTGCACCAAACCAGCTAATTCAATTGGTTTCTGACTTATCCAAGCTCTTCTTGTCCCATCCAAGGTCACTAGTCTACAGCATTTTGTTTTCGTGAAGTTTGAATAGAAGTTTGACAATTTGATACTTGAAACTCCTCCTAGGCTACCTGAAATAGGATCCAAGATAGGAATGACTGCAAGTACAAATTACAAAATGCAAATAACTGAACCTGTGCTGAGTAATAAAAAGAAGGTACTAAATTATTGGCTACATAAATCAATCGCATTATGAAAGAGAAAGTAACACTAGGAATATATATTTTTTAAATGAGTAGTGATGGATTTTAAAAGTCGCAGAACCTATGAACTAAAAAACCCGAAATTAACAACAAAAGGCTCCTGACAATTTAAAAAGAGGCTTCCTCTGGATAGACACGAGACACTGGGAATCATTCTTTTCTGGAAAGACAAAAAATAACAAATAAATGGTAATTTCAGGTCTTTATTTTCTACAACCCAAGAATGTCAAAAGACAAACCATGTAAAAGTCTATAGCAACAAATTTCACTATGACATTGTAAATTGAAAAGGAAAAATTATTAAAAGACGTTGTCCCTTGTAAGATGATTACACAGAAAGTAAGCAAAACTAAAGACGGAGAGAAGGGAAGTTGTTTGAAAATATAAAAAAAGTATGAAATTTATGAAATATGTGATATGATGGGTGTTTCTGCTGGCAATAAATAAGGATAATCTTGATCAAAATAGGAAGATCTTGATGTCAGGCATTGATATTGTGATAATGCTATGGTATTGTGATTCTAATCATAACATGAGTGAAGAGGAGAATATTATTAAAGTTGGGAAAACTTGGTGATGCAGGACAACAGGTCGACAAAGTTGGACTTGACCTGTGAGTAGAGCCCATCATAGAACCAGCCAAATTATAAATTAATTAAGCCAAGACAAAAGTGTAGGCCCAGATTCAGTCATATTTTAGCCATTCATCTTCAAATCGCAAGATCTTCACCGTCCAAGCTCCAATCAACAATTCGTCTTCACCTACGTGCTTCTGAAAATCAGATCTACACAACAGGTCAGTTTAATTTTATTTTAAAGGGCATTAGCTTTTTTGCCGTTACCACCAAGTCAATATGGAATCGCAAGACAATATGATAATCTTGCAAACCCACAATGATATTCAAAGAATGACCTATGCATGTAAATATGGAAGCTGGTATTATGAAAAAAAGGACTACTTTGAGCAGTATCTTAATTTGAGACAAGAAAAATTGTCCGTGGATGAATATGTCGACGAATTTGAAAGGCTGCATTATTTATGTAAACCTGGGGAGACACTTGATTTTAATCGCTTTCTCTAATGTTTACAATCAAGCATATTGAAAAATCTGAAGGACTGCAAGACCACTCAAAACGCATATTGGGAAGCACACCATATCAAGAACTTACTTAAATGGTATTGCATGTGACAAGCCAAGGGTCAAGAAGGAAAATCTCCAGAATCTACAAAAGCCAATGTTATGGAACCAATTGCAAAGAACATCAACATTGATATTAAGAAACAAAAACAAGAAATAAGTGATTCCACAATAAATTCAGATGAAGTGACAGACAAGACTCCAACTAAGAATCCTACTTTGGATGAATTGGGAGACAAAGAAACTGAATTTCCTCCTTTGGACAGTGTTGATCAACAAATGCAACCAACCAAAGAAGAAGAACAGCGCAGTGAAGAATTGGAAATAGTAAGCAAGCCAACTAATCATCTGATGGAACCAATTGCCCCAGAACAAGCAATTAAACCATCAGAAGCACAGTCCACTGATCAAGAGATTACAAAAGAAGATACATTTGTTGAAGTCCCTCATATTGACTTTGTATTCAGGGATCAACAATGGGAACTCGACGATTGCATTCAGCTCCGACAAATTCTAAAGTTGTTGTATCAAAGGGTTCAATCGTGCATCAAAACACAATTCAGAAATCAAAAGAAGCTATGTGTCAAGCCTCCTTTGAATTGGCAAAAAAGATCGTATGAAGCTTCCAAACCAAGCAAAGAAAACCAGATCAACTAGCGAATTGGAAGTTTGTACGGTTAACTTTCGATCCTAAACGTAAGTTTGTACGGTTAACTTTCGATCCTAAAAGACGTCTACATAACTCGAGGTTGAGTTCTCTCCAAGACAGGGAGAATTGATGCAGGACAAACCCATGGTCCTCATGGGTCGACCAGCATGTGGGCCCAGCCCATCTATCTCGACCAAACTCTTTGGGACTGGCCCATCTATTTCATGTTTTAGCTTATTTAGAGCCTAGTTTTATGCTATTTTATTATTTATATTTTAAGTAGTTTGATGTTTTAATCCTAGCCATCAATATTTTTGGATGGTCCAGATTAGTTATAGGGTTATTTCTTTTCCTATATATTTATGTAAAGCCTTTTAGCTTAGACAATTATTGAGAATAATGAAATTAAGTTCTGAGTGCTATTGGGATCTTCCTCAAGTTCTCTTCGAGTTCTCTCTGGATTGGAGTTTGGCGTGCGGCCAATTTTTTCCCTATCTCCCCTTCTCTATCCTTGCCGGCCTCGCATCTCCCCTCCGTTCCACATTAATTGGGAACTTTCATTTGAAAAATCAATGATGACATGCACCTATTTGTTAAGGGCTTCTTGAATAAGAATTGAAATCAGAGAAAATAAAAAAGAAAAGTCAAAATGTAAAGGTAAGCAAGAGTCAAGAAATCTACATCGTTCAATCAATTATGATCAGCCTAGCTAGATCAAAGATAAGGAAATGTTAGTCACTGCCTGATATAAGAAGTTTTCTTCTTCTTCTTCTTTTTAGGGTTGTGTAATGTAGTCTGTTGTATTAGGTTGTGGGGGTTTTCTGGTTGTCTCTGTATCCTCTGGTTCTTTTGATGAAATATATAAGTTACCATTAAAAAAAAGATGATTTTATACAATTAAACATCAACTAAATGAAAAAAAAAATGTAGAAACAAGAAGAATGTATTGGTAATTTGAGGCCAGATTTAAACTAAGGCCCACTAAATATAAACACTGAAATCTAGAAGCCCGTATAAAAAAAATCCCAACAAATCGACCTCCAATGGAGGATTTCTAAAAAAAAAGGGTTTTCCCAGAAATGCCAAACATCCCATTTTACCATGCAGCAAGATTAAGAAAAAAATAACTAAAAAATAGAAGCAAAAGTCAAAACTAACAACACCACCCACTACTGTGTAAATATATGTAGGTATGAACGTGAATGTAAAAAAAGGAAAACCAACAATGCAAGCCCATGCTCCTACATCCCAATACAAAACATTCAGACAGCAATTTCAAAAAGAGGGATCATCCTTCAGGGAATTCTCAAGCACCCCATTTAAACACAATAAGTCATCACATACGTAGTAAGAAAAGGACATGAATTTGTATTTTCATCTATAAAAAAATGACCATATATACAATTCAATGTCCCTAATTCCAATAAAAAAACAATCAAACAGAAATATTAGATGAAAGGGTTTGGTTTTTAGCTATAATGCCCAGATACGGCACGGATGCGGCAGGGACACGCCATAGACACGGCAGAGACACGGATTTTGTATGTAAAAAGTGAAGTATCGGATACAATACGACACGGTATGCCCATTTTGAAGTATCCGTGCATCATAGGTTTTAGGGGATCTCCAAACACCCCATTCAACCTTGCAACATGATCACATACATGGTAAAAAAAAAAGGACATGAATTATCACACATTCATGCATAAAATGAATAACCATGCATACCAGCCAATGCCTCTAGTTCTAATAAAAATTACATGCAAAGAGGAATCTTGGAAAAAGGGCCTGTTCTTGAAGGGATTCCCGAACACCCCATCTAACAATGAAACATGATTGGATACACAACTAAAACAACGCACGAATCTTGTATAAAGGGACAACTAAGAAAGCAATGCAAGCCAAAGCCCCTAAATTCCAATACAAGATTCAGTCAACCAGCAATGTTAGAAAAGAGAGAAAAAAAAAAGTTTTGTTCTTCAGGGGATTTCCAAACACCCCTTTTGACCATGAAGCATGAATTTGTATGCATGTATATTAATAAAAACGATAACCACGCATACAAGCAATACCCTTAAATCCAATACAAAATACACTCAAAACAGAAAGCTTAGAAAAAGGGGCTTCTTTTCGGGGCATTTCGAAACACATCATTTAACCATGAAGCATGGTTGCATGCGTAGTAAAAGAAAGAAATGAATTTGTATGCATGTATTCAAAAGGGATAATCACCCATAAAAGCCAATGCTCCTAAATCCCAATATAAAAACCACTCCCCCACCCCCACACCCCCACAACCACCAAAAGAGAAGAAAAGAAGAAAAGAAAGAAAGAATTCGTTCTTCAGTGGATTTCCAAATGGCCCATTCAACGATGCGACATGAAGACATTCATACGAGACAAAAATCCATGAAAATCGTAGGCCTATACAAACAAACAAACCCCAGATGCAGAAAAAGACGACTGGACGCTGTATTTTCCACTAACCATTGAAGTAAGAAAGAAGAGAGAGTAAAAAGAGACCATTTTAATTGATGAGCAGCAACATCTAAATGAGAAAGAAGAAAAATAGAAAAAACGGTTACTCACTTGCAGCCATGTTGTTTCCGTTCGAGGAAGACTGCAACTAGGCTGAGAAGAACACCCCCTTCTCGGAGACCATGGCATCAACGGCGCACTAAAAAATAACGAAGGAACTGTAATTCCAATAGGCTATATACAAATCTATGCTGTCCATTGGTTTCCATTTTTTTATTGTTTTTTCATTGTAAGCCAGCCTTGTGAATCCAATCAATAGGGCCAACCTTTCTATCTGAACCACTCAAAACCATCGTGCTCATGATGGTTTTACGGGGATGGGCTATACTTTGCTAGGGGTGTAACTCAGCAATATTAATCTAGACCTGGTCCAGCTCTGGCAATTTGATTGATTGCTTGATTTTACATGGATTAAGTGGATTTGGGTTCAGAAAGACCACGTGACACCTTCTACCAACTGTGCTATTTTATTTCATTTAATAAAATTTATAAAAAATAGGGATTTTTATCAAATAATTATTTTTAAAATTTAATTATACGGATTTGTTTACGAAGACATAAAAGAAAGCTGCTACTAGCACACAATTTTTTTTCTTTTCCAACACAAGGAATTTTTTTTTTTTAATTACGTTTTTACCCCTTTATGAAATGACCAAAATATCCATTCTTTTCACACACAAGCTCATCTTCTTCCCTCCCACCCATCTCTTCTTCCCTACCACCCATCTCACTCTCCACTTTCCAGAAAAACTCAAAACATATTGGGCAACTCATCTTTCTCCATTTTCTGCTCTTTGGGCAACTCATCTTCCTCCATCTCCTTCATCTTTCCTTCTTCTTGTACTTTATCTTTTTTCATTCTATCTCTAAAGGATTTCTAGTGCAATAATGAAGGAAGAAAATAATAATCAAATGGTGCCTTTCAATTAGATGAAGAAGCCAGTTTTATGCCTCTTTTTTTTAAAACAATTTCCTCGCCTGGAACAAGTTGCAGGTTCCTGATATGTACGGTCTTTCAGGACCGAACAGATGGAATATGTTCGGATATACAGTTCCGAACACAAGGCATTTGTTCTGTCCTGTACTTCCAAACATATGCAATCTGTTCGGTCTTGAAAGACCGAACAGAGTCGCGATTTCTAAAAACCCTTGCGACGATGGATAAAACGCACCCAAATGCATGAAAAAACACTAACATTGTTTCTAAAAACTTACATTGAATGAGAATCTATCCCCATAACAAGTTTTCATGAAAAAAATGTAATCTAACTTGGAAAAAATGGTAAAGAAGAGATGGGAAAGAAGAATAAATGGTGAAGGAAAAAGGGAATGCCGGAGGATTGTGGAGATGGTGGGCGCAATGGTACGCTGGAGGAACGCCGGAGAAAACGATGATTTTTGTGTGTGGGAAGAAAGGGATGAGGATGTGTGTGGGAAGAAAGAGGGAAATGGAGGGATGGGTAGTTTAGAAAATTTTATTGTGCGTGAAAAGGACTAATGTATTTTTTAAATTATAAGAATGTGTGTAGAGAGAATTTGTGTGGGAAAAGTTAAATTTGGTGTGCCAGTAGAAGCTCTCACATAAAAATATCAAGATTGTGGTTCGTACCAGCATTTTGGACAATTTTACCCTTTCATCTATGCAAAGACATCGTCATCCCAACTAGAGATGTCAAGTGGGCCGTGCCGGCCCGGCCCGGTCAACGGCACGGCCCACTGGGCACGGCCCATGACGCGGGCCGTGCTGGGCCGAGCTTCGCTGGCCCGCTGGCCCGTTTGGCACGGCCCGCCAGGCTAGCGGGCCAGCCCCTGCTGCCCGCCAGGCCCGCCAGGATCGGCCCGCCAGGATCGGCCCGCCAGGCCCCAGGCACGGCTCGTCAGGCACGGCCTGCCTGGCCCGCCCAAAAATGCGTATTTTTTTAAAAAATTGTCAATTTTATTTCTAAGAGAAGTATGTCATGTAAGTAATCCACACACTAAAATATAATTCACTTGAACCTCCCATTCTATCCATGCAAAGTTGTACACTGGTATCCACTAACAAACTCAAAAATCAAAATGCATTGTACATCAATAAATTTTAAAAATTGGTTGTTTTGATTAGTTTATCTTCAAAAATAATTCTTATGTGACACTGCATCTTATTGTTTTTCTATTAGTAAAAAGATGAAAGTATGATTTATTTTGAAACTGAGGAACGCGGGATAGCCCAGTGGTAAGGGTGTCCCATTTTACATGCCGGCTATGGATCATCCTTGGCCAGGTAGATAGTCTCACATGTCTTGTACCACTCACCTATACTAGGGTAAAAAAATAATATTTTGCTACCATAATTACTCCCTTCCAGGGAAAATTCTCTCCCTTCCCATTTGCCAATATGGAAACTTCCAAGTAACAAGAAATGGCCATCAGAATCTCTAAGAGCATCTCCAACGGATATGTTATTTTGGAGATGTCAAATTCCATTTAAAGACTTATGTGGCAATTTGAAGGTTTAAAATTTGACATTTCTTAAAATAGGAATTCCACCTCATGTGTCAAATTACATGAAAAGTTCTCCCTTCTTCTTCAGTTCTACATTGTTAGTGTAGATTTGTCTTTATTCAATAATGTTGTTATTTTTTATAAATTATAATAACTTATTATTTTTATTAATCAATTACGTATATTATATATTCATTTGGGTTTAATTTTATTGCATAATGATAATCATAAAAATAAAAGTTTGACTACCATGCTTAAAGTACAACACATAAGTACAAAAAAATAATAATTACAGTATCTATAGTATGAAAATATAGTTACTTTTATAAAATACCTCATGGCTAAAGTCTAACTACTTAGGTTCTCATCCCTATCAAAAGTGGTTAAATTCTCATCCTAATCTAACTAGTAGTTTAATACTCAAAAGTGGTTAAGTTTTCATCCTCATCTAACTAGTTTTAATATTGTTTGGATAAATATTTGTATACAATAGATAGTTAGTCCAGTGGTTATGTTTAGTTCGAATCACACCTAGCACACACATTTTATTTATTTTTAAAATTATATACAGGTTAAGCCGGCCCGGCACCGCGGGCCGTGCCGTGCCAGGGGTTTTCCCTGGCTGGCCGTGCCGGGCCGGCCCGCACGGCCTGGCTGAATTTGGGGCGGGTAAATTCCCAACCCAAAATTAAAAACGGCAGCTTCTCCTCATGTATCCCTCCGTCTCTTGATGTTTCCTCTCCTCTTGATTTCTTTTCAGTTCTTCTTTTTCTCATCACCACCTTAAAATAGTAAAGTGAGAGCTTCTCATCTTCTTCTTTCTCTTGCTCTCCCTTTTGGTGAAAGCCGAACAGATCTGAAACGCTTCAATCTCCTCGAGCTTGGTTCGACGGATTCAACCAAGCTATATCACTACAAGAAAAAAGGGCTTTGCCGGCGGTTGTTTAGGGACGGTTTTGGTAAGTTGCCTGCTAAGTGTTTGATGGAACTCTCCACTGAGTTAGGGCAAGGTGTTTGATTTTTTTCTTTTCCTCTTACTGCTTTCAAGTAATGTTTTGAAGATGATTTTTTACAGATTGTTGAAACCCTCTTTTTTTCTTTTTGTTCTTTTTATTAGTTGGTTTTTGGCTTTTCACCATGTAGATATGGCTAAATACTCATTTGCAGCTTAATACACTTATAATTATGTTCTTTTCACTTGCTTTTATGTGCATTTGCAAAATTTCTAGGCTTCTTTATATGATCGGATCTTTGAACGAGAAAATTGACGCTTGGGGATCTTTTTCATCCTCCCGAAATCAGTATAATCGCGAGAGAAATTAATGGCGCTGCCAATATCATTCCCTCACCTGATTTGAAGTGTTTGGTTTTTTTTTTTTAATCAATGAAGTTTCTTTAGAATTAAATGATTGGAGATCTATTGTTGTAATCGTTGTAATCAATTGGATTCTGAAAATACGATTCTTATAAAAATATCTTGTTTTCATAAGATTTTCTAAACTATGTATTCCCTTTTATTTTTACCAAAAAATGAAAAAGCCTTTTCTTTCTTAGAATTGACAATATTTATCTTTCATTTTACGTGGGTTTCTTGCAACTTTTATTGTTAACTTCATTTGGCATAATAACGAGTGCTCTATTTGTCATTGCTTTGCAAAGAGTAGTTCTTTTTTCCTTCTTTAGCGACTAATTAAGTGTGTATCTCTGTAATAGTCAATGAGGATGTTAGAAAGAATATCAATGGATCCTTCTATATTAGTGGGTGAGGAAGTTAAAGAGTATTTAATGTCTGAGCTATTATTATACTTTAGTGAGTCTATTTTCTGAAAAATTATTTTCTGAGCATTCCTTTTCTCCCCTCATTTTTGTTACTGTGTTTGATGTGCAGGCCTTTGGTGACTTTGGCTTATCCCCTATTAATATAGTTCTACTTTTTCCCTTTTTTTCTTTGATTTTTTCAAAAGATTCAAAGAAAATAATATGTTCCATAACTCTCGTCCTACATTGGGAATTTCTTTGGTGGGTAGTTCTCTCTTTTTTTTCCTTTTTTTTTTTTTGTTTGGTGTTTGTAATCTTTGACAAGTATGCTTTCAATTAAGGAAATATAAAGTAAATCTTGTGTCAATGATCAGCAATGGCTCACATATTGGGTGATGTATTCTCTACTTACACTCTTCAAGCTTACATTTGCCAATGTCATTGAGTGGTAAGTGTGTATTCTGAGAATTATAGTATTTTGTACCTCTTCTCTGTGAATGCTTCCAAGTTCCAACACCTCTACAGGCTTCAAATGGGCCCTAAGGCCCAGTCCAGACTCCAGATTATAACCTGTTAAAGAAATGAGGTCTAGTTAGAAGTTCAGCCTGGCTTATTAGGTCTGTATCTATGTGACTCTTTGTGAGCTTTACCAACATCACAATATTCATGCTTCCTGTCTTCTGCCTCCCAAGACTCTTTATATCAACTACATGCTGTAAAAAAAGATGACATTCTGAAGTGGGCTGATTTTGCAATATATTTGGAAGTGGGTTCCTTGAAACTAACAAAAAAATCACATGCTTCAGAGAAACAAAATGGTGGGCACTTGCATCTGAAACTTCTAAACCATAACAAGCAATAGGGCATTTCCAAACAAATTGGAGTTAAGAGATAAGTTGTTATATTACAACCACCACCACCATCATTACCAAACCTTTATCCCATCTATATGTGGTCAGCAAATAAGTTGTTATTACCAAACCTTTATCCCATCTATTCTTCATATTTTTTGTACAGTTCTTTTTTTTTTTTCCTTTTATCTATAGTGTTTTAACATTTGTCGTAGAGTAGTGATTTTTATTTAGATTTGACCGTTACAATTAGTCTATGTGGACCATCTTTGATACATTCTTTTTGTTATTTAAAGTCTCTTACACATCCATTCTTTTTTCAAAGCCATGTTGAGGTAATCATTTACAATTGGAGTAGCCCTGATATCAAAACATTGTTCTTTGAGTTAATACTAAAATGACCACAGCAAAGAAAAATTTATTTCCCATGTGATCAATGATTCTACTCTCTTGCATGAGGCACACAAATACAAGATAAGCAATTCATTGTATTAGGTCCTACCATGGATAGGCCATACACCAAAATCGAGCAAACAAACCTGGCCCTCAAAAGTCATCTGATCAAATGGAAGCCATTGACCGATTCAGTACATATATACATGATGACTTCTGCAACCATAAAGCAACACAGATCGAGTCAGTTACATGAAATAGAGGCGAGTGTGGGGTTGTTCTATGAAAATCCAACCCCTGTTTTGAGTAGCATTTGGTCGTTAACATCCTTTTTTCCCCTACACATAAGCATTATATTCTTCGTACAGCCCATAATCTTGCTAAGATGGTCATATCTATATAGCACTTGTGAGTTGGGATGAATTGTGTTAGATTTGTTTCTTCCTTTTTAGTTATGTGTTTAAGGGCATTTTGTTAATGTGCCATGTTTAGTTAGTCAAATTATCACAAATGGCATTTTTCTCTTTCGGCATGTAGTAAATTAGTATTTATATATTACTGTTTTGATAGGAACAAACAGATTCGAGTGCAGAATAGTGGTGCGCCGCAAAATCAACCAAATGTTGTACACACCTCAAGAGGCTAAAAAATGAATGCCTTTTTGTTTCATTGTTCGCCTTATGAAAGTGTTTTTCGACTCTAAATTCAATACAATGAATTCCACTCAACTCCATCTTGAGGCAGCTCAATGAGTTTTGAGCTAGAATTCACTCAATCTGGACATACTTGAATCTCCCAGTGAATTCTACTTTTGAATCATTTTATGACTCATTTTTGTTGCCATAATGATATTAAAGGAGAATCAAACAACCATGATACTTATCTTTTTTTTTTCTTTTTTCTTTTTTGTTTCAATAGATATGCTCTTCTTTTATTCATTTAGATATGTTGTCTAAAGTGCATTACAAATATGTTCTTCCATCTTGTTGGCATAACAAAATTAATTTCTCCATATTACCTGTGAGCATGGCCCATTTGTGTATAGCTCATTCTGGTGAACCATGTAAATCTTTGTGTATAGCTCATTTCAATGAATCATGTAAACCTGTGTTTTGTGTCTGTTTATATATTTTTTAATAATATTCGGCCATGGTTGAATTAGTTTGGAGTGTTGCTGGAACTATAGTTCATGTGGTCTGGCATCTTTATGATTTGGGAAGGAGCCACATTCCCAATATAAACTGCCTTTTGTCTTCCAGTGATTACAAGCACTGCAAGCTGTGGGGTTACTTCTAGAGCACCATTCAGTTACTCAAATGAATACAAGCAAGTTTATGAATCTTCCAACGCTGACTCGTTCTGAATGCAATTGGAAGAGAGCAATTAGACTGATGGTGGAACCATGCTTCCTGTTAAGTAGCGCTAGTTGACATCTATTGATTTGCCTTTTAAAGTTCTCTGTCTCTTTTGTTGATTTCATTATTATACATTTAAACGCTTTCTCCTTCATCATGTGGATTATCATAGCAATTAATGTATGTTTAAGAGCAATTGACATAAAAGGATGTTTATACATAATCTAGTAGCAATGATGTGTGGGTACTCGACGTTGTAATAGGAAAATCAATGTAGTTTAGGTCCTCTTGCTCTATTGAACATGTACAAATGTCTAAGCTTCTTTTTATCGATTTGAACATGAAATCCAAATGTATTCTGGTTGCACTTCCTCTTGACAGTTTGGTCGATTTCAACTACTATTTTGAATTGCATTAATATGGTTTGGATTTTTTTTCCCACCTCAATAAAAGCATTAAAGAACTTTCTTTCATGCCATACTGTTCTGGGCAGGTCGTCATGGATAAGGTGGAGCTAGATGCCCATAAATTTGAGGATGCATTCCTTTTGGATTCCTCATCTAGTTTGGGTGGACCGCTTGGTTGTGCTATTGCCAATGCAGAATGAGAGAGCACTGTGAAATTCAAAAGCATACAGAGAAAATGATGAATATTGATGACTTCCCAAGTTTTGATTTGAGGATTTAGACATGACTGAGCATTAGAGCTGATGTCATTGCCTTTTTATTTGTAATGGTTTGGTTTATAATTTAGGTGGCAGGTGTTGAGAAAACTGAAATAGCTCCTTTTGGGAACCACCACTTTGTGTACCGTGTTGTGTACATGTAAGAAATAGATAAAACTGAAACATATCAATTAGTTTGTGTGTTAACTTCTCAGGCATAATACATGAATAGCCTTCAGCAATTTAAATTATAATAAGGTCTTGACTATTATCATCAGTGTGATACAGTGATTTTGAGATTTGACATAATGCGCTTTTACTTCTTATTTACCTTTTTAATGTGTCCTTATCTATTCTTTCACGTTCTGGGTAAAATGTTTTTTTGTTAATTGGATGGATCCTGATGGTAATTTTATCAAGACGGGGGTTATGTGAGTGTTTCTCATTGTTTATGTATCTCATTATAAAGTCATTGCCATTTGACAGTTGGACATAAAAAATGGACCAAGAACGTGTAAATAATGGAAACGACTTTGTTATCAAAAAATTTTGAAAAAAAAATTATGGGTGAAATTCTTTGGTCTTTCTCCTTGTCTATGCATCACATTTTAAATTCATTGCCATTTGGCTGTTGCATTCAAAAAATGGATAAAGAATTTGTAAATAATGGTAACGATATCGTTATGAAAAAAAATTGAAAATAAGTACTGGGTGAAGTCCGTAAGTCTTTCTCATTGTTTATGTACCTCATTATAAAGTTATTTCCATTTGGTTGGAGACAAGAAATAGACGGAAAACCTATAAATAATGGTAATGATATCATTATCAGAAAATTTTGGATAAAAAATTCTAGGTGAAATCCGTTGGTCTTTCTCATTGTTTATGCATCACATTATAAAGTCATTGCCATTTGGCTATTGGATATAAAAAAAAATGGACAAAGAATCTATAAATAATGGTAACGATATCGTTATGATAAAATTTTGAAAATAAGTTCTAGGTGAAGTCCATAAGTCTTTCTCATTGTTCATCATTATAAAGTCATTTCCATTTGGTTGTTGGAGACAAGAAATAGACGAAGAGCCTATAAATAATGGTAACGATATCGTTATTAGAAAATTTTTGAAACAAAATTCTAAGTGAAATCCGTCGGTCTTTCTCATTGTTTATGCATCATATTATAAAGTCATTGCCATTTGGCTGTTAGATACAAAAAAGAAAACTCAAGTTCTTTCAGAGTCAGAATTCAAGTTCTTCAAGCTTATTTTCCCTAAATTTTCTTTTTTCCACATCATGTTCTTTTAAATATGTTCAACTCATATGCCCTCTTGAATTTCATTTTTCCTTGTCTGTTCAACTTCATCCATAAACACAACAATGATGTCATCCAGGCCTTCATGGTCCAAATCAGTCTTGATTTGCAATCAATGTAACAAATGGGTAAGAATCTAGATTATATTGGATCATGATCTAGGTTCTTGGTCCTTCACCATGGAACCTCATGGCCTGTATGACCACCCAGCCTATATATGATCAATTTATAACCCTCAACACTCACTATCAGATTTGGCACCCTCGATACTCGTTCAAGTTCTATAAGCCTTTGGATTGGTCTTGCTTATGGGTGGGCTGGCCTACATCCTTATGGGCGGGTTGGCCATTTCTGGAAGGAACCACATTTAGGTATGTATATTTGTCTATTTTTGTGTTTGGGTGTGTATGTATCTGTGTTGGACCAGTAACATTTTCTGGTGAACTAGTATCATTGTGAACTTCTCTACTATTTTACTGATACATTCGTACAGTCTTAATAATATGCGATTGATATTTAGTACTTCAATTTAATGTTATCCTGATGCTAGATTATTGTTGTGGGGCCAAAATTCATCATCATCTGCATTCGTCTTTCTCAAAGAACACCAGGCCTGAGGTTTACCATCCATAAGAGAAGGAAGAGCTATTGAGAATCACAAAGCCTTTTTTGTGCACTGGTGGGGCTCGCTATTTGTTCCCTATAGTGTCTCAACATGATTCAAGGAAGACATTTTGTAATTTGTTATGTGAGATGTAAAGCAAACAATTAGCAAGACCACGTGAAGACTTGAACTACACCTAAACTTTACCCCACAGAAAACTCATTAGCAAATGTCTCTTGACCACTCAATCCTTATGATTGATTGATTTTGTATATAAACACACGTACCTATGTTGTGGCTTCATTCAAAAATCATCCTTCTGCTTCTTAAAGCCTGCCTTCCTATCAAAATACCTAAAAATCCTTTTGTTCCCATTTCAGCAAATTATAGTATATCTAATTCCAAGATTGTCAATAAAATTTCACTGATCGCATGCAATTCCAATAATCTTTATATAGGCAGGAATAGCTTTCAGAAAATCTCTAGACAACAGACAAGAATATGAGCATTCACTTTAAGAATATTTTACAAATTAAAAATTAAAAAAACGTCACTCTTTAAGAACATTACAATCCCTTGATATGACAATCGATAACTTGACCATTAGAGGTGACATCAGCCGATACAATGATAATCCTGCCAAAGCCAGTTCAAGAATCAAAATTGGCAAAGATGCAAAATAAAAGATAGAAAAAGATAATCAGTTGCAGCATAAGTACCACAAATATGAAGCTCTAATCAACTGTGTTGATTGAATGCAAGGAGAAAATGTCATATTTCAATGTGACGACACAATTTTTACAAGAAGGTAAGGATTAAGAATGAAAATTAAGCCCAATGATTACAATGAATACAAACTACACTATTTACATGAAAAAAATTTAAGAATGACAACCATTTATATTTCTAGAAAGAAACATGAAAGAAACTGTGATTCAGATCTGAACATCACTAAGGAAGGACGTCCATGGCTGATTTGTATCAAAATAGTTTTTAAAAAATCTGATTTGGGCAGCATAAATCAGCCATATAGATCGCTTAATAACTCCATGAATTTATGACCAACAAGTGTATAATTTAAAGGAGATTCAAGAAGACTATTACCTTGAAGATTTTTAGACTTCAAATCTCTGAAAAAATAGATCCAAAGGGCTGAACTCAGACTTACAATTACCAAACAACTTGCTGGAATTTTCTGCAGTAGAATTGCCTTTGATCTTCTTCTCTATCTCACTTCCAAATCTGATTGGCTAAGATGGTGGGATCTTAATCTAGGTTTCTAGATGGATTTTGAGAACTATTTTCTATGGAAGAAATCTCAGATCTTAATCTCTCTTCAAGGAAGAAGAAGAAGTGGCTGGACGTGTGGGATAGGGGCCTTTCTTGTTATGGACGTCCAAGGGGAAAGCAACCTCCTTTTTATAGAAACTTGGGGAATTGCTTTCCTTAAAAACTATCTCTTCTAATTCTCATAGATGTCCTAAAAGGAAAGTATAATCTAAAGATTTATTTCCTTTTAGAAACACTACAATTAGAAAAGGAAACTAAGGAACATCCCACAAACTTTGGCAATTAGTAATCCTAGTTGCACAACACTTACTAATTTAAGTTTCTAATTCAAAAAGGAAACTTTCTTATAGGAATACTAATCCAAAGAGGAGTCCAACCTTCCAAGTAGAGAGACCTACTCAAAATTGGAAACCTTACCCATGGAAATCCCATTATGGGTCCCACATACTAATGCACACCATGGCCCACAAATAATTTATCTAGAATTAAATTCGAGTGCTGCTATTGGAACACAAAAAATTTCTTTTCTAACACAATTTCTCTCCACACACATTACTAAAATTTAAAAATGAATGTATTTCTTTCCACACACATCAAAAGTTCCTAAACTGCCCTTATATTCATTTCTCTCTTTTTTTCTTCCCACACACATATTCTTCTTCTTCTTCCCAGACACAAATCAAAAGCCACTTCCACTCCACCTACTGGATCATCATTCTCCGGCGATTCTTCGGCGTGCCACCGGCGTTCCTATTCCTCTAGACATCCTTCTCTTCCAAAGGTAAATGGATACTTCCAACATTACCATTTCTTCTTCTTCCCTATCTATTCTTTACCATTCTTTTCCATCTTAGATTACTTATTTTTCCATTAAAACTTGTTATTAGGATAGATTTTAACTCAATGTAAGTTTTGACAGACAATGTTACTGTTTTCTAATAGTTTAGGGTTACATTTCATCATCCATAGTCGCGGTTTTAGGTTCAGAAATCGCGACTGTTCGGCTCTGGTTGACCGAACGGGTTGCAGATGTTCGGACACTAAAGTCCGAACAAATTGGTTTTGTTCGGACCTGAGTGTCCGAACATATTACTTTTGTTCGGACACTCAGGTCCGAACAAAAGTAATATGTTCGGACACTCAGGTCCGAACATATCTAGCAGTCAAATAAAATTTGTTTCTTTCGTATTTTAGAAATGGACCGGCCAAGCTCTTCTCGAGTGCGACCTACTGCTTCAAATAGGAAGCGACGTCAGATAATAGAAGAGGTTGTGGAAGACCCAGAAATATCTGAGGAAGAGGAAGAACAAGAAGAAGAGATGGAAGATCAACAAGCCCCGGGGCCACAAGATAGGTCCTTATTGACCAGCTTTGATACACATACAGCTGGGTATATTTGGATTGGAGAGGTGTGTTTCACTTGTTTGATATGAAAGTTTTTATTTATTTGTTAATTTATTAAATTATATATTAATGGTTGAATGCAGGATCGAGGCCCACTAAAATGTCTAAGTCATGGGCAGAAAGTGCCTTTGTGGCAACTGAATGAGTCTGACAGGTTTAGAGATTTAGTCTCGAGGTCTGGATTGGCTACACTAGTGAATGCATCTTACCGATCCGTCAATAAGATTACTATATCTGGTTTTGTGGAAAGGTGGCAACCTGAGACGAACACCTTTCATATGCCTTTTGGTGAGATGACAATCACCTTAGATGATGTTGCATCTATCCTAGGCATCCCAGTGATTGGGCGGACGGTTTCTTATAATGAAAGAATGTCATATGAAGAAGCTCAAGCACTCCTTGTTGATGCACTAGGAGTAGAACCGGTAGAAGCACATGATGAGTTGATACAAGTGCGGGGCCAATCAGTTAGATTGGAGTGGTTACGGGAAAGGTTTTCCAGTTTGACTGACGGTGATGGGGACGAGATGATAGACTCTGCAGTAAGAGCATACCTTTTGTACTTATTGGGTTGTACCTTGTTTACTGACAAGAGTGGCACACGGGTGCCGATCATTTTCCTTACAAAACTCGTGGATGTAGAGGCCATACGTTCATATGCATGGGGTGCTGCTGCACTAGCTTACTTATACAGGCAGTTGGGGTTAGCAAGCAGGCATGAAGTGAAACAAATAGCCGGCTATTTGACTCTACTAGAAGCTTGGGTGTACGAACACTTCGAAAGTTTGGCTCCGACTCCAAACTTACTCTATCAAGCCATTCAGCCCCGGGTCCATCGTTGGTTCCCTCGTAGAGAGTCTGCTCCTTTACAAAGCATACGAGAGAGAATTGACGTCATGAGTGCTGATCAGGTAATTAACTTGATGTTTCTTTTAAATAGTGTAACTTGATGTTTCTTTTTATTTTCTATTATATACTTTCATATCTTACGATTTGACTAACTACTTTCAGGTGACTTGGGACCCATATCGTGATGTTAGACAATATCATCCTTTCAATGAAGTTGCATACTACTGTGGGTGCATCAAATGTATGGATGTTGTTGAGCCTTATCACCCAGATAGGGTGCTCAGACAGTTTGGGAGAGTTCAGACGATTCCTCCACCGCCATTAGCCCCTATTCGTGCTACGCGAGGTCCTACTGCCCGTGACTATCAAATCGCATATCAATATATCAATCAAGTTTGGGAAGGATGGCCTAATCACCTACTATCTGCATTGAATCGCAGTCAACCAGTTAGGCGTCCTTCAGATTGTGTTCCCGGGTATATGGATTGGTATGCACGAGTATCGTGGAGGATACTACAACACCCAAACTTACATTCTAATTTCGCGCCCCGTCCCGAAGAAAATGAGCCAAGTGGTAGCGGTATGATTGACTATCACCAGCGTAATTCGGATGCACTGATCATACTTGATGAGGTTACCGGAAGAGGTGAAGACCATTGGGTTGAAGACCCGCGGGGATTATATACCCATGTGAATCAGGTGGCACATGTGTTACGGGGACTTTCAATTGAGGATGCTCAACGAACCTTTCGACATCCCCACATGAGTTCACAAACTTACAGTCGCACTAGGACTAGGAGAGGAAGGGACAGTTGAAGAAATGTAACTTTTTGTTATAATTGATGAAAAACAAAAAAACATTGTAATATATTTTTTTCAAGTACTAAGATGGTTATTTTAAGACAATGTTCTTATGTAATTTGAATATGGATGTACTTGCTGTCAAATGTGTTTTAGTTATTTGATGTTATCTTCAATTACTTTGGATAGTGCTTGATTTTTTAAGTACAGGTTGAAATATTTGCATTATATACTGTCAAAGTAGGGTAACAGAACCACCGTTCGGATACACAGGTCCGAACAAAACATTTTTGTTCGGACACTCAGTGCCGAACATATGCATGATGTTCGGAACTTCAGTGCCGAACATATGCATGATGTTCGGTAACTCAGAACCGAACAATATGGTTATGTTCGGCTCTGAGTGTCCGAACGGTATTTCAGTTACGAATTTAACTTCTTTTAATAAGTCTGCATATCAATTAATAAGCACGGCCTCAACCACATTCAACATAAAAAAGCTTATTTTAAAGACACATTCATCAACTACAGAAATGAATAAAAGATTCATACAGAAATAATAAAACCACAATCATCAACTTCATTAACTGATTAAAAGAACATTCTGATACAGAGACATAAAGGAATTGTGTCCAAATACATTCAATCCAAATCAATTGTCTCTGCTATTGATACGTCTGGAGTTACGAGCTCTTTGAATTGAACAATCCGCTCCCTATATGGAGTCTCCCATCCATCCGCACAAGGATAATGGAACTGTTTCCACTTAGTTGCGATAGGCGGAATTGGATGACCAGGTATTAAAAATAGTTGTACAAAATGATTCCCATTAACAAAATCGATTGTTCTATCGGTCCGAGAAGGCATTGGCACCGGCGCAGATCGCAAAGGCAGGAAAGTCAGGCATTGTTCTCTGCTCAAATGATATAACACCAAATTATAACGTGATGCTATGAGATGTCCCATGTCAGGCATAGTCATCCAATAGTCTATCAATGGGTTGTCATCCATGCATGATAATGTTTCAACCAATTCTTCAACTCTTTCCTCCACTCCATATAATTGTCTGTAATGGTCTACATGTGCAAGCAGCTCTTGTAATAAATCTCTTCTGACTTGTCTCCATTCATCCTCGGGTAGGCCTAACAATCCAGCGATTGCTCTGAATCCACAATTACCATCAGCTGCAACATCCTTTACAACCTTAATGTAAGGTCTCAACCCCACGGGAAATGAGTCCACATAATTACTGATGTTCTTTGACCTTGTACGAATCGCCCTTATCTTCTCGTTTCTCTTTGGTTTGAATTCCAATTGTCCTTTTTTTTTAACATCTTTCACTGCAACTGATTTAGGCGAGTAGCTATCCTGTGCAGACGGCACCAATTCAAAAGCGCTTGGATCTCGTCGAGTTGATGTGTCAGCTTTCATACTTGGTCTACCTCTTGTTCTTGAAATCACCTCGGGTTCAATCAAATGAGTGCTCTCTGGCATAGATAGCTCCCGTATCTTCTTCAGAAGTTGCAATTTTCTAGTGGAATCATACTCATTGAACCGTTTTTCAAGTAACTCCAAATCTGCCTTCAAATCCAAACTCATAGAAGAACTCGTCATCGACGAAGTAGTTGGCAACATATCAAGCTTCTTCCAATGCTCATGTACACAGCTTAGAGGAATAGGCCGCCCTTGACTGATATATTCTGCAATCTCATGCGCACAGGGTAATCCATGTGTGCGTCGAATAACACAACCACACGCACTGGCGTCAATTCCAACTACTGTAGCTCTCTTGGTTTCTGTTAAAATTTTATCAAGTGCATTTTTAGAAACATTACCACGAAGATCTTTGTATTCTGCCGGCTTGAAATTATGTTGCACAACTGTCTTACTTTTCTCAAATGATGCTTTGATATTGGTATGCTGCAACTCAAGCAAATTATGGATTTTAGACCAAACTGCTTCAAAATTTCCTTGACTTGAACCAAGCTGTCTTTTGAGTTGTGCATGTGAACTCTCGGCCCTGCATTGGATTATTAAGAGGTTAGTGTTATTAATTAATAAGCATAAATCAAAACAAGTAATTTTTTTAAAAATTACCTGTTCGAGGTAGTATTCCCAAAATGGACACATTTGTCCGTCCATGCGGAGACAAATCTCTCTTTGTAAGCATCCAACCAACTACCTTTGACGTAATTGAGTGCATCAGGGTACGTGCTGAATTCATTATTTAGCTTACTGAGTTGTTCACCAAACTCATCTTCTGTGGATGAAGACACCAACATATTCCAGCTCAAAATAAACCTGTCCCATTTTTCTTTCGTTTCGAACAACTTCTTGCATCTCGCCAATACGTTTCTATTAATGTGCCATTTGCATAATAAATGAGTAGCACCAGGGAATATTCTGTTAATGGCGTTCATGAGTGACAATTCTCTATCCGTCACAATGACATCAGGAAGAATACCATCGCCAATAATAGAACGCAACACACCTAGTGCCCATGCATAATTTTCTTCACGTTCAGCATGAAGGTATGCAAAGCATACTGAAAAAGTCATGTCTGTGGATGTGACTCCAACAATCTCCAGAAGAGGCATGCGATAACGATTGGTCTTGTAAGTACAGTCCATTATCAAGACATGTGGAAATGCACGCAACAAATCTATACTTTTTGGGTGCGTCCAAAACAAGTCAGTTACAATCTCGCTATCCTCACAATTCTTATGCCATTCTATGTAATCATGCTCTGCCAACTTACCAAGTAGTTGTTGCATCTGACTTCTTCCACCCCGCTCATTAACTTTATATCTGTAGCGTGCATTGTATATGGTCTTCATTGTGGTTACGTTTAATTCACTTCTTTGTCTCAACGTAACCAAAATTTCTTTTGGTCTAACCATGCTCTTCGACATGTCAACCAGCAACTTTGTTTCCTCCTCTGATAATCTTCCTGCAAATGAATGCCCTTCTAAATATTCCGCTGCCGAATGGTTATGCACACCACATATAACCTCCAACATCCAATCATCATTTGAGTCTAACTTTTTACCCTTTAGTGCGAAAGGACATCCACATTTCTTTGAACCAGTTTGTTTGATCCTCTTTCGCTTTTGGCACTCTTCTTGTTTATATTGTCCATTTCTCTCGCAAGCAAGGAGTACTCTCGCTTTGACACCCACCCGAGCAGCATTTGAAACCTTTATCACGATAACAAACCCATTTTTCCTTCCTACTCCACGAGCCCAACTGATCAACGAATCGCGGCTGTGAAATATCTACAATAAATAAACAAATTAAATACGAATTTAGTAATAAGTAAATGTAACTTGAATAATAAATCCTACATATGTTGGTCTTACCTCGTGAGTTATAAACTCACTGGTATAATCCATGACAAAGTCCGATCCAACCTGACTTTCTTGCGTAGAGACCTGCATAATATATTAATTAAATATCAGTGTCCGGATATTTAATTCCGAACATATAGCATCTGTTCGGAATCTCAGGACCGAACATATGCTATATGTTCGGAAGTTTACGACCGAACATATAGCTTATGTTCGGTTGTATAGATCCGAACATATGTCATATGTTCGGTCCTGTACGTCCGAACATATGCTATATGTTCGGTTCTGAAATACCGTACATATCGCGATGTTCTAAGTTGCAGGCGAGATGATGAAATTACAAAATATACAAAAATGAAAAAAAATATCAATGAAAAATACCTTTCCACTGCTGCTTTGATTAAAAGGCACCATTTGATTGTTGCTTTCATCCATCTCTTCCTTCATTGCACAATCAAATGGAGGAATGTGAGTGAAAGATGAGTTGCAAAGGAAAATGAAGGAAGTGGAGATTGAGATAGAATGCCCAGAAAAATTAAAATGCAAGTGAGATAGAATGCCCAAGGAAGATGGAGGAAGTGGAGAGTGAGAAGTGTAGAGTGAGTTGGGAGAAGGGAAGAAGAATGGAGATTGTGTGAGAAAAGAAAATTTGGTTTGAGTTTTTGTTGGAGAATGGCTACTTTAGTCATTTCATAAAGGGGTATAAATGTAATATGAAAAAACAAAAAATCCTTGTGTTAGAAAAGAAATTTTTTGTGTGCCAATAGCAGCACTCTTAAATTCATGTATGGCATCAAAGGCCTATTTGAATTTAAACTCAAAATTATTTTTTCACTAAAATAATTCAACCATATGTCATCTAAACATTTTAGGAAACCATGCCAATCTTGGAAAGTGACTAGAGAAGGGACCAAAAGACATATTTGCCATTGGCTCCCAAAATGACCAAAATGTCCATGCTAAACCCATAGCAATATTAGGACCATTTTAACCTTAACTCATTCCACTAAAGAGTTATGGTTGTACTCCAGGGACAAATATATAATATAATAAGCTCGTCAGAAAATGACAGTTGTCTTCGACCTACTAAGTGTAATGACCTGAATGCCCCTCTATGTAACATCCATAATCAAGTCAGGTTATCAGATGTACTATCAACCTTCTTGATTACATCTAAACCTTAGAACTTCATATCCTTAACTTAATCATCATCCGGATATCATTCTCTTGGTCCAGGGAGCGACCCACAAGTTCAATATCCATATGGAACATCCATATACTAAGATCTTAGATTTTGATGATCAATCGGATAATTCTAAGGGGACGATCATTCCATCATTAGATGGCATAGATTCTTTATTACATCTGCACGTCCCAACTGATCAAGTCCGAGTACCCAAAACACAGAGCTGTTGACCCATGAAAAGAATCTCACCCATAGTGAATTAAAGCATAAGAACTTGACTTCGTCAGTTCATCCACAAATGCTCAAGATTAAGAGCACTGGTCACTCAGTAGCATGAGGTGACTTGATCTCTCTCAGTGATAGTACTATTTTAGAGATCACACCTACAATGGTCTTGTTTAATGCATTGCATATGCACTAATGAGATAAATCCGGGAATGTCCTCCCATGACTTAGGTAAGTCACCCTGAATACAGGAGAGTCTCTCATTATAACTTATACCAAGATGAAGTGCCCAACTCCATCTTTCAGTCATGAACAATTTTATTGTTTCTAGTGTCCATGAGTCAGACCTATCTGTGTGTAGCCACTACACACCTATTTCATTTACTTGAAACAATGGGCCTTACACAACCATACATATATACATGTTTAAAGAGAAAAGAGTCATTCCATTAAATTACCAGAAAATATCCATTAAATAACCAGTAAATATCCAGTAACAAAAGATGAGAGTGCAGCTAGTGGGCTTTAGGGCATACACCAATCCCAACAAACTCCCACTTGCACTAAAGATCACTACTTCCTAACCTAACACCCATAGACTCAACATGAGAAGTAAATACTTTCTCAGTAAGAGTCTTAGTGAATGGGTCAGCTAAGTTATTCGCTGAAGCAATATGCTCCACCACTATTTCTCCATCCTGAATGAATTCCCGGATCAAGTGGTACTTTCTCTGAATGTGCTTGCCTTTCTTGTGATTCCTGGGCTCTTTGCACCGTGCTACAGCACCAGTGTTATCGCAGTACATGACAATCGGTTTTTGTACTGCAGGAACAACTCCCAATTCCAATAGGAATTTTCTGAGCCATACTGCTTCCTTCGCAGCTTCCGATGCCTCCACATACTCTGCTTCCATGGTAGAATCAGCAGTATAGGATTGCTTGACACTTCTCCATGATATAGCCCCTCCTGACAGAGTAAAGACGTATCCTGAAGTAGACTTTCTGGCATCACTATCAGATTGAAAATCAGAGTCTGTATACGCCAAAGGCGTTAGATCATCTGCTCGAAAGGTTAGCATATAATCTTTCTTTCTCCGAAGATACTTGAATATATGCTTAACAGCTGTCTAATGCATGGGTCCAGGGTTTGACTGATATCTGCTAACCATGCCAACGGCAAAGCAAATATCTGGTCTAGTACATAACATAGCATACATGAGGCTTCCAACAGCGGATGCATATGGAACTCTCCTCATGCTCTCCATCTCTTCAGATGTCTTTGGACATTGATCTCGAGACAGTGGTACTCCATGTCTAGAAGGTAGCAAGCCAATCTTGGAGTCATGCATGTTAAACTTGACCAATATCTTCTCAATATATGAAGATTGGGATAAGGCTAACATCTTATTCTTGCGATCACGCAAAAGCTTGATCCCTAAGATATAGCTGGCCTCACCCAAATCCTTCATCTGGAATTGAGAGGATAACCAAACCTTTGTGGATGACAATTTACCTACATCATTTCCAACGAGCAATATGTCATCTACATACAGAACCAAAAAATGCAACTGCTTTTCCACTTCCTTTCTTATACACACATGGTTTATCAATGTTTTGATCAAAGTCAAAAGATTTGACTGCCTGATTAAACTTGATGTTCCATGCTCTAGATGCTTGCTTAAGTCCATAAATGGACTTCTTAAATTTACAAACCATGTTATCTTGGCCACTAGCAATGAAGCCCTCTGGTTGCATCATATAGATGCATTCGTCAAGACTTCCATTAAGAAAAGCTGTCTTGACATCCATCTGCCATATCTCGTAGTCATAATGACATGCGATGGCCAAGAGAATCCTTATGGACTTAAGCATAGCCACTGGTGAAAAGGTTTCCTCATAATCGATACCCTCTTTCTGAGTATATCCTTTCGCCACCAGTCTTGCTTTGAAGGTTTCCACCTTCCCATCCACTCCTCTCTTCCTCTTGTAGATCCACTTGCACCCTATGGGTTTAATCCCTTCAGGTGCATCTACAAGTTTCCAGACTTGATTGGAATACAAAGAATCCATTTCAGATTTCATTGCTTGCTGCCACATGTCAGCATCTATATCCGTTATTGCTTCATCATAACTAGTAGGATCCTCAACCAGATCTTCAGAGTCTGTCTTAAAAGACACTCCTAGATATCTTTCTGGCTGTCTAGAAATTCTCCCACTACGACGAGGCTCCGGAGTGTTAAAAGGAATATCCTGTTCATCTACCGCCTCAGGACCTGGTACAGATGTTATAGGAGATCCCGGAAGAATCTCCTCAAGGGTTTTTTTACAACTAAGCTCTTGGTACATCATATAATCATCCTCCAAGTATCTAGCATGAGTGCTGATAAGCACTTTTTGCTCCTTTGGATGATAAAAGATGCCACCTCTCGTTCCCTTAGGATGCGCAATGAAGTAGCACATTTCCGATTTGGGTTCCAGCTTGGTAGCTTTATCATTCAGTACATAGGCCGGACAACCCCAAATGTGGATATGTCTTAAACTGGGTTTTCGACCTGTCCACATTTCTTGCGGTGTCCTAGGTACTGATTTAGAAGGTACCAGATTCAAAATGAATGCTGCTGCTTCTAGGACATATCCCCAAAAGGATATAGATAGGGTTGCATGACTCATCATGGACCTTACCATATCAAGAAGGGTACGATTTCTTCTCTCCGCTACACCATTTTGCTGGGGTGTACCCGGTGCAGACAACTGAGACACAATCCCATGTTGTGTGAGGTACTCTTTGAACTCACCCAGGAGGTACTCGCCACCTCGATCAGATCGAAGGGCTTTGATATGTTTCCCTAGTTGTAACTCCGCCTCAGCCTTGAATTGCTTGAATTTATCAAACGTCTCAGACTTGCGTCGCATTAAGTACACATATCCATAGCTAGAGTAATCATCAGTGAAGGTGATGTAATACTCATACCCTCCTCGAGCCGGTTTGTTCATAGGACCACACACATCAGTGTGAATCAATTCTAATAACTCTTTTGACCTTAGTCCCTTTCCAGAGAATGACCTTTTGGTCATCTTTCCCTTGAGACAGGATTCGCACTGAGGAAAAGGTTCGAAATCTAATGAGCTCAAAGGCCCATCTTCTACCAACTTCTGAATCCGTTTTAGGTTAATGTGACCCAAACGTAAGTGCCAAAGATATGTGTCATTGATTGGAGATACCTTCCTTTTAAGGGAAGTTGAGTTTTCTTGTTGTACATTATGCAGTGTGGGAGCAATAGGATATATATAAAATAAGTTGTCATGCATTCTACTGGAACATATAATATTTCCATCTCTACTGATATCAACACCAGAATGGAAGGAAACTGAATAATTAAATCCAATGAGTCTGGAAACTGAAATTAAATTCTTCCTCATGTCCGGAACATAGAAAACATTATTTAAAACTAATATCCTATCACAAGGAAAATGTAAGGAAACAACTCCTACTGTAACTGCCCAAACTTTAGCTCCAGTTCCAACTCTAAAGGCAAACTCTCCTTTTTCAATCTTCTGCATTATCTGAAACCCCTGCAATGAATTGCAGATATGATTAGTGGCTCCCGAATCTACTATCCATGAATCAGTAGAATCAACCACCAGACCAGTTTCAATGTAGTAGGAAAAAGAAGTACCTTTCTTAATTGAGGCTAGCAACTTGGGACAATCTTTCTTCCAATGACCTTTGAGGCCACACTTGAAGCATTTCACTTTGGGCTTTCCATCTGTACCCTTGTCCTTCTTTTTACCAGTATTGTCCTATTTATGTCCTTTTCCCTTATTCTGCTTCTTCTTGAACTTCTTCCCTTTCGGATTTAGTTTAGAGGAAGACTGGAAAAAGTGAGCTTGGGCTTTGGGCTTCATGATAGACTCCGCCGCCTGGAGTTCTTTCATTAACTCAGATAGAGTCATGTCCATCTTGCTCATATTGAAATTGAGCTTGAACTGATTGAAAGAGTCCGGCAGAGTTTCGAGAATCATATCAGTTTGACTCTCTGCATCAATCTCAGCCCCTAGAATCTTAGCTACATTGAAACAATCCATCAGCTTGAGCATATGCTCTCTGACAGGTGTTCCCTCAACCATCCTAGTATTCATGATAGTCCTTATAGCAGCTTGCCTAGCTGGCCTGCTTTTGTCTGCGAACATCTCAGACAAGGACATCATGATTTCATAGGCTGTGTCCATATGCTCGTGCTGTGTTTGCAACACATTGGACATGGAAGCAAGCATATAGCATTTAGCCATGCTATTCGCTTTCTTCCATTTCCTCTCAGCCTCTAACTGGTCATCAGTAGAATTAGCATCAATATCAGGACAGGTTTCCAATAAGACATACTTGTACTCCTCAGCAGTGAGTACTATATCAAGATTTCTCTTCCAATCTACGTAGTTAGGTCCAGTCAGTTTGTTCTCATGAAGAATGCACATCAACGGACTAAAAGAATCTTTACCCATCTCTCTCTGGATATGAAACAGTTTATAATTTGACAGGCAGTATATATGTAATATGCATATGGTGCTTGTTATAAAAGGAAAAACAAAGCACAAAACTTTTTACATTATTTAACCCCAATCATAATGTAGCAGTGTTTCAACCTCCTCATAGACCCTCCATCGAAGGGATGGCCGAGCCTACAGTCACGTTGAATTAAGGCATGCTTATTTGGATTATCACTATCTGGATACACATATCCAGTGGTAGTCCAACCACTGATTGGTTTGGCCTCATATGACAAATAACCCTTAACTCCTAGGGAGAGGTCATTACCGTCTTATGTCAAGTGTATAACCATCTCTTATGAAATTTCCCAGAATGTCTATGACTTGAGTCCTCCGAAGGGAATTGACTTTTATCCATTCTAGAAGTGAACTTTAGTAAAGAGCTCCACCGAAGGGATGGCCGCTCCCACCAACACTTCATTGACATTCTATAGAAGTGATCTTTAGTAAAGAACTCCACCGAAGGGATGGCCGCTCCTACTAACACCTCATTACTAATATTCACATTAGTTCACCCATTAACCCATCAAAGCGGTCTTTAGTAAAGAACTCCACCGAAGGGGTGGCCGCTCCTACTAACACCTTAATGAGATAATATGAACCGAAAATGGAAGGCCGTGGGGTCTTTCCAAAAACCCCTCTCCCACTTGATTATTTATCACTAGGGTTTATACTTTTTGACCTTTACATTGTTTACTCAAAAACTCTTTTAAATCTAGCAAACTTGGTTAATTAAATTTATGACTCAATGATTTAAGTCATCTTAAAAATAAATAACATTTGCTTTAAAATATTTGAGCAAATCCCTTTAAAGAATAAAAAACCTAACTTGGGTTATGGGAACCCATAGGTAGCATCTAATTAGATTTTAGTTTAGCCTCTTTTGGAGACCAAGGGTACCAAGATAAACTAAACCCTATCCAATTTTAAACCTTAGACAAAATAGAAGGTGCTGGTCTAAGTTCTGTTTAAAACAATTTGCCAAACTAAAAACAATCTAATATAAAAAGATGCCAATTTTAGAACGTAATGGTGGCCATGTTTCTAGGTGACAATTATAGCAATTACATAAAGCATTCATCGATGCATTCCATATATAAGAGCAAATAAAGTATGCAATCCTTGATGGCTTCCTGCTCTTCGGACTTCTAATCCTTATCGAACTAGGACATCAAAAATAGATCTCATCTTGCACCAAGAAGTCTTGTCTCCTCCACCACTTAAGAATCCGGTTACTTGCAACCTATCTTGCTTGAAACTTTCTTCTTCTTGCTTGTTCTTATAAATTAAATTTATACAAGCAAACCCATAAAAACAAAAACCCCAAATTACATTGGAGATACCTATGCTTTTTAAGAAAGCTTACATCAAGACTAGTTGGAATAAAAGTAAAGAAAGAATTACAACTTCCTATGATTGCTAAACGCGCAATCGTACACTTTCCAACTAATTAAAAAACATCCAAATCCACATAACAATCATGCGAACCATCAAGGATGCAATATATGGCTGCAAACAAAGAGGTTAGTGCATGCAAAATTCTATGTACATCATTAAACAAATCTGGAAAATAAATTCCAGCATTGTTAATGAAACTTGCACACAACATGCATCTAAACATAACTTTAGTAGGGTGCCACCATGCCCATAATCAATCTAGGATTAATTAAAAACAACATGGGATCATGATTTCACATGGAGTGGCTCTGATACCACTGAAAGAAACTGTGATTCAGATCTGAACATCACTAAGCAAGGACATCCATGGCTGATTTCTATCAAGACAGATTTTAAAAAATCTGATTTGGGCAGCATAAATCAGCCATATAGATCGCTTAATAACTCCATGAATTCATGACCAACAAGTGTATAATTTAAAGGAGATTCAAGAAGACTATTACCTTGAAGATTTGTAGACTTCAAATCTCTGAAAAAATAGATCCAAAGGGCTGAACTCAGACTTGCAATTACCAAACAACTTGCTGGAATTTTCTGCAGTAGAATTGCCTTTGATCTTCTTCTCTATCTCACTTCCAAATCTGATTGGCTAAGATGGTGGGATCTTAATCTAGGTTTCTAGATGGATTTTGAGAACTATTTTCTATGGAAAAAATCTCAGATCTTAATCTCTCTTCAAGGAAGAAGAAGAAGTGGCTGGACGTGTGGGATAGGGGCCTTTCTTGTTATGGACGTCCAAGGGGAAAGCAACCTCCTTTTTATAGAAACTTGGGGAATTGCTTTCCTTAAAAACTATCTCTTCTAATTCTCATAGATGTCCTAAAAGGAAAGTATAATCTAAAGATTTATTTCCTTTTAGAAACACTACAATTAGAAAAGGAAACTAAGGAACATCCCACAAACTTTGGCAATTAGTAATCCTAGTTGCACAACACTTACTAATTTAAGTTTCTAATTCAAAAAGGAAACTTTCTTATAGGAATACTAATCCAAAGAGGAGTCCAACCTTCCAAGTAGAGAGACCTACTCAAAATTGAAAACCTTACCCATGGAAATCCCATTATGGACGTCCCACATACTAATGCACACCATGGCCCACAAATAATTTATCTAGAATTAAATTCATGTATGCCATCAAAGGCTTATTTGAATTTAAACTCAAAATTATTTTTCCACTAAAATAATTCAACCATATGTCATCTAAACATTTTAGGAAACCATGCCAATCTTGGAAAGTGATTAGAGAAGGGACCAAAAGACATATTTGCCCTTGGCTCCCAAAATGACCAATATGTCCATGCTAAACCCATAGCAATATTAAGACCATTTTAACCTTAACTCATTCCACTAAAGAGTTATGGTTGTACTCCAGGGACAAATATATAATATAATAAGCTCGTCAGAAAATGACAGTTGTCTTCGACCTACTAAGTGTAATGACCTGAATGCCCCTCTATGTAACATCCATAATCAAGTCAGGTTATCAGATGTACTATCAACCTTCTTGATTACATCTAAACCTTAGAACTTCATATCCTTAACTTAATCATCATCCGGATATCATTCTCTAGGTCCAGGGAGCGACCCACAAGTTCAATATCCATATGGAACATCCATATACTAAGATCTTAGATTTTGATGATCAATCGGATAATTCTAAGGGGACGATCATTCCATCATTAGATAGCATAGATTCTTTATTGCATCTGCACGTCCCAACTGATCAAGTCCGAGTACCCAAAACACAGAGCTGTTGACCGATGAAAAGAATCTCACCCATAGTGAATTAAAGCATAAGAACTTGACTTCGTCAGCTCATCCACAAATGCTCAAGATTAAGAGCACTGGTCACTCAGTAGCATGAGGTGACTTGATCTCTCTCAGTGATAGTACTATGTTAGAGATCACACCTACAATGGTCCTGTTCAATGCATTCCATATGCACTAATGAGATAAATCCGGGAATGTCCTCCCATGACTTAGGTAAGTCACCCTGAATACAGGAGAGTCTCTCACTATAACTTATACCAAGATGAAGTGCCCAACTCCATCTTTCAGTCATGAACAATTTTATTGTTTCTAGTGTCCATGAGTCAGACCTATCTGTGTGTAGCCACTACACACCTAATTCATTTACTAGAAACAATGGGCCTTACACAATCATACATATATACATGTTTAAAGAGAAAAGAGTCATTCCATTCAATAACCAAAAAATATCCATTAAATAACCAGTAAATATCCAGTAACAAAAGATGAGAGTGCAGCTAGTGGGCTTTAGGGCATACACCAATCCCAACAAAACACACCTAAGTAAAGATGAAAAACCTCATAACCATGGTCATGCCCAACCAGTTACTTTTTTTGTATGTTTTTTGTGGAAGAGATGTTTCCTTCAAAAAATAAGTTTCCTTGAAAACATACAGTAAAGAGAAAAATAGAGCATAACTTCACTTCGAAATGGAATTGAGAACGATCATTCCTAGGAGTTGTGAAATGAGAACGATCACGCCTAGCATATATATTGGTATTTCAACATGCTAAGCTTATATAAATATAAGGAAATATTCTCAAGGATAGAGTCCCCATGTATTAGAGGTGAATAACATGAAGCTAGGCCCTAGAAATGCATTGTTTTGGCAATCTCATTATTAGATTAAATTATGGGCAAATTATAGTAATAATAATGAGTTAAAACAACATCTTAAAGGCCCTCTTTGTGATGTAAGGCCTCACCTAGAATGCAATGAAGGAAATGAGAACTGTTGGACACCTTCCCATATCTAGCATTTAATTATTGATTGAAGGTTGTTGAGATTGAGCTGTGAATGAATGCCACGACAAGTAATCTCGCCATCATTTTTCTTAGACATATCTTCAAGTGCCTCAAACATGATTGCAAAATAAAAGGTGAGATGCAACTAAAGTCATAGCCATGTCAAATAAAGTTCCTTTTGCTATGACAAAATTCTATGAATGAAGGTGAAATAATTCGGACCTTGGTATAGACATAGCCATTTGAGCTTCATTGAGGACACTCATGCCAGTTTGTTATCTTGCTTACTCTTGGTCACACTTCTTCATTTGAGGTACCAAGTATCCTACATCAGAATTGGTTAATGATCAGAATCAAAATGGGAACAGAGTGAGTAGAGAGAGAGAGAGAGAGGAGAGAGAGAGAGAGAGAGAGAGAGAGAGAGAGAGAGAGAGAGAGAGAACTCTCTTGGGTCATCCTAGCCATCTAGTTTTTGGACTATAAGAGACAGTGCTTGTACAAAAGATCAAGAATTGCATTGATTGTATAATTTCTCTTGTTCTATTATCTAAATCAAACAACTGGATAATTTCTAAGTTGTCATCTTCATAATCATCAAAGGTCCCACCAAATGCGTGGCTTTAATGTAGATCAACACAAAATATAAATAAGAAGATCCACTGCATGGGTAACATCATATTGATCAAACAATAGTAAATTCTTAACTAGTTAATGGTCATCAAACGGACAACTAGAAAATACAAACAGTCCATGATAAAATTCAAGGGGCAAAGTTTCTTTATCAAGATTAAAGATCCAATTGCATAGGCATCCCTGTTTAAGGTACATCCAAAAGCACTCTGCTTATTGATCAGAGTTTTTAGCACACTTTGGAACAACACCCTCCCCACCTCTCCACCCCCAACCAAAAAAAAATAAAAACCCTAGAACCTTTTGGTCAATGACTGGGATTTCCATTAACCTAAACAAAATCTAATCCAAAGTGGAATATGGCTAATACTTTACAATCTGAAATCCTATTGGTGAACACAGGCGAGAGAGTAATACCACTAGCTATCTAATTGAATGGATCAGAACATGCAAGGTGTCCAACGAGAATGATAATTTACTGAATTTGACACAAGTCTTTGGGTTATTGTTTATTTACTCCCAAAAGCAATAGTAGAAAAAAATACCTTACTATGAGCTCAAATGTGCATTCTCCTACCACATAAACATTAAAGGCCATACCTTGGCCAAGGCATGGGAAGCCAAAGCCAAAAACATATTATACATCACTCGTTGGTGCCTTTTTCTTAGATAATATCATTCTAACTTCTTAACAAGACATGACCTGCAAAAAATTGTCAAACCAATAATGGAAAATATCCCTAAGGATTTCTAATTTGTTGTGTAGTATATGCATAGCTACTGAACCACAGTTTTCTACATTATTAAAATTGATCCAATTACAAACATATCTTTATTATCAAGAACATTTCAAGTTTTCTTTCCCCCATGAACTAAAACTTGATCGTCTATTTGCATCATGTATTAACTGATCTAAAAAACAACCTAATTTGGAAAATAAACGGTGATATTCATCAAATTCATATTTGGTTAAAGGTTGATAGAGGGCATATGAGAATACCAATTACCACCACTAACCCAGGATCTGGATCAATTGTGATTGTCAGTAAATCCCACCAGGTCCTACTTAGGCCATGTTTATTTGCATAAGATGCTAGAGATTAATTAGAAACTAAAATTTTGGGGGATCTTGAAACCTAAAGAGATTCTATGCATACAAGATTAGGAAAATAGTCAGACTGGAACTCCTATAACAACTAAGATAGTTGAAACCGTTTGCATTTGTCTTTCAAAATCAACTAGAATTGACATTAATGAAAGAATTTTAGCTCAATCTAAAATGAAAACTTGAAATTTATCAATTACAACCGCAGCATGTGAAAATCTTAAAGGTATTCTAGAATTAGATCTTGAAGGAGAAAATTGAAGAAACTGGTTTAGAACTAGTTCCTAACAAACAATTACAAATCCAACACCAGAAGCAAAAATCCTAGTATAAAAATAGAGAGTCGTAGATCCATAAAAGCTTACCGATTTCCACCCTTAACTCATTACAGATCAAAATAGAAAGAGAACGAGAAAGGCTTCAGTGATTTTGAATCGAAGAAGAGAAAGCAAATCAGCACCAAAAAACCGCACCCTCTACATCTTCCTCCCAGCAACAGAGAGCATGAAAGGGTTCTAGTGTTGGGAGAGAGGAGCTCGACTGCTTAGTAACGGTGATAAGAGATGGTGATGGGGAGAGAGACTGAGAGGGAGATGCTTGTGAGAGAGAAGGAGTTGAGAGATGGCGAGTGTTGATACCAAAAATGTCACTTTGCCTCTGCAAGATCCAAAAAGTTACATGGAGTCGCAACCTGCCATAAATAGGCAATGCTACTTCCAAAAAATCAAATCTTGTCAAAATCAAACAAAAACTGCAAGATCCTTCAAGACAGCCAAAAGAGGAGTACACAAGAAGTTTCGGGCCATTTCAAAATCATTTGGCCTAACTTCGCTTCTCCGGCAGCTGAAAAGGAGCTCCCAGCGGTGAAAGCATCTGAGACACCAAATCTTCGATCAGAGCCTATGGATGGTATCAAAATACATCCAAAAGGCTCCACGTCAAGTTCCGATCCAAACTGGCAACGTTTGACCCTACATCAACCCTCGAACAGCTAAATCAAGCCTCTCGGCGACGAGAATCACCGAGGCTATCACTCATCAGATAGAGCATATGGACGGCTTCAAAATGCTTACAAAGGGCTACACGTCAAATTTCATGTCATTTCGACAACATTTGACCAGACTTTGACGCTCGGAAGCCAAATCAGGCCTCTCGGCGGCGAAGCTCCCCGGGACTATGGTTTCCAAGACAGAGCCTATGGATCATCTTAAAATGACTCCAATAGGTTCCCTATCAAATTTTAAGTCAATCGGACATCGGTTGACCGCACATCAAGCTGCGACATCTTCATCGCGATAAAAATAAATCTACTAATGATAGGACCCCAAACGACTTCAAAACTCAAACAACAGCCTATGGTTGGTCTTATTTATTGCTCAAAAGGCTTCACCCCAAATTTCAGGTCATTCCGACATCGTTTGACCCAATTTCAGCTTCTGATGGAAAATCGGCAGCTGTGCGCGACAAAGTCTTCGGCTTTCCTGGAAAATTGGAAACTTTGCACTAAAAAATGCAAGGATTCTCATCAAGTTTTCTACAGGGAAATCAGGCCAATAAATGATAAAAAAATGTCAAGAAAAAACACAGAAGAAAAAAGAATCGAAAAACATAAAAAACGGAAGCAAACGAGACAAAAGGGGGGAAAACCCCCCCAAGGTCGCAGGCCCCTGCGACCTTGACCCATGGTCGCCGGCGACCATGGAGCCCGGGATCACCGGGAGGGCCCCGGAAGCCCCGTTTTTCATCATTTTTCGCGATTCGAAGCATCCGACTCCTGGGATTTTCCAAAATTCATACTTTTGAGACACCAAATTATTTGACATCCGTCAAAATCACGGGTCAATCATCAAGAGTGTCAAGATCAACATTGATCGCCAACCGGTCAACCAAAAAAGTATGCTTTCTACCCGGCCGATCGAGAAATCGACAGGACAGATGGCACCGATCCGTTGTTGGCAACCAATACCTGAAGTTACATGGTCATCCGATGTCGATCTACATGAAGATCCATCGATGATCATCGCCAGAAGAATCCCAAAAGACGCGGCACGGCTAGCGACTCTTCAACTGCTCGGCGACCACTTAATGCGATTAATTGACTAGCTTTATTGCAGTCATTAACTCATTTCTTTGGACAGCCCAATCAGAAGCAAGCAAATGGGAGTTACAAGTCAAGAGATTCATGACATTTAAACCATGAAACTCCTCACATCATGGCGATTAAAGGCGATTAAATGCCCTCAATCTCCACCGGCTAGTCAAAAGCCAAGAAAAAGGAGTTACAAAATAAAGGAATTAAACCCTGTAACTCCTCCCATTATGTGGCTTAATGACAATAAAAGCCCATAAACTCTCCTAAATGGCTACCAAGAGCCTATAAATAGGAGAGCACTCCAAAGGAATCTAGATCGAAAAAACAAGACAAATCCCAGATCAGAAAAAAGCACAGAAATCCAGAGAAAGAAAGAGAGAAAACTCTGCGAAAGTTCTGCACCGGCCACCACTACAAGGTGACAAAAGTCCCTTGGGGGGTACCCCCCCCCCCAAGGTCCTTGCCTTCTCCTTCTGCCTCCAATGGCTTAGACGTGGCTTTTCAGCCCGTCTACTTAGTTTTTTATTGGACATAGGACCTCCTTTTGGTCTTTGTCCTCTAAAAACCTGAGGTTATAGCCAAGCCAAGCTAATCAAGAGCATCCTCTGTTTTCATCTGCATGGATGATGGCGAAGTCCACATATGGCTTACGACCGTCAATCTAAACGAGTCCCCCACAATCTCCTGAGAAGTTAGATCCTCCTTTTCTTGCTTTTCATTGTAGTTTGTATTTTTCTAAAAGAGAAAAAAATCACAACTCTTGTCTTTCATTATTGATAAGAATTGTAAATCGGCTATAAACGCCAAAATCGGCTATAAATGCCAAAAAAATCGCCTTTCACGGCAAATCAAGAAAAATGTCTCTTTTCTTAAATATATGTGCAATGGAAAACTTGAAAGAAGTTGATTTTCGTTTTACTTGCGAAGTTTGATCTCCGGATCACCACTTGTAATTCCAAGTAAAATAGAAAATCTGGCACACCCACACAAAAAAATGTTGATGCACGCCTTTGCCCCCCGGTTATGAAAGGGTCGGACCCAAACGGACTCCCACGTCCGCCGACCTCGGTAGAACCGAGCAATGAATGCGCTGTCCATCAAGCTGGCACACCCAGTGGGATACGTTCATTTGAGAACACGATGCTAGAAATGAAATATTTGCATATCATATCTTTTGCTCTATGCTTATACTTCTTTTCTCGATTCCTTGGCTACTTTCTAATTGGTGGCCTATGTTGAATTCCGCATCTAAAAAAAATGAGATGAGATTTTTTGGAAATTTCTAATTCTTCGAATTTATTTCCACTCTTTCTCTTTTCAAAAAAAATAAACAAAAAAATAAGATTTCTCATTTTGGATTCAAAATTGAGAAACCTTGATCATTTCCTATCGTTCATCATGTTTGCAGAAATGTTGAGCCTGTTCGACTAAGGTTTTGGGCCATCGTTTCTCTTCGATGAGTTCATTAAAGTTCTAAAAAAAAAAAATTTTTAAAAATCAAAATTTTCAGTTTGGATTCAAAATTGAGAAACCTTGATCCTTTCCTATCGTTCATCGTGCTTGCAGAAATGTTGAGCCTGTTCGACTAAGGTTTTGGGCCATCGTTTCTCTTCGATGAGTTCATTAAAGATCTAAAATAAAAAAAAAGAACTCAGATTTTTCAGTTTGGATTCAAAATTGAGAAACCTTGATCCTTTCGTATCGTTCATCGTGCTTGCAGAAATGTTGAGCCTGTTCGACTAAGGTTTTGGGCCATCGTTTCTTTTCGATGAGTTCATTAATGATCTAAACAAAAAACAAAAAAAAAAAGATTTAAAAAAAAATTCTTCAAAAAAAAAACACAAAAAATCAGATTTTTCAGTTTGGATTCAAAATTGAGAAACCTTGATCCTTTCCTATCGTTCATCGCGCTTGCAGAAATGTTGAGCCTGTTTGACTAAGGTTTTGGGCCATCGTTTCTCTTCGATGAGTTCATTAAAGATCTAAAATAAATATATATATAAATAAAAAAAAAAAACAAAAAAGACATAGACCACTAAGGTTAAACCAATTGCGTTCTTTGATCACGGTTGATTCGAGAAAAGTCTTGTCCAGAGTGTGGAGACAGCTTACCTGTTCTAGGCAAGGGTCCTCCAAACAGGTTCATTAAGTAATCCTACCCTTACCTGGGGGCAATTCTATCAATCGAGATTTTAATAAGACCGGGTTAGGAGGCCTATGTGTACTCTCTCGTCTTTTAAATAAAAAAAATCCTCAAAATAAAAATCTTAAAATAAAAAATTAAAAAAAAATCTTAAAAAAATAAATAAAAATAAAAATAAAATAAAAAAAAGATTTTTTTTTAAATCTTCAAAAAAAAAACTTCCGTCATTTTTGGGTTCAGATCGGAGAAATTTTGGTCTCCTCCTTTCTGAGCACTGGCGCTCGTGGAAATCGCTGAGCCCGTGTTCAGATTGGAATGCCTTTTGCTCTGTTTGATGAACCCGATCTTGGCCTTTAAAAAAAAAAAAACTCGTCATTTTTGGATTCAGATCCGAGAAATTATGGTTCATTTCCTTCTGAGTACTGGCGCTCGCGGAAATCGCTGAGACTGTATTTGGATCGGAATACCATCTGCTCTCTTTGATGAATCCAATCTTGATCTTTCAAAATAGAGAATCTCATCTCATGGATGCGGTCTCAAAACATTTGTGTCTAGCGGTACTAGTATGCCCTTTCAGGGTCTACTGTATTCGTGACCGTCACATTTGTAACTCCAAACTTCTGTTCTTCTTACATCGAGCAAGCTCTGCTTCTCGATAAGTCGAATTTAGGTTCACAATTGCTTCTAGCAGTCATTGGGACGCTCATTCTGGGCTCACCATACCTGCGATCAGAACAATTGTACCCTCTATGGCTTTTTGCCTTCTTCATATTGCTTGGGTCATCTCCCTCGAGCGATTTGAAAAGACAAAATCATAGAACTTCCCATTTATGATCATTATATTCTTATGATTACTAATGGATGTGGTCTTGTTTCAGAATTTTTTTCGAAAACTAACAATGGCAGCTTCGCTTACCATTACTTTCGATGAGAGCAAACACCAGCTCATGCTTTAACAGAAGCAAACAACGCGCACCTACAACGCCCCATCAGCTGCCGAAGCGTCAACTCCCTTGGCAACTCTCTGTACTCCGGGCCGACCTCGACTCCCCGGACTATTGTCTTTGGGATGCTGGGACCATTCCCACTTCCTGAAGAACAAACTGCTCCTTCCAAAAAACAGAAGCTCGCCTTTCAACGTGTCACTACCGTGACACCAAAGGCGAACATCAAAAGACCCGAAGCCCGTGGCACCCCCACGAAGCCTCGACCCGCAAACGACCAGGTCTATCCCAAGACTTGGTCCCCAAGACCTTCACCAAAACAAAGAAGGTCCCAAATATCCACCAAGCCAGCGTACCTAGCCCCACTCAAGGAGAACCAGTTCTACCCTCATGCTTACATGAAAGAGGAGAGGCCCATCTCCAACCTGACTCCTAAGTCAACCCAGAATGTGCCGGCTTGTTCCTACAACCCCAAAATCAGATCATGCATCACAATGCCTTTGCAAGCACCTGCTAAGGCCTACAATCCTGCAGTTCGACCCTTCATCTCTACAGGGGCCGAACTTGAAAAATTCAAAGCTTCGCTGCAATAGGCGAAGGACCGGGTTGGCATCCTGTCCTTGCCCAGCTACAAAGAAGACAGGCTCGGCTGCTGCGCTCGAGGGAGCACATCCTTCATCGTCAAAGCCCAGCCAGAGCTGACCGAAGCTCAAATTGCTCGTCGTATACACCGCCGCGCATCGTATCGACAAAAGAGACTAGAGAAGCAAAGGACCCAGCCTCCTACACTTCAAGTATCTCACAAATGGGTCAAAAAAGAAAGACCCAACTAAGTTGCTGCCGTCCATATGGTTGGAAAAACCAGAAGACGCCAAAAGTCGGCAACAAAAATTCATGTCTGACGCCCGGTGACCCGCAGCGTCTCTAGGAAAAGAAGACACTCAGAAGAATCCCCTGCTCCTTTAAGCAAAGGACGGCAGAGTGATCCTTCCTCAAGCTCTTCATCAAAAAGAATGAGCCCCAACTCAGTCACCAGGACAGTTTCTTCATTCGAATCCCAAAGGATGAACGTCTTGGCTACAAATTCTGAGCCACCACCCCGCAATCCACCTCAAGATGATGCGCTCACACGCATCTAGCAGTTGGAACAAGGCCAACAGAGGATTGAAAATCTAATGGAAAACCTTCTCCTCTCCTTCCAAAATCAGGCGAACAATGAACCTCCTCCGAATCATCAAGATGATGAGGTAAACGGAAAAGAAAATGAGTCACGCGCCCTTACCAAAAAGGACGTAGACAGTATCCTCGCAAAAGCAAAAGAAGAGGATATACTCAAAGAGCATGGGATCAAGCCACCATATCCCTTATGGATGGACTCGGTCCCGTTCCCTACAAAATTCAAGCATCCTACTCTCCAAACATACACGGGGAAAGGATCAGCCAGACAGCACGTCATCCACTTTAAGATCTTGACGGGAGCTATCACGGATCAAGATGCACTCAAGATCCGCCTCTTTGCAAGTACCCTAAAAGGTACGGCCTTCGATTGGTACTCCACTCTGCCGGAGGACTCCATCCAAAATTGGGCCATGCTGAAGACACGCTTCCTGACTCACTTCAAAGGTGAGGATCATCCCGCTACTATGGCTCAGCCGTGCAGCCTAAAACAGGGGGAGAATGAGTCAACATATGACTTCATTCATAAGTGGAAAGCAATGGCATACAAATGCTCTGATGTATTGCCACAAGCGTCGCTAGTCGACATCTGCCGAAACAACATGAAAGCTAGAATCCGCTCCATGATCATCGGCAATAAATCAAAGAACCTGGGAGAACTCCTAGAAGCTTCCATGGAAGCTGAAACGGTGATTAAAGACCTCAACAGTCAGAAATCATCAAGAAAAGAGCCGACCGCCATTGCAACCTCTAAACCAAAGAAGAAAGAGGTCTTCAATGTGCAAACCAAGTCAGCTCCTCAGCCACCAAAGAAAGCTGAAAACAAAGCTGTTGGTATGAGACCTGAACTCTCTGATGCCTTCAAAGAACGAGTGGAAAAGAAATACCCGTTCGATGAAGATGTTGATGAAATCTTCGGGGCTCTTGTGGCAAACGACAAGCTCACCTTGCCTGAACCCAAAAGACTGGGTGATGTTGGCAAAACCAACGATCCTCGGTACTATCCATACCACTAGATGATCTCGCATCCTCTCAATCAATGCTTCGTTGTGAGAGAGAAAATAAACGAGATGTGGAAAAATGGAGTCATCACCTTTGACAAAAACTATGAGTCTGCCTCCGTCAACATGGTGTCATGTGGACAAACATCAAAATCACCAAAAACGAAGATTGCTATTTCCTTCAAGGTGATAAACTCAATTCAAGCGTCGGAGGAACTGGTTCCTTACCTGACACCAGAAGGACAACCTATATGGGTACATCCCGATCTCCTGGAAGATGAAAACTGGATGGTTGTGAAAACAAAGCCAACAGCTCAACAGCGAAGGCAGGCTAGGAAACATCTCCTCAAGCTCAAACGGCAAGAGAAGACCCAGCCAAAACAAGAAGTCCAAGAAAAGACAGAGGCTTCCTCTACCGCTTCACTAGAGGCAACAAAAACGTCCCTTCCAGAGACTTCAAAGGGGGTAAGAAAATTCACTCTCGGTGATTTCATGCCACCTCAACTCAAAGAAACCATGCAGGGGGCATCATACTCTTGCAATTCGGTAGTTGGATTCTCCATTGATGGATACGAGTCCAGCGACACCGATGATGGATTCGAATCCAACTACACTGACGAGTGGGAGGAATCCCTTGAAACAGGAGAATATCTCTCTGATGAAGAATGGGTTCCTGAGACTCATCTTATGCCAGTAATCTGGTGTAACCCCCTACAGCAACAAGGATCCTGGTCTGATGATGAAGAAGACCAAGAGGCTGTACAAGAAAATGCTGTTGAACCAGCACCCATCATTGTTCCAGTGGAAATCAACTATGTTGAGCCGCAAAGAGCTGATGAAGAAGAAGATTTGGCTCCCATGCCTGATCTTGAAGAATATGCAAGGATCTTGCAGCGTCTCGCTCTAGAACAAGAGCAAGACCGCGTCAACGAGCTTCCTCGCAATCCATTGCCTAAAGATTCTCCACTCAGAGATGATCTCCCAGATGAACCAGTCTACAATGTGGAGACTTTCTCACAAAATGCCTCCTGGGACATGTACTTTGACGGTGCAACCAGGACAAATGAAAAAGACAGCTGATCTCGGGAGTTGGCATCCTCTTTGTTATCCCCGACAAATACATGATTCCACACGCTTTCTCGCTACTGGAACCATGCATAAACAATGCAGCTGAATATCAAGCTCTGATCCTAGGATTGGAACTCGCCATCGAATCAGGTATCACCATGCTGGAAATCTTTGGAGACTCTCAACTGATCATCAACCAGATGAATCAGAAATTTGAAGTTAGGAAGCCTGATTTACTGCCTTACTACAACAAGGCACAATCGCTTCTGCAAAAGTTTGACATCTGTCACATCACCCACATTCGTAGAGGTGAAAACATACGTGCAGATGCCCTAGCTGGACTTGCCGCATCTACGGCAATCCAAGAAGGGGAAAACATGCAAATCACAGTGTGCGAAAGAAGAATCCTTTCTCCTCTTAACACACACCAAGCAGTTGCTGAATGCCACCAAGTGGTTGGAAGTCGGATTTCTATCTTTTAACCTTCAATCGGTGACTGGAGGGATCCGTTCATTGATTACACTATGTTCGGAATCCTACCTGAAGATCCAAAAGAACGGGTAAGCATCCAAAAGCGAACCCCAAGCTTTCATTTGGATATTCCTTCAAAAATCCTTTACAGGAAATCCTTCAATGGGGTACTTCTACGCTGCTTGTCACAACAAGAGGCTAAAGAAACATTCAAAGGAGTTCATGCTGGTCTTTGTGGAGCTCATCAGGCTGGTCCCAAGCTCTATGATCAGATAAAAATGTTAGGTTATTACTGGCCTACCATGGTAGCTGACGCAATGCAATTTGCTAAGCGTTGCCAACAATGCCAAGTTCACGGAGATTATGTTCACATGCCTCCAGAATGACTGCATTCTATAATGATTTCATGGCCTTTCGAAGCCTGGGGTATGGACATCATAGGTCCTATTTCTCCCCCTTCGAGTAAATGTCATCGCTTCATCTTCGCGCTAGGGATTATTTCTCCAAGTGGTCAGAAGCATTTGCGCTCAACGAAATGAATACCTCATCAGTCCTTCAGTTCCTGCGCACCAACATCATTTGTCGTTTTGGCATACCTAAAAGATTCGTCAATGATAATGGACCACAATCCTGGGATCATCGATTCTACAGGTTCTGCGACAAATACAAAATCCAAAGCTGTCCTTCGACTCCATACAATCTGGCAGCAAATGGATTAGCAGAAGCTTTCAATAAGACACTCTGTAAAATCCTCAAAAAAATGGTCTCTAGTCACAAAAGAGACTGGATCGACAAACTGTCTGAACCTTTGTGGGCCTATCGAACCACCGTTCGAGGACCAACCCATAGCACACCATTCTCCTTGGTCTATGGATGCGAAGCTGTCGTACCCTTGGAAGTACAAATTCCTTCCTTGAGGGTATCCTTGCAAAATGACATGACTCAAGAAAGCAATGTCAAATTGCGACTCCATGAGCTGGACAATCTCGATGAGAGATGGCTCGAAGCTCGACAAAGCATTGAACTTTACCAAGCACGCATGGCAGGATCTTTCGACAAAAAGGTCAGGCAACGCGCCTACAAAAAGAGTGACTTGGTTCTTGCGGTAAAAAGACCAATGGTCTTCGTTCACAAGTCCAAAGGCAAGTTTGAGCTAAAATGGGAGGGACCCTACGTGTCGACAAAGTTTTCTCCTATGGCGCATACGCACTCCTAAACATGGAGGGTGACAGATGTATGCTGCCCATCAACGACAAGTTCTTAAAGCGGTACTACCCTTGAAGACTTACCCAACTGGGTAAGAGCAATGCCTGTACGGCCAAAATCGTTTTTCAGGTACTCGCTCGCTAAACCCACTCCTTTTAGAATTTTCATTTCAAATGTTGAAATTTCTAGAAATTTAAACATTGCTTACTTTCATCGTTTCATTGTTCAAAAATCCAAGTTTAGGAACCTTTCCCTAACTTGACCAAAATTTTCAACCCTTGAACCCAAAATTCATGGTTTGAAACAAAATCTGGATTCAGGGATTTTCACCCTAGTCCACCCTATCTTTTACCGCCTAAATGGTTTTAGGTCAAAACTTATGACCCTCATGTCTTTAAACAAAAAAAATAGTTTTTTCAAAAAAACGTGGGGAAGCGACGCTTAGTCGATACTCGCACAAATCGGAAGCATGCAAACCACGTTTGACACTTCCAAAATCGCAGGGAAGCAACATTTCGTCGATACTTGTAAAATCCAAAACCATGGAGATGCAACATTTCAGTTGATATCCATAACCCAAAGGTTCGAGAAAATCGTAAATTTCAAAAATCGTGGGGAAACGACATCAAGTCAATACCGGCAAAACCAAGATTTTCGAAAAGCAAGGATGCGACATTCCATCGATATTTGCATCCAAATCCGTGAGAATGCGACATTCCATCGATACTCACAACCGAATGAGCAAGGATGCGACATTCCATCAATACTTGCAAGACCATTCAGCAGGGAGGCGACTTTTAGTCGATACTTGCATTTTTGAAAACCAAAATCGGCTATAGATGCCACCAAAATAGGCTATAAATGCCATCAAAACAGGCTATAAATGCCACCAAACTGGCTATCAATGTCACAAAACAAAACCGGCAATCAATGCCACAAATCAAAACTTGGTTTTAAAAAAAAAAAAAAAACTCGGCTATCAATGCCACTAAAACCGGCTATAGATGCCACCAAATAGGCTATCAATGCCACAAAATCGGCTATCAATGCCATAAAACTGGCTTTCATGCCAAAATCGGTTTCCATGCCACAAACAAAATCTGGCCACCATGCCAAAACAATCATTTGACAAAAGATTTTCACAAAATGACAAGCTTTTGATCAAATCCCATTTAGCAATTACTTTCATCACAAAAAGATTTAAGTGAGCGTAGGGAAAAAAAAGTGCATCCCATTTAGGAATTGCTTTCATCACAAAAAGATTTAAGTGAACGTAGGGAAAACAAAAAAAAGGGTACCAAAAAAATACATGCGGTACCAAAAAAAAGAGAAGAAAGTGTACACAAGCACTACAAAAAAAGTACCAAAAGAACACATGCGGTACAAAAAAAAAGAAAGTGTTCACAAGCACAACAAAAAAAAGAGAGTACCAAAAAAGAAATACATGTGGTACCAAAAAAAAAGAAGGATAGTTTCTGCTACAAAAATCAGAAGCTCAGCCAAAGATGGTCTCCAGCCAAGATTTCAGCTCCTCAAGCAAACTTTTAGCCTCAGTCGTCAGGGATTCCAGGGCACGCTTCTTCAGGAACTTGCCATGAGATGCTGGGGTGGGCTGCAACCCTTCTTTCACACCGGGAAGCTTATCCCGAGCAGTTTGCCATTGTTTATCCTCTTGAAACTTCCTTTCAATGACTCGATCAGCATCTGCAACCCGGCGAATCAGAGCACTCTCCCTGTCGCAAGCCTCTGTTATAGCAGCCCACTTGGTAGTGACTTGTGCCTTTAAATGCTCAAGACGTTTCCTGGCCTCATCGACCTCCCTATCAAGGATCTTAAGGTCATGTGTCAGCCCAATGATGGCTAGCTCTTTTAAGTTCTTCTCTCGGACTATCTGCTTCTTGCTTTGTGTAGCCTCATTCAGGTCAGACTTAGCCTTATCAGCATGGTCCAGGAACATCTTCTTGAAGAACTGGTCATCAGCAAAACCCATCAAACCACTTGTCACGCAATACAATGATCCTATCAACGATCGCCCTGGCACCTGTGACATCCAGACCAGCCTCTTCGGCATCACGAGAATCTCCTGCACATGCTGGATCATCCCAAATCAAGCATCCAAGTGCCCAGAAAGGAAAGTCTTAATCCAAGAGCTCAGAACCCGCGCCACCACTTTCTTCGCAAAAAGAAGAGATGGCCCAGCTGAAGATTCGCCCTGCTCCGTCGCTCGGCTGCTCATGTCATCACCTGTTGGAAGAGTAACAAAAGAACTCTTTCCAGTTGGAGCTGCTCGGGAAGGAATCTCAGCACGAGGTATCTCCTCAACAGTGTCAGAACTGGTCCTAGGAGTCTCTACCTCCTAATCAACCTCTGGCATCTCTTGTTCTGGTTCTGAAGGAAGCGACGGACTCTCCTCTGTCACTTCAAAACCTGCCAAAGAAACACAAAGGTATGAATATGATCCTGTTTGAAAATCATTATCAGGGTTATTACTACAAAATACCTTCTTCGACGACTGGTGGAACACTCTCTTCCTCCATGAACTCATCGGAAGCATCGTCAACATTTGCGTCCATCGATGGTTCAAAGTCATCGGAATCCTGTGGCAAGTCAGCTGACAAGAAAAATGTTAGCAAACCAAGTCACAGACAAAAAAAAAGAAAGAAAAAGAAATCATACTAGTTGGAGATTCTGGAATCAGTCCAGAGTCCCTCGGTTCTTCTTCTGGTGCCGCAACTGGATCCGTCACCGCCTCAGCGGTTGGAACCTTAGGCATCGCCAAGTCTTCCTCTGCCAAAAAAAAGAAGCAGCAGGGGGAGAAAACAAATCAAGAGATGGAAAATCCCATGAAAAGAAATAGAAAGAGAAAGAGGAAGAATCATACCTTCACCGACAGTCTCTTCTTCTCGGCCCCTCTTTTCTGGAGGCTCGTCAGCATTCCCTGGCATCTCCTCATTGATAGTAAGAGGGACTTCCAAGTCAGGAGAGTCCTCATGCTGCCCCTTGCTGTGATGATAACTCCTCTTCTTCTTACCCCGGCGGGCTCGCTTCTTAGAAGAACCTGCCCCGCTGTCAAAGTCAAGTTTCCCACTTGACTCCTCACTGGATGGTCTACCCTTGTCAGTAGACTCCACGGAAGCTTGCCTCTGCGCTGCTTGCATCCAAGCATCAAGCTCAGCTTCCTCTTGTTCTAGCTGCTCTAAAGCCTCATCAGATATTTCTCGAACAGCTTCAGAACCAATGACGCCCTGGTCACCGAGAAAGCCTATCTTGTGCTTCTCTCCAGAAAGGAAGGCCCAAACTTCCTCTCGCCGGATGCCATCCGACTTTCCAAGGCCCTTTCCAGATGACAGCTTCACATCAAGCTCCTTCTTAGAAAGCCCCCGATATGCCGAAAAGCTCTCCGCGAACCACTTCTCAAAGCCGGCAGTCCAGGAAGTCGACAACACAGGATAAGAAATCATGGCAGTAGTGTCTTCAGCACTATAGAAAGCCCATGCGTTTCTCCCGTCCTGTAAACCTCCAAAGCGCTTCACCATGCTTGAAGGCGCTCCAACAACGCATTGAGAAAAGCCCAATTGCAGCACAAAATGAGAAGGTACATATGGCTGGATGTCGACGAAAAGATGTTTGCGGTACACCATCGTGCTGACACGTATGCTGAAAAGCCACTCCTTCTCTGCATTTGTCAAGGAGTAATGCCTTCCCGACCCCGCCCAGGTAGAGTCGCAGGAGGCACCAAAATCAAAAGCCTTCTTCCGCAACTTCGGAGAAAGCTTCGCAGAAGACTGCCCCATCTCGACGTCCCTGAACCGTCGGATGCTCATGCGGGCAAACAAAAGTGATTCGGACATGGCTTTGCCCTTAGCCAGCCGAATCATCAGAGGATCATCATCCTATGCAGTACCCAGCCGGTGGAAGCCAGGACAGTGGTACACGTACCACGAATAAAAGATGTGAGCTGAAAATACCCTATTCATAGGGAGCCCAAGCCGAACAAAAAAAGCAGCAGCCTGCAGTTCGGTACACAAGTAGGAGTAAAGAGCTGGCACCAAAGCAAGCTGCTCTCCAAACGCCATCTGACAAGCTGGAAAAATACAATGCGGCCTGATGTGCGTTCCATCTCCTCCAGTAAAAACGGCCTCACCAAGCCAATAAGTGAGGTAAACAGCGAGATCTCTCCGCAGTGCAATGTCAGGACATATGGCATTTGTACTCGCACAGAAATCTCTCAACTCTTCTTGTATAGCCAAGATCTTCTTCGAACCCGGATCCTTAGCCCTGTCTTCCCGGGTCATGCTATCAGAAGGATCCCCACTTTCAAAGAAGTTAGGAGACGAAGAGTTAAAACTCTTCCAACTGCTGGATCTAACTTTCAAGCCTTCCTTCTCCTTCAAAAAATCATAGAAGGCAACGAGCTGAAAATACAGAAGCCTGAACTCCTCTGACTGCTCCTCAAGGACGCTCTCGATCTGCATAAACTCCTCATAGAGTTTGCCAAGGATAGGTAATCCAGTAATGGCGCTCAGCTCCTTCAAAGAGAAACCAATCTCACCATTCGTCACAACGAAGGTATTGGTTTGTGGAAGGAATGACTCCAACATAGCCATGAAGGCCTCGTCGGAAAAGACCACGGTCTCCCTAAAGGCGTGGACCGCATAAAAAATCCCAGCTTCCTTCAAAACGGCGCCACCAATCAGCAGGATGCGATCAGTCCACGACTTCCACTCGGAGTCAGCACTAAAACGGCCACGAAGTCGAAAAGGCTTCACCCAACTGCTGCCGTTACCGCTGAAAATGCCAAGGCCCACAGGTCCCAAATCGACCGACGGATAATCAGAGCCCTGGTAGCCGCTGGCCGGCATCAACATGTCCATGTCAGCAGGCGACTTCTCCGCATATCCAGGAGAACCGCCAATAAAAACCCCGGTCTTGATTACATTTGTCCTTCTCACCCAGCTTGGAGGATCTTCCCTCTTAGAGCATGTGGGGGCAAGGCTCATGATCGAGACGGTGCGATCAAACGTCGACCGGGTAGCAACAGTCTTCTTCTCACCATCAGCTGTGAAAGAGAACTGAAAACATCTCCTCTGGTATGTCATGTCATCAGGGATTGCATCACCAAAGAAGAAGGTAGGCTTGGGCAAAACACTCTGATCGTCCATCACCCATGGACGACTGCTTACCATGATCTTATAGAATTCCTCTCCCTTGAGAACGATCAGTCGCTGCCTCATCTCATCTCTGTTGAGGGAGTCACACTCTTCCAGATTTCTCTCAACATACCGGACCTTCTCCCAAGCCTGCTGAACGGCCGGATTAGAAGATCTAGCAGATCGACGAGGTACGCTTGTAGCAGGCTCTTTACCCTTGTTCGTTCTGGAGGAACCACCTGCAAAGGTTGGAAAAGAAAAAGATCAAGCATCAAAATGACAGAATTACATGTGGTACCAAAAAAAAGGAAAGAAGGATAGTTTCTATTACAAAAAAAAATAAAAATAGGAGCTCAACCAAAAATGGTCTCCAGCCAAGATTTCAGCTCCTCAAGCAAACTTTTGGCCTCAGCCGTCAGGGATTCCAAGGCATGCTTCTTCAGGAACTTGCCATGAGATGCTGGAGAATGCTACAATCCTTCTTTCACACCGGGAAGCTTATCCCGAGCAGTTCGCCATTGTTTGTTCTATTGAGACCTCCTTTCAAGAACTCGATCAGCATCGGCAACCCGGTGAATCAGAGCACTCTCCTTGTCGCGAGCCTCTGTTATTGCAGCCCACTTGGCAGCGACTTGTGCCTTCAAATGCTCAAGATGTTTCCTGTCCTCATCGACCTCCCTATCAAGGATCTTAAGGTCATGTGTCAGCCCAATGATGGCTAGCTCTTCTAAGTTTTTCTCTCGGACTATCTGCTTCCTGCTTTGTGTAGCCTCATCCAGGTCAGACTTAGCCTTATCAGCAGGGTCCAGGAACATCTCCTTGAAGAACTGGTCATCAGCCAAAACCATGGTCTCAAACCACTTGTCACCCAGCGTAATGATCCTATCAACGATCGCCCTGGCACCTGTGACATCCAGACCAGCCTCTTCGACATCACCGAGAATCTCATGCACATGCTGGATCATGCCAAATTCGGCATCCAAGTGTCCAGCAAGGAGAGTCTCAATCCAAGAGCTCAGAACCCGCACCACCACCTTCTTCGCAAAAAGAAGAGATGGCCCAGCTGAAGATTCACCGCGCTCCATCGGTCGGCTGCCCATGTCATGCCCCGTTGGAAGAGGAACAAAAGAACTCTTTCTAGTTGGAGCTGCTGGAGAAGGAATCTCAGCACGAGGTATCTCCTCAACAGTGTCAGAACTGGTCCCAGGAGCCTCTACCTCTGGATCGACCTCTGGCATCCCTTACTCTGGTTCTGAAGGAAGCAACGGACTCTCCGCTGTCATCTCAAAACCTGCCAAAATATGATCCTGTTTGAAAATCTTTATCAGGGTTATTACTACAAAATACCTTCTTCGACGACTGGCGGAACACTCTCTTCCTCCATGAACTCATCGGAAGCATCATAAACATTTGCATCCATCGATGGTTCAAAGTCATCGGAATCCTGTGGCAAGTCAGCTGACAAGAAAAATGTTAGCGAACCAAGTCACAGACACAAAAAAAAAGTGTAAAAAAAAAGAGCAAACACGTGGAAAAGAAAAAAAAAAGAAAAGAAAAGAAAGAAAGAACTTTTTTTTCCCTACAATGGGGTTTTCTTGAAAAAGGGAACTTACTTGAAGCCATTGATGGAGAAGAAGAAGAAAAGTCTTGAAGATCTTGAAGAAGAAGAACTCTTGGTCTTGAAGCCCTCTTGGGATTGTTGCAAAAGAAAGCAATAAGAGCAAGAGATCCAACATCCTTCTTGCTTTTATAGAAGAGAGCAAACCAAAGAAGGAAAGAAGAAAGAGGTAACTGTTACTAATTAGTAACCTTACCAAAAGAAAGAAATTAGAAAGATTCTTTCCCAAAAGAAAGATATCTTGAGGGATTCTCTCCCAAAAAGAAATCAATGAGAGATTTTCTCCCAAAAGTTAGGATCAATGAAAGATTCTTTCCCAAAGGAAGATATCTTGAGATATTCTCTCCCAAAATAAAGGGAACATGAGAGATTCTCTCCAAGTAAAGATATTCTTAGATATTCTCTATCCAAAGGAGATATTTTTGGATATTCTTTATAAAAATGACACCATATGAGATCTAAGCCATTTCAAAAGCTTAAGGTCCCATGGGTTAGCCCATATGAGCCAGGTTTGACCACCTACACACTAAAACAAAAAAATTAAAATTTGGGCTTTTAGTCAAAGAGAAATCCCTCTTACCAAGAGCATACAAAAATGGTTCCATGCCTCTTTTGAGTTGATTCGACCATACAAAAGAGAATTCTAAGCCCCATGAGCTTCCAAAAATCAAACCATCCAACCTCATCTACCAAATTGAGCCAAAATCTTGAAATTGACATCCTGCAAAAATCCAAACCAAATCCTGGTCCCCTAACTTGCCACATATAGCTTGTTAGGTCACAAGACCAAAACCAAAAATCAAAACCCGATCCCCTAACTTGCCACATACAGCCTGTTAGGTCACAAGATCAAAACCAAAATTGATCCCCTAACATTCCACATACAGCTTGTTGGGTCACACGGTCAAAACCAAACCCGACCCCCTAACCTGCCACATACAGCCTGTTAAGTCACAAGGTCAAACCCAAATTGACATCCTTGATGTCATCTTCAAAACTTTGCCTCGAGATGGTACGTGATCCTTTCACTACCATAAAATTCCCCTGGAAGCTCAAAAGGCTACAAATACCAAAAAGAAAGACTGCTAAAAGACTCTTGGTCAAGTCACAGGCTCTCCTTCAAAAATCTCTTCGAGGCACATCGACTACAAAAGTTAAGCAACTCGTCCCTGTACCTCGAGGGGGCATTTGTTGACACTAAAAATGTCACTTTGCCTCTTCAAGATCCAAAAAGCTACATGAAGTCGCAACCTGCCATAAATAGGCAATGCTACTTCCAAAAAATCAAATCTTGTTAGAATCAAACAAAAACTGCAATATCCTTCAAGACAGCCAAGAGAGGAGTACACAAGAAGTTTCGGGCCATTTCAAAACCATTTGGCCTAACTTCGCTTCTTCGGCAGTTGAAAAGGAGCTCCCGGCAATGAAAGCATCGGAGATACCAAATCTTCGTTCAGAGCCGATGGATGGTCTCAAAATACATCCAAAAGGCTCCACGTCAAGTTCCGAGTCAAACTGACAACGTTTGACCCTACATCAACCCTCGAACAGCTAAATCAAGCCTCTAGGTGGCGAGAACCACTGAGGCCATCACTCATCAGATAGAGCACCTGGACGGCTTCAAAATGCTTACAAAGGGCTACACGTCAAGTTTCAGGTCATTTCGACAATATTTGACCATACTTTGACGCTCAGAAGCCAAATCAGGCCTCTCGGCGACGAAGCTCGCGGGGACCATGGTTTCCAAGATAGAGCCTATGGATCATCTTAAAATGACTCCAATAGATTCCCTATCAAATTTCAAGTCAATCGGACATCGGTTGACCAAACATCAAGCCGCGACATCTTCATCGCGACAAAAGCAAGTCTACTAGTGATAGGACCCCAAACGGCTTCAAAACTCAAACAAAAGACTATGGTTGGTCTTATTTATTGCTAAGCAGGCTTAACCCCAAATTTCAGGTCATTCCGACATCATTTGACCCAGTTTCAGCTTCTGACGGAAAATCGGCAGCTCTGCGCGACAAAGTCTTCGGCTTTCTCAGAAAATTGGAAACTTTGCAAAATAAAATGCAAGGATTCTCATCAGGTTTTCTACAGGAAATCAGGCCGATAAATGATAAAAAATGTCAAGGAAAAATACAGAAGAAAAAAGAATAAAAAAAAAAGTAAAAACGGACACAAAACGGGACAAAACAGGGGAAAATCCCCCAGGGTCGCAGGCCCCTGCGACCTTGGAGCCTGGGATCGCCGGGAGGGCCCCGGAAACCCCGTTTTTCGCCATTTCTTCGCGATTCGAAGCATCTGACCTCTGGTATTTTCCAAAATTCATATTTTTGAGACACCAAATCCTCTGACATCCGTCAAAATCACAGGTCAATCATCAAGAGTATCGAAATCAACATTGATCGCCAACCGGTCAACCAAAAAAAAGTGTGCTTTCTACCCGACCGATCGAGAAATCGACAGGAGATGGCACTGACCTGCTGTTGGCAAACAATACTTGAAGTTACATGGTCGTCCAATGTCGATCTACATGAAGATCCATCGATGATCATCACCAGAAGAATCCCAAAAGACGCGGCACGACCCGCGACTCTTCAACTACTCGGCGACCACTTAATGCGATTAATTGAGAAGTTAGATACTCCCTTTCTTGCTTTTCATTGTAGTTTGTATTTTTCTAAAAGAGATAAAAATCACAACTCTTGTCTTTCATTATTGATAAGAATTATAAATCGGCTATAAACGCCAAAAATCGGCTATAAACGCTAAAATTGGCTATAAACACCAAAATCGGCTATAAATGCCAAAAAATTGCCTTTCACGGTAAATCAAGAAAAATGTCTATTTTCTTAAATATATGTGCAATGGAAAACTTGAAAGAAGTTGATTTCCGTTTTACTTGCGAAGATTGATCTCTGGATCACCACTTGCAATTCCAGGTAAAATAGAAAATCTGGCACACCCACACAAAAGAAATATTGATGCACGCCTCTGCCCCCCTCCGGTTACGAAAGCGTCGGACCCCAACGGACTCCCACATCCGCCGACCTCGGTAGAATCGAGCGAGCAGAATGCGCTGGTCCATCAGGGATTAAAGTACCTTTTTAGTTTAAATAGTATTAGGGTTAGGGTAGAAGGTAGAGGGTATTTTGGTCTTTGGGTGGGTTCTAGAAGATTCTTTAGTGGACACCCCCTATGGTAATTACTAATTTATAGCTAGGGCCTCTAACAAACTAACTAACTCTAAAATTAACAACATACACCCTATTGACTCTACTAATTACACAACTTGACTAATCCTAGGAAAATACATAATTACCCTTAACTAAATCCCATAATTAATATAATTAAAATACTTAGGCTAATACATAGTATTCAAATTCAAATTGAGGGCCCACCAGGCTTCACATTCCTCGATTTCGTGCGATTATAGAAGAGTCTGGATTGGCAGGCCTGAAGTCATTGTCGTACCGATATACCTCCGCCCCTCTGTTATCCAGTTTCGTAGAGAGGTGGCAACCTGAGACAAACACCTTCCACCTGCCATTTGGTGTGATGACGATCACCTTAGACGATGTGGGTACTCTCCTCGGCGTCCCAATAATGGGACTGCCTGTCCACGCATCGACCAGTATGGGATTTACTGATCAGGTAGATTTACTTGAGCCTGGACTAGGCGTGGATAGAGCGACTGCGTCTGCTGAACTTCAAGTGGCGCGTGGTGGGGTAGTGAGGATGGCCTGGATCAAGCAAGTGTGCGGTGGTGTGGGTCCCAGGTCATCTGTTGAGCAGGTAGATTGTGCAGCTAGAGGCTATCTTCTGTATCTGTTAGGCTGCACACTCTTCACCAATAAGTCGTCCACCCGAGTCCCCATTGCCTACCTATCTTCACTTATGGACTTGGGACAGGTCCGTCATTATGCATGGGGGGCTGCCGCACTTGTGTATCTTTATCGCCAATTGGGGACTGCTACAAGGGCAGATGTGAGACAGATTGCTGGATATCTGACACTGCTCACGGTAAATGTGCATACCCCTTTGAAATATCACTCTTGTTTCCATTTGCTTATCTCTAAACTACTCATAATATATTATTTAAATTTGTATGATTAATAATCTCTAACTCTTACAGTCTTAGGTGTACGAGCACTTCCCATTTGACCATCCTCCTGCATCATGGGGGTTTACGGCTGCAATGCCTCATGCGGCTCGCTGGAATCCTGGTCAGGATTCCGGGATTGCAAGGGAGAACGTCAAGTTGTTGCGGGAGAGACTGGATGACTTACATCCTAGTCAGGTGAGCATCCAATAGACATGTTGCTATCTATTTTAATTTGTTTCGATGATCTCTATTTTTTGTTAGAATGTTAATGAGTTGTTTCAATTACTTGACATAGGTGGCTTGGGATCCGTATACCGGTGCCAGGGCTCAGCATCCATTCCAACAGAGTTCTTTCTTCTGTGGTTGCTTGAGAGCACTAGATGTCATTGAACCCTACCACCCACAGAAGGTTCTTCGTCAATTTGGGTATGTTCAGACCATCCCACCAGCACCGCTCGCGCCCCTTCATGCGTCTCGAGGATCTACTGCTGGACAATACAAGGTCTCCTACAAATTCCTTGATCAGTACTGGGAGTCTTGGGAGGATCATGTATTATCCCTAGCACACCGTGGCCATCGAGTACAACATGCATGGGAGTGCTCACCCGACTACATGGAGTGGTTTGTTAGGATTTCACATCCCCGGGTACAAAACCCCGAACGTCACTCCCATTATCATCCTAGGGAGGATCAAGATGACCCGACTCCAAGAGTGGTGAGCGTTTGAATTTTCAAAGTAACATTATGCATCCATTTTAAAAGTTATAATTCTCTTATTTATTGACAAATTTAATGGTTTCTTATAGATCCGTCGAGCGAGTGATAATCTTCGTGCTACGATTGCACACCCCGGTTAGACTGCTGATTTTTATTACCGAGCACTGCAAACCACGCTCGATCTTGGATGGCTTGCCGGTGACGTACCGACGACTTACGCGCCCGTGATAAGACTTGGTGTTTTTGGATTTTATGATTACAGAATGGTAGTTTGTAATTTTTTTCTGGAACTTAGTGAATTGAAGGCCACTTTTTTACGGCAATTATGTAAATAATCACTTTTACATAAATATGTACTATTTTTTTGAAAATGGATGAATTTAAGGCTACTTTTTGATAGCTCTCCTATAATGGATGAATTTTGATATTTTGTCCCGATCGTATAGTCTGCATTTGTGTAAAAGTTCCATGGGCTTTCATAAACTAGAAAGATTAGATAAAATGGAATGAAAGGGACATAGGTCTGCATGGCCAACATGTAATGTGCATAACACATTATGCACGGCCATTATGTGCCGTGCATAACATGGTCTGCACGGCACATAATGGCCGTGCATAATGTGTTACGCACATTACATGTTGGCCGCGTAGATTTTGATTTGCACATTACATGTTGGTCGTGCAGACCATGTTTTACACATAACACATAACACCAAAGAATAAATTGAGCATCGAACTTCTTACATTCAACATTCCATTATATAATTCATCTGGTTACATCAAATGAAAATCAGTTTATATAATCAATCGCTGTCAAGATTGACCGACTCTTGTGTTGTTACACTATTTCCCAAATTTTTTCTGAATTGCTCGATGCGATTTGCATATGGGAGCTGCCATCTGTCTGCATTAGGATGATGGTGTCTATACCAATTTGTTGCAATGGGAGGCATGGGTGCTTCTGGCTTCATGAAGACCTGAACATAATGGTTTCCATTGACGAAACCAATCGCGATGATTTTGTGATCACTTGTTGGAATCGGGGGTGATATCAAAGGTAAGAAAGTCAGGCATTGCTGCAACGAAAGAAGGACCAATACAACTTTAAAATACGAAGATATCAAGTGACCCATGTCCGGCATTGTTATCCACCGATCAAATCCTGGATTGCTTTCGAAGTAAGACAATGTGTAGTACAGCTCTCCAACCCGGTCATCTCCTCCATAGACCAATGCATAATATTGTTGATACCTATGCAATTCATGCTCAAATCCAATCTAACCTGCCTCCAACTGTCCTCGCCCATGCCAAGAAGACCTGCTATAGCTCTGAATCCACAGTTACCATCAGCTGCGACATCCTTAACAGTAAGGATGTAGGGTCCCAGAGGCTGAGGGAGCAAATGCAGAAATGTACATGATCGAGTGCGACGGACACTAATCTTCTCATTCTTCTTCCTTACAGATGTACTACTGAATATAACAGGAACACTCTCTTTCACCCCTACTGCGTATTCGAATGCAGACGGCTCACGAGTCGTAGACCGATCCAACTTCTTCTTCTTCGATGATGACCGACCGCGAGTATTCAATTTAATGTCCGGTTCAATAAGAGGTGTACATGAAGGACTAGCTTTTTCTCTCAATTTTTTCAGTAGTTGAATTTTTCTCGCCTCATCACTTCTCCGAAATTTCTTAGCGATCAAGTCGAACTCACAAGTTGTGGTCAACTCAAGGGCTTCGTTCATCTTAGTGGGATCTAAATTGAGCTTCTGCCAAAATTGATGTACACATCTTAATGGTATATGAGACCCTTCTCTTATATACTCTGCAATTTCATGTGCACATGGTAAACCATGGGTCTGTCGTACAACGCACCCACATGCATCCGGATCTGAACCAATATCACTAGCTCTTATCGACTCATTTAATACTATATCCAAAGCATTCCTTGACACAAATCCTCCCAATTCACGGAACAGTGCCGGTTTGAATTTATGTTGCACGGTGTTCAAACTCTTTTCAAAAGAAGCCTTTATTTCGGTAAATAACAACTTAAGCAGGGCATGGATAACCTGCCAGGACGAATCAAAACTACAGCTCGATGTACCCAGATGTCTCTTTAAGTTTGCGTGTGCACTCTCGGCCCTGTTAGGGGTGCCTGAAAGAAACTGCGATTCAGATCTGGACATCACTAGGGGAAGACGTCCATGGCTGATTTGTAACAAAATAGATTTTAAAAAATCTGATCTGGGCAGCGCAGATCAGCCATATAGATTGCATAAAAACTCCATGGATTCATGACCAACAAGTGTATAATTAAAGGAGATTTAAGAAGACTATTACCTTGATGATATGTAGGCTTCAAATCTCTGAAATAAAAGATCTAAAGGGCTGAACTCAGACTTGCAATTAGCAAACAACTTGCTGGAATTTTCTGCAGTAGAATTGCTTTTGATCTTCTTCTCTATTTCACTTCCAAATCTGATTGGCTAAGATGGTGGGATCTTAATCTAGATTTCTAGATGGGTTTTGAGAACTTTTTATCTATGGAAAAATCTCAGACCTGAAACTCTCTTCAATGAAGAAGAAAAGAGCGCTGGACGTGTGGGATAGGGGATTTTTCTCTTATGGACGTCCAAGGGGGGGAAGCTTCCTCCTTTTATTGAAAACTTTGGGATTCCTTTCCTTAAAAGCTATCTCTTCTAATTCTCATAGATGTCCTAAAAGGAAAGTATAATCCAAAGATTTATTTCCTTTTAGAAACACTCCAATTAGAAAAGGAAACTAAAAGAACATCCCACAAACTTTAGCAATTAGTAATCTTAGTTGCACAACACTTACTAATTTAAGTTTCTAATTCAAAAAGGAAACTTTACTATAGGAATACTAATCCAAAGAGGAGTCCAACCTTCCATGTAGAGAGACCTACTGAAAGTTGGAAACCTCACCTATGGAATTCCCATTATGGACGTCCCACATAAAACAAGACACACCATGGCCCACATGATTATTAATCATACCATGACGCACAAATAATTTATCTAGAATTAAATTCACGTATGCCATCAAAGGCCTATTTGAATTTAAAATCAAAATTATTTTTCCACTAAAAATAATTCAACCATATGTCATCTAAACAAATTAGGAAACCTTGCCAATCTAGGAAAGTGACTAAAGAAGGGACCAAAAGACATATTTGCCCTTGGCTCCCAAAATGACCAAAATGTCCATGCTAAACCCATAGCAACATTAAGACCATTTTAACCTTAACTCATTCCACTAAAGAGTTATGGTTGAACTCCAGGGACAAATATATAATATAATATAATATTAAGCTAGTCAGAAAGTGACAGTTGTATTCGACCTACTAATTAAAATGACCTAAATGCCCCTCTAAGTAACATCCATAATCAAGTCAGGTTATCCGATGTACTATCAACCTTCTCGATTACATCTAAACCTTAGAACTTCATATCCTTAACTTAATCATCATCCGGATATCATTCTCTTGGTCCAGGGAGCGACCCACTAGTTCAATATCCATATGGAACATCTATATACTAAGATCTTAGATTTTGATGATTAATCGGATAATTCTAAGGGGACGATCATTCCATTATTAGATGGCATAGATTCTTTATTGCATCTGCACGTCCCAACTGATCAAGTCCGAGTACCCAAAACACAGACCTGTTGACCCATGAAAAGAATCTCACCCATAGTGAATTAAAGCACAAGAACTTGACTTCATCAGTTCATCCACAAATGCTCAAGATTAAGAGCACTGGTCACTCAGTAGCATGAGGTGACTTGATCTCTCTCAGTGATAATATTATTTTAGAGATCACACCTACAGTGGTCCTGTTCAATGCATTGCATATGCACTAATGAGATAAATCCGGGAATGTCCTCCCATGACTTAGGTAAGTCACCCTGAATACAGGAGAGTCTCTCACTATAACTTATACCAAGATGAAGTGCCCAACTCCATCTCTCAGTTACGAACAAATATGTTGTTTCCAGTGTCCATGAATCAGAACTATCTGTGTGTAGGCGCTACACACCTAATTCATTTACTAGAAACAATGGGCCTTACACAGCCATACATACATACATGTTTAATGAGAAAAGAGTCATTCTATTAAATAACCAGTAAATATCCAGTAACAAAGGATGAGAGTGCAGCTAGTGGGCTTTAGGGCATACACTAATCCCAAAAAACTCCCATTTGTACTAAAGATCACTACTTCCTAACCTAACACCCATAGACTCAACATGAGAAATAAAGACTTTCTCAGTAAGAGTCTTAGTGAATGGGTCAGTTAAGTTATTTGCTGAGGCAATCTGCTCCACCACTATTTCTCTATCCTGAATGAATTCCCGGATTAAGTGGTACTTTCTCTGAATGTGCTTGCCTTTCTTGTGATTCCTGGGCTCTTTGCACTGTGCTACAGCACCAGTGTTATCACAGTACATGACAATCGGTTTTTGCACTGCAGGAACAACTCCCAATTCCAATTGGAATTTTCTGAGCCATACTGCTTCCTTCGCAGCTTCCGATGCCGCCACATACTCTGCTTCCATGGCAGAATCAGCAGTACAAGATTGCTTGACACTACTCCATGATATAGCCCCTCCTGACTGAGTAAAGACGTATCCTGGAGTAGACTTTCTGGCATCTCTATCAGATTGGAAATCAGAATCTATATACGCCAAAGGCGTTAGATCATCTGCTCGAAAGGTTAGCATATATCTTTCGTTCTCTGAAGATACTTGAATATATGCTTAACAGCTGTCCAATGCATATGTCCAGGGTTTGACTGATATCTGCTAACCATGCCAACGGCAAAGCAAATATCTGGTCTAGTACATAACATAGCATACATGAGGCTTCCAATAGCGGATGCATATGGAACTCTCCTCATGCTCTCTATCTCTTCAGATGTCTTTGGACATTGATCTCGAGACAGTGGTACTCCATGTCTAGAAGGTAGCAAGCCCTTCTTGGAGTCATGCATGTTAAACTTGACCAATATCTTCTCAATATATGAAGATTGGGATAAGGCTAACATCTTATTCTTGCGATCACTCAAAAGCTTGATCCCTAAGATATAGCTGGCCTCACCCAAATCCTTCATCTGAAATTGAGAGGATAACCAAACCTTTGTGGATGACAATATACCTACATCATTTCAAATGAGCAATATGTCATCTATATACAGAACTAAAAATGCAACTGCTTTTCCACTTCCTTTCTTATACACACATGGTTCATCAATGTTTTGATCAAAGCCAAAAGATTTGACTGCCTGATTAAACTTGATGTTCCATGCTCTAGATGCTTGCTTAAGTCCATAAATGGACTTCTTAAGTTTACAAACCATGTTATCTTGGCCATTAGCAATGAAACCCTCTGGTTGCATAATATAGATGCATTCGTCAAGACTTCCATTAAGAAAAGCTGTCTTGACATCCATTTGCCATATCTCGTAGTTATAATGACATGCGATGGCCAAGAGAATCCTTATGGACTTAAGCATAGCCACTGCTGAAAAGGTTTCCTCATAATCGATACCCACTTTCTAAGTATATCCTTTCGCCACCAGTCTTGCTTTGAAGGTTTCCACCTTCCCATCCACTCCTCTCTTCCTCTTGTAGATCCACTTGCACCCTATGGGTTTAATCCCTTCAGGTGCATCTACAAGTTCCCAGACTTGATTGGAATACAAAGAATCCATTTCAGATTTCATCGCTTGCTGTCACATGTCAGCATCTATATCTGTTACTGTTTCATCATAACTAGCAGGATCCTCAACCAGGTCCTCAGAGTCTGTCTTAAAAGACACTCCTAGATATCTTTCTGGCTGTCTAGAAATTCTCCCACTACGATGAGGCTTCGGAGTGTTAAAAGGAATATCTTGTTCATCTACTGTCTCAGGATCTGGTACAGATGTTATAGAAGATCCCGGAAGAATCTCCTCAAGGGTTTCTCTACGACTAAGCTCTTGGTACATCATACAATCATCCTCCAAGTACCTAGCATGAGTGCTGATAAGCACTTTTTGCTCCTTTGGATGATAAAAGATGCCACCTCTCGTTCCCTTAGGATACCCAATGAAGTAGCACATTTCCGATCTGAGTTCCAGCTTGGTAGCTTTATCATTCAGCACATAGGCAGGACAACCCCAAATGTGGATATGTCTTAAACTGGGTTTTCGACCTGTCCACATTTCTTGCGGTGTCCTAGGCACTGATTTAGAAGGTACCAGATTTAAAATGTATGCTGCTGCTTCTAGGGCATATCCCTAAAAAGATATAAGTAGGGTTGCATGACTCATCATGGACCTTACCATATCAAGAAGGGTACGGTTTCTTCTCTCCGCTACACCATTTTGCTAGGGTGTACCCGGTGCAGACAACTGAGACACAATCCCATGTTGTGTGAGGTACTCTTTGAACTCACCCAGGAGGTACTCGCCACCTCGATCAGATGGAAGGGCTTTGATATGTTTCCCTAGTTGTAAATCCGCCTCAGCCCTGAATTGCTTGAATTTATCAAACGCCTTAGACTTGCGTCGCATTAAGTACACATATCCATACCTAGAGTAATCATCAGTGAAGGTGATGTAATACTCATATCCTCCTCGAGCCGGTTTGTTCATAGGACCACACACATCAGTGTGAATCAATTCTAACAACTCTTTTGACCTTAGTCCCTTTCCAGAGAATGACCTTTTGGTCATCTTTCCCTTGAGACAAGATTCGCACTGAGGAAAAGGTTCGAAATCTAATGAGCTCAAAGGCCCATCTTCTACCAACCTCTGAATCCGTTTTAGGTTAATGTGACCCAAACGTAAGTGCCAAAGATATGTGTCATTAATTGAAGATACCTTCCTTTTAAGGGAAGTTGAGTTTTCTTGTTGTACATTATGCAGTGTGGGAGCAATAGGATATATATAAAATAAGTTGTCATGCATTCTACCGGAACATATAATATTTCCATCTCTACTGATATCAACACCAGAATGGAAGGAAACTGAATAATTAAATTCAATGAGTCTGGAAACTGAAATTAAATTCTTCCTCATGTCCGGAACATAGAAAGCATTATTTAAAACTAATATCCTATCACATGGAAAATGTAAGGAAATAACTCCTACTGCAACTGCCCAAACTTTAGCTCCAGTTCCAACTCTAAAGGCAAACTCTCCTTTTTCAATCTTCTGCATTATCTGAAACCCCTGCAATGAATTGTAGATATGATTAGTGGCTCCCGAATCTACTATCCATGAATCAGTAGAATCAACCACCAGACCAGTTTCAATGTAGTAGGAAAAAGAAGTACCTTTCTTAACTGAGGCTAGCAACTTGGGACAATCTTTCTTCCAATGACCTTTGAGGCCAGACTTGAAGCATTTCACTTTGGGCTTTCCATCTGTACCCTTGTCATTCTTTTTACCAGTATTGTCCTTTTTCTGTCCTTTTCCCTTATTCTGCTTCTTCTTGAACTTCTTCCCTTTCGGGTTTAGTTTAGAGGAAGACTGGAAAAAGTGAGCTTGGGCTTTGGGCTTCATGATAGCCTCCGCCGCCTAGAGTTCTTTCATTAACTCAGATAGAGTCATGTCCATCTTGCTCATATTGAAATTGAGCTTGAACTGATTGAAAGAGTCCGGCAGAGTTTCGAGAATCATATCAGTTTGACTCTCTGCATCAATCTCAGCCCCTAGAATCTCAGCAACAATGAAACAATCCATCATCTTGAGCATATGCTCTCTGACAGGTGTTCCCTCAGCCATCCTAGTATTCATGATAGTCCTTATAGCAGCTTGCCTAGCTGGCCTGCTTTTGTATGCGAACATTTCAGACAAGGACATAATGATTTCATAGGCAGTGTCCATTTGCTCGTGCTGTGTTTGCAGCACGTTGGACATGGAAGCAACCATGTAGCATTTAGCCATGCTATTCGCTTTCTTCCATATTCTCTGAGCCTCTAGCTGGTCATCAGTAGAATTAACATCAATATCAGGACAGGTTTCCGACAAGACATACTTGTACTCCTCAGCAGTGAGTACTATGTCAAGATTTCTCTTCCAATCTACGTAATTAGGGCCAATCAGTTTGTTCTCACGAAGAATGCTAATCAACGGACTAAAAGAATCTTTACCCATCTCTCTCTGGATATGAAACGGTTTATAATTAGACAGGCAGTATATATGTAATATGCATATGGTGCTTGTTATAAAAGGAAAAATAAAGCACAAAACTTTTTACATTATTTAACCATAATCATAATGTATCGGTGTTTCAACCTCCTCATAGACCCTCCATCGAAGGGATGGCCGAGCCTACAGTCACGTTGAATTAAGGTATGCTTATTTGGATTATCACTATCTGGATACACATATCCAGTGGCAGTCCAATCACTGATTGGTTTGGCCTCATATGACAAATAACTCTAACTCCTAGGGAGAGGTCATTACCGTCTTATGTCAAGTGTTTTACCATCTCTTATGAAATTTCCCAGAATGTCTATGACTTAAGTCCTCCGAAGGGAAGCGACTTTTATCCATTCTAGAAGTGAACTTTAGTAAAGAGCTCCACCGAAGGGATGGCCGTTCCCACCAACACTTCATTGACATTCTATAGAAGTGATCTTTAGTAAAGAACTCCACCGAAGGGATGGCCGTTCCCACCAACACTTCATTGACATTCTATAGAAGTGATCTTTAGTAAAGAACTCCACCGAAGGGATGGCCGTTCTCACTAACACCTCATTATGAATATTCACATTAGTTCACCCACTAACCCATCAAAGCGATCTTTAGTAAAGAACTCCACCGAAGGGGTGGCCGCTCCTACTAACACCTTAATGAGATAACATGAACCGAAAATGGAAGGCCGTGGGGTCTTTCCAAAAACCCCTCTCCCACTTGATTATTTATCACTAGGGTTTATACTTTTTGACCTTTACATTATTTACTCAAAAGCTCTTTTAAATCTAGCAAACTTAGTTAATTAAATTTATGACTCAATGACTTCAGTCATCTTAAAAATAAATAACCTTTGCTTTAAAACATTTGAGAAAATCCCTTTAAAGAATAAAAAACCTAACTTGGGTTATGGGAACCCATAGGTAGCATCTAATTAGATTTTAGTTTAGCCTCAAGGGCACCAAGATAAACTAAACCCTATCCAATTTTAAACCTTAGACAAAATAGAAGGTGCTGGTCTAAGTTCCGTTTAAAACAATTAGCCAAACTAAAAACAATTCAATATAAAAGGATGCCAATTTTAGAACCTAATGGTGGCCATGTTTCTAGGTGACAATTATAGCAATTATATAAAGCATTCATCCATGCATTCCATATATAAGAGCAAATAAAAGTATGCAATCCTTGATGGCTCCCTGCTCTTCGGACTTCAAATCCTTATCGAACTAGGACATCAAAAAATAGATCTCATCTTACACCAAGAAGCCTTGTCTCCTCCACCACTAAGGAATCCGGTTACTTGCAACCTATCTTGCTTGAAGCTTTCTTTTCTTTGCTTGTTCCAACAAATTAAATTTATACAAGCAAATCCATAAAAAACAAAACCACAAATTACATTGGAGATTCCTATGCCTTTTAAGAAAGCTTACATCAAGACTAGTTGGAATAAAAGTAAAGAAAGAATTACAACTTTCTATGATTGCTAAACGCGCAATCGTACACTTTCCAACTAATGAAAAAACATCCAAATCCACATAACAATCATGCGAACCATCAAGGATGCAATATATGGCTGCAAACAAAGAGGTTAGTGTATGGAAAACACTATGTACATCATTAAACAAATCTGAAAAATAAACTCCAGCATTGTTAATGAAACTTGCACACAACATGCATCACTTAAAGAAATCTGAATATAACTTCAGTAGGGTGCCACCATGCCCATAATCAATCTAAGATTAATTAAACACAACATGGGATCATGATTTCACATGGAGTGGCTCTGATACCACTGAAAGAAACTGCGATTCAGATCTGGACATCACTAGGGGAAGACGTCCATGGCTGATTTGTAACAAAACAGATTTTAAAAAATCTGATCTGGGCAGCGCAGATCAGCCATATAGATCGCATAAAAACTCAATGGATTCATGACCAACAAGTGTATAATTAAAGGAGATTCAAGAAGACTATCACCTTGATGATATGTAGGCTTCAAATCTCTGAAATAAAAGATCCAAAGGGCTGAACACAGACTTGCAATTAGCAAACAACTTGCTGGAATTTTCTGCAGTAGAATTGCTTTTGATCTTCTTCTCTTTTTCACTTCCAAATCTGATTGGCTAAGATGGTGGGATCTTAATCGAGATTTCTAGATGGGTTTTGAGAACTTTTTATCTATGGAAAAATCTCAGACCTGAAACTCTCTTCAATGAAGAAGAAAAGAGGGCTGGACGTGTCGGATAGGGGATTTTTTTCTTATGGACGTCCAAGGGGGGGAAGCTTCCTCCTTTTATTGAAAACTTTGGGATTCCTTTCCTTAAAAGCTATCTCTTCTAATTCTCATAGATGTCCTAAAAGGAAAGTATAATCCAAAGGTTTTTTTTTTCTTTTAGAAACACTCCAATTAGAAAAGGAAACTAAAGGAACATCCCACAAACTTTAGCAATTAGTAATCTTAGTTGCACAACACTTACTAATTTAAGTTTCTAATTCAAAAAGGAAACTTTACTATAGGAATACTAATCCAGAGGAGTCCAACCTTCCATGTAGAGAGACCTACTGAAAGTTGGAAACCTCACCTATGGAATTCCCATTATGGACGTCCCACATAAAACAATACACACCATGGCCCACATGATTATTAATCATACCATGACCCACAAATAATTTATATAGAATTAAATTCACGTATGCCATCAAAGGCCTATTTGAATTTAAACTAAAAATTATTTTTCCACTAAAAACAATTCAACCATATGTCATCTAAACAAATTAGGAAACCTTGCCAATCTAGGAAAGTGACTAGAGAAGGGACCAAAAGACATATTTGCCCTTGGCTCCCAAAATGACCAAAATGTCCATGCTAAACCCATAGCAACATTAAGACCATTTTAACCTTAACTCATTCCACTAAAGAGTTATGGTTGAACTCCAGGGACAAATATATAATATAATATTAAGCTAGTCAGAAAGTGATAGTTGTCTTCGACCTACTAAGTAAAATGACCTAAATGCCCCTCTATGTAACATCCATAATCAAGTCAGGTTATCCGATGTACTATCAACCTTCTCGATTACATCTAAACCTTAGAACTTCATATCCTTAACTTAATCATCATCCGGATATCATTCTCTTGGTCCAGGGAGCGACCCATAAGTTCAATATCCATATGGAACATCCATATACTAAGATCTTAGATTTTGATGATTAATCGGATAATTCTAAGGGGACGATCATTCCATCATTAGATGGCATAGATTCTTTATTGCATCTACACGTCCCAACTGATCAAGTCCGGGGACCCAAAACACAGAGCTGTTGACCCATGAAAAGAATCTCACCCATAGTGAATTAAAGCACAAGAACTTGACTTCGTCAGTTCATCCACAAATGCTCAAGATTAAGAGCACTGGTCACTCAGTAGCATGAGGTGACTTGATCTCTCTCAGTGATAGTACTATTTTAGAGATCACACCTACAATGGTCCTGTTCAATGCATTACATATGCACTAATGAGATAAATCCGGGAATGTCCTCCCATGACATAGGTAAGTCACCCTGAATACAGGAGAGTCTCTCACTATAACTTATACCAAGATGAAGTGCCCAACTCCATCTCTCAGTTATGAACAAATATGTTGTTTCCAGTGTCCATGAATCAGACCTATCTGTGTGTAGGCACTACACACCTAATTCATTTACTAGAAATAATGGGCCTTACACAACCATACATATATACATGTTTAAAGAGAAAAGAATCTTTCTATTAAATAACCAGTAAATATCCAGTAACAAAGGATGAGAGTGCAGCTAGTGGGCTTTAGGGCATACACCAATCCCAACAGTGCCGTTGCCAAAGTGCATATTTTGATCTGTCCAAACAACCACGAATTGCTCCTTATGCTTACTCAACCACGAGTTCTTCACATAATCAACAGCACGTGGATACCCATAAAAATTCCGTTCCAAAGCACTTAGAAGTTGAATATAGTCACTTTCAATTGGAGAGAGTACGAACATGTTCCAACAAGAGATAAAAGCATCCCATCTGTCGTTAATCTCAAAGAACTTCTTACAGTTTGCCAAGATGTTCCTAGATACATGCCACCTGCATATTAAGTTTGCTGTATTCGGATATACAACTTTGATTGTATTCATGAGCGCTAACTCTCTATCTGTGACAATCACATGTGGCATAATGCATCCATCCATTAAATCCTTAAGCCTCTCCAGGGCCCATCTATAATTGGCCTCCCTCTCTGAATCAAGGTAAACAAAGGCAACGGAGAACGTCAGTTGGGTAGATGTGACACCAACAATCTCAAGCAATGGAAGTTGATATCTATTGGTCTTGTACGTGGAATCCATTATCAAAACTTCTGAGAATGCACGTAATAACTGAATAGATGACGGATGTGCCTAGAATAGGTCTAAGATTGCATCTGTAGCATCATTGCTAGTGTGATACTCAATGTACTTGTTCTTCTCCAAATGCATCATGAGTTGTTGCATCTGTGAATGACCGGCCATCTCTGTCACCCTAAACTTCTGACGAGCATTGTAGATACTCTTCATCGTAGTGGTGTTGTGCACATTCTGCTCCTGCCTCCTGCAGTGTTCGAAGGATGTTCCTTGGCTTCACCAGACTCTTTGACATATCAATCAAAACATTAATCTCTTCCGTAGAAAGCCTCCCAGCAAACGAGTGCCCCTCGAGATGTTATGCGTTTGGATGGTTGTGCACCCCACAAACCACTGCTAACATCCAATCATCGTTAGTTGGCAACTTTCGACCCTTCAAAGCAAAAGGGCAATTACACTTCTTCGTTCCCGTTGCCTTGTTAGGATTCTTCTTTTCGTAGATCTTCGATGAAGCCCTATAACTACCACTTCTCTCACAGCATAAAACTATTCTCGGTTTCCAAGCATCTCCACCAGCATCCAAAGTTTTGATTACAATCACTAAGCCATGTTTCTTTCCGACATCCCGTGTCCATTGGATTAGATCCTCTCGGCTTCTGAATATCGTTTCAGTGGTGAAGACATTAGTAAAATCAAGAGAGCACTGACTTGCACCAGTTGAATCAATCTCCTGAAAATATAATCCCAAAATTATTAGTTAATTAGTGCACGGTCCTGTAGGACCGTGCAAAATCATTCTGCACGGCACATTGTAACTGTGCAAAATTTTTTTGCACGGCGACATATAACCGTGCAAGTTTAATTTGCACGGTTTATTGTGGCCGTGCAAAAAAATATTGCACAGTAAAAATGTACCGTGCAGAGTGATTTTGCACGGTTCTGGAATACCGAGCATATCGCGAGAAAACTCAATGACGAGCTGGAAATGAAGTCAGAGAGTATACCTCCTCTTGGTAGATTGTCAGTTGCTTGTCCATGTTGAAAATGCCTACTTTCAGTAGACAATGTGCCCCGGGGAGATGAGTACTTTCAAGGGTTGAAGAAGATGATGAGACTTAATGATACTTTAAAAAGGTTGAAGACAATGATGAGGAAAGAGATGAACATCAACGGGCATGAATGAGTGCGAGGGAACGATTACGAAATAATGGATGAAAGGGAGAATGCAGAAGAAGAAGAAGAAAAAGAGGAGGAATGGGAGATGAGAGTAGAGAAACGGCTCACCCCCATTGTAAAAGAACGAAAGGAAGAGGAGAGGAGGTTGATGGTGAAGGGCTATTTCGTCCTTTCACTAGAGGGCAATTTGGTAATTAAAAATAGACTTAAAAGTGGGTGTATTCATCAAAACTAGTGGTGCATATAGAATTTCCCAACCCCTTTTCTTATTCGTGCGGCAACCCAAGGTGAGGAGAATCACGTGCCTTGTGTGACACGTGCCAGACTTAAGTTCTATGGCCCTGCATCAGTTGGGCCTTGTTTCTACTTTGGGTTGAGTTTAGGTTTGGATAAGGTGGACTTGACATTGTTTGAGGTCCAACCCTGTTTGAAGCCCAGCAGAGTATTCTAACATCATCCCTGCATCAACAAAATTTGATCAACGACAGATTTGACCCGATCAACAGTTCAATCTTCTTTTCGCGATATTAAAGCCATCCATCGTCAGATTTCAAATCTATTTTTGCCTGCGTGGTCGTGGAGAGCAGATCTACCAACCAGGCCAGTCAGACGTTTTTAGATTGAATTAAAAAAATAGTGGTTCACAAGAAGGAAGAAGTAGAGTCTTCCTCCATAAATGATGAGGATTTGAGGGGAACCATTGCCGAGTTATCGGGAAATGTTAATCAACTCTTAGTAATGATGGTTCAAATCAAGAAACTCTTGCAAGAATGGAAACCCGATTAGCCAATTTGAAAAATAATCATCGTGCGGATAATCACCGCAATGATGGAGAAAATATTCGAAATCAGTGAGACCCACATGCAATTGGTGTTGATCGAGATTTAGGAATAAAACTCATGATTTCCAAATATGATGGAAAACTCAAACCAGATGAATTCATGGATTGGTTAATGTGTGTGAAAAATATTTTTTCACATAAGTCAATGACAGATGGTCATAAAGTTACCCTAGTGGCAACTCGATTTCGCAATTATACTGAAATATGGTGGGCCAAGTTGCAAAAGAAGAGAAGGAATCAAAATATTGACCCCGTTGAAACATGGGTTGAGATGAGAAATCTTTTTAAACAAAAATCTCTTATGGTCAGCTACTCTAGAGATCTGTGTTCTTGTTTTCAAGATTGGAAAAAATGATTTAAGACAGTTGTTGAGTATTCTGAGGAGTTCATGACCATGCAAGCATGTTGTGGCTTGAATGAAGATGATGATGTATTAGTTGACAAATACTTTCATTGGCTTAGACTTGATATATAGCATATCCTCACGTTAAATTTTTTTTTTATAATGTTGATGAGATTGTCCAGCATGCTATCAAGGTTGATGATATTATAAATTATCGTGACCGAAAACTTAATGCATCTAAATGGGTTGTATAAAAGAACTCATCAATGCAAGATTTTAAACCAAGTGGTTCATTGGAAAAAGTCTTCACCAAGACCAAAGGCTAGAGTAGGATCATATGCTTTCATTGTAAACAACAAAGGCACCATGCAATGGAATGTCCTAAACAATTCTACCTCATTGAAAGTGAAAGTGATGAGAAAGATACACCGGATGATCCTAAAGAAAAAGAAGCTGAAGCTGAGATAGAAGAATTAGAGATTTACCATGCAGTTGAATGTGAATCTCTCATGGTCATCAAAGAGACTATATCGACTATTGAGCCAAAGTGGTTGCGAAATAAAATTTTTTGCTCAAAGGGAATTGTTAATGGCCAAGCATGCACATTTGTAATTGATGGAGGCAGTTGTGAAAATATCATCTCTCAAGTTCTTGTGGATCGATTGCAGCTGAAAGTTCGAAAGCATCATCGTCCCTATTTTACTAGATGGTTAATGACATGTGATGAAGTGCAAGTATGATATGCATGTTTAGTTACATTTTCTATTAGTGAAGATTATACAGATACAGCTTGGTGTAATGTGCTACCTATGGATAGTGGTGATATCTTATTGGGTCGCCCATCGTAAGACCCCGACCCGAGAGACCAAGATTAGCATTAATTAAATAATATTTTAGTCCTAAGTGTGTTTAGTGGATTTTGGTTAAGTCTGGGATTAATATAGCTTTTGAATAGCTTTGGGGAACTTTGAGAGCCTTCTTGATTTAGTGGGACCTTTGGGGGTTCCTTTGGAAACTTTGCGTGGCTTGGGGGATTGTTCGAGATTTCATAAATTTGTTTGTTAATCCCGTTTGACTCATCTCATTAATCCCTACAACTTTCATGGTGACCCCATCCCCACTCGAAATCCCTAAGCCTGACTTTTCCCAATTTGAGGGCAAAATGATCTTTTACCCAAAATCTGGACACTATTTTCAATATCACCAAAACCCGTGAAACATATACTTTTTGGAAACTAGAAATTTCGATGATCAACTTTCCCTTCTTTGTTGAACTCATCCGAGGTCCCGAAAACCGTGTTTTTAGCCCATCAACCTTTTTAAGTTGTGGGCCCCACCTCTAGTTGCTATATAAGTGGAGTCTCACCTTCTTCATTCCTCTTTCTTGCTCATTTCATTCTAGAAGTGGAAGTTTCAGCCACCTAGGGTTTTTCCCTTCCCCTTCTTGCTTTGTTCATCTCCCATCCACACCAATCCTTGTTCAATGAAGAAATGGACATCATCTCCTTCTTCCTCTCCTTGAGAGCTTCGCCTTGACACCATTGTAGGAGAAAACTAAGCTTTCTTGAAGCTTCCTTGAGCTAGCTTTGTGCCTTTGAAGAACATCCATGTAAGAGACCCTCCCAATCTTTTAGATTTAAATTCTTCCAGCTTTAGAGATACTTTATCTTGATCCTTTCAAGCTCTCTCTTTCTTTTGATTGGTTTTAGATATTCTAGGGTTTCTTATGGTTGGATTTGGGGTTTTTTATGTAGATTGGTGTTAGTAGCTTGGAGAGGTGATTAGAGACTTGTTTTGCTTAGCTTTGGACCTAAGGCAAGTGGATGATTAGATTAGTAATGAATGTTATTATGTTTATGGAAAAGCATTTGATTTACATTATTGTTTTAATGATTTCATATGTGTTTTCATATCATTCTCCTACTATGGTTTCCCTCTCTTGTTTATTTCTTGGTTTATGTATCTATTGATCTTCATTTATGATGGATTGTTTCTAATGATGAAATGGAGATGAATGAGATAGAATGGTGGATGTATTCTAGGGATGTTTTAATGGAAGAATGGAGGATGTTGGATGGAGGTTTAAATGGGGTTTTGAGGAGGTTTTGGAGTCCTCTTTTATGTGTAGAATGAGTGCTCAAAATGTATGAAAAGGGAGGAAAGAAGAAGAACCCGAACTGTACTACACTGCAGTTTTTTGGATAATTCGCTCGAGCGAGCTTTACACATCGCTCGGGCGAACCCCAGACAGATAGTAGTTCGCTCGAGCGAACCCCTTATTGACACAAAAAATGTCACTTTGCCTCGTCAACATGAAAAGAAGCTACATGAAGTCGCGGCCTACCACAAATGGGCGATGCTACTTCCAAAAACCAAATCTTGTCAGAATCAAATAAAAACTGCAAGATCTTTCAAGACAGCCAAAAGAGGAGTACGCAAGAAGTTTCGGGCTATTTCAAAATCATTTGGCCTAACTTCGCTTCTCCGATAGCTAAATAGGAGCTCTCGGTGGCTACAGCATCGGAGACACCAAATTTTCGATCAAAGCCTATGGATAGTCTCAAAATACATCCAAAAGGCTCCACGTCAAGTTTCGAGTCAAACTGACAACGTTTGACCCTCCATCAACCCTCAAACAGCTAAATCAAACCTTTTGGCGGTGAGAACCACCGAGGCCATCACTCATCAAAAAGAGCACATGGACGACTTCAAGATGCTTACAAAGGGCTACACGTCAAGTTTCAGGTCATTTCAGCAACATTTGACCATACTTTTACTCTCGGAAGTCAAATCAGGCCTCTCGGCGGCGAAGTTCTCCGGGACCATGGTTTCCAAGACAAAGCATGTGGATCATCTCAACATGAGACTCCAATAGGTTCCCTGTCAAATTTCAGGTCAATCGGACATCGGCTGACCGCACATCAAAGCGTGACATCATCATCGCGACAAAAGTCAAGTCTACTGGCAACAGGACCCCATACGGCTTCAAAACTCAAAGAAAAGCCTATGGTTTGTCTTATTTGTTGCTCAGGAGGCTTCACCTCAAATCTCAGGTCATTCTGACATCGTTTGTCCAAATTTCAGCTTTTGACAGAAAATCGGCAGCTCTACGGTAGAAAGTCTTCGACTTTCTCGAAAAATTGGAAACTTTGCACTCCAAAATGCAAGGATTCTCGTCAAGTTTTCTACAGGGAAATCAAGCCAACAAATGTGCAAAAATGTCAAGAAAAATACAGAAGAAAAAAGAATTGGAAAAGACATCAAAACGGCCGCGAAACGGGACCAAAGGGGGATAATTCCCCCTTTGGTCGCATCCCGCGACCCTGGCCCAGGGTCGCCGGGATGGAACTCCGGGTCTCCGGATTTTCCCCGGAGAGGCCCGTTTTCCATCTTTTTTCACATTTCGAAGTTTCCAACTTCTGTGATTTTCTAAAATTCATACTTTTGAGGCACCAAATCCTTCGACATCCTTCAAAATCACGGGTCCGTCTTCAAGAGTATCAAAATCAACATTGATCGCCAACCGGTCAACCAAAAAATTATGCTTTCTACCTGACCGATCGAAAAATCAACAGGACAGATGACACCGACCCGCTACTGGCAATCAATGCCTGAAGTTATACGGTCATCCGATGTCGATCTACATGAAGATCTATCGATGATCATCGCCAGAAGAATCCCAAAAGACGCGGCACGGCCCGCGACTCTTCAACTTGCTCAGTGACCACTTAATGCAATTAATTGGCTAGCTTTATTGCTGTCATTAATTCATTTCTTTGGATGGCCCAATCAGAGGCAAGCATCCAGTAGTTACAAGTCAATTGATTCATGGCATTTAACCCATGAAACTCCTCCCATCATGGTGATTAAAGGCGACTAAATGCCCTCAATCTCCACCGGCCAATCACAAGCTAAGAAAAAGGGGTTACAAAATAAAGAAATAAATCTTGTAACTCCTCCCTTTATGTAGCTTTATGACAATTATGGCTCATAAAACCTCCTAAATTGCTACCTAAAAGCCTATAAATAGGAGAGCATTCCAAAGAATTCCAGGTAAGAAAAAAAGAGATCGAAAGAGATCGGAAGAAAGAGATTGGAAATCCAGAAGAATACAGGCAGAAAATCTGAGAGAGAAAGAGAGAAAACTCTATGAAATTCTGCACCGACCACCGCTACAAGGTGACAAAAGTCCCTTGGGGGGCACCTCCAAGGTCCTTGCCTTCTACTTCTGCCTCCAATGGCTTAGACGTGGCTTTTCAGTCCATCTACTTAGCTTTTTATTAGACATAGGACCTCCTCTTGGTCTTTATCCTCTAAAATCCTGAGGTTATAGCCAATCCAAGCAAATCAAGAGCATCCTCTGTTCTCATCTGTATAGATGATGGCGAAGTCCACACATGGCTTGCGACCGTCAATCCGAACGAGTCCCACATAATCTCCTGAGAAGTTAGATCCTCCTTTTCTTGTTTTTCATTGTATTTTGTATTTTTCTAAAAGAGACAAAAATCACAACTCATGTCTTTCATTATTGATAAGAATTGTAAATCGGCTATAAACGCCAAAAATCAGCTATAAACGCCAAAATCGGCTATAAATGCCAAAACATCGCCTTTCACGGCAAATAAAAAAAAGAGTTTATTTTCTTAAATATATGTGCAATGGAAAACTTGAAAGCAGTTGATTTCCTTTTTACTTGCGAAGGTCGATCTCCGGATCATTACCTGCAATTCCAAGTAAAATAGAAAATCTTGCACACCCATATAAAAAAATGTTGATACCCGCTTTGCCACCAGTCACGAACGGGTTGGATCCCATGGACCCTCACGTCCGCCGACCTCAGTAGAACTAGTACGCAGATGCGCGGTCCATCAAGCGGGCACATGGTGGGACTCGTTCATTTGAGAACTCGATGCTTGGAAATGAAGTATTTGCATACCATATTTTTGCTCTATGCTTATACTTCTTTTCTTGATTCCTTGGTTACTTTCTAGTTGGTGGCCAATGTTGGATTTCGCATCTAAAAAAAATGAGATGGGATTTTTTGGAAATTTCTAATTCTTTGAATTTATTTCCACTCTTTCTCTTTTCAAAAGAAAAAAAATCAGATTTCTCAGTTTGGATTCAAAATTGAGAAACTTTGATCCTCTCCTATCATTCATCGTGCTTGTAGAAATGTTGAGCCTGTTCGAATAAGGTTTTGGGCCATCGTGTCTCTTCGATGAGTTCATTAGAGATCTAAAAAAAATAAAAAAGAATAAGATTTCTCAGTTTGGATTCAAAATTGAGAAACTTTGATCCTCTCCTATCGTTTATCGTGCTTGCAGAAATGTTGAGCCTGTTCAAATAAGGTTTTGGGCCATCGTTTCTCTTCGATGAGTTCATTAGAGATAAAAAAAAAATCAGATTTCTCAGTTTGGATTCAAAATTAAGAAACTTTGATCCTCTCCTATCGTTCATCGTACTTGTAGAAATGTTAAGCCTGTTCGAATAAGGTGTTGGCCATCGTTTCTTTTCGATGAGTTCATTAGAGATAAAAAAATTAAAAAAAATCAGATTTCTCGGTTTGGATTCAAAACTGAGAAACTTTGATCCTCTCCTCTCGTTCATCGTGTTTGCAGAAATGGTGAGCCTGTTCGAATAAGGTTTTGGGCCATCGTTTCTCTTCGATGAGTTCATTAGAGATCTAAAAAAATATTTTCAAAAAATCAAATTTCTCGTTTTGGATTCAGAATTGAGAAACTTTGATCCTTTCCCTTCTAGGTGCTGGTGCTCGCAGAAATCGTTGAGCCCGCGTTCGGATCAAGGATTGGGCCATCGTTTCTCTTCGATGAGTCTATTTGGGATAAAAAAAAGACCTAGACCACTAAGGTTAAACCAATTGCGTTCTTTGATCACTGTTGATTTAAGAAAAGCCTTATCCAGAGTGTGGAGACAGCTTGATTGTTCTAGGTAAGGGTCCTCCAAACGGGTTTATTAAGTAATCCTACCCTTACCTGGGGGCAATTCTATCAATTGAGATTTCATAAGACCTGGTTAGGAGGCCTATGTGTACTCTCTCGTCTTTTAAATAAAATAATCTTTAAAATAAAAAAAAATCAGAAAAAAAATTTTAAATAAAAAAAAAAATGTTCAAAATAAAAAAAATAATATTTAAAAAAAATTAATTTTAAAAAAAATCTTCAAAAAAAAACTTCCGTCATTTGGGGTTCAGATCTAAGAAATTTTGGTCTCCTCCCTTCTGAGCACTAGCGCTCGCGGAAATCATTGAGCACATGTTCAGATTGGAATGCCTTTTGCTCTCTTTGATGAACCCGATCTTGGCCTTAAAAAAAAAATCTCATCATTTTTGGATTCAGATTTGAGAAATTTTGGTATCTTCCCTTCTGGGCACTAGCGCTCGCGGAAATCGTTGAACCCACGTTTAGATTGGAATACCACTTGCTCTCTTTGATAAAACCAATCTTGACCTTTTAAAACAGAGAATGCCATCTCATAGTTGCGATCTCCAAACATTTGTGCCTGGCAATGCTGGTACGCCCTTTCATGGTCTACTGTATTCGCGACCGGCACATTTGTAACTTCAACCTTATAATCTTCTTACTTCGAGCAAGCTCTGCTTCTCGATAAGTCGAATTTAGGTTCGCAATTGCTTCTAGTAGTCACTGGGATGCTCATTCTGGGCTCACCATACTTGCGATCAGAACAATTGTACCATCTATGGCATTTTGCCTTCTTCATGTCGCTTGGGTCATGTCCCTCGAGCGATTTGAAAAGGCAAAACCATGGAACTTCCCATTTATGATCATTATATTCTTGTGATTACTAATGGATGTGGTCTTATTTCAGAAATTCTCAAAACTAACAATGGAAGTTTCCTTGGCCATTACTTTTGATGAGAACAAGCACCAGCTCATGCTTAAACATAAGCAAACCACGCGCACCTACAAGCGCCCTGTTAGCCGCCGAAGCGTCAACTCCCTCGGCAACTCTCTGAACTCCGGGTCGACCTCGACTCCCCAGACTATTGTCTTTAGGATGCTAGGACCATTCCCACTTCCCGAAGAACAAACTGCTCCTTCTAAGAAACAGAAGCTCGCCTCCCAACGTGTCACTACCATGACACCAAAGGCGAGCACCAAAAAGCCCGAAGCCCGTGGCACCCTCACGAAGCCTCGACCTGCAAGCAACCAAGTCTATCCCAAGACTTGGTCCCCAAGACCTTCACCAAAGCCTTGACACGCTCTGGCTTCCTGGGTCATGCTATCAAAAGACTCACTGCTGTGAAAAAAGTTGGGAAACGAAGACCCAGAACTTTTCCAACTACTGAATCTAACTTTCGAGCCCTCTTTCTCCTTCAAAAAATCATAGAAGGCGACAAGCTGAAAGTACTGGAGCCTGAACTCCTCCGACTGGTCCTCAAGGACGCTGACGATCGGCATGAACTCCTCGTAGAGTTTGCCAAGGATGGACAATCCAATAATGGCGCTTAACTCCTTCAAAGAAAAACCAATCTCACCATTCGTGACAACGAAGGTATTGGTTTGTGGGAGGAATGACTCCAACATAGCCATGAAGGCCTCGTCGAAGAAGATCGCGGTCTCCTTAAAGGCGCGGACTGCATCAAAGATCTCGGCTTCCTTCAAAACGGCGCCACCAATTAGCAGGACTCGATTAGTCCACGACTTCCACTCGGAGTCAGCACTGAAACGACCATGAAGTAGAAAAGGCTTTACCCAATTGCTGCCGTCACTGCTGAAAATACCAAGGCCCACCGGTCCTAAATTGACCGACGGATAATCAGAGCCCTGGTAGCTGCTGGCCGGCATCAACATATCCATGTCGGCAGGTGATTTCTCCGCATATCTAAGAGGACCGCCAACAAAAACCCAGGTCTTGATTACATTTGTCCTTTTTCACCCAGCTTGGAGGATCTTCCCTATTAGAGCACGTGGGAGCAAGGCTCATAATCGAGATGGTACGATCAAACGTCGACTGGGTAACAACTATTCTCTTCTCACCATCAGCTGTGTAAGAGAACTGAAAACATCTCCTCTAGTATGTCACGTCGTCAGGGACTGCAACACCAAAGAAGAAGGTAGGCTTGGGCAAAACCCTCTGATCGTCCATTACCCAAGATGATTGCTTACCATGATCTTGTAAAATTCCTCTCCCATGAGAGCAATTAGTCGCTGCCTCATCTCATCTCTGTTGAGAGAGTCGCACTCTTCGATGTTTTCTCAACATACTGGACCTTCTCCCAGGCCTATTGAACGGCCGGATTGGAAGATCTAGCTGGTCGACGGGTACGCTTGTAGCAGGCTCTTTACCCTTGTTCGTTTTGGAGGAACCACCTACAAAGGATGGAAAAGAAAAAGATCATCATCAAAATGACAGAATTTCGCTAAAAAAAAATCTAGCGAAATTTTGAAATGACTCCGGGGAAATTCTGAAGAAAAAGAAAATATCCCGAAAGAAATATAAAGCTTGAAGATGGGCTCAACATCGTTGCGAGCTCCGAAACTCCAAACTTTCGAAACCTCAAGGTCTTCGCAAAATCAGGAATGGCTCAACATCGCTGTGAGCTCCAAATTCAGAAATTTGCAAAAACTTTCAGGTATGCTATCACATCATGCGATCAATTCAATTTACAAAAAAAATGCATGCATGAACATCTTGGTTTTGCCAAAAAAAAAAAGCATTATCATGATGAACAAAAAAAAAAGAGAGAAACTTTCTCAAAAAGAAAAAGGGAGAAAGAAATGAAAAAAAAGAGAAGGGCTGGCCCACAAGGCCGTGGCCCACAGGCCACATGGCCGTACGGCCAGACCCGTACGGATCTGTTCATATAGCCCACAAAAAAAAATGTGCAAAAAAAAGAAAAGAAAAGAAAACGCATGAGAAAAAAAAACACGTGTAAAAAAAAAGGGAAGGAAACACATAAAAAAAGAAAAGAAAACGAAGAAAAGAAATAAACAAAAAAAAAACTTTCTTTTACCATCCTATTTTCTATAGAAGAGAGCAAACCAAAGAAGGAAAGAAGAAAAGAGGTAAGTGTTACTAATTACTAACCTTACCAAAAGAAAGGAATTTGAAAGATTATTTCCCAAAAGAAAGGTATCTTGAGGGATTCTCTCCCCAAAAGAAAGCAATGACAGATTTTCTCCCAAAAGATAGGAGATTTGAGATATTCTCTCCCAAAAAACGATACTTTGAGATATTCTCTCCAAAAATAAAGGGAACATGAGAGATTCTCTCCAAGTAAAGGACGAGAAATTCTTTACAAAAGTGAAACCATATTAGATCTAAGATATCTTCAAATGCTTAAGGTCCCATGGGTTAGCCCATATGAGCCAGGTTTGACCACCTAGGCACTAAAAAAAAAGGGCTTTTAGTCAAAGAGAAATCCCTCTTAGCAAGAGCGTACAAAAATGGTTCCATGCCTCTTTTGAGTTGATTGGACCGTACAAAAAAGAATTCCAAGCCCCATGAGCTTCCAAAATTCAAACCATCCAGCCTCATATATCAAATTGAGCCAAAATCTTTAAATTGACATTCCATAAAAATCCAAACCAAATCCTGATCCCCTAACTTGCCACATACAACTTGTTAGGTCACAAGACCAAAGCCAAAAAACCAAATCCTGATCTCCTAACTTGCCACATACAGCCTGTTAGGTCACAAGATCAAAACCAAAATCGACCCCCTAACATTCCATATATAAGTGGGTCACACGGTCAAAATCAAATCCGGCCCCCTAACCTAGCACATACAACTTGTTAGGTCACAAGGTCAAAAACAAAAAACCAAATCCACAACCCTGATGTCATTTTCAAAACTTTGCCTCGAGATGGTACGTGATCCCTTTCATTACCATAAAATTCCCCTGGAAGCTCAAAAGGTCACAACACCAAAAAAAAGACTGCTCAAAGACTCTTGGTCAAGTCACAAGCTCTCCTTCAAAAATATCTTCAAGGCAAGTGACACCAAAAATGTCACTTTGCCTCTTTAACATAAAAAAAAGCTACATGAAGTCATGGCCTACTACAAATGGGCGATGCAACTTCCAAAAATCAAATATTGTCAGAATCAAATAAAAACTACAAGATCCTTCAAGACAGCCAAAAGAGGAGTAAACAAGAAGTTTCGGCCCATTTCAAAATCATTTGGCCTAACTTCGCTTCTCCGATAGCTAAACAAGAGCTCTCGGCAGAGACAGCATCGAAGACACCAAATTTTCTATCAAAGCCAATGGATAGTCTCAAAATACATCCAAAAGGCTCCACGTCAAGTTTCGAGTCATACTGACAATGTTTGACCCTCCAACAACCCTCAAATAGTTAAATCAAGCCTCTCGACGGCGAGAACCACCTAAGCCATCACTCATCAAAAAGAGCACATGGGCGGCTTCAAGATGCTTACAAAGGGCTACACGTCAAGTTTCAAGTCCTTTCAGCAACATTTGACCAGACTTTGACTCTCTAAGATAGAGCCTGTGGATCATCTCAAAATGACTCCAATAGGTTCCCTGTCAAACTTCAGGTCAATCGGACATTGGTTGATCGCACATCAATGCGCGACATCATCCTCGCGATAAAGTCAAGTCTACTAGCGACAGGACCCCATACGGCTTCAAAACTCAAAGAAAAGCCTATGATTGGTCTTATTTATTACTCAGGAGGCTTCACGTCAAATCTCAGGTCATTCCAACATCGTTTGACCCAATTTCAGCTTCTGACGGAAAATCGGCAGCTCTACGCTACAAAGTTTTCGACTTTCCCGAAAAATTAGAAACTTTGCACTCCAAAATCCAAGGATTCTCGTCAAGTTCTCTACAGAGAAATCAAGCCAAAAAATGTGCAAAAATATCAAGAAAAATACAGAAGAAAAAAGAATTGGAAAAGACCTCAAAACGGCTGCGAAATAGGACCAAATGGGGATAATTCCCCCCATGGTCGCCGGCGACCCTGTGCATGGTCGCCGGCGACCATGGAGCTCGGGTCTTCGGATTTTCCCTGGAGATGCCCATTTTCCATCTTTTTTCGCGTTCCGAAGTTTCCAACTCCTGTGATTTTCCAAAATTCATACTTTTGAGGCACCAAATCCTTCGGCATCTGTCAAAATCAGGGGTCCATCTTCAAGAGTATCAAAATCAACATTGATCGCCAATCGGTCAACCAAAAAAGTGTGCTTTCTACCCGACCGATCGAAAAATCGACAGGATAGATGGCATCGACCCGCTGTTGGCAATCAATGCCTGAAGTTACATGGTCATCTGATGTCGATCTACATGAAGATCCATCGATGATCATCGCCAGAAGAATCCCAAAAGACGCGGCACGGCCCGCGACTCTTCAACTGCTCAACGACCACTTAATGCAATTAATTGGCTAACTTTATTGCTGTCATTAATTCATTTCTTTGGACGGCCCAATCAGAAGTAAGCATACAGGAGTTATAAGTTAATTGATTCATCGCATTTAACCCATGAAACTCCTCCCATCATGGTGATTAAAGGGGACTAAATGCCCTCAATCTCCATCGGTCAATCAGAAGCCAAGAAAAAGGAGTTACAAAATAAAGAAATAAATCTTGTAACTCCTCCCTTTATGTAGCTTTATGACAATTAAGGCTCATAAATCCTCTTAAATGGCTACCTAAAAGCCTATAAATAGGAGAGCATTCCAAAGAATTCCAGATAAAAAAAAAAGAGATCGGAAGAAAGAGATTGGAAATCCAGAAGAATACAGACAGAAAATCTGAAAGAAAGAAAGAGAGAAAACTCTACGAAGTTCTGCACCGACCACCGCTACAAGGTGATAAAAGTCCCTTGAGAGGCACCCCCCAAGGTCCTTGCCTTCTCCTTTTGCCTCCAATGGCTTAGACGTGGCTTTTCAGTCCGTCTACTTAGCTTTTTATTGGACATAGGACCTCCTGTCACGTCCCCCGAACCCGATTAAAGAAATAACCGGATCCGGAGAGTGAATTTTAGGACTAATTAAAAATTTTATCCTTTGGGCCCACGGATCATGTTAGGGATTTTGTGTTTGCAATTTGATGGATGCATTAACATTTTAATCATCATTTGATTTTTCACAAGAGCTTTGATTTAGATAAAAACTTGGAATCTATATTTACACATGCATTGATTTAAGTCTTTTATATTTCATGTTTCATGCATGTTTTGATTTTAAACTTTGGATGCATTGATTTTGAAAAGAAGTTTTAAAGAATCAAGCAAGCCTTTGATTTTAAAGTTTCAAATTATTTTTAGGCTTTTTATGTTTCATGTTTTTAAACCGCTTAGAATGATTTAAAACATGATTCCAAGCTTGATTTAGTGGCCCAAAGATCCCACAAAGAAATCTCTTTAAATATGCAAAAAATGGGATTTTTGGTCCTTGGGCTTGGGTCGATCCGCAGTGTGGTCGGTCGACCGAACCCATGCTTTCGGTCGACCGGCCACACTGTGGGTCGACCGAGAAAGTGTCCGTTGGGCATTTTTTCAAACGGTCTGATTTTTGACCGTTAAGGGTAGGTCGACCGAGCCAAGCTGGGGGTCGACCGAGGACACGCAGGAACTCAACTTTTGAGTATAAAAAGGGGTTCATTCCCATTGAAAAAGGATTGAACATTTTAGAACTCTTAAGCCTTCTTTGAGGTGTTTGGAGACAAGGAAAAGGGGATGAACTAAGAGAGATCAAGGGGGTCATTAGTAAAGCTCAAGCTTGGATTAATGAAGTTAAATCACTAAGTAAGCTTTACCTCTCTTTATCATTTGTTATATGCTTTGTTTTAAATCTTTGGTAAATGATTTTTAGCATGATAACAATGATGTTTTGAATCCTTATCTTATTTAATCTTTGATCTATTTGTATTGGATTCTACTTCTTGATTCAAACCAAGTTTGTTTTATAAACTTTGTTAATCATGTTTTGTCAAAACCTTTGATTTGTTTTATAAACATGTTTCATTAACTTGTTTGAATCATCTTTGTTGTTTGCATTCATTTAAGCTTTAGTTAAAATAGTTTGTTTTTGAAAACAACAATGTGTATGCATCACATGTTTAGACATAATTAATTTCATACAACTTGTGAGCTTTTGATTTTCAAATCATTAACAAGTTTGTATTTGGTACATGTGGTTTGCATATTACTTCAATCATATCTTTTTATGTGCATTAAGCTTTTAAATGCTTTTAGCATAAATTGAGTGAGCTTAATTTTAAACTTGATTGAAGTCTTCACACACACACACATCATGAGCATTCATCTTTGCATTACTTAGTGTGTTGTGTGAGTGTGTATTATCAATTTCATATCCGCCTATTTAGAGGCAATTTATTTGAGCTTAAATTGTAATCTCTTAGAGTATTTTGTAAAGACACTTTCCTTGAGAGAAATCATTTGCTTGTAAGGTTATTGCTTAGCCATATAAAAGCATTGTGTATAGGTTGTTGTTTAGCCTAGAAAAACAACATTGTAAGGTTATTGCTTAGCCTAGAAAAGCATAGTTGTAGAGGTTATTGCTTAGCCTTTGAAAAGCATAATAGTGGAAATCCGGTGGGGTGTTGAATCACAAGCCGGTAGTGGATGTAGGCAGTGAGGCCGAACCACTATAAATCTTTGTGTAGTGGTGATTGCTTTTGTGGTGATTGTTTCGTTTAGCTTCCGCATTATGTATGTTAATCATCACATGTGACTAGTTTGTTTTAAAAAAATTAAAATTGGTCATAATTAGTCACTATTAGTAGATCACCCTATTCACCCCCCCTCTAGGGTTAAGATCCCGGACTTTCAGTTGGTATCAGAGCAAGGTGCTCTATTATTAGGATCAAGTGTTTGGAACTCTTGATTAGGTGTAAAAACCTAGAGTCAAAACCCTAGTGTTGTGTTCTCATGAAAATCATTAGAATGGATTCCACTATTTTAGATTGTGTAGATTCTTTGGTAGATTCTTCTAGACCCCTCATTCTTCCATCTATTGGAGATTCAAACATTGAAACTAATGAATCTCAATTTGAATTAAAAGAAGAAGAAAATGATGAAAATGAAATTGACATTGAACAAGCCTATGATGAATTGTATAACTTATACTTAAAGCTTGTTAAAAGACAAAATAAACTAAAAGAAGAATCTAAAAGGCTAAACCAAGAATTAGTCTCTTCTAAAAATGAACTTAGAGAAAAAGATGAATTAATAAGTTGTGTAGAATCTAAGTTCATGATCTCTTTACATAATCTATCTAATATTAAAGATGACATAAGAGAATCAAAGATAGATTATGATAATCTTAATAAGGAAAATTCAAAACTAAGAGATCAATTAAAAAGGCAAGATGAAAACATTAACAACCTAGAATCCAAGTTGAATATCTCTAAGGAAAATTTATCTAATGCTCAAATTAAGATAAACACTCTAGAACTTGGATCCAATGTTATTAATGAAATTAAATTTGAATTAAAACTTGCCCATGAAGAGCTAAATAAATTTAAGGGAATTGAACAAGAACTAACAAAAGTTAAAATTGAAAATTCTACCCTTAAAAACCAAGTCACTCAACTTGAAACCTACAAACATAAATATGAGTGCAAATTTACCCATAGTGAAGAAAAATTTGAAAAGTTATTTAAATTGGGTAAATCAAAAGGAGATAGGACGGGTCTTGGTTTTGATAGGAATATTACATATGACCCTAAATTCACCAACACTTTTGTGAAAGGTGAGTCCTCATTCTCTAGTACTCATTCCTCCTTGCCCATGACTAAATGCAATTATTGTGGCATTGAAGGACACCTTAGGTTTGAGTGCAAACTAAGGAGAAGCCATGTGTCTAAACCCAACTTTGAACCAAAAAAGGTAGAATCAAAATCTATGAAGGGTAAGACCACTACTAGAAAAAAGGGTTTTTATATCGGCTAAAAACCGATATAAAAGACCTATTATATCGGTTTTTGAGTGAATTTCAAACCGATATAAGTGCCCCCGATATAAAAGATAAACGAAACCGATATAATAAGTGTAATATTTCATATCGGTTAAGCCTAAAGCGATGTAATATCATATGTATTTATATCATAAATTATTGTAAAACCGATATAACTTATAGCCAAACCGACATAATTAATATATGTTATATCGGTTTCATATGGTTTTTTATATCGGTTTCATAATAACCGATATAATTGATTAAGAATAATCGATATAAAAAATACGTAATTGGTTTGTTATATCGGTTTCATATGGTTTATTATATCGGTTAAATTATAACCGATATAATTGATTAAGAATAACCGATATAAAAAATATGTAATTGGTTTGTAATATCGGTTTCATTAAAAACCGATATAATTTCACAATTTATTTATTTTTTTAATATCAAAAGAACCTGCTGTACCACGATAAAAAAACCTGCAATATACCTCAAAATACTAACATCTAAACAACAAAAACCTTTGTATATATATATAAATAAATAAATTTCTATGTACATATATACACATGCATAGTATAGTATAGGTAGTTCATTCACTTCTATGTACTGTACAACTTAACAAGCTAAGTTAAACTAAAGCAAGAAAGACAAAATCATGTATTGAGAACTACATGCATAATGCCTCCAAAAACCATGGGATGTACCTGGAAAGATTTTCTCGAAATTTCGGCATAATCTCCCCTGTACGTGTGACATGTGATTTTTTTTACAACCTGCTAGTACTTGTACATGACAAAAAAACACTTCATATAAACAACCCAATGCCCCAACACACTACAAAGTCATTCACCACTACGTCACCAGTCATACACCATTTAACCATAGCACTTCAATGCCCCAACACACTAGAAAGATGCACAAAAAAAACTTATGTTCATTCATTTCTATATCCAACACCATGTCATTATTTTAAAAACAACATTCTCATTACAAGATACAAAACAATAAAAAGGGAAGTTGGTCCTGGCCTTTTTCAGAAACAAAGATAATTCTAAAGCAGTAATGAGTCTTGTAATCAATAATGGGCCATTATCCTTAAATGTATAGTGAACATGTAAAGGGCCATTATCCCGTGCGGGTCCCATCAAAGCACGGTCTCAAAATGAAAAGAATCTTTAAATGTAGAACTTGTGCCACCAAATGGAAACAAACAGTAGTAACCATCCACACATCTTCAGATGTCCAAATTCCTGAAGCCAGACTATTAGGATCAAAATTTGTAGTATTTTCCCTGCCAATTTGTTCTCTCTGGATTGGAGGGCATCTATACATACTATGCTCTGTTATGTAGTAGAAGTCCTCATTTATGGAAGAAGAATAAATCACAAAAGCATGAGTAAACTAAAAAAGACTACTAAGATCTGCCACATACCAGACTTGGTAATCTGAAGGCACCTTCTGCAAGAATCCATGGTCTTAAACATCAGAAACTATGGGAAGAACTGGGCAACGATGAATCTAGTAAAATATCTGGCATTAAGGACTGAGGGAAAAACAAAATAAAAATTGTTATAAGAATGTAAGTGAAGAACAAAGTAAAAACAAAAACCAAAGAGAACAAGTTGACAGTGTGGACAAAAGTAAAAACAACTAATACAGCCGTAAAAATAATAGAAACTACTAGCAATTTTTCCAAGTTGTCTCACTATCCATGTGGACAAAAGTACTTATTGAAAAGGATTAGGATGCAACAAAAGTATATACTTAGAAGCTAGAACTATCCATGTGGACAAAAGTACTTCATAATTGATGAAATGGGTTAGCAAAGTTCATATCATTGAACTTAAAAACATCGTGTTAAACAAGCAGGTCCTTGCTTTGAATGAGTCAATAGATAGACATTACACAACAATATAACAGTAAGGAAATGAATAAAAGCAGGGAAATGTTACCTCATAGAAATGTCAATTGAAATGTGGCTACTCCCAGGTAGGTTCTCCCTGAAAACAGGGTCTTGGTTTCACCACACCTCCAAATATGGATAAATCATCACTGGCAAATGGGGATAAAGGGAAGTTACAAAGGGTTAAAAAAACATAAAGGGAAGCAAAGCCGCATTTTCCACTTCCGTTTCTCTTAGCATAACTGTAACAGATCTGGTAAATGGCTAGGGCTTCATCTCTTAGCACAACTTTCATTCCATTCTCATTCCTCTTTCAAATAAAATTAAAGAAAATTAAAGTGTACAATTGATGGGGACACACAAGATAGAGCAACATTCTGACAGCAACAACTTTTAGAATGTGTAAAAATTAAAAGAAATTACCTCCATAAAGCTCTTATACACAGCAAGAAATAATTTGTGTACATCTGGATGTGCCACATCATGTTGAAGCTCCTTCGCAATAATCTCCATGCCATAATGCTAGCTCAATCATAAGAAAATCGCACTCAATCTTCAGGTAATGAACATAAATGTTACAAATACAATAATTTTCAATCAAATTCTGAACAATGTATAAGAGCTTTCACTCAAATTCCGGATGTTGATTAGTAGCAATTCATCCACTGCAATTTTTGATTGGGCAATGGATTCTGAGGAAAGTTGGATTTGTGTCAGGAGGAATGATGATGAGATGTCTGTGGGACCAGTTTCTGTAAATGAAAGTATTGTAGAAGGGCCAGGGTCTTGGGCCCTGGTTAGGGAAGAAAGTAGTGATAGGATTCAATTGGATACTTGTATTGGGGCCTGTAAATGTCATGAAAGTAATTTGATTTGTGGTGTTAATATGAGTAAAACAGACTTGTTTCTGTGTTTTGTACAATTAAATGGCAGTAGGGAATTTTTACAATTGACATCATGTAGAATTATGGTAGAATTAGAAACTCAGAAACTCAATTTGATGTTGCAGAGTAACTCGGTGAGTATGGCTGAATACTCAGTCAGACTGGTTCAACTGGGTGAATTGGTGACCTACCAACCTGAGTTGCTTCATCCAAGCCATTGCTAAAACTAGTGTTGAAACCATGCTCGACATATCTTGGTCAATTTTTTTAGTAGTGACCTAATATAGACCACGAACTCATATCTCATTAAAGAAAGTGTAAAGTTAGTTACTTCTTTCAGAAAGTTAATTACTTACCCCCCCCCCCAATAGGCATAAAGATGTGTGTTGTTATCTCCCATGACATAATCAGAAACCTAAAAATTCTAAGAAAAAAGATTTCAACAATGTCACTAAATGTATTATAAAAACAATGAGTAAAGAAAAATATACTCTTGGGAATCATGGCACACCCGCTCTCACATTTCCACCCATGCATCGATCCCCGGGGGGTTAGGTTTCCTTACTCTCCCTCGGCCACTAGGCCAACTTGAAAAACAGAAGAAGAAAATATACCCTCCCTTGCTGTCGCCCTGCATGGTAGGGATATGGGATGACTGAAAGTCCTTGGGATCCTAACCCTAGAGGGGGGGTGAATAGGGTGAGCTACTAATAGTGACTAACTATGACCAATTTTAATTTTCTATAAACTAACTAGTCACTAGTGATGATAACAAGCACAATGCGGAAGCTAAATACATACAATCACCACAAGAGCATGCACCACAACACAATATTTATAGTGGTTCGGCCAACGTGCCTACATCCACTACCGGCTTGTGTATCCAACACCCCACCGGATTTCCACTAATATGCTTTTCCAATAGGCTAAGCAATAACCTCTACAAGATGCTTTCCAAGGCTTAGCAATAACCTTTACAATGTATGCTTTCCAAGGCTTAGCAATAACCTTTACAATGTATGCTTTCCAAGGCTTAGCAATAACCTTACAATGTTGTTTTTCTAGGCTAAACAACAACCTTTACACAATGCTTTTAAATGGCTAAGCAATAACCTTACAAGTAAATATTTCTCTCAAAGAAAGTGTCTTCACAAAACACTCTTATGAGATTACAATTTAGCTCAATAAATTTGCCTCTAAGATAGGTGGATATGAAATTGTAAAACAACTCACACAAACACTAAGAATTACAAAGATGAATGCTAATGAAGTGTGTGTGTGTAGAACTTCAATCAAGTTAAAATTAAGACCAATGAATTTTATGCTTAAAGCATTTCAAAGTTTAACGCACATAAAAGATATGATTGAAGTCAAATGCAAATCACTTGAACAATTACAAACTTGTGAATGATATGAAAATCTAAAGATCACAAGTTGTATGAAAATGATTAAGATTAATCAAGTGATGCATGTGCAATGTTGTTTTCAAAAACAAAGGTTTAACTAAAGTTCTAAAGAGATTGAAAACAACAATGATAGATTCAATCAAGAGAAGAAATCATGCTAAAAAGGAAATCAAAGATTTTGAGAAAGCATGATTAATAAAGTTTTAAAACAAACTTGGATTGAATCAAAGTAAAGAATTCATCACAACATAAATCAAAGATAGAATGAAGGTAATGAATTCAATACATCATAGTTAACATGCTAAAAATCATTTACCAATAATTTAAGTAAAGCATGAAACATATGATTAAGAAAACTAAAACTTACTTAGAGATTTAACTTCATAATTACCAAGCTTTAGCTTTCCTATAGACCCTTTGGTCTCTCTTAGTTCATCCCCTTTTCTTTGTCTCCAAACACCTCAATGAAGGCTTGAAAGTTGCTCAAAGTTCCACACACCTTCCAAAGGGAATGAAGCCTTTTATACACAGAAAACAGAGTTTCTGCGTGTCCCCGGTCGACCCCATGACAGGCCCGGTCGACCGACCCTTAACGGTCAGAAAAATGACCGTTGGAGAGCCAAACGGCTCTCTGCCCAGTCGACCCGCAGTGTACGCGGTCGACCGGGATGTGTACCCGGTCGACCGAGTACACTGGGCCCTGGGTCACTTTTCCCATTTTGCATACTTTTGCAATTTTCAAAGATTTTTGATGTGGGACTTGTTGGGGCCATTAAATCAAGCTTGAAACATGATTTAAATCAATCTAAGTATTTTTTAAAATCATGAATCATAAAAAGCCAAAAATGATTAGAAAGTTTTAAAACCATAGGCTTGCTTGATTTATAAAACTCTTTTTCAAATTGAATGCATCCAAGATGAAAACCAAAACATGCATGAAACATAGGATTTACAAGATTTAAAACAATGCATGTATAAATCAAGATTTCAAGATTTCTAAAATCAATGCAAGTGTGAGAAATCAAATGATGATTAAAATGATATGCATCCATCAAATTGCAATACACAAAATTCCTAACAATCTCCCCCTTTGCAATTTGATGGCAAACCTTAACTTAACACTAAACCTCACACTAAGTCTTCAGCTCCTTGGCTTGACACGGCTTGAAATCTTCGGATGCTCCTTCACTTAGCTTGGGCTTTAGCTCTTTTGATCTTCATTCTTCTTGTCCTTAGCTCCAAGCTTTCTTTCTTTTATCTTCTCTCCCCCTTAGACCAAGCACTCTCTCTCCTTGGTCTTTCTCTCCCTTTGCCATTGAATGCTCTCTCCCCCTTTGATCTTTCTCCCTTTTTGGGTAGCTAGAGCATTTTCTCCCCCTTAATCCTTTCTCCCCCTTTGCCATTAAATTGCAAAGGTATCAATTGAAAAGGGGTACCTACACACATGAAACAAGGAAAATACCTTTAGTAGCACCTGTTAACAAATGAAATCGAAAATGAAATACTTAACAGGCTATTATGCATGTGAGTAAGCTATAAGGGAATAGCAATGGTGAATTTGATCATCTCTAATGCTTCCTTAGAAGGTTTACTCCCCCTCAATCCATAATCTTCTTTTGTCATACTTTTGACAAGAATATAACTATTAGATGCAAGAAGAAGATGGTTTAACCAATTGAGGGATAACTTCAAGGGAAGGATTAGATACCAATTGATAATGATTAACTATAAGGCTCAATGATCAAATTACCAAATTGGAGAGAAACCAATTGACCTATAAGCTTAAGGAAAGTTGAAGAGCAAGGTCAAAAGGTTAATCTATCATGGATACCAATTGAAATAGGAACCATATCAATTGAGATTTAAGAGTATGACTTATTAGCTCAATCACTCTAAAATGGACTTAAGGAATGTAACTAGAAGGATAAATCCAAGTTAGAGCTATCCATGATGATAAGGGGTTTACTAAACATAGCATCAAATAATATAACTATGAAAATCATATGCTATGTAAATTTTGAAATCATTTCACTCAATCATAAAATATGACTATCAAGTGTAAGATGAGTGAAATGAAATTCAAACCATGATGCCTACCTCAATCATTAACCAACCAAGATTATTAACACATAAAACATGGTGGTCATAAGATTTACCTATATGAGCATGAGAGGAGGCAAACATGAACATTATGATGCTAATGGAATGTGACATGGAATAAAGATATATTACTTATCAAGTTCAATCCAATGTACACAAGGTTTATCACAATCTCAAGATATCAATTGGATATGACAACAATCGAAAATTAAACTAATTGAAACCAATTGAATATGAAACATGATTAAGAGCATAGATGTGACAAACACAAAATTCCATCAAGCAACATAAATGGTAAATCATCACTTTAAATGATATAACTAATGAGCATAGTGATGAACAAGAAAAATTGCATTTAGAAATATATATAACTTGGTAAAGCATGCAATTTACAAAAGTGTCAAATCATATGAATTCAACAACTAAGAAATCCATCAAACAATCTATGAAATACAAGGAATGGATTTCAAAGAGGTTCATATGATTAAACACTACTATGAAGTTGAAACATGTATAAGAATGACAAAACAAGGAAAATACACATGAATCAACAACATAACCATCCATAACAAATAATAACTAGAAAGCATAAAGGATGGATTTTTGAGTTCTAGTATGGTTTTTACAAATGTAAATAAGATCACAACCATACAAGAAACTAATAGACATTTGCATATAAAAAGAATGAAACTAAAAGATGCAAATTGCCTATAACAACATTCATTTCCATATTTAAAAAGACATAATCAAATGCATATGGAAATGAGAACACGGAACATGTTTTGATAAATATAACTAATGATGATTTAAAACATTTCCATTCATACTATCTTCAAATCATTTAAATAAACAAAATCCAACAATGAGCATAAAGAGAATGAATTGAAGATAACACATTATCAATCATCAATTTGTATTCTAAACAATATAACTACAAAGATTCATACAAATTGATTTAAAAACTATTCAACTTGCATTTTAAATGATATAACACATACAAGTTGGTTTTTCAAAAATAATAATTTTCCATATGAAAATATAACTTAGAGATCTATGGAAAATCCAAATTGTTTCAAATCATTTGTTTTTCAAAACACATCTTACTAAGACATCCAAACAAATGATTTTACAATATCAATCAATTATGAAAAATCTAGCTATAAAAGCTTTTGAAATCATAATCAATTGAACATGTAGAAATGCAATACAAATGATATAACTTAATGAGATCAAAAAGCAAATCTAACATGATGAAAATATAATCAAAAGATTTTGAAAACCATGATATGTAACTAGTATGGTGCATGAAAACAAAATCAATTGATCATAAACAAGCATTGCATTTTATGAAATGTAACTAAGAAAGAACAAAATGCAAATGCAACCATGACCAACAAAAAGATTTAACTATTAAGGTTAGGTTGGTCAATGAGGTCCAAGGCCCTAAGGTTTGTCTATTTGTCTAACTTTGGGAATCCACCTAAGGTCTTGGGATGGATGAACTTTGAGGTCTAACTTAAACTTCTCACCAACTCTAGGAGATTTAACTTGATAAATTATTAACTTAGACTTATCACCATGAGATATAGATTTAACTAAGTTTAGCTTAGATTGGTGATTAGTCTTTTGGTGAGTTTGCTTCTTTGGGGTTTGAACCATTTTTCTTTTCTTCTTATCTCCTCCCTTTAATTGACTTTTGAATTTCAAATTTATCTTTGCAACTTTCTTCAAAAGTTCTTTCATTTGTTGAGTTAAGGGAGGTAGGTTGAGAACCTTTTTATTTATAGATTCTTTTAAACTTGATTTAACTTGTTTAATCTTTTTAGAATCTATTTTAGGAGACTCCTTCTTAATTGATTTTACTTGTTTAAGCTTCATGGAGTTCTCCTTGGTTTTTGGTGTCTTATCCATCATAGAATTTGATTTACCTTTCTTTGGTTCAAATATGGATTTAGACACATTGCTTCTTCTTTGTTTGCACTCAAACCTAAAATGTCCTTCAATGCCACAATAATTACATTTAGACATGGGCAAAGAAGTGTGAGTGCTAGAGAATGAGGACTCACCTTTCACAAAAGTGTTGGTGAATTTAGGGTCATATGAGGTATTCCTATCAAATCCAAGACCCGTCCTATCTCCTTTTGATTTACCCAATTTAAATAACTTTTCCAATCTTTCTTCACTTTGGGTAAATTTGCACTCATACTTTTGTTTGTATGTTTCAAGTTGAGTGACTTTGGTTTTAAGGGTTGAATTCTCATTTTTAACTTTAGTTAGTTCTTGTTCAATTCCCTTAAATTTGATTAGCTCTTCATTGGCAAGTTTTAACTTCATTTCAAGTTCATTAACAACATTAGATCCAAGTTCTAGAGTTTTTAAATTACTTTGAGCATTAGACAAGTTTTCATTGGAAATAGTCAACTTGGATTTTAAATGGACAATGTTTTCATCTTGTCTTTTTAAAGTATCTCTTAGATTTAAATTTTCATTTTTAAGCTCATTACAATTTATCTTAATCTCATTTAGTTCATTTTGAGCATTGGATAAATTTTCTTTAGAGATAGTTAACTTGGATTCAAGATTGTTAATGTCTTTATCTTGCCTTTGATCTCTTAATTTAGAATTTTCCTTATTAAGATTGTCATAACCTATCTTTAAATCTTTTAATTCATCTTGAGCATTATATAGGTTATGCAAAGAGATCATGAACTTAGATTCTACACAATTTATTACTTCATCTTTCTCTCTAAGTTCATCTTTTGAAGAGACTAATTCTTTGTTTAGTCTTTTAGATTCTTCTTTTAATCTTTTATTCTTCTTAGAAAGCTCTAAGGATAATGTGCACAAATCCTCATAAGCTTGTTCAATGTCATTATCATTTTCTTCCTCTTTTAATTCAAATTGAGATTCTTTAAATTCATTGTTTGAATCTCCAATAGAAGGAAGAATGAGGGGTCTAGAACAATCTACCAAAGAATCTACAAAGTCTAAACTAGTGGAATCCATTCTTATGATTTTCATGGAGGTACAACACTAGGGTTTTAACTCTAGGTTTTTACACCTAATCAAGAGTTCCAAACACTTGATCCTAATATAGAGCACGAGGCTTTGATACCAATTGAAAGTCCTTGTGGGAGTCCAAGATCCTAACCCTAGAGGGGGGGTGAATAGGGTGAGCTACTAATAGTGACTAACTATGACCAATTTTAATTTCTATAAACTAACTAGTCACTAGTGATGATAACAAGCACAATGCGGAAGCTAAATACATACAATCATCACAAGAGCATGCACCACAACACAATATTTATAGTGGTTCGGCCAACGTGCCTACATCCACTACCGGCTTGTGTATCCAACACCCCACCGGATTTCCACTAATATGCTTTTCCAATAGGCTAAGCAATAACCTCTACAAGATGCTTTCCAAGGCTTAGCAATAACCTTTACAATGTATGCTTTCCAAGGCTTAGCAATAACCTTTACAATGTATGCTTTCCAAGGCTTAGCAATAACCTTACAATGTTGTTTTTCTAGGCTAAACAACAACCTTTACACAATGCTTTTAAATGGCTAAGCAATAACCTTACAAGTAAATATTTCTCTCAAAGAAAGTGTCTTCACAAAACACTCTTATGAGATTACAATTTAGCTCAATAAATTTGCCTCTAAGATAGGTGGATATGAAATTGTAAAACAACTCACACAAACACTAAGAATTACAAAGATGAATGCTAATGAAGTGTGTGTGTGTAGAACTTCAATCAAGTTAAAATTAAGACCAATGAATTTTATGCTTAAAGCATTTCAAAGTTTAAACGCACATAAAAGATATGATTGAAGTCAAATGCAAATCACTTGAACAATTACAAACTTGTGAATGATATGAAAATCTAAAGATCACAAGTTGTATGAAAATGATTAAGATTAATCAAGTGATGCATGTGCAATGTTGTTTTCAAAAACAAAGGTTTAACTAAAGTTCTAAAGAGATTGAAAACAACAATGATAGATTCAATCAAGAGAAGAAATCATGCTAAAAAGGAAATCAAAGATTTTGAGAAAGCATGATTAATAAAGTTTTAAAACAAACTTGGATTGAATCAAAGTAAAGAATTCATCACAACATAAATCAAAGATAGAATGAAGGTAATGAATTCAATACATCATAGTTAACATGCTAAAAATCATTTACCAATAATTTAAGTAAAGCATGAAACATATGATTAAGAAAACTAAAACTTACTTAGAGATTTAACTTCATAATTACCAAGCTTTAGCTTTCCTATAGACCCTTTGGTCTCTCTTAGTTCATCCCCTTTTCTTTGTCTCCAAACACCTCAATGAAGGCTTGAAAGTTGCTCAAAGTTCCACACACCTTCCAAAGGGAATGAAGCCTTTTATACACAGAAAACAGAGTTTCTGCGTGTCCCCGGTCGACCCCATGACAGGCCCGGTCGACCGACCCTTAACGGTCAGAAAAATGACCGTTGGAGAGCCAAACGGCTCTCTGCCCAGTCGACCCGCAGTGTACGCGGTCGACCGGGATGTGTACCCGGTCGACCGAGTACACTGGGCCCTGGGTCACTTTTCCCATTTTGCATACTTTTGCAATTTTCAAAGATTTTTGATGTGGGACTTGTTGGGGCCATTAAATCAAGCTTGAAACATGATTTAAATCAATCTAAGTATTTTTTAAAATCATGAATCATAAAAAGCCAAAAATGATTAGAAAGTTTTAAAACCATAGGCTTGCTTGATTTATAAAACTCTTTTTCAAATTGAATGCATCCAAGATGAAAACCAAAACATGCATGAAACATAGGATTTACAAGATTTAAAACAATGCATGTATAAATCAAGATTTCAAGATTTCTAAAATCAATGCAAGTGTGAGAAATCAAATGATGATTAAAATGATATGCATCCATCAAATTGCAATACACAAAATTCCTAACAATGACATGCAATTCAGGTCTGCTCAGTAGATGCCATAATATCTATATATCTAATGAGTTGTTACACTTCCAAAAGTGTAGACATATTGAGGTAGGTCTACTTCTTTTTATGTCTCAACAAGCTCAAAAGCATTGCATCTGTTTTTTAATACATAGAAAAAAAAAAAAAAGAAGAGGGAGGGAGAGAAGGAGATTACGATCCACCCAGCAGTAACCGATTGGTCCTTAGAATAGGAATTGTTCCTTTAGGACAGCTTCCACTGTTATGCCACAACTGTTCTAATGGTTTTGAAGAAGAAATCTTTGTACTATCATAGAAACTTGGTCTCATCTACAATGCAATTTGTACAAAAGAAAAAAAAAATCATTCCATGCAGTTGAATATTAGACGGGAGACATTGGTATTACACATTTATGCTACCTGGATACATGATATGATATGGGAGCATAATAATGAAGATTTTAATCCAATAAAGAGTATAGACCAAGGAAATGAAGAAACCTGTATTGTGTGATTTTTGAGTAACGGATGATCGAATGCAGGCTGCTTATAGATATCGACACAGTCAATTATTTCACCATCTTCACTCTGTTGCCACAATAACAGAAAGAACAAACGTCATTACCTGAGTAAAAAGTTTTGCACACATATTTGAAATGACACGAAATAACAATCCCATCTAGAATTGAGAGAAATTAACTTAGGCTTTCTATGTTACCCACTTTTCAACAAAATGGTTTCAACAGAAAGGAAGTGTAATTTGAATATTGCCCTTTAATGAAAATGAGGGTTTGTTAGATAAGTTACGATAAAAAATAAAAAGCATTATCAAATGTTCCTAGCCATTAGATCAAAGGCAATGATTGAACTATTCATTGCTTCTAATTTGATTACCCACTTTTATTTTTATTAGTGCATTGTTGATATAATAAATCCTAACTTTTATGGGCCGCGACGGGCCTATACCTTTACCCTTACTCTACTCAGCTCCTTCCCAAAATTCTTGTAATATTAAAACAATTGCTCATCTGGGGACTGACAGTAACCACACTAAGTTGCATTCCTAACCTTCTGCCTCCTGTGTTGTACAGATTGAGTTGTTTTTGGATATATAGACTAATATTCTTACTACATTTACAAACAAATTTTTTTATGTAGTACACAGCATTTTACACATACCGGCCACTTTGGATAGTGTGATATTCAGGAATGGACCCAACAGGACCTGGACTTAGACCTAGTTATCAATTACTTCCACCATCAGAGATGGTAAGCATATTAATAGGGCTGGAACTTTCTTGTAGCCCCACCTCAACCTTGATCAACCTTAGCCAAAACCAAGGTTCTAGTTTTCCAAATCTGAATGTTGAATGAGGTCTGGTTTGTTAAGTTGGGTGTGGTTGATGGACAACTAAAGCCTAAAATGAGCACCAGTCAATTTGAGGAATTTCAGGCACAAGCCTAACCATTCCAAATTATGCATAAAAACATGGGCACCAGAACTCATATTAGCTATTCCCCCATGCAGAAACCAATACATATTAGTCATTTCAGTATATAGCTAGGATATATTGGTTAGAGTATCAAGTGCTATGATGCATGGATACTTTAAAATGAACAACGTATCATATCGTATCCGATACTTTATTTTATGTATAAAATCCGTGTCCCTAATATGCCTATGACATGTCCATGCAGTATACATACCGTATCTGTGAATCATAGATATGCTGGTAATTTAAAACTTGTAGCAAAGCACAAGGTATCCAGATCTCACATTAATTTATGGGTGGATAAATGAGTTTACACGTCAAGAGAAAGAAAAGAGCATTGGGTCATCCAAACAGCTCGTTTCCTAACTTAAATAGACTTTATAGTCAATTCAACTACAACTTCCACTTAACAAGATTCCTAGGAATTCACTTAGATGTCTGACCTCCAAATGAATTTTGGTTTGCGATTTACTTGGTCTGGATTCACTTTAGGTGACAGCTGAATTCACGAAGACGATGAGTGGGGCACTTTGATAAACCAAACCAGTAACTTTCAGTGAATCAGTAACTCGCACAAATCTAACTTTTCACACCACTGAAGTCAAAACCTCTCAGGGAAAGTTGTGGAAAGCAAATTAAAAGGAGAAGAAGTGGAGAAAATGAATGGAAAGGGCAAATGAGATGAAACAAGGATGCACCCATATCTTAACAAAGATATATATGATCTTGTGATTTCTTTTGTTCATATGGGGGATATCATGGGTAAGGATGAAGTTAGGTTCTAGTTCATGCATAGTAAATGTGGAATCTGAATGTGGCAGAGATTGAGGGCTCTCTTTATTTCATTAACATGACTTTGCTTTTTTTTTTTTGTGGCCTTGAGTGCAAGGAAAAACACATCAACCTATCACACTAAGACAAAACGAACTCAAGGTAAAACCAAAAAGGCAGCATTCTATCCAGCTTGAAGTTTGTACTGACTCAGGTAACTAAAATCTGAATCCCAATTACCCAATCCGAAATTGCAATTTAATCAGAACAATTACAACACAATCATCAACATCTAATCAAAATATGAGGAAACTAAATGAGCTCCAATAAAAAAAAATCAGATTTTGGAACAACCAACCACATTTCATTTCTATATACCTTAAGATCAAAAACCAATATCGCAATACAACCCCAAAGAAAAAAAAATCAAAACAGGCATCTGTAACTCATTACTTCGATATTGAATTCATTCACATACCTCAACGAGTGCGGCTTCTTTTCGGGAAAAAGTACCCACGATCGAAGGCGAGACTCCCTGTATTCACAAGTAACCCGATCATCTTGGGTGTAAAGGAGAAGAATAAAAGAAAGTTCAACAGTAAGGGCTCATTGTCTTCAGCATGTATTGGTAGCTCCTTTGTTATCCTAAACATCTATAAACATCAACAAGATGACATCAACATCTATCTATATAAAATCATATTCAATACATGCACACACCCAACACATAACTACAGCTCCAATATCCTATAGCATTTGGGCAAATTCTTGATTCAAATTAGCATAAATAAAGGGTGAAAAGGAGAGAAGAAATCAGTAATGGGGCATGCATAGTACATAATAGATTCTTGAAATGAAAAAAACCCAGATGGGTTTTGTCACTATTGAACATATTAATGTGAGAATTGTTGAGATGGCAGATCTCTACATGAGATAAGTAAGGAAAGTAAGGAAGAGAGAGAGAGAGAGAGAGAGAGAGAGAGAGAGAGAGAGAGAGAGAGAGAGAGAGAGAGAGAGAGAGAGAGAGATGATAGGCTACCAGGGCACCAGCTGAGAGAAGTAGAAGGGTCTTTGTCGGCCAAGAAGATGAGGAGGTTAATCTGGTTCAAATGAAAGATAACAAACATTCAACCTTCATATTACATCATTCATTCAACAACATTAACAAACAACAACAAAGAAATCAAATGAAAAAAAAATACCAGCAGCTGTAGCAAGAGTGGAAATGGCTGAGATTCATTTCCCGCAAAAAAATAAAAAATAAAAACGCTGCCTTGTCCCAATCAAACCCAATTCTTCATCATCCCCAAAAGCCAACCCCTTTCCCCACGTCATCAAATCCCACATCTAAAACAACCCTAATCTCAGAGTCAGACCCAGACCGAACCCACACAATCCGTCAAAAACCAAGATTTCGAATCATCCCAATCCAGTAACCCCCCTGACCAAAACCGCTATCCAGTCATGCATCTCAAACCATTCCGCCCAGCCCAAAATCAAGCCCCCACAAAACCCAATCCCCATCCGAACCCCAATCCGAATGAAAAAACAAAAAAAAGAAAAAAATACCTCAGTCTGAGAGGAAAAAAAACACAGAAAGAAAGAAGACAGGGATCGAGAAGAAGAGAGGGAAGAACAAACCTCCACCTACGGTCGACTCCCAGCCGCTCGTCTCTCCACTGTAATCGTCGAGATCGAGATCAACGTTTCATCCTATCGGCTTCGGCTTCGTCTTCGTCTTCGCGAAGTGGAGAAATAGAGCTTCAAGGCAAAGCAAGCCTCCTCTTTTGTTTCTGCGGTGGCGGCTCCGGCGCTGGGAGGGAGAGAGAGATAACCGGTGGCGGTTCCAGCGCGCTGTAGGGCACAGTGCAGAGCGAGAGGGAGGGAGGGAGAGAGAGAGAGAAATAGAGAGAGAAAATCCAAGGGAGGAGTTTGGCTGGGGAGAGTTGAAGGCATGGAGGTTTCAGCGATGGAGTATTGCATGAAGAAAAATGGACGATGGAGAGGCTGAGCGACGATGGAGATGAGAGGAGATAAGAAAGAAATGAGCGAGGGATAAGAGGGAAAGAGGGCAGAGCGCGGGAGGGAAAAAAATTATAGTGGGAAGAAAACGCGAAAGAAAAGTGGGTTCATAACTTATATCGGTTTGGGGAAATTATATAATATCGGTTTTATAATAACCGATTTAAAATATAACGATTATTATATCACATGTGTGCGAACCGATGTTATATATAGTGATTATTATATCGGTTATATAGTAACCGATATAAAAAAAATTAACTGATATAAAAAAATATTAACCGATATAAAAAACCTTGACTGAGGATATTACATCGGTTATATTAAAAACCGATATAAGGCAGTTTTTATAACCGATATAAAATGTCATTTTTTTAGTAGTGGACACTAAAAACCAAAGAAGACTCCAAGAAAATTAATCAAGTTAAATCAATTAAAAAGGAGTCTCCTAAAATAGATTCTAAAAAGGTTAAACAAGTTTAACCAACTCTAAAAGAATCTTTTAACAAAAAGCTTCTCAATCTTCCTCCCATAACTCAACAAATGAAAGAACTTTTGAATAAAGTTGCTAAGTTAAATCTAAAATTCAAAAGTCAAATAAAGGAGGAAATAAGAAGAAAAGAAAAGTGAACCAATCCCCTAAGAAACAATCTCACCAGCCCCAAGAGACTAATCACCAACCTAAGTTTAAATTATTCAAATCTCATGGTGATAGGTCCAAATCTAAGATTTATCAAGTCAAATCTCCTAAAGTTGATGGGACTTCAAACCTAGACCTCAAAGACCAAACCTCTCAAGACCTTAGGTGGATTCCCAAAGTTATATACTTAGACAAACCTTAAGGCCTTGGACCTCTTTGACCAACCTATCATTTATAGGTAAATCTTTTTGTTGGTCATGATTGCATATGCATTTTTGTTCTTTCATAAGTTACATTTCTTAAAATGCATTGTTCCGTTATGATCAATTGATTTTGTTTTCATGTACTTCTCTAGTTATATATCATGGTTTTCAAAATCATTTGATTATATTTTTCACATGTTAGATATGCTTTTTACACTCATATCTTGTATTGCATTTCTACATGTTCAATTGATTGTGATTTCAAAAGCTTTTATAGCTAGACCTTTCATAATCGATTGATGTTGCAAAATCATTTGTTTGAATGTCTTAGTAAAATTTATTTTGAAAAACAAATGATTTAAATAAATTTGGATTTTCCATGAACTTACTAGTTATATCTTTTGGTATGGAAAATATGTTTTCAATTTGTATGAGCCCTTGTAGTTATATTCTTTGGAATACAAATTGAAAAATGTTTTATCTTCATTTTCATACTCATTTTGTCCATTGTTGGATTTTGTTTATGATTTGAAGATTGGTTGAATGGAATTCCTTTAAAACATCATTAGTTATATTCTTCAAAGCATGTTCCATGTTGTCATTTCCTTTTGTATTTGATTATGCCATTTCAAATGGAAATGAATGTTGTTTTAAGCTATTTGCATCTTTGCTCATTTAGTTACATTCTTTATGCAAATGTTTATTTGTTCCATGTATGGTTGTGTTCTTTAAATTATTTTTGTAGTTACCATACTAGAACCCAAAAATCCATCTTTTGTGCTTTCTAGTCATTATATTTGAAATGGATGGTTATGATGTTGGTTCATGTGTATTTTCTTAATGATGTCATCTTTATACATGTTTCAACTTCATAGTAGTGTTTTTGATCATATGAACATCTTTGAAATTCATTCCTTGTATTTCATAGTTATATCTATTGTTTGATGGATTTCTTAGATATTGAATTCATATGATTTGACACTTTGAAAATTGCATATTCTACTAAGTTATATCTTTTTATGCAATTTCTCTTGTTCATCACTATGCTCATTAGTCATATCATTAAAAGTGATGAATAATCATTTTATGTTGCTTGTTGGAATTTTGTATTTGTCACATACTTGCTCTTAATCATGTTTCATATTCAATTGGTAATCAATTGGTATCATTTTCAATTAGTATCTATATCAAATTGGTATCATATCTTGAGTTTGTGATAGACCTTGTGAACATTGGATTAATCTTGATAGTTATATTTTTTTTATTCCATGTCACATTCCATGAGCATCATAATCTTTCATGTTTGCCTCCTCTCTTGCTCATATAGGTAAATCTTATGACCACCATGTTTATGTGTTAATAATCTTGGTTGGTTAATGGTTGAGGTAGGCTTCATGTTTGAACTTCATTTCATTCATCTTGTGCACATGATAGTCATATTTTTTGATTGGATGAAATGATTTCAAAATTTACATAGCATATGTTTTTCATAGGTATATTGATTGATGCTATGTTGAATAAACCCCATAACATCATGGATAGCTCTAATTTGGATTAACCCTAGTAATGATATTCTTTTTAACTCCTTTTTAGAGTGATTGAGATAATAGTCATATCCTTTTATCTCAATTGGTATTCTTTATTCCAATTAGTATCCATGGTTGCTTTTCTCCATGACCTTGCTCTTAATCTTGGTAATTTGATCATATTGAGCTCTATAGTTAAATGAATCTAATCATTTCCTTGAAGTTTACCCTCAATTGGTAAAACCATCTTCTTCTTGAACCAAATAGTTAAATCTTTGTCAAAAGTTTGACAAAAGGAGAGAATGGATTGAGGGGGAGTATAAACCTTGATAGGAAGTATTAGTTTTGATCAAATTCACCATTGAATTGGCTTTATACCCTTAGACTACTACCATACATGATACTGTTATATATTTCATTTTCGATTTCTTTAGTTAACAGGTGCTACTAAAAGGTATTTTCCTTATTTCATGTGTGTAGGTACCTTTGCAATTTAATGTCAAAGGGGGAGAATATTCTAGATGTCAAAAAGGGAGAATATAGCTAATTTATGTAAGGGGAGATTTTGTATTATCTTCCAAAGGGGGAGAAGATGCATATCTTACCAAAGGGAGAGAGTGCATGGTCAAAAGGGGAGAGATGATAGAAGAAGACTAAGCTTGGGAGTTAAAGAAGTTGCTTGGCTAAAGAAGAAAAGAAAGCTTGAAGAATGATCAAGCTCCAATCATCAAGAATGAAGAAAAAGAACTAGAGCCCAAGCTAAGTCAAAGAAGCATCCAAGAGATTTCAAGACTTGTCCAGCTAAGGGGGAGCAGAAGAGTTAGTGTGAAAATTCAGTGATGAGTGAGTTGCCATCAAATTGCAAAGGGGGAGATTGTTAGGGATTTTGTGTTTGCAATTTGATGGATGCATTAACATTTTAATCATCATTTGATTTTTCACAAGGGCTTTGATTTAGATAAAAACTTGAAATCTATATTTACACATGCATTGATTTAAGTCTTTTATATTTCATGTTTCATGCATGTTTTGATTTTAAACTTTGGATGCATTGATTTTGAAAAGAAGTTTTAAAGAATCAAGCAAGCCTTTGATTTTAAAGTTTCAAATTATTTTTAGGCTTTTTATGTTTCATGTTTTTAAACCGCTTAGAATGATTTAAAACATGATTCCAAGCTTGATTTAGTGGCCCAAAGACCCCACAAAGAAATCTCTTTAAATATGAAAAAAATGGGATTTTTGGTCCTTGGGCTCGGGTCGACCCGCAGTGTGGTCGGTCGACCGAACCCATGCTTTCGGTCGACCGGCCACACTGTGGGTCAACCGAGAAAGTGTCCGTTGGGCATTTTTTTCAAACGGTCTGATTTTTTACCGTTAAGGGTAGGTCGACCGAGCCAAGCTGGGGGTCGACCGAGGACACGCAGGAACTCAACTTTTGAGTATAAAAAGGGGTTCATTCCCATTGAAAAAGGGTTGAACATTTTAGAACTCTTAAGCCTTCTTTGAGGTGTTTGGAGACAAGGAAAAGGGGATGAACTAAGAGAGATCAAGGGGGTCATTAGTAAAGCTCAAGCTTGGATTAATGAAGTTAAATCACTAAGTAAGCTTTACCTCTCTTTATCATTTGTTATATGCTTTGTTTTAAATCTTTGGTAAATGATTTTTAGCATGATAACAATGATGTTTTGAATCCTTATCTTATTTAATCTTTGATCTATTTGTATTGGATTCTACTTCTTGATTCAAACCAAGTTTGTTTTATAAACTTTGTTAATCATGTTTTGTCAAAACCTTTGATTTGTTTTATAAACATGTTTCATTAACTTGTTTGAATCATCTTTGTTGTTTTCATTCATTTAAGCTTTAGTTAAAATAGTTTGTTTTTGAAAACAACAATGTGTATGCATCACATGTTTAGACATAATTAATTTCATACAACTTGTGAGCTTTTGATTTTCAAATCATTAACAAGTTTGTATTTGGTACATGTGATTTGCATATTACTTCAATCATATCTTTTTATGTGCATTAAGCTTTTAAATGCTTTTAGCATAAATTGAGTGAGCTTAATTTTAAACTTGATTGAAGTCTTCACACACACACACATCATGAGCATTCATCTTTGCATTACTTAGTGTGTTGTGTGAGTGTGTATTATCAATTTCATATCCGCCTATTTAGAGGCAATTTATTTGAGCTTAAATTGTAATCTCTTAGAGTGTTTTGTAAAGACACTTTCCTTGAGAGAAATCATTTGCTTGTAAGGTTATTGCTTAGCCATATAAAAGCATTGTGTATAGGTTGTTGTTTAGCCTAGAAAAACAACATTGTAAGGTTATTGCTTAGCCTAGAAAAGCATAGTTGTAGAGGTTATTGCTTAGCCTTTGAAAAGCATAATAGTGGAAATCCGGTGGGGTGTTGAATCACAAGCCGGTAGTGGATGTAGGCATTGAGGCCGAACCACTATAAATCTTTGTGTAGTGGTGATTGCTTTTGTGGTGATTATTTCGTTTAGCTTCCGCATTATGTATGTTAATCATCACATGTGACTAGTTTGTTTTAAAGAAATTAAAATTGGTCATAATTAGTCACTATTAGTAGATCACCCTATTCACCCCCCCTCTAGGGCAAAGATCCCGGACTTTCAGATCGTAGTCCGCGGTGAGGATTTAATATTTCAAACCTCTTTTAATACAATAAATATTGAGTTCGTAGAACTCTAGGCATATGGAATCTTAAGCAATGGATAATAATTCTCATTAACTTAAAGTTGCTTGAAAGGTTATAAATAAAACTAATCAAAGAGTTAGTTATTACATTGGCCATCCCAATAAAGAACAAGTCAAAGAATGTAAGAAAGGTCCAACGAGAGAAAATAAATGAATAAAGAATAATCTAGTAAAACCCATTGTATCTCTCTCGTGCCAGGATATGATGACGCTACTCTACGTCATCGGCACGCCACTCTCGTGCCTCCTCAGCTGGTTGGAGATCCTCTGGGATCTCCTCACCTGCCTGCTCCTCGAAGTAGTACTCACCGATGTGTCTGCACACCAAGGGACAAAGTCAACGACACGTTGAGCAATAGATATACAAAACATAATAAACACGACATGCATCAAGTATAGAATAATGACAAGTATAAGATCATGTGAATACAAAGAATGCGGAACTAGGCATAAAGCGAGATTAATAAATAATAGGAACAATAAAAGGGAATACTAACAATCATCTAACAATAACCACTATCCATGCAAATGCTAAACAAGAACAAGCAAGAGGGAGACTCCGAGGATGTCCAAAGCCACCTCCCGGGGTACCAGTAACAATCCCCTTGGACTACTGATACCATAGTCCGGCTCGAGTGGGATCCTAGCTCCCTGTCCTGGGAATAGCAGCATGGTCCTAGCCCGCTCCCAGCTATTCAACCCCATGGACGCTGTCCTACGCCGACTGCCCACCTCGACAACCGGAGTAACCGATTGGTCATTAAATCCCAAACTGCAGATGGCCATGATATGCAAACAAATACAGAGTGGTTCTGACACAAGAATAACAAGATAGCAAGTCTGGCTAGTTCCATGTACAAGACAAGATCCTAGGGATTATCTTATTCAAGATGATACAAGACAAGCGAAACACGTGATAATCCCTTTCATACTAGCCAGTCAAGTTCATCAATACAAAACACGGTTTCCTAAGGTACACTCTAAGTCAGGTCCAAGTCCTAAATTCTATAAGAATTTATGTTTTATAATTGATTACGTATTTTATGCCAAGAGTGTACAAGGAATGTTATCAACAGATATAAGTCAAAGTCAAGGGGAAATTACAATCCAATCCTAAGTAAGTGGTGTCATCCCTGTATCCCACGTGTCCTAACGGTGTACACGTGGAAATTGGATCAATGATGCTTTTAGGAAAATCCCTTGGTATACAATCATGTTAAGCATCTATTGGTTCAGTTCCATATGCATTCGGTTATACCATATGTAATACACGAATACCTAGACAACCCATCGAATTCACACCAAGCTACGTGTTTCGATTTCAATCCCCATTAATTGTCAAGTGAGAGTAAGTTTATGGTTTCCAACATCTAAGGCCCAAACCTTGGTTACCGGTCTCTTTTCCAATAAAATATAAGATGGATTAATAATCTAAATATTTAAATCACTTCCTGACCTTCGATCGTGATGAAACTAGAACCATTGGATTATACATTCCAAGAGCATTCCAACGGTATATAGCTCGTGAAATTCCGACGAACGGATCAAAAGTTATGACCGTTGGAAAATATGCCTAAAATCGGTCAATTGCCAGGAGTTCGAACGTTCGAAGAAGTGTTCGAACGTTCGTCCCAGGCCAATTTCCCGAGAGCTCAAGTGTTCGAACGTTCAGGGAAAGTATTCGAATGTTCATCACAGGCCAATTTCCTGAGAGCTCAAGTGTTCGAACGTTCAGGAAAAGTGTTCGAACGTTCATGTGTAGAAAGTGTTGTTTCTTGAATTTTTTTGTTCTATTTGTTCCATATCATCTCCATTCTGTTCTAAACCTTTCCCAATGGCTATATCCTACACAAAATTGAGCCTCCTGCTCTCCCAACAATTCATCCCATCCACATTCCATTCCATTCCATTAAGAAATTCTAAAACAACCTATTATCATCAATTATCCATTTTCCAAAAATCTAACCTAACATATAATTTCCAATTAAAATCACAATAGGCTTGGAATTAAAGGGAAATCTACATAAAACATAGCCAATCAAATGAAAACAAACATACATGCTTATATATGAATTGCAGATCTACTTGCCTCAACCAAGAAGAAGATTGGAATTGGGTGAAATTTGAGGAGAAGCTTTTCTACCCTCAAAGTCACAATCTAACCCGAACAATTATAACCTAGAACGCAAAGGAGAAGAAATAAAGGAAAAAGATCAAGACTAAACCTAATCTAAACCAAAAGGAAGATGATTGAAAAGATGAAGTTACTGGAAATCTTACCAGATTGATACCAGATGAAAGAGAAGATCGAGAGGAAGAAGTCTAGCGGATCGGATCTTCAAGTTGGATCTTCTACGGCAGAGTTCTGACTTGAGAAAGGAAGAGGAAGAAGAAAAAGGTTGCTGCGGTTACTTTCATTACAGAGAACGAATAAGGATTAGGGTTAGACTTCGTTTAAGAAGAAGATAAAAAGAAAAAGACTGAATCGCCCTTTAAGTGGGTCCAGTGAAAGAATGGACCACTTGAAAGGCTTCTGATCGTCGGATCGCGACGAGTCAAGAGACAAAAATCATCAGAACGGCGAGACCTTTCCAACGAACCCAAAAATCACGGCGTTTGGAATATTTCGGAAAAACACTCAATTTTCCCTAAATTGCAAACTACCCCCTGCTATGATCAAACGAGCTCGGAGTCGAACGAAACTTCTAAGACACTATTCTAATGTTAAAAGAAACTCTCTCATGATCTAAACCCACTTAAATATCTAAAACTCAATTACATAAAATCATAACAAATTAAACGGGTCAACGGGCCGGGTTTTGGGCCCAACTGACCCAGTAAGGTCACAGACCTTACAACTCTCGCAAATAAAAAGAACATTTGGTCCCCCAAATGCCTAAACATACCTCATCTGGAAAAAGATGGGGGTACGCTTTCTGAATCTGCTCCTTCAGCTCCCACGTAGCTTCATCTGGACTGTGGTTCTCCCATTGTACCTTGACCCATTGGATGGTCTTAGTACGCAACACTACCTCCTTAGTGTCGATGATCTGCGCTGGCCGCTCCACGTAGGTGACATCTGCCTGAAGCTAAAGTGGCTCGTGCTGCAACACGTGAGTGGGATCTGGAATATATTTCTGAAGCATTGAAATATGAAATACGTCGTGCACACCCGCTAACTCTGGCGGTAGCACTAGACGATAAGCCACGTCTCCAATCCTGCTCTTAATCTCAAATGGTCCCACAAACCTCTTGGCAAGCTTCCCTTTCTATCCAAATCTGACAACACCTCTCATCGGAGACACTTTCAGGAAAACCATATCCCCAACTTGGAATTCTAAAGGTCTCCGCCTCTTGTCTGCATAGCTCTTCTGACGATCCCGAGACTCCTTCATTCTCATCTGAACAACCCTAACCTTCTCACTGGAATCAGCAATCTCTGAGGGGCCATGAAAACTCCGAACTCCAACTTCCTCCCAACATGCTGGGGTTCTGCATCTCCTTCCATACAGTGCCTCAAATGGTGCCATACCAATGCTTGAATGATAGCTGTTATTGTAGGCAAACTTACATAGAGGCAAACTCTCATCCCAACTCTCCTTGAAATCCAAAACACATGCTCTGAGGAGATCTTCCAGTGTCTGAATGGTACGCTCTGACTGTCCATCTGTCTGAGGGTGGTAAGTTGTGCTGAACTTCAACTGGGTACCCATAGATGACTGGAAAGTAGACCAAAATCGAGAGACAAACTTAGTGTCTCGATCGGACACTATGGACTTAGGCACTCCATGCAACTTGACTATATTATCCCTGTACATCTTAGTCATCTTGTCCATAAACTGTCCAGTCTTGAATGGCAAGAAATGGGCTGATTTAGTCAATCTATCCACAATCACCCAAATAGCATCATTGCCTTTCTTGGTATTCGGCAATCCTGACACAAAATCCATGGTGATATTCTCCCATTTCCACTGTGGAATCTCCAATGGGTGAAGTTGTTATTCAGATCACCCTGTGTAAACAGGTATTGCAAGCTCTTGTGATCTGTATGCACCTCAAATCTCTCTCCATACAAATAATGCCTCCACAACTTCAATGCAAACACCACTGCTGCTAACTCCAAGTCATGTGTGGCATATTTCTTCTCATGATCTTTCAATTGCCTCGATCCATAGGCTATCACCTTGTCATGCTGCATGAGAACACATCCCAATCCTACTCCTGATGCATCCGTGAAAATCACAAATCCTCCACTTCCAGCGGGTAAGGCAAGTATAGGTGCTGTAGTCAACCGAGTCTTCAACTCCTGGAAACTCTTTTCACACCCTTCCGTCCACACAAACGGAATATCCTTCCTCGTGAACTTAGTTAACGGAGATGCTATGCTAGAGAATCCTTTCACAAACCTCCTGTAGTAACATGCAAGTCCAAGGAAACTACGAATCTTTGCTACATTTCTCAGGCTACTTCACTTAACAACTGCTGCAATCTTCTTAGGGTCCACTGTCAGTCCTTCCTTAGAGATTATATGGCCCAAAAATGCCACTTGTTCCAACCAAAACTCACATTTGCTTAACTTAGCATACAGTTGGTTATCCCTCAAAAGCTGCAAAGATGTTCTCAACTGATGCTCATGCTCCTCCTTACTCTTCGAGTACACCAATACATCATCTATGAAGACTACTACAAACTGATCCAAGAAAGGAGCAAATGCCTTATTCATCAATGCCATAAAAACTGTTGGAGCGTTCGTCAATCCAAAAGGCATCACAAGAAACTCAAAATGTCCATATCTCGTTCGGAATGCAGTCTTAGGAACATCCTCCTTCCTGACTCACAACTGGTGATAACCGGAACGCAGATCTATCTTCAAAAAGAATTGGGCTCCCTACAACTGATCGAATAGCTCATTGATCCTTGGTAACGGGTACTTATTCTTAACAGTTACCTGGTTCAACTGTCTGTAATCAATAGACATCCTCATAGTCCCGTCTTTCTTCTTCACAAAAATCACCGGAGCTCCCCACGGTGAAACACTGGGCCTGATAAAACCGTTATCCAACAGATCTCCAATCTGAGTTTTTAACTCTTTCAATTCTGCTGGTGCCATCCTATAAGGGGCCTTCGAAATAGGTGCTGTCCCTGGCTGCAGTTCTATCGTGAAATCCAACTCACGGACAGGTGGCAAACCAGGAATCTCATCCGGAAATACATCCAGGAATTCTCGCACCACTGGAATCTCATCAACCGACTTGGACTCCTTGTCTTCTGCAATAAAACCTTCACATCCGCTCCTCATCAACCGCTCTGCCTTCAATACAGAAATCATCCGAGTGGAGATGGGCTTTTCAACTCCAATAAACTCAACACTACGGTCTCACTCTCCAACGTCACAGTCTTGTTAAAACAATCTAACACTGCTCGGTTCTTAGCTAACCAATCCATACCGAGTATCACATCAAACTCCGCCATTGGTAAGATGATCAAACTAACGGTCAGCTTAACTTCCCCAATCTGAATACTACACCTAGGGTAGATGACATTACAAGCTACATGTCTACTTACAGGGGTATAGCTACTATCAAATCGTAAGGTAATATCTCCTTATCCTCCCCCAAATGCAGTGCAAATGCTGGTGCAACAAACGAGTGTGTGGATCCAGGATCAAATAGAACTTTAGCATTAAATCCACAAACTAAAAGTGTACCTTCTATGACATTCCCTGCAGCCTCTGCTTCCTCATGCGTCAGAGCATAAGCTCTCCCTGCCTGCTGGGGACGCTGCTGATGATACTGTTGCGGTGGTCTCTGACCATAGCCCTAGAATCTGGGTGCTGGGGGTCTCTGCTGATAACGCTGCTGAGGTACTAGAGGGGACTGCTGCGGTGGCTGAGGTGGTCGGACTATCATCTGCTGCTGCTGCTGCTGTGGCCTGGCCTATCCAGGAGGCATCTGTCTCAACGACTGCGCAGGATGTGGTGGCCTGGGCGCCGGAGCTGGAAATGCTGGTGGAGCCACTCCTGTCTTCCCTGGGCAGAAACGAACCTTATGCCCTGGGTCTCCACAATTGAAACACGCTCCGGACTGCTTCCTGCAATCACGGCCATAATGATTCCCGCCATAATGGATGCAAGAAACTCGCTGTTGCTGCTGTCGGGGTACAGGCTCAAATCGTAACCTCTTGGGTGCCGGCTGCTGATACAACAGGGACGAAGAACCCTGTGACCTGGGTTGAGGGATCAGTGCTAAGATCCTCTGCTGCTCCAAAGCTATTACGTCCTTCAAGGACTCCTCTGCCCAGTATGCTTCCTTGACCACATCATCGTAGTTGGTCAATCTGCTGCACTGCACCTGCATCTTTATATCTGCTCACAGTCCCTTGATAAATCTTCGGACTCTCTCTGACTCTGGCTGAATTAGACTCTCAGCAAATCGAGATAGATGGGTGAAGGAAATCTCATAATCCTGTACTGATAAATCACCCTGTACCAGCCTCTCGAACTCCTCCATCTTCTGATCCCTATAGTGCTCCGGAATAAACTTCCTCTGGAACCGCTCTGTAAAAGTCTTCCAGGCTACCTCCTCCGCGATCTCCTCATATGGGTGTTTGACGGTTTTCCACCATCTCTCAGCTGCCCCACGGAACATGTGGGCTGTTAGCTGCACCTGCTGAATACAAGTGCACCGAAACACCTCATAGATCTTCTCCATCTGAACTACCCACTCATCTGCTACAGCGAGGTCCTCAATGCCATGGAATTCAGGTGGGAATCTCTTCCTGAATTTCTCAACCAACTCATTCAGGTCATACTCCTTGGCCTGTGGCTGGCCCACCTTCTGCACTACCTCAAGCATCTGTGCTTGGAATACGGCTTGGTCCTCATTCTGCTTCTGGCTTTGCTCAGCCATATCCTTTTGGGACTGGATGAAGGCTGCCATGAATTGGTGAAATTGGTTCTTAGTGCCATTATGAGAAGAACTACCCTCACCTCGGGTATTGTGTCTACCAGCCATAATCCTGAAAACATTCAAGGTTAGTTCCAATATGCCCCAAGATAACATCACAATGCTAGAAATAACACTAAAAGATCAACCTACTGACTAACGGAATCCTCACACGCGTCCTATGGTTTCTACAATTTTTACCCTGAGTGACCAACCACTGCTCTGATACCATCCTGTCACGTCCCCCGAACCCGATTAAAGAAATAACCGGATCCGGAGAGTGAATTTTAGGACTAATTAAAAATTTTATCCTTTGGGCCCACGGATCGTAGTCCGCGGTGAGGATTTAATATTTCAAACCTCTTTTAATACAATAAATATTGAGTTCGTAGAACTCTAGGCATATGGAATCTTAAGCAATGGATAATAATTCTCATTAACTTAAAGTTGCATGAAAGTTTATAAATAAAACTAATCAAAGAGTTAGTTATTACATTGGCCATCCCAATAAACAAAGCCAATAAAGAACAAGTCAAAGAATGTAAGAAAGGTCCAACGAGAGAAAATAAATGAATAAAGAATAATCTAGTAAAACCCATTGTATCTCTCTCGTGCCAGGATATGATGACGCTATTCTACGTCATCGGCACGCCACTCTCGTGCCTCCTCAGCTGGTTGGAGATCCTCTAGGATCTCCTCACCTGCCTACTCCTCGAAGTAGTACTCACCTGATGTGTCTGCACACCAAGGAACAAAGTCAACGACACGTTGAGCAATCGATATACAAAACATAATAAACACGACATGCATCAAGTATAGAATACTGACAAGTATAAGATCATGTGAATACAAAGAATGCGGAACTAGGCATAAAGCTAGATTAATAAACAACAGGAACAATAAAAGGGAATCCTAACAATCATCTAACAATAACCACTATCCATGCAAATGCTAAACAAGAACAAGCAAGAGGGAGACTCCGAGGATGTCCAAAGCCACCTCCCGGGGTGCCAGTAACAATCCCCTTGGACTACTGATACTATAGTCCGGCTCGAGTGGGATCCTAGCTCCCTGTCCTGGGAATAGCAGCACGGTCCTAGCCCGCTCCCAGCTATTCAACGCCATGGACGCCGTCCTACGCCGACTGCCCACCCCGACAACCGGAGTAACCGATTCGTCATTAAATCCCAAACTGCAGATGGCCATGATATGCAAACAAATACAGAGTGGTTCTGACACAATAATAACAAGACAAGCAAGTCTGGCTAGTTCCATATACAAGACAAGATCCTAGGGATTATCTTATTCAAGATGATACAAGACAAGCGAAACACGTGATAATCCCTTTCATACTAGCCAGTCAAGTTCATCAATACAAGACACGGTTTCCTAAGGTACACTCTAAGTCAGGTCCAAGTCCTAAATTCTATAAGAATTTATGTTTTATAATTGATTACGTATTTTATGCCAAGAGTGTACAAGGAATGTTATCAGCGGATACAAGTCAAAGTCAAGGGGAAATTACAATCCAATCCTAAGTAAGTGGTGTCATCCCTATATCCCACGTGTCCTAACGGAGTACATGTGGAAATTGGATCAATGATGCTTTTAGGAAAATCCCTTGGTGTACAATCATGTTAAGCATCTATTGGTTCAGTTCCAGATGCATTCGGTTATACCATATGTAATACACGAATACCTAAACAACCCATCGAATTCACACCAAGCCACGTGTTTCGATTTCAATCCCCATTAATAGTCAAGTGAGAGTAAGTTTATGGTTTCCAACATCTAAGGCCCAAACCTAGGTTACCGGTCTCTTTTCGAATAAAACATAAGCTGGATTAATAATCTAAGTATTTACATCACTTCCCGACCTTCGATCGTGATGAAACTAGAACCATTGATTCTACATTCCAAGAGCTTTCCAACGGTATATAGCTCGTGAAATTCCGACGAACGGATCAAAAGTTATGACCGTTGGAAAATCAGCCTAAAATCGGTCAACTGCCAAGAGTTCGAACGTTCGAAGAAGTGTTCGAACGTTCGTCCCAGGCCAATTTCCCGAGAGCTCAAGTGTTCGAACGTTCAGGAAAAGTGTTCGAACATTCTTCCCAGGCCAATTTCCCGAGAGCTCAAGTGTTCGGACGTTCAGGAAAAGTGTTCGAACGTTCGTGTGCAGAAAGTGCTATTTGCTGAATTTTTTTGTTCTATTTGTTCCAGATCATCTCCATTCTGTTCTAAACCTTTCCCAATGGCTACATCCTGCACAAAATTTAGCCTTTTGCTCTCCCAACAATTCATTCCATCCACATTCCATTCCATTCCATTAAGGAATTCTAAAACAACTTATTATCATCAATTATCCATTTTCCAAAAATCTAACCTAACATATAATTTCCAATTAAAATCACAACAGGCTTGGAATTAAAGGGAAATCTACATAAAACATAGCCAATCAAATGAAAACAAACATACATGCTTATATATGGATTGCAGATCTACTTGCCTCAACCAAGAAAAAGATTGGAATTGGGTGAAATTTGAGGAGAAGCTTTTCTACCCTCAAAGTCACAATCTAACCTGAACAATTATAACCTAGAACGCAAAGGAGAAGAAATAAAGGAAAAAGATCAAGATTAAACCTAATCTAAACCAAAAGGAAGATGATTGAAAAGATGAAGTTACTGGAAATCTTACCAGATTGATACCAGAAGAAAGAGAAGATCGAGAGGAAGAAGTCTAGCGGATCGAATCTTCAAGTTAGATCTTTTACGGCAGAGTTCTGACTTGAGAAAGGAAGAGGAAGAAGAAAAAGGTTGCTGCTGCGGTTACTTTCGTTGCAGAGAACAAATAAGGATTAGAGTTAGACTTCGTTTAAGAAGAAGATAGAAAGGAAAAAAGACTGAATCGCCCTTTAAGTGGGTCCGGTGAAAGAATGGACCACTTGAAAGGTTTCTGATCGTCGGATCGCGACGAGTCAAGAGACAAAATCATCAGAACGACAATACCTTTCCAACGAACCCAAAAATCACGGCGTTTGCAATATTTCGAAAAAACACTCAATTTTCCCTAAATTGCAAACTACCCCCTGCTATGATCAAACGAACTCGGAATCGAATGAAACTTCTGAGACACTATTCTAATGCTAAAAGAAACTCTCTCATGATCTAAACCCACTTAAATATCTAAAATTCAATTACATAAAATCATAACAAATTAAACGGGTCAACAGGCCGGGTTTTGGGCCCAACTGACCCAGTAAGGTCACAAACCTTACACCTCCTATTGGTCTTTGTCCTCTAAAAACCTGAGATTATAGCCAAGTCAAGCGAATCAAGAGCATCCTCTGTTCTCATCTGCATGGTGATGGACCAGCCCATTCTGCTCGCTCGGTTCTACCGAGGTCGGCGGACGTGGGAGTTCGTTTGGTTCTGACCCTTTCGTAACCGGAGGGGGCAGAGGTGTGCATCAACATTTCTTTTGTATGGGTGTGCCAGATTTTCTATTTTACTTGGAATTGTAAATGGTGATCCGGAGATCGACCTTCGCAAGTAAAAAGGAAATCAACTTCTTTCAAGTTTTCCATTGCACATATATTTAAGAAAAGAGACATTTTTCTTGATTTGCCTTGAAAGGCGATTTTTTGGCCTTTATAGCCGATTTTGGCATTTATAGCCGATGTTGGCGTTTATAGCCGATTTTGGCATTTATAGCCGATTTACAATTCTTATCAATAATGAAAGACAAGAGTTGTGATTTTTGTCTCTTTTGAAATAATACAAACTACAATGAAAAGCAAGAAAATGAGGATCTAACTTCTCAGGAGATTGTGGAGGACCCGTTCAGATTGACGGTCGCAAGCCATATGTGGACTTCGCCATCATCCATGCAGATGAGAACAGAGGATGCTATTGATTCGCTTGGCTTGGTTATAACCTCAGGTTTTTAGAAGACAAAGACCAAAAGGAGGTCCTATGTCCAATAAAAAACTAAGTAGACGGGCTGAAAAGCCACGTCTAAGCCATTGGAGGCAGAAGGAGAAGACAAGGACCTTGGGGGGTGGGTACCCCCCAAGGGACTTTTGTCACCTTGTAGCGGTGGTTGGTATAGAACTTCTGCAGAGTTTTCTCTCTTTCTTTCTCTGGATTTCTGTGCTTTTTTCTGATATGGGATCTGTCTTCTTTTTCCGATCTGGAATTCTTTGGAATGCTCTCCTATTTATAGGCTTTTAGGTAGCCATTTAGGAGGATTTATGAGCCTTAATTGTCATAAAGCTACATAAAGGGAGGAGTTACAAGATTGAATTCTTTATTTTGTAACTCCTTTTTCTTGGCTTCTGATTGGCCGGAGGAGATTGAGTGCTTTTAATCGCCTTTAATCGCCATGATGGGAGGAGTTTCATGGGTTAAATGCCATGAATCTCTTGACTTGTAACTCCCGAATGCTTGCTTCTAATTGGGCCGTCCAGAGAAATGGATTAATGACTGTAATAAAGCTAGTCAATTAATCGCATTAAGTGGTCGCCGAGCAGTTGAAGAGTTGCGGGCCGTTATGCGTCTTTTGGGATTCTTCTGGCGATGATAAATGATGGATCTTCATGTAGATCGGCATCAAATGATTATGTAATTTCATGTATTGGTTGCCAATAGCGGGTCGGTGCCATCTGTCCTGTCGATTTCTCGATCGGTCGGGTAGAAAGCACACTTTTTGGTTGACCGGTTGGCGATCAATGTTGATTTCGATACTCTCGATGATTGACCCGTGATTTTGACTTATGTCAGAGGATTTGGTGTCTCAAAAGTATGAATTTTGAAAAATACCAGAGGCCGGATGCTTCGAATTGCGAAAAAAAGGCGAAAAATGAGATTTCCGGGGCCTACCCGGCGATCCCGGGTTCCAGGGTCGCAGGGGCCTGCGACCCTGGAGGGATTTTCCCCCTTTTTGTGTCCATTTTTAAAGTTTTTCGATTCTTTTTTCTTCTGTATTTTTTCTTGACATTTTTGATCATTTATTGGCCTGATTTCCCTGTAGAAAACCTGATGAGAATCCTTGCATTTTATTTTGCAAAGTTTCCAATTTTCTGAGAAAGCCGAAGACTTTGTCGCGTAGAGCTGCCGATTTTCCGTCAGAAGCTGAAACTGGGTCAAACGATGTCGGAATGACCTGAAATTTGAGGTGAAGCCTCCTGAGCAATAGATAAGACCAATCATAGGCTTTTGTTTGAGTTTTGAACCCGTTTGGGGTCCTATCACTAGTAGACTTGTTTTTGTCGCGATGAAGACGTCGCGGCTTGATGTGCGGTCAACCGATGTCCGCTTGACTTGAAATTTGACAGGGAACCTATTGGAGTCATTTTAAGATGATCCACAGGCTCTGTCTTGGAAACCATGGTCCCGGGGAGCTTCGCCGCCGAGAGGCCTGATTTGGCTTCCGAGCGTCAAAGTATGGTCAAATGTTTGTCGAAATGACCTGAAATTTGACGTGTAGCCCTTTGTAAGAATTTTGAAGCCGTCCATGTGCTCTATCTGATGAGTGATAGCCTCGGTCATTCTAGCCGCCGAGAGGCTTGATTTAGCTGTTCGAGGGTTGATGTAGGGTCAAACGTTGTCTGTTTGACTCGGAACTTGACGTGGAGCCTTTTGGATGTATTTTGAGACCATCCATCGGCTCTGATCGAAGATTTGGTGTCTCCGATGCTTTTCGCCGCCGGGAGCTCCTTTTCAGCTGCTGGAGAAGCGAAGTTAGGCCAAAATGATTTTGAAATGGCTCGAAATGGATGCTATTGATTCGCTTGGCTTGGCTATAACCTCAGGTTTTTAGAGGACAAAGACCAAAAGGAGGTCCTATGTCCAATAAAAAGCCGAGTAGACGGGCTGAAAAGCCATATCTAAGCCATTGGAGGCAGGAGGAGAAGGCAAGGACCTTGGGGGGGGGTACCCCCCAAGGGACTTTTGTCACCTTGTTGCGGTGGCCGGTGTAGAACTTCCGCAGAGTTTTCTCTCTTTTTCTTTTCTCTGGATTTCTGACTGCTGTCTGTTGATGTTCGTTGTTTTTTTCTTCTTGGAGAGCCCTCCTATTTATAGGCTTTTAGGTAGCCTTTTAGGTGGGTTTATGGGCTTTTATTGTCATTAAGCCGCATAATGGGAGGAGTTACAAAATTGAATTGTTTATTTTGTAACTTCTTTTTCTTGGCTTCTGATTGGCCGGAGGAGATTGAGGGCATTTAATCGCCTTTAATCGCCATGATGGGAGGAGTTTCATGGGTTAAATGACATGAATCTCTTGACTTGTAACTCCCGAATGCTTGCTTCTGATTGGGCCGTCCAAAGAAATGGATTAATGACTCTAATAAAGCTAGTCAATTAATCGCATTAAGTGGTCGCCGAGTAGCTGAAGAGTCGCGGGCCGTGCCACGTCTTTTGAGATTCTTCTGTTGATGATCATCGATGGATCTTCATGTAGATCGACATCAGATGATCATGTAATTTCAGGTGTTTGTTGCCAACAGCGGGTCGGTGCCATCTGTCCTGTCGATTTCTCGATCGGTCGGGTGGAAAGCACACTTTTTTGGTTGACCGGGTGGCGATCAATACTGTCTTCGATACTCTTGATGATTTACCCGTGTTTTGGACGGATGTCAGAGGACTTGGTGTCTCAAAAACATGAATTTTGGAAAGTACCAGAGGCTGGGCCCTTCGAATCGCGAAAAAACGGCGAAAACCGGGGTTTCCGGGGCTTTCCCGGCGACCCCGGGGTCTAAGGTCGCCGGCGACCCTGGCCCAGGGTCGCAGGGGTCTGCGACCCTGGGGGGGTTTTCCCCCTTTCGTGTCCCGTTTTGCGTCCGTTTTTGCCTTTTTTTGATTCTTTTTTCTTCTGTACTTTTCCTTGACATTTTGACCATTTATTGGCCTGATTTCTTTGTAGGAAACCTGATGAGAATCCTTGCATTTTATTTTGCAAAGTTTCCAATTTCCTGAGAAAGCCGAAGACTTTGTCGCGCAGAGCTGCCGATTTTCCGTCAGAAGCTGAAACTAGGCCAAACGATGTCGGAATGACCTGAAATTTGGTGTGAAGCCTCTTGAGCAATAAATAAGACCAACCATAGGCTTTTGTTTGAGTTTTGAAGCCGTTTGGGGTCCTATCACCTGTAGACTTGCTTTTTGTCGCGATGAAGATGTCGCGGTTTGATGTGCGGTCAACCGGTGTCCGATTGACTTGAAATTTGACAGGGAACCTATTGGAGTCATTTTAAGATGATCCATAGGTTCTGTCTTGGAAACCATGGTCCCGGAGAGCTTTTGTCGCCGAGAGCTCCTTTTCGGCTGTCGGAGAAGCGAAGTTAGGCCAAATGATTTTGAAATGGCCCGAAACTTCTTGTGTACTCCTCTTTTGGCTGTCTGGAAGAATCTTGCAGTTTTTGTTTGATTCTGACAAGATTTGATTTTTGGAAGCAGCATTGCCTATTTATGGCAGGTTGTGACTTCATGTAGCTCTTTGGATCTTGATGAGGCAAAGTGACATTTTTGGTGTCAACAAATGCCCCCTCGAGGTACAGCGGCGAGTTGCTTAACTTTTGTAGTCGATGTGCCTCGAAGAGATTTTTGAAGGAGAGCCTGTAACTTGACCAAGAGTCTTTGAGCAATCTTTTTTTTTGGTATTTGTAGCCTTTTGAGCTTCCAGGGGAATTTTATGGTAGTGAAAGGGATCACGTACCATCTCGAGGCAAAGTTTTGAAGATGACATCAGGGATGTGGATTTGGGTTTTGACCTTGTGACCTAACAGGCTATATATGACAGGTTAGGGGGTCGGGTTTGGTTTTGATCGTGTGACCCAACAAGCTGTATGTGGAATGTTGGGGGATCAATTTTGGTTTTGATCTTGTGACCTAACAGGCTGTATGTGGCAAGTTAGGGGATCAGGTTTTGGTTTTTGGTTTTGGTCTTGTGACCTAACAGGCTGTATGTGGCAAGTTAGGGGACCAGGATTTGGTTTGATGGAATGTCAATTTCAAGAATTTGGCTCAATTTGGTAGATGAGGCTGGATGGTTTGATTTTTGGAAGCTCATGGGGCTTGGAATTTTCTTTTGTATGGTCCAATCAACTCAAAAGAGGCATGGAACCATTTTTGTATGCTCTTGGTAAGAGGGATTTCTCTTTGACTAAAAGCCCAAAATTTTTCTTTTTTTTTTTTTTTTTTTTTTGTGCCTAGGTGGTCAAACCTGGCTCATATGGGCTAACCCATGGGACCTTAAGCTTTTGAAATGGCTTAGATCTCATATGGTGTCATTTTTGTAAAGAATATCCAAAAATATCTCATTTGGATAGAGAATATTTAAGAATATCTTTACTTGGAGAGAATCTCTCATGATCCCTTTATTTTGGGATAGAATATCTCAAGATATCTTTCTTTTGGGAAAGAATCCGTCATATATCATATCTTTTAGGAGAAAATCTCTCATTGATTTCTTTTTGGGAGAGAATCCCTCAAGATATCTTTCTTTTGGGAAAGAATCTTTCTAATTTCTTTCTTTTGGTAAGGTTACTAATTAGTAACACTTACCTCTTTCTTCTTTCCTTCTTTGGTTTGCTCTCCTCTATAAAAGCAAGGAGAAGGTTGGATCTCTTGCTCTTATTACTTTCTTTTGCAATAATCTCAAGAGGGCTTCAAGACCAAGAGCTTTTCTTCTTCAAGATCTTCAAGAGTTTTCTTCTTCTTCTCCATCAATGGCTTCAAGTAAGTTCTCCCTTTTTTTTTTTTTTTTTTCAAGAAAACTCCATTGTAGGAAAAAAATAAAGTTCTTTCTTTTTTTTTTTGTTTCTTTCTTTTCTTTTCTTCTTTTTTTTTTCTTTTCCACGTGTTTGCCTCCTTTTTTTTTTTCACACGGTTTTTTTTTCCCTTTTTTTTTGACAGAGTTTCTTTTCTTTCTTTTTTTTTGTTTTCTTTCCCCTCTTTTTTTTAGAGAAAGTTTCTTTTCTTTTTCTTTTTTTTTTTGCTCATCATGATAATGCATTTTTTTTCGCAAACCAAGATGTTCATGCATGCATTCAATTTGTAAATTAAATTTGTAGCATGATGTGTGATAGCATACCTGAAAGTTTTCGCAAATTTGGGAACTTGGAGCTCGCAGTGATGTTGAGCCCTTCCTGATTTTGCGGAGACTTTTAGGTTTCGAAAGTTTGGAGTTTCGGAGCTCGCAGCGATGTTGAGCCCATCTTCAAGCTTTCTATTTCTTTCGGGATAGTTCCTTTTCTTCGGAATTGCCCCGTCATCATGTCAAAATTTCGCCAGATTTTTTTTTTTAGCGAGATTCTGTCATTTTGATGTTTGATCTTTTTCTTTTCCATCCTTTTCAGGTGGTTCCTCCAGAGCGAACAAGGGTAAAGAGCCTGCTACAAGCGTACCTCGTCGATCTTCTAGATCTTCTAATCCGGCCGTTCAGCAGGCTTTCGAGAAGGTCCAGTATGTTGAGAGAAATCTGGAAGAGTGCGACTCCCTCAACAGAGATGAGATGAGGCAGCGACTGATCACTCTCAAGGGAGAGGAATTCTATAAGATCATGGTAAGCAGTCGTCCATGGGTGATGGAAGATCAGAGCGTTTTGCCCAAGCCTACCTTCTTCTTTGGTGATGCAGTCCCTGATGACATTACATACCAGAGGAGATGTTTTCAGTTTTCCTTCACAACAGATGGTGAGAAGAAGACTGTTACTACCCGGTCGATGTTTGATCGCACCGTCTCGATTCTGAGCCTTGCCCCCACGTGCCCTAAGAGGGAAGATCCTCCAAGTTGGGTGAGAAGGACAAATGTAATCAAGACCGGGGTTTTTGTTGGCGGTTCTCCTGGATATACGGAGAGGTCGCCTGTTGATATGGACCTGTTGATGCCATCCAGTGGCTACCAGGGCTCTGATTATCCGTCGGTCGATTTGAGACCGGTGGGCCTTGGTATTTTCAGCGGTGACGGCAGCAATTGGATCAAGCCTGTTCGTCTTCGAGGTCGTTTCAATGCTGACTCCGAGTGGAAGTCGTGGACTGATCGCGTCCTGCTGATTGGTAGCGCCGTTTTGAAGGAAGCCGGGATTTTTGATGCGGTCCGCGCTTTTAGGGAGACCGTGATCTTTTCCGACGAGGCCTTCATGGCTATGCTGGAGTCATTTCTCCCACAAACCAATACCTTCGTTGTGACGAATGGTGAGATTGGTTTTTCTTTGAAGGAGTTGAGCGCCATTACCGGATTGCCCATCCTCGGCAAACTCTATGAGGAGTTTATGCCGATTGACAGCGTCCTCGAGGGGCAGTCTGAGGAGTTCAGGCTTCTATACTTTCAGCTCGTCGCCTTCTATGATTTTTTGAAGGAGAAGGGGGGTTCGAAAGTTAGATCCAGCAGTTGGAAGAGTTTTTGCTCTTCATTCCCCAACTTTTTGATAGCAGGGAGTCTTCTGATAGCGTGACCCAGGAAGCCGGAGCTCAGGATCCAAGTTCAAAGAAGATCTTGGCCATGCAAGAAGAGTTGAGAGATTTCTGTGCAAGTACAAACGCCATATGTCCTGACATTGCACTGCGGAGAGATCTCGCTGTTTACCTCACTTATTGGCTTGGTGAGGCTGTTTTTGCTGGAGGAGATGGAACGCACATCAGGCCGCATTGTATTTTCCCGGCTTGTCAGATGGCGTTTGGAGAGCAGCTTGCTTTGGTGCCAGCTCTTTACTCCTACCTGTGTACCGAACTGCAGGCTGCTGCTTTTCTGGTTCGGCTTGGGCTTCCCATGAATAGGGTATTTTCAGCCCATATCTTTTATTCGTGGTATGTATACCACTGTCCTGGCTTCCATCGGCTGGGTGCTGCACAGGATGATGATCCTCTGATGATTCGACTGGCTAAGGGCAAAGCCGTGTCCGAATCACTTTTGTTTGCCCGCATGAGGATCCGACGGTTCAGGGACGTCGAGATGGGGCAATCTTCAGTAAAGCTTTCTCCGGAGTTGCGGAAGAAGGCTTTTGATTTTGGTGCCTCTCGAGACTCTACCAGGGCGGGGTCGGGAAGGCATTATTCCTTGACAAATGCAGAGAGAGAGTGGCTTTTCAGCATACGTGTCGGCACGATGGTGTACCGTAGACATCTTTTCGTCGACATCCAGCCGTATGTACCCTCTCGCTTTGCTTTGCAGCTTGGCTTTTCTCAAGGCGTTGTTGGAGCGCCTTCAAGCATGGTGAAGCGCTTTGGAGGCTTACAGGACGGGAGAAATGCATGGGCTTTCTATAGTGCTGAAGACACTACAGCCATGATTTCTTATCCTGTGTTGCTGACTTCCCAGACTGCCGGCTTTGCGAAGTGGTTCGCGGAGAGCTTTTCGGCATATCGGGGGCTTTCCAAGAAGGAGCTTGATGTGAAGCTGGCATCTGGTAAGGGCCTTGGAAAGTCGGATGGCATCCGGCGAGAGGAAGTTTGGGCCTTCCTTTCTGGAGAGAAGCACAAGATAGGCTTTCTCGGTGACCAGGGCGTCATCGGTTCTGAAGCTGTTCGAGAAATTCCTGACGAGGCTTTGGAGCAGCTAGAACAGGAGGAAGCCGAACTTGGTGCTTGGATGCAAGTGGCACAGAGGCAAGCTTCCGTGGAGTCTACTGGCAAGAGCAGACCATCCAGTGATGAGTCAAGTGGGAAACCTGACTCTGACAGCGGGGCAGGTTCCTCTAAGAAGCGATCCCGCAGAGGTAAGAGGAGGAGGAGTCATCATCACAGCCAGGGGCAGCATGAGGATTCTCCTAACTTGGAAGTTCCTCTTACTATCAATGAGGATGTGCCAGTGGATGCTGACGAGCCTCCAGAGAAGAGAAGCCGAGAAGAAGAGACCGTCGGTGAAGGTATGATTCTTCCTTTTTCTCTTTCTATTTCTTTTCATGGGATTTTTTCCATGTTATGATTTGCTTCTTGTTTCTGCTTTTCTTCTTTTTTTTTTTTAGCAGAGGAAGACTTGGTGATGCCTGAGGTCCCAACCGATGAGGTGGTGATGGATCCTGTTGAGGCACCTGAAGAAGAACCGAGGGACTCTGGAGTAAATCCAGAATCTCCAATTGGTACGACTTCTTTTGCTCTTTTTTTTTTTGAGTTTGTGACTTGGCTTGCTAACACATTATTTTTTTTTTGTCAGCTGACTTGCCACAGGATTCCGATGACTTTGAACCATCGATAGATGCAAATGTTGATGATGCTTCCGATGAGTTCATGGAGGAGGAAAGTGTTCCACCAGTCGTCGAAGACGGTATTTTGTAGTTATAACTCTGATAATGATTTTCAAACAGGGTCATATTCATACCTTTTTGTGTTTCCTTTGCAGGTTTTGAAGTGGCAGAGGAGGATCCGTCGCTTCCAGAGCAAGAGATGCCAGAGGTTGTTCCAGAGGTAGAGATTCCTGGGACCAGCTCTGACAATATTGAGGAGATTCCTCGCGCTGAGATTCCTTCCCGAGCAGGAGCAGCTTCAACTGGAAAGAGTTCTTTTGTTACTCTTTCAACAGATGATGACATGAGCAGCCGACCAACGGAGTTGGGCGAATCTTCAGCTGGGCCATCTCTTCTTTTTGCGAAGAAGGTGGTGGTGCGAGTTCTGAGCTCTTGGATTGAGACTCTCTTTTCTGGGCACTTGGAAGTCGGATTTGGCATGATCCAGCATGTGCAGGAGATTCTCAGTGATGCTGAAGAGGCTGGTCTGGATGTCACAGGTGCCAGGGCGATCGTTAATAGGATCATTGCACTGGGTGACAAGTGGTTTGAGACCGTGAGTTTGGCTGATGACCAGTTCTTCAAGGAGATATTCCTGGACCCTGCTGATAAGGCTAAGTCTGACCTGGATGAGGCTACAGAAAGCAGGAAGCAGGCAGTCCGAAAGAGGAACTTAGAAGAGATAGCCATCATCAGGCTGACACATGACCTCAACATCCTTGACAGGGAGGTCGATGAGGCCAGGAAACGCCTTGAGCATTTGCAGGCACAAGTTGCTGCCAAGTGGACTGCCATAATAGAGGCTCGCGACAGGGAGAGTGCCCTGATTCACCAGGTTGCAGATGCCGAACGGGTTCTCAAAAGGAAGTCTGAATTGGATGAACAATGGCAAACTGCTCGAGGCAATCTTCCTGGTGTGAGAGAAGGGGTACAGCCCACTCCAGCATCTCATGGCAGGTTCCTGAAGAAGCGTGCCTTGGAATCCTTGACGGCTGAGGCTAAAAGTTTGCTTGGGGAGCTGAACTCTTGGCTGGAGACCATTTTTGATTGAGCTCCTGTATATTTTTTTTTTACAGAAACCATCCTTCTCTCTTTTCTTTTTTTTGGTACCACTTGTATTTTTTTTGGTACTTATTTTTTGTAGTGCTTGTGAACACTTTCTCTCTCTTTTTTTTTGGTACCACATGTATATATTTTTTTTTTGGTACTCTTTTCTCTTTTTTTTTATGTTATCCCTACGCTCACTTGAATCTTTTTGTGATAAAAGTAATTGCTAAATGGGATGCTCTTTTTTTTTTGTTATCCCTACGCTCACTTGAATCTTTTTGTGATAAAAGTAATTGCTAAATGGGATTTGATCAAAAGGTTGTCTTTTTGTGAAAATCTTTTGTCAAGTGATTGTTTTGGCATGAAAGCCAGGTTTTTTGTTTGTGGCATGGAAGCCAATTTTGGCATGAGAGCCAGCTTTTCTTGTGGCATTGATAGCCGAGTTTTTTTTTTTTTGTGGCATCTATAGCCAGTTTTGGTGGCATTGATAGCCGGTTTGTGGCATTGATAGCCTGTTTTGTTTTGGTGGCATTGATAGCCGGTTTGTGGCATTTATAGCCTGTTTTGATGGCATTTATAGCTGGTTTGTGGCATTTATAGCCTGTTTTGATTTCAAAAAAATGCAAGTATCGACTAAAAGTCGCCTCCCTGCTGAATGTTCTTGCAAGTATCGATGGAATGTCGCATCCTTGCTCATTCGGTTGCGAGTATCGATGGAATGTCGCATCCTCGCGGATTTGGGTGCAAGTATCGATGGAATGTCGCATCCTTGCTTTTCAAAAATTTTGGTTTTGCGGGTACTGACTTGATGTCGTTTCCCCATGATTTTTGAAATTTGTGGTTTTCTCGAACCTTTGGGTTATGGATATCAACTGAAATGTTGCGTCTCCACAGTTTTTTTTAGGTTTTTTTTTTTTTTTACCTTTGAAATTTGGGTTGTGGATATCAACTGAAATGTTGCGTTTCCACGGTTTTGGATTTTGCAAGTATCGACGAAATGTCGCTTCCCTGCGATTTTGGAAGTGTCGAACGTGGTTCGCTTGCTTCCGATTTGTGCGAGTATCGACTAAGCGTCGCTTCCTCGCGGGTTTTTGAAAAAACATTTTTTTTTGTTTAAAGACACGAGGGTCATAAATTTTGACCTAAAACCATTTTGGCGGTAAAAGGCAGGGTGGACTAGGGTGGAAATCCCTGAATCCGGATTTTGTTTCAAACCATGAATTTTGGGTTCAAGGGTTGAAAATTTTGGTCAAGTTAGGGAAAGGTTCCTAAACTTGGATTTTTTTTTTGAACAATGAAACGATGAAAGTAAGCATTGTTTTAGATTTCTAGAAATTTCAACATTTGATATGAAAATTCTAAAAAAGGGTGGGTTTAGCGAGCGTGTACCTAGAAACCGGTTTTGGCCATACAGGCATTGCTCTTACCCAGTTGGGTAAGTCTTCAAGGGTAGTACCGCTTTAAGAACTTGCCATTGATGGGCAGCATACATCTGTCACCTTCCATGTTTAGGAGTGCGTATGCGCCATTGGAGAAAACTTTGTCGATGACGTAGGGTCCCTCCCATTTCGGCTCAAATTTGCCTTTGGACTTGTGAGCGAAGACCATTGGTCTTTTTACTGCAAGAACCAAGTCATTCTTTTTGTAGGCGCGTTGCCTGACCTTTTTATCGAAAGATCCTGCCATACGTGCTTGGTAAAGTTCAATGCTTTGTTGAGCTTCGAGCCGTCTCTCATCGAGATTGTCCAGCTCATGGAGTCGCAATTTGACATTGCTTTCTTGAGTCATGTCATTTTGCAAGGATACCCTCAAGGAAGGAATTTGTACTTCCAAGGGCACGACAGCTTCGCATCCATAGACCAAGGAGAATGGTGTACTATGGGTTGGTCCTCGAACGGTGGTTCGATAGGCCCACAAAGCTTCAGACATTTTGTCGCTCCAGTCTCTTTTGTGATTAGAGACCATTTTTTTGAGGATTTTGCAGAGTGTCTTGTTGAAAGCTTCTGCTAACCCGTTTGCTGCCGGATTGTATGGAGTCGAAGGACAGCTTTGAATTTTGTATTTGTCGCAGAACCTGTAGAATCGATGATCCCGGAACTGTGGTCCGTTATCATGGACGAATCTTTTGGGTATGCCGATACGACAAATGATGTTGGTGCGTAGCAACTGAAGGACTGATGAGGTCTTCATTTCGTTAAACGCAAATGCTTCTGACCATTTGGAGAAATAATCCGTAGCGGCGAAGATGAAGCGATGACCTTTGCTTGAAGGGGGAGAAATAGGACCTATGATGTCCATACCCCAGGCTTCGAAAGGCCATGAGATCGCTGTAGGATGTAGCCATTCTGGAGGCATGTGAATGTAATCTCCATGAACTTGGCATTGTTGGCAGCGCTTAGCAAATTGCATTGCGTCAGCTACCATGGTAGGCCAGTAATATCCTAACCTTTTTATCTGATCATAGAGCTTAGGTCCAGCCTGATGAGCTCCACAAAGACCAGCATGAACTTCTTTGAGTGTTTCTTCAGCCTCTTGTTGTGACAAGCAGCGTAGAAGTACTCCGTTGAAGGATTTCCTGTAAAGGTTTTTTGAAGGAATATCCAAATGGAAGCTTGGGGTTCGCCTTTGGATGCTTACCCGTTCTTTTGGATCTTCAGGTAGGATTCCGAACATAATGTAATCAATGAACGGATCCCTCCAGTCGCCAATTGAAGTTTGAAGGATTGAAATCCGACTTCCGACCACTTGGTCGCATTCAGCAACTGCTTGGTGTGTGTTAAGAGGAGGAAGGATTCTTCTTTCGCACACTGTGACTTGCATGTTTTCCCCTTCCTGGATTGCCATGGATGCGGCAAGTCCGGCTAGGGCATCTGCACGTATATTTTCACCTCTACGAATGTGGGTGATGTGACAGATGTCAAACTTTTGCAGAAGTGATTGTGCCTTGTTGTAGTAGGGCAACAAATCTGGCTTCCTGACTTTAAATTTTTGATTCATCTGGTTGACGATCAGTTGAGAGTCTCCAAAGACTTCCAGCATGGTGATACCGGATTCGATGGCGAGTTCCAATCCTAAGATCAGAGCTTGATATTCAGCTGCATTGTTTGTGCATGGTTCCAGTAGCGAGAAAGCGTGTGGAATCATGTATTTGTCGGGGCTAACAAAGAGGATGCCAACTCCCGAGATCAGCTATCTTTTTTCATTTGTCCTGGTTGCACCGTCAAAGTACATGTCCCAGGAGGTACTTTGTGAGAAAGTCTCCACATTGTAGACTGGTTCGTCTGGGAGATCATCTCTGAGTGGAGAATCTTTAGGCAATGGATGCTCTGCGAGGAAGTCCGCTAGAGCTTGTCCTTTGATTGCTTTTTGTGGTACATACCTAATATCAAATTGTGACAGAAGGATGGACCATTTTGCCAGTCGAGCATTGAGAGAACCTGCCTTTGTGACAAGGACCTTCAAGAGGTTGACCCTCGAGACCAGGTAGACTGTATTGGAAAGCAAGTAGTGACGCAGCTTTTGTACGGCGAACATCACTGCAAGACATTCTTTTTCGACTGGGGAGTAGCGATGCTCTGCACCCACTAGCATGCGGCTGAGGTAATATAGAGCAGCTTCTTTTCTTTGATCATTTTCTTGCGCAAGCAGAGCTCCCAGAGAGTGATCAAGGGCTCTTGTGTACAAGATGAATGGTTTTCCAGTGGTAGGAGCAGCTAACACTGGAGGTTTTGTCAGGTATGACTTGATGTCTTGGAAAGCAGCTTCACAGTCAGCATCCCAGACAAAGTTTACACCTTTTTTCATCAACCAGGAGAATGGACGGCATTTCCCCGAAAGATTGGAGATGAACCGTCTGATGTAGGCCAATCTCCCTTGAAGCCCTTTGAGTTCTCTCAAGGTTCTTGGAGAGGGCATTTCTAGAATGGCTTTGACTTTTATGGGGTCAAGCTCTATTCCAGCTTTCCGAACTAAGAATCCGAGGAACTTACCCGACGAGACGCCGAAGAAGCATTTCAATGGATTCATTCGCAGTTTGTGTTTGCGAAGCCGGAGGAAGACTTCTCGAAGGTTTTCGAGATGATCTTCTTTTCTTTTGCTTTTGACGACGAGGTCATCCACGTAACATTCAACCGTCTTGTGCTGCATATCTTGGAATATTTTCATCATAGCCCTCTGATATGTGGCACCAGCATTTTTTAGACCAAATGGCATGACAGTGTAGCAATACACGCCAAATGGGGTTCGAAAGGATGTATGTTTTTCATTCTCAGGATGCATTTTTATTTGAATGTAGCCAGAGAAACCATCCATGAATGTCATTCGCTCGAATCCACAGGTATTGTCAATCATTACCTCTGGTATGGGGAGCGGAAATTCATCTTTAGGGCATGCGCCATTTAGGTCTCTATGCCAATACAGACCCGGATCTGCCCGTTTTTCTTTGTCACGGGGACAATGTTGGCCAACCATTCAGGATGTTGTTCCTCACGGATGAAGCCGACGCTTTTGAGTTTTTGAACTTCTTGTTCAATTTTATCCATCACATCTGGACGGAATCTTCTTTGGCCTTGCTTGACAGGCTTGATGTCTTCTTGAAGATTGAGTTTGTGAACTGCTATTTTGGGGTCTAAGCCTGGCATTTCAGCATAAGACCATGCAAAGCAATCAACGAACTCACGAAGAAAAGCGATATACTCGGGTAACTCATCATCCTTTATATTCTTGCTTATGAATACAGGACGTGGGTTATCTGGTGTTCCCAAGTCTATCTTTTGAACAGGATCTTCTGTTGGAAGGTTCGAAGGTGGTTCCTCCACAATATTTTCGGAGGCTTCCAGCTCAACGAAACCTTCTGGGGTTTCAAGGGCATTTGCAGACCAAGGTTTTGTTCCTTTCCACGGGTCTTCTTGATCGGTAATTTTCCCAAGGCTTGCTATGAGATGATCCCAATCGCCTGTTGAAACCGAGTCGAAGTAGGCTACTTCTTTTGGAGATGAGGGTTCTTCTGGGTCAGAAGTCCACACGTCTGTGCCATCGGACAACTCCTCTTCATTTTCGGAGAAATCGTGCCAATTGGATGAGCTCCCTGGATCTTTGTCAGGTGACTCATCAAAGAGATATCCAGGGAGATCGATGTCTTCATGGACTTGAGATGTTGAGGCTTGGTCAGTATATTGACTTTTAAGCCTTTGTGTCAACTATCTCAAGGGAGTGTCAGGATCATACCCTAACCCATGTGAAGACTTTTCTACATAGCCGTAGAGTCTCCAATCTTCCAGCTGACTTTTGGTCAAGACGGGCCCCAATCGTGTGAGAATACCGCGTCCTTCTCCCAAACCGACTGGGTTTTGAGCGTCATAGCCCATTTTCTTCATAATAGCTTGTGCCACAGAACTGCATAAGGATAGTTGAGGCGTACCTTTATTTTGGAAAGGTTCAAGCATGGAGTTTGATGAAGAAGCATCCGATCTATGAAAGAAGATCGGCTTTTCCTTTGTTGAAGTTGCTGGAACAACGAAGGAAGCTGACGTAGGATCTTCTATGTCAGAAGTTGTCTCCATTGGAGTAAGAGCAGGCTGAACTTGCTGAGTGTCAGCTTGGCTTGACGATGTGTCGTCTTCTGGCTCTGAATCCGAGTCCGTGTCTTGCATGATAGACACGAAAGAGACAACAAATTTGCCCCCAGGCTTTTGTTTTGCCTTCTTCACTTTAGTTGTGATGACCAAAGGCTTTGAAGATTTGAGGGAGATGATGAAGGGAGTTTGCATGCTCTCTTCAGATTTACCGGATGGTTTGTTTTCTTCCGGTGATTGTTGAGGAGCTTTGCCTTTATCTTTCTGGAGATTTTCGGCAAAGGATGCTGTATGCTTCTCCTCTTCTTCTTTTTCACCTTCATACATTTGTGAGTCTGCGAAGTGGATTTCTTTACCTTTGAAGGGTTTTCTGTCCGCAAAGACTCGATGTATCATGCCGTCGTCGCCAACAAACTTGATGCATTGATGTAGAGTTGAAGGGACAACACCATTCTCATGGATCCAAGGGCGTCCGAGAAGGATGTTGTAGCATGAAGGGGTCTTTATTGCATACACTGTGACCTCAGAGATAAGATCACCGATCTGCAATTTGAACCTGATTTTGCCGATAGGCCTTTGAGTACTCCCATCGTATCCAAAGATAGATACAGATGTGTGGCTCAGTTTGCTGGGTTGGATGCCCAACTCTTCAAGAGCCGATGTGGAGATAAGGTTGAGTGCAGAACCTGGGTCGATCTGAACTCTATGCATAGGCATTTCCTTGATATACCCTGTGAAGTACAGGGGTCGGTTATGCCTGGTTTCGCCAAGTAGGAGGTCATCCTTTGTGAAGGCGATGGTTGCACTGGCTGCTTTTTTAACCGAGAGGCATTCAATGCATGATCCCTTAGTTTTCTTCTTTTCTCCCTTTGAGGAGGCTTCTGAGTTTTTGACCCGGTAATCCATTTCAATTTGGAGGACTTGCGGGGCATGTTTGTCGACATCCTCATTCAGTTTTTGTAATTCCGAAATGAGATTATCACGAGTGTGCGGAGACATTCGCAACAAATCTAGGATGTGCAGACGTGCAGGTATGTGCTTGAAGTGTTCAATCAAGTCATACTTGAAAGCCTCCTTATGGCCTGCATGTTCATCATTGTTGCCACTAGGGGCGCTTACAACATCTTTTCCCGAAGGATTTACATATGTAAAGGAAGATTGGTTGTAATTTTTGTGGTAGTCCCGGCCAGAGCGGGTGCCTCTACCAACTTCGAGAGCTTCTTGAGAAGGGTCTTCGTTTGGAAGATTGTCTTCAGGATCAAGAGGCTGTCGTTTTTCATTTGCTGAGGATGCATCAGCAGCAGAGTTACCATCCTCAGTGATTGTGTTGCATGGAGCATTTTCCGGGAACAAGTCCTGAACAGCATCCAGCAATCTTTCTTCTTCGTTGACTAATTCATCATCCCAAACATCAATGGCTGGGAATTCTTCAGTCAGGAAGGGTGTGAACTTCGAAGTCACAGTCTCAGGAGAAGAAACCTGAGAGGGTGTCATCTAAGTGAAAGTCATGTGAGACGAGGTGGCTCCAGAAGATATATTGCTAGGCGTCGCCGGAGTGTAAGTGCTCTCATCAGACGATGCTTCGGAAGAGCTATAATCCCGAATTATCACATTACAGGAAGCTCTGACGGGAGACGTTGCCTGATCGGAGTCAGACTCATCCTCGGATGTGAGAGGATCGTCTATCCAGCAATTTTCTCCATTTTCAGGAGTTAAGGGAGGATGTACCTGATGGTCTTCAGGGACTTCAGGCTCTGGATTGCGAGGAGGCTCGTTGACGCGTTCTTGCTCTTGTTCTAGAGCGAGTCGCTGCAAGATCCTTGCATATTCTTCAAGATCAGGCATGGGAACCGGATCTTCTTCTTCATCATCTCTCTGTGGCTCAACATTGTTGATTTCCACTGGAGCAACGAGAGGTGCTGGTTCAGCAGCATTTTCTTGTACAGCTTCTTGGTCTTCTTCATCATCAGACCAGGATCCTTGTGGCTGTAGGGGGTTATACCAGATTACTGGCATAAGATGAGATTCAGGAACCCATTCTTCATCGGAGAGATATTCTCCTGTTTCAAGGGACTCCTCCCACTCATCTGTGTAGTTGGATTCGAATCCATCATCGGTGTCGCTGGATTCGTATCCATCAATGGAGAATCCAACTACTGAATTGCAAGAGTATGATGCCTCCGCATGGCTTCTTTGAATTGAGGTGGCATGAAATCACTGAGAGTGAATTTCCTTACCCCCTTTGAAGTCTCTGGAAGGGATGTTTTTGTTACCTCCAGTGAAGCGGTAGAGGAAGCCTCTGCCTTTTCTTTGACCTCTAGTTTTGGCTGGGTCTTCTCTTGCCGTTTGAGCTTGAGGAGATGTTTCCTAGCCTGCCTTCGCTGTTGAGCTGTAGGCTTTATTTTCACGACCTCCCAATTTTCATCTTCCAGGAGATCGGGATGTACCCATATCGGTTGTCCGTCTGGTGTTGGGTAAGGAACCAGTTCCTCGGACGCTTCGATTGAGTTTATCACCTTGAAGGAAGTAGTGATCTTCTTCTTCGTTGATCTTGATGTTTGTCCACATGTCACCATGTTGACGGAGGCAGACCCATAGTTTTTGTCAAAGGTGATGACTCCGTTTTTCCACATCTCATTTATTTTCTCTCTCACAACGAAGCATTGATTGAGAGGATGCGAGATCATCTGGTGGTATGGACAGTACCGAGGATCGTTGGTTTTGCCAACATCACCCGGTCTTTTTGGTTCAGGCAAGGTGAGCTTGCCGTTTGCCACAAGAGCCCCGAAGATTTCATCAACATCTTCATCAAACGGGTATTTCTTCTCTACTCGTTCTTTGAAGGCATCAGAGAGTTCAGGTCTCTTACCAGCAGCTTTGTTTTCAGCTTTCTTTGGTGGCTGAGGAGCTGACTTGGTCTGCACATTGAGGACCTCTTTCTTCTTTGGTTTAGAGGTTGCAATGGCGGTTGGCTCTTTTCTTGATGATTTCTGACTGTTGAGGTCTTTAATCACCGTTTCAGCTTCCATGGAAGCTTCTAGGAGTTCTCCCAGGTTTTTTGATTTGTTGCCGATGATCATGGAGCGGATTCTGGCTCTCATGTTGTTTCGGCAGATGTCGACTAGCGACGCCTGTGGCAATACATCAGAGCATTTGTATGCCATTGCTTTCCACTTGTGAATGAAGTCATATGTTGACTTATTCTCCCCCTGTTTTAGGCTGCACAGCTGAGCCATAGTAGCGGGATGATCCTCACCTTTGAAGTGAGTCAGGAAGCGTGTCTCTAGCATGGCCCAGTTTTGGATTGAGTCCTCCGGCAGAGTGGAGTACCAATCGAAGGCCGTACCTTTTAGGGTACTTGCAAAGAGGCGGATCTTGAGTGCATCTTGATCCGCGATAGCTCCCGTCAGGATCTTGAAGTGGATGACGTGCTGTCTGGCTGATCCTTTCCCCGTATATGTTTGGAGAGTAGGATGCTTGAATTTGGTGGGGAACGGGACCGAGTCCATCCATAAGGGATATGGTGGCTTGATCCCATGCTCCTTGAGTATATCCTCTTCTTTTGCTTTGGCGAGGATACCGTCTACGTCCTTTTTGGTAAGGGCGCGTGACTCATTTTCTTCTCTATTTACCTCGTCGTCTTGATGATTCGGAGGAGGTTCATTGTTCGCCTGATTTTGGAAGGCGAGGAGAAGGTTTTCCATCAGAGTTTCAATCCTCTGCTGGCCCTGTTCCAACTGCTGGATGCGGGTGATCGCATCTTCTGGTGGTGGATTGCGGGGTGGTGGCTCAGAATTTGTAGCCAAGACATTCATCCTTCGTGATTCGAATGAAGAAACTGTCCTGGTGACTGAGCTGGGGCTCATTCTTTTTGAAGAAGAGCTTGAGGAAGGATCACTCTGCTGTCCTTTGCTTGAAGGAGCAGGGGATTCTTCTGAATGTCTTCTTGTCCTTGAGACGCTGCGGGTCATTGGACGTCGGACATGGATTTTTGTTGCTGATTTTTGGCGCCTTCTGGTTTTTCCAACCATATGGACGGCAGCAACTTGGTTGGGTCTTTCTTTTTCGACCCATTTGGGAGAGACTTGAAGTGTGGGAGGCTGGGTCCTTTGCTTCTCTAGTCTCTTCTGTCGGTACGACGCGCGGCGGCGTATACGACGAGCAATTTGAGCTTCGGTCAGCTCTAACTGGGCTTTGACGATGAAGGATGTGCTCCCTCTGGCGCAGCAGCCGAGCCTGTCTTCTTTGTAACTGGGCAAGGATAGGATGTGAACTCTATCCTTCGCCAGTTGCAGCGAAGCTTTGAATTTTTGAAGTTCGGCCCCTGTAGAGATGAAGGGTCGAACTGCAGGTTTGTAGGCCTTAGCAGATGCTTGTGGAGGCCTTTTGATGCATGACTTGATTTTGGGCTTGTAGGAACAAGCCGGCTCATGCTGGGATGACTCGGAAGTCAGGTTGGAGATGGGTCTCTCCTCTTTCATGTAAGCAAGAGGATAGAACTGGTTCTCCTTGAGTGGGGCCAGGAATGCTGGCTTAGTGGATGCCTAGGACCTTCTCTGTTTTGGTGAAGGTCTTGGGGACCAAGTCTTGGGGTAGACCTGGTTGTTTGCAGGTTGAGGCTTCGTGGGGCTGCCACGGGCTTCAGGCCTTCTGGTGCTCGCCTTTGGTGTCACGGTAGTGACACGTTGAGAGGCGAGTTTCTGCTTCTTGGAGGGAGCAGTTTGTTCCTCAGGAAGTGGGAATGGTCCCAGCGTCCCGAAGACGATAGTCCGGGGAGTCGAGGTCGACCCGGAGTTCAGAGAGTTGCCGAGGGAGTTGACACTTCAGCAGCTGATGGGGCGCTTGTAGGTGCGCGTGGTTTGCTTCTGTTGAAGCATAAGTTGGTGCTTGTTTTCGTCGAAAGTAATGGCTTAGTGAAGCTGCCATTGTTAGTTTTCGAAAATTTCTGAAACAAGACCACATCCATTAGTAATCACAAGAATATAATGATCGTAAATGGGAAGTTCTATGGTTTCGTCTTTTCAAATTGCTCGAGATAGATGACCCAAGCAATATGAGGAAGGCAGAATGCCATAGAGGGTACAATTGTTCTGATCGCAGGTATGGTAAACCCAGAATGGGCATCCCAGTGACTGCTAGAAGCAATTGTGAACTTAAATTCGACTTATCGAGAAGCAGATCTTGCTCGAGGTAAGAAGAATATAAAGTTGGAGTTACAGATGTGCCGGTCGCAATACAGTAGACCCTGAAAGGGCGTACTAGTACCGCTAGACACAAATGTTTTGAGACCGCATCTATGAGATGAGATTCTCTGTTTTGAAAGGTCAAGATTGGATTCATCAAAGAGAGCAGATGGTATTCCAATCTGAACACGGTCTCGGCGATTTCCGCGAGCGCCAGTGCTCAGAAAGAAATGAACCATGATTTCTCGGATCTGAATCTAAAAATGACGAGTTTTTTTTTTTTGAAAGGCCAATATCGGGTTTATCAAAGAGAGCAAAAGGCACTCCAATCTGAACACGGTCTCGGCGATTTCCGCGAGCGCCAGTGCTCAGAAAGGAGAAGACCAAGATTTCTCTAATCTAAACCCAAAATGACGGAAGTTTTTTTTTTTGAAGATTTTTGAAGATTTTTTTTTTTTTTTTTTTAAAAAAAATCTTTTTTTTTTATTTTTTATTATTTTTTTTAAGATTTTTTTTTTGAAATTTTTTTTATTTTTTATTTTTTATTTTAAAATTTTTATTTTTTAAAAATTTTATTTTTGAAAAAAATTTATTTAAAAGACGAGAGAGTACACATAGGCCTCCTAACCTGGTCTTATGAAATCTTGATTGATAGAATTGCCCCCAGGTAAGGGTAGGATTACTTAATGAACCCGTTTGGAGGACCCTTGCCTAGAACAGTCAAGCTGTCTCCACACTCTGGACAAGGCTTTTCTTTGAATCAACCATGATCAAAGAACACAGTTGGTTTAACCTTAGTGGTCTATGTCTTTTTTTTTATATTATTTTTTTTTTATTTTATGAATTCATCGAAGAGAAACAATGGCCCAAAACCTTAGTCGAACAGGCTCAACATTTCTGCTTTCTATAGTGCTGAAGACACTACAGCCATGATCTCTTATCCTGTGTTGTCGACTTCCCGAACTGCCGGCTTTGCGAAGTGGTTCGCGGAGAGCTTTTCGGCATATCGGGGGCTTTCCAAGAAGGAGCTTGATGTGAAGCTGGCATCTGGAAAGGGCTTTGGAAAGTCGGATGGCGTCCAGCGAGAGGAAGTTTGGGCCTTCCTTTCTGGAGAGAAGCACAAGATAGGCTTTCTCGGTGACCAGGGCGTCATTGGTTCTGAAGCTGTTCGAGAAATACCTGATGAGGCTTTAGAGCAGCTAGAACAGGAGGGAGCCGAACTTGATGCTTGGATGCAAGTGGCACAGAGGCAAGCTTCCGTGGAGTCTACTGATAAGGGTAGACCACCCAGTGAGGAGTCAAGTGGGAAACCTGACTCTGATAGCGAGACAGGTTCCTCTAAGAAGCTAGCCTCCAGGAGTAAGAGGAGGAGGAGTCATCATCGCAGCAAGGGGCAGCATGAGGACTCTCCTAACTTGGAAGTACCTCTTACTATCAATGAGGAGGCGCCAGGGAATGCTGACGAGCCTCCAGAGAAGAGAAGCCGAGAAGAAGAGACCGTCGGTGAAGGTATGATTCTTCCTTTTTCTCTTTCCATTTCTTTTCATGGGACTTTTCCATGTCTTGATTTGTTTTCTCTTCCTGCTGCTCCTCTTTTTTTTTTTTTAGCAGAGGAGGATTTGGCGATGCCTGAGGTTCCAACCGATGAGGTGGTAACAGATCCTGTCGGGGCACCTGAAGAAGAACCGAGGGACTCTGGAGTGAATCCAGAATCTCCAATTGGTATAACTTCTTTTGCTTTCTTTTCTTTGTCCGTGACTTGGTTTGCTAACATTTTTCTTGTCAGCTGACTTGCCACAGGATTCCGATGACTTTGAACCATCGATGGATGCAAATGTTGATGATGCTTCCGATGAGTTCATGGAGGAAGAGAGTGTTCCGCCAATCGTCGAAGAAGGTATTTTGTAATAATAACCCTGATAATGATTTTCAAACAGGATCATATTCATGCCTTTTTATGTTTCTTTGGCAGGTTTTGAGGTGACAGCGGAGAGTCCGTTGCTTCCTTCAGAACCAGAGCAAGGGATGCCAGAGGTCGATCCAGAGGTAGAGACTCCTGGGACCAGTTCTGACACTGTTGAGGAGATACCTCGTGCTGAGATTCCTTCCTGAGCGGCTCCAACTGGAAAGAGTTCTTTTGTTACTCTTCCAACGGGTGATGACATGAGCAGCTGACCAACGGAGTTGGGTGAATCCTCAGCTGGGCCATCTCTTCTTTTTGCGAAGAAGGTGGTGGTGCGGGTTCTGAGCTCTTGGATTGAGACTCTCCTTTCTGGGCACTTAGATGCCGGATTTGGCATGATCCAGCATGTGCAGGAGATTCTCAATGATGCCGAAGAGGCTAGTTTGGATGTCACAGGTGCCAGGGTGATCGTTGATAGGATCATTGAGCTGGGTGACAAATGGTTTGAGGCCATGGGTTTGGCTGATGACCAGTTTTTCAAGGAGATGCTCCTGGACCCTGTTGATAAGGCTCAGGCTAACCTGGATGAGGCTACACAAAGCAGGAAGCATATAGTCTGAGAGAAGAACTTAGAAGAGCTAACCATCATTGGGCTGACACATGACCTTAACATCCTTGATAGGGAGGTCGATGAGGCCAGAAAACGTCTTGAGCATCTGCAGGCACAAGTCGCTGCCAAGTGGGCTACAATAACAGAGGCTTGCGATAGGGAGAGTGCTCTGATTCATCGGGTTGCAGATGCCGATCGAGTTCTTGAAAGGAAGTCTCAAGAGAGAAAACGATGGCAAACTGCTCGGGATAAGCTTCCCAGTGTGAAAGAAGGATTGCAGCATTCTCCAGCATCTCATGGCAGGTTCCTGAAGAAGCGTGCCTTGGAATCCCTAACGGCTGAGGCCAAAAGTTTGCTTGAGGAGCTGAAATCTTGGCTGGAGACCATTTTTGGTTGAGCTCCTGTTTTTTTTTTTTTTAACAGAAACTATCCTTCTCTCCTTTTTTTTGGTACCACATGTATTTTTTTGGTACTCTTTTTTTTTTTGTAGTGCTTGTGAACACTTTCTTCTTTTTTTTTTTTAGTACCACATGCATTTTTTTGGTACTTTTTTTTTGTTTTCCCTACGCTCACTTAAATCTTTTTGTGATGAAAATAATTGCTAAATGGGATGCTTTTTTTTTGTTTTCCCTACGCTCACTTAAATCTTTTTTTGATAAAAGTAATTGCTAAATGGGATGCTTTTTTTTTTGTTTTCCCTACGCTCACTTAAATCTTTTTGTGATAAAAGTAATTGCTAAATGGGATTTGATCAAAAGCTTGTCATTTTGTGAAAATCTTTTGTCAAATGATTGTTTTGGCATGAAAGCCAGATTTTGTTTGTGGCATGGAAGCCGATTTTGTCATTGATAGCCGGTTTGTGGCATTGATAGCCGGGTTTTTTTAAAGCCAGTTTTTTTTTGTTTTGTGGCATTGATAGCCGGTTTTGTTTTGTGGCATTGATAGCCAGTTTGTGGCATTTATAGCCTATTTTGGTGGCATCTATAGCTGTTTTGTGGCATTTATAGCCGGTTTGGTTTTCAAAAATGAAAGTATCGACTAAAAGTCGCCTCCTTGCTGAATGTTCTTGCAAATATCGATGGAATGTCGCATCCTTGCTCATTCGGTTGCGAGTATCGATGGAAAGTCGCATCCTCGTGGATTTGGGTGCAAGTATCGATGGAATGTCGCATCCTTGCTTTTCAAAAATTTTGGTTTTGCGGGTACTGACTTGATGTCGTTTCCCCACGATTTTTGAAATTTGTGGTTTTCTCGAACCTTTAGGTCATGGATATAAACTAAAATGTCGCGTCTCCATGGTTTTTTAGGTTTTTTCGAACCTTTGAAATTTGGGTTGTGGATATCAACTGAAATGTTGCATCTCCAAGGTTTTGGATTTTGCAAGTATCGACGAAATGTCGCTTCCCTGCGATTTTAGAAGTGTCGAACGTGGTTCACATGCTTCCAATTTGTGCGAGTATCGACTAAGCGTCGCTTCCCCGCGGCTTTTTGAAGAACCATTTTTTTTTGTTTAAAGACACGAGGGTCATAAGTTTTGACCTAAAACCATTTAGGCGGTAAAAGGTAGGGTGGACTAGGGTGGAAATCCCTGATTCCGGATTTTGTTTCAAACCATGAATTTTGGGTTCAAGGGTTGAAAATTTTGGTCAAGTTAGGGAAAGGCTCCTAAACTTGGGTTTTTTGAACAATGAAACGATGAAAGTAAGCATTGTTTAAATTTTTAGAAATCTCAACATTTGATATGAAAATTCTAAAAAAAAGGTGGGTTTAGCGAGCGTGTACCTGGAAACCGATTTTGGCCGTACAGGCATTGCTCTTACCCAGTTGGGTAACTCTTCAAGGGTAGTACCGCTTTAAGAACTTTCCGTTGATGGGCAGCATACTTATGTCACCTTCCATGTTTAGGAGTGCGTATGCGCCGTTGGAGAAAACTTTGTCGATGACGTAGGTCCCTCCCATTTTGGCTCAAATTTGCCTTTGGACTTCTGAGTGAAGACCATTGGTCTTTTTACCGCAAGAACCAAGTCACCCTTTTTGTAGGCGCGTTGCCTGACCTTTTTGTCGAAAGATCCTGCCATGCGTGCTTGGTAAAGTTCAATGCTTTGTTGAGCTTCGAGCCGTCTCTCATTGAGATTGTCCAGCTCATGGAGTCGCAATTTGACATTACTTTCTTGAGTCATGTCATTTTGCAAGGATACCCTCAAGGAAGGAATTTGTACTTCCAAGGGCACAACAGCTTTGCATCCATAGACCAAGGAGAATTGTGTGCTATGGGTTGGTCCTCGAACGGTGGTTCGATAGGCCTACAAAGCTTCAGACATTTTGTCGCTCCAGTCTCTTTTGTGACTAGAGACCATCTTCTTGAGGATTTTGCAGAGTGTGTTGTTGAAAGCTTCTGCTAATCCGTTTGGATTGTATGGAGTCGAAGGACAGCTTTGGATTTTGTATTTGTCGCAGAACCTGTAGAATCGATGATCCCGGAATATTGGTCCGTTATCATGGACGAATCTTTTGGGTATGCCGAAACGACAAATGATGTTGGTGCGTAGGAACTGAAGGACTGATGAGGTCTTCATTTCGTTGAACGCAAATGCTTCTGACCACTTGGAGAAATAATCCGTAGCGGCGAAGATGAAGCGATAACCTTTGCTCGAAGGGGGAGAAATAGGACCTATGATGTCCATACCCCAGGCTTCGAAAGGCCATGAAATCGCTGTAGGATGTAACCATTCTGAAGGCATGTGAATGTAATCTCCATGAACTTGGCATTGTTGGCAGCGCTTAGCAAATTGCATTGCGTCAGCTACCATGGTAGGCCAATAATAACCTAACCTTTTTATCTGATCATAGAGCTTGGGACCAGCCTGATGAGCTCCGCAAAGACCAGCATGAACTTCTTTGAGTGTTTCTTCAGCCTCTTGTTGTGATAAGCAGCGTAGAAGTACTCCGTTGAAGGATTTCCTGTAAAGAATTTTAGAAGGAATATCCAAATGAAAGCTTGGGGTTCGCCTTTGGATGCTTACCCGTTCTTTTGGATCTTCAGGTAGGATTCCGAACATAATGTAATCAATGAACGGATCCCACCAGTCGCCGATTGAAGTTTGAAGGATTGAAATCCGACTTCCAACCACTTGGTGGCATTTAGCAACTGCTTGATGTGTGTTAAGAGGAGGAAGGATTCTTCTTTCGCACACTGTGATTTGCATGTTTTCCCTTTCCTGGATTGCCATAGATGCGGCAAGTCCAGCCAGGGCATCTGCACGTATGTTTTCACCTCTACGAATGTGGGTGATGTGACAGATGTCAAACTTTTGCAAAAGCGATTGTGCGTTGTTGTAGTAAGGCAGCAAATCTGGCTTCCTGACTTCAAATTTTTGATTCATCTGGTTGACGATCAGTTGAGAGTCTCCAAAGACTTCCAGCATGGTGATACCGGATTCGATGGCGAGTTCCAATCCTAGGATCAGAGCTTGATATTCTGCTGCATTGTTTGTGCATAGTTCCAGTAGCGAGAAAGTGTGTGGAATCATATATTTGTCGGGGCTAACAAAGAGGATGCCAACTCTCGAGATCAGCTGTCTTTTTTCATTTGTCCTGGTTGCACCAGTCAAAGTACATGTCCCAGGAAGCATTTTATGAGAAAGTCTCCACATTGTAGACTGGTTCGTCTGGGAGATCATCTCTGAGTGGAGAACCTTTAGGTAATGGATGCTCTGCGAGGAAGTCCGCTAGAGCTTGCCCTTTGATTGCCTTTTGTGGTACATACCTAATATCAAATTGTGACAGAAGGATGGACCATTTTTCCAGTCGAGCATTGAGAGAACCTGCCTTTGTGACAAGGACCTTCAGGAGGTTGACCCTCGAGACCAGGTAGACTGTGTTGGAAAGCAAGTAGTGACGCAACTTTTGTACGGCGAACATCACTGCAAGACATTCTTTTCCGACTGGAGAATAGCGATGCTCTGCACCTACTAGCATGCGGCTGAGGTAATATAGAGCAGCTTCTTTTCTTTGATCATTTTCTTGTGCAAGCAGAGCTCCCAAAGAGTGATCAAGGGATCTTGTGTACAAGATGAATGGTTTTCTAGTGGTAGGAGCAGCTAACACTGGAGGTTTTGTCAGGTATGACTTGATATCTTGGAAAGCAGCTTCACATTCAGCATCCCAGACAAAGTTTACACCTTTTTTTCATCAACCAGGAGAATGGACGGCATTTCCCCGAAAGGTTGGAGATGAACCATCTGATGCAGGCCAATCTCCCTTGAAGCCCTTTGAGTTCTCTCAAGGTTCTTGGAGAGGGCATTTCTAGAATGGCTTTGACTTTTATGGGGTCAAGCTCTATTCCAGCTTTCCGAACTAAGTATCCAAGGAACTTACCCGACAAGACACCGAAGAAGCATTTCAGAGGATTCATTCGCAGTTTGTGTTTGCGAAGCCGGAGGAAGACTTCTCGAAGGTCTTCGAGATGATCTTCTTTTCTTTTGCTTTTGACGACGAGGTCATCCACGCAACATTCAACCGTCTTGTGTTGCATATCTTGGAATATCTTCATCATAGCCCTCTGATATGTGGCACCAGCATTTTTTAGACCAAATGGCATGACAGTGTAGCAATACACGCCAAATGGGGTCCGAAAGGATGTATGTTTTTCATTCTCAGGATGCATTTTTATTTGATTGTAGCCAGAGAAACCATCCATGAATGTCATTCGCTCGAATCCACAGGTGTTATCAATCATTACCTCTGGTATGGGGAGCGGAAATTCATCTTTAGGGCATGCGCCATTTAGGTCTCTATAGTCAATACAGACCCGGATCTGCCCGTTTTTCTTTGTCACGGGGACAATGTTGGCCAACCATTCAGGATGTTGTTCCTCACGGATGAAGCCGACGCTTTTGAGTTTTTGAACTTCTTGTTCAATTTTATCCATCACATCTGGACGGAATCTTCTTTGGCCTTGCTTGACAGGCTTGATGTCTTCTTGAAGATTGAGTTTGTAGACTGCTATTTTGGGGTTTAAGCCAGGCATTTCAGCGTAAGACCATGCAAAGCAATCAACGAACTCACGAAGAAAGGCGATATACTCGGGTAACTCATCATCCTTTATATTCTTGCTTATGAATACAGGACGTGGGTTATCTGGTGTTCCCAAGTCTATCTTTTGAACAGGATCTTTTGTTGGAAGGTTCGAAGGTGGTTCCTCCACAATATTTTCGAAGGCTTCTAGCTCAACGAAAGCTTCTGGGGTTTCAATGGCATTTCCAGACCAAGGTTTTGTTCCTTTCCATGGGTCTTCTTGATCGGCAATTTTCCCAAGGCTTGCTATGAGATGATCCCAATCGCCTGTTGAAACCGGGTCGAAGTAGGCTACTTCTTTTGGAGATGAGGGTTCTTCTGGGCCAGAAGACCACATGTCTGTACCATCGGACATCTCCTCTTCATTTTCAGAGAAATCGTGCCAATTGGATGAGCTTCCAGGATCTTTGTCAGGTGACTCATCGAAGAGATATCCAGGGAGATCGATGTCTTCATGGATACGAGATGTTGAGGCTTGGTCAGTAAATTGACTTTTAAGCCTTTGTGTCAACTGTCTCAGGGGAGTGTCGGGATTATACCCTAACCCGTGTGAAGACTTTTCTACATAGTCGTAGAGTCTCCAATCTTCCAGCTGGCTTTTGGTCAAGACGGGCCCCAATGGCGTGAGAATACCTCGTCCTTCTCCCAAACCGACTGGGTTTTGAGCGTCATAGCCCATTTTCTTCATAATAGCTTATGCCACAGAACTATATAAGGATAGTTGAGGCATACCTTCATTTTGGAAAGGTTCAGGCATGGAGTTTGATGAAGAAGCATCCGATCTATGGAAGAAGATCGGCTTTTCCTTTGCTAAAGTTGCTGGAACAACGAAGGAAGCTGACGTAGGATCTTCTATGTCAGAAGTTGTCTCCATTGGAGTAAGAGCAGGCTGAACTTGCTAAGTGTTAGCTTGGCTTAACGATGTGTCATCTTCTGGCTCTGAATCCGAATCCGTGTCTTGCATGATAGACACGAAAGAGACAACAAATTTGCCCCCAGACTTTTGCTTTGCCTTCTTCACTTTAGTTGTGATGACCAAAGGCTTTGAAGGTTTGAGGGAGATGATGAAGGGAGTTTGAATGCTCTCTTTGAATTTACCGGATGGTTTGTTTTCTTCCGGTGATTGTTGAGGAGCCTTGCTGAAAGTCCTGGGGATCCTAACCCTAGAGGGGGGGTGAATAGGGTGAGCTACACTTAATGACTAATTATGACCAATTTTAATTTCTTTACAATTAACTAGTCACATGTGATGATTAACATACATAATGCGGAAGCTAAACAAAATAATCACCACAAAAGCAATCACCACAACACAAGATTTATAGTGGTTCGGCCTCAATGCCTACATCCACTACCGGCTTGTGTTCCTCACACCCCACCGGATTTCCACTATTATGCTTTTCAAAAGGCTAAGCAATAACCTCTACAATATGCTTTCCAAGGATAAGCAATAACCTTACAATGTTGTTTTTCAAGGCTTAACAACAACCTATACAATATGCTTTTCAATGGCTAAGCAATAACCTTACAACAATAGATTTTTCTCAAAGAAAGTGTCTTCACAAAACACTCTAAGAGATTACAATTTAGCTCAATAAATTTGCCTCTAAGATAGGCGGATATGAAAGTGAATAACAAACTCACACAAACACTAAGAATTACAAAGATGAATGCTAATGAAGTGTGTGTGTGAAAACTTCAATCAAGATTAAAATTAAAGCTTAATCAAAATATATGCTTAAAGCAATTCAAAAGTTTAATGCACATAAAAAGATTTGATTGAAGTTATATGCAAATCACTTGAACAACTACAAACTTGTTAATGATATGAAAATCAAAAGATCACAAGTTGAATGTAAATGTTTAAGCCTAATCAAGTGATGCATGTGCTATGCTATGTTGTTTTCAAAAACAAAGGTTTAACTTAAGATTCAAATGAATGAAAACAACAAAGATGATTCAAACAAGTTAATGAAACATGTTTATATAACAAATCAAAGGTTTTAACAAAACATGATTTATAAAGTTTTAACACAAAACTTGGTTGAATCAAAGTGAGAAATCCATCACAATCTAAAACAAAGATTGAATGAAGGTAATGGATTTAACACATCATAGTTTATATGCTACAAATCATTTACCAATAATTTACTCAAAGCATAAAACATATGATTAATAAAAGTAAAGCTTACTTGATGATTTAACTTAATGATCCAAGCTTTAGCTTTACTAATGACCTCTTAATCTCTCTTAGTTCATCCCCTTTTCCTTGTCTCCAAACACTTCCAAGAAGGCTTAAGAGTTCTAAAATCTTCAACACTTTTCTCATGGGAATGAACCCCTTTTTATACTCAAAAAGTTGAGTTCTGCGAGTGCCCGGTCGACCTGCACTTTCCCGGGTCGACCTGGGCTTCAACGGTCATAAAACTGACCGTTTGACAAAAGGCTCAACGGCCACTTTTTCGGTCGACCTGCAGTGTCTTCGGTCGACCGGGTCCATGGGCTCGGTCGACCGGCCACACTGCGGGTCGACCGGGTCCCCTGGACCATTTCCCCCAAAATGCATATTTTGCATATTTTAAAGTATTTTTCCTTGGGGATTTCTTGGGCCAATAAATCAAGCTTGGAATCATGTTTTAAATCATTCTAAGCGGCTTAAAAACATGAAACATAAAAAGCCAAAAATCATTTGAAACTTTAAATCATTGGCTAGCTTGATTCTTTAAAACTTCTTTTCAAAATCAATGCATCCAAAGTTTAAAATCAAAACATGCATGAACCATGAAATTTAAAAGACTTAAATCAATGCATCTGAAAATATAGATTTCAAGTTTTTCTAAATCAATGCATGTGTGAAAATTCATGAGATGAATAAAATGCTAATGCATCCATCAAATTGTAATAAACAAAATCCTAACACTTGCCTTTATCTTTCTGGAGATTTTCGGCAAAGGGTGCTGTGTGCTTCTCCTCTTCTTCTTTTTCACCTTCATACAATTGTGAGTCTGCAAAGTGGACTTCTTTACCTTTGAAGGGTTTTTTGTCCGCAAAGACTCGATGTATCATGCCGTCGTCGCCGACAAACTTGATGCATTGACGTAAAGTTAAAGGGACAACACCATTCTCGTGGATCCAAGGGCGTCTTAGAAGGATGTTGTAGCATGAAGGGGTTTTTATTGCATACACTGTGACCTCAGAGATAAGATCACCAATCTGCAACTTGAACCTGATTTTGCCGATAGGCCTTTGAGTACTCCCATCGTGTCCAAAGATAGATACAGATGTGTGGCTCAGCTTGCTAGGTGGGATACCCAACTCTTCGAGAGCCGATGTGGAGATGAGGTTGAATGCAGAACCTGGGTCAATCTGAACTCTATGCTTAGGCATTTCCTTGATGTACCCTGTGAAGTACAGGGGTCGGTTGTGCCTGGTTTCGCCAAGTAGGAGGTCGTCCTTTGTGAAGGCAATGGTTGCACTTCCAGGTTTTTTAACCGAGAGGCATTCAATGCATGATCCCTCAGTTTTCTTCTTTTCTCCCTTTGAGGAAGCTTCTGAGTTTTTGACTCGGTAATCCATTTCAATTTGGAGGACTTGCGGGGCATGTTTTTCGATATCCTCATTCAGCTTTTGTAATTCTGAAATGAGATTATCACGAGTGTGCGGAGACATTCGCAACAAATCTAGGATGTGCCGACGTGCAGGTATGTGCTTGAAGTGTTCAATCAAGTCATACTTGAAAGCCTCCTTAGGGCTTGCATGTTCATCATTGTTGCCACTAGGGGCGCTTGCAACATCTTTTCCCGAAGGATTTACATATGTAAAGGAAGATTGGTTGTAATTTTTGTGGTAGTCCCCGCCAGAGCGGGTGCCTCTACCAACTTCGAGAGCTCCTTGAGAAGGGTCTTCGTTTGGAAGATTGTCTTCAGGATCAAGAGGCTGTCGTTTTTCATTTGCTGAGGATGTATCAGCAGCAGAGTTGCCATTTATCAGTGATTGTGTTGCACGGAGCATTTTTCGGGAACAAGTCCTGAACAGCATCCAGCAACCCTTCTTCTTCGTTGACTAATTCATCGTCCCAACCATCAATAGCTGGGAATTCTTTAGTCAGGAAGGGTGTGAACTTTGAAGTCACGGTCTCAGGAGAAGAAACCTGAGAGGGTATCATCTCAGTGAAAGTCACGTGAGATAAGGTGGCTCCAAAAGATACATTGCTAGGCATCGCCGGAGTATAAGTGCTCTCATCAGACGTTGCTTCGGAAGAGCTATAATCCCGAATTATCACATTACAGGAAGCTCTGACGGGAGACGTTGCCTGATCGGAGTCAGACTTATCCTCGGATGTAAGAGGATCGTCTATCCAGCAATTTTCTCCATTTTCAGGAGTTAAGGGAGGATGTACCTGATGGTCTTCAGGGACTTCAGGCTCTGGATTGCGAGGAGGCTCGTTGACGCGGTCTTGCTCTTGTTATAGAGCGAGACGCTGCAAGATCCTTGCATATTCTTCAAGATCGGCATAGGAGCCAAATCTTCTTCTTCATCAACTCTTTGTGGCTCAACATTGTTGATTTTCACTGGAGCAATGAGGGGTGCTGGTTCAACAACATTTTCTTGTACAGCCTCTTGGTCTTCTTCATCATCAGACCAGGATCCTTGTGGCTGTAAGGGGTTATACCAGATTACTGGCATAAGATGATTCTCAGGAACCCATTCTTCATCGGAGAGATATTCTCCTGTTTCAAGGGACTCTTCCCACTCGTCTGTGTAGTTGGATTCGAATCCATCATTAGTGTCGCTGGACTCGTATCCATCAATGGAGAATCCAACTACCGAATTGCAAGAGTATGATGCCTCCTACGTGGCTTCTTTGAATTGAGGTGGCATGAAATCACTGAGAGTGAATTTTCTTACCCCCTTTGAAGTCTCTGGAAGGGATGTTTTTGTTGCCTCCAGTGAAGCGGTAGAGGAAGCCTCTGCCTTTTCTTTGACTTCTTATTTTGGCTGGGTCTTCTCTTGCCATTTAAGCTTGAGGAGATATTTCCTAGCCTGCCTTCACTGTTGAGCTGTAGGCTTTGTTTTCACGACCTCCCAATTTTCATCTTCCAGGAGATCGGGATGTACCCATATGGGTTGTCCGTCTGGTGTTGGGTAAGGAAACAGTTCCTCGGACGCTTGGATTGAGTTTATCACCTTGAAGGAAGTAGTGATCTTCTTCTTCGGTGATTTTGATGTTTGTCCACATGTCACCATGTTGACGGAGGCAAACCCATAGTTTTTGTCAAAGGTGATGACTCCGTTTTTCCACATCTCGTTTATTTTCTCCCTCACAACGAAGCATTGATTGAGAGGATGCGAGATCATCTGGTGGTATGGACAGTACCGAGGATCATTGGTTTTGCCAACATCACCCGGTCTTTTTGGTTCAGGCAAGGTGAGCTTGCCGTTTGCCACAAGAGCCCCGAAGATTTCATCAACATCTTCATCAAACGGGTATTTCTTCTCTACTCGTTCTTTGAAGGCATCAGAGAGTTCGGGTCTCTTACCAGCAGCTTTGTTTTCAGCTTTCTTTGGTGGCTGAGGAGCTGACTTGGTCTGCACATTAAGGACCTCTTTCTTCTTTGGTTTAGAGGTTGCAGTGGCGGTTGGCTCTTTTCTTGATGATTTCTGACTGTTGAGGTCTTTAATCACCGTTTCAGCTTCCATGGAAGCTTCTAGGAGTTCTCCCAGGTCTTTTGATTTGTTGCCGATGATCATGGAGCGGATTCTAGCTCTCATGTTGTTTCGGCAGATGTCGACTAGCGATGCTTGTGGCAATACATCAGAGCATTTGTACGCCATTGCTTTCCACTTGTGAATGAAGTCATATGTTGACTCATTCTCCCCCTGTTTTAGGCTGCACAGCTGAGCCATAGTAACGGGATGATCCTCACCTTTAAAGTGAGTCAGGAAGCGTGTCTCTAGCATGGCCCAGTTTTGGATGGAGTCCTCCGGCAGAGTGGAGTACCAATCGAAGGCCGTACCTTTTAGGGTACTTGCAAAGAGGCGGATCTTGAGTGCATCTTGATCCGCGATAGCTCCCGTCAAGATCTTGAAGTGGATGACGTGCTGTCTGGCTGATCCTTTCCCAGTATATGTTTGGAGAGTAGGATGCTTGAATTTTGTTGGGAACGGGACCGAGTCCATCCATAAGGGATATGGTGGCTTGATCCCATGCTCCTTGAGTATATTCTCTTCTTTTGCTTTGGCGAGGATACTGTCTACGTCCTTTTTGGTAAGGGCGCGTGACTCATTTTCTTCTCCATTTACCTCATCGTCTTGATGATTCGGAGGAGGTTCATTGTTCGCCTGATTTTGGAAGGCGAGGAGAAGGTTTTCCATCAGAGTTTGAATCCTCTGTTGGCCTTGTTCCAACTGCTGGATGCGGGCGATCGCATCATCTTGAGGTCGATTGCGGGGTGGTGGCTCAGAATTTGTAGCCAAGACGTTCATCCTTCGTGATTCGAACGAAGAACCTGTCCTGATGACTGAGCTGGGGCTCATTCTTTTTGAAGAAGAGCTTGAGGAAGGATCACTCTGCCGTCCTTTGCTTGAAGGAGCAGGGGATTCTTCCGAATGTCTTCTTGTCCTGGAGACACTGCGGGTCATCGAACGTCAGACATGGATTTTGGATGTTGACTTTTGGCGTCTTCTGGTTTTTCCAACCATATGGACAGCAGCAACTTGGTTGGGTTTATCTTTTTCGACCCGTTTGGGAGAGACTTGAAGCGTAGGAGGCTGGATCCTTTGCTTCTCTAGTCTCTTTTGCCGATACGACGCGCGGCGGCGTGTACGACGAGCAACTTGAGCTTCGGTCAGCTCTGGCTGGGTTTTGACGATGAAGGATGTGCTCCCTCGGGCGCAGCAGCCGAGCCTGTCTTCTTTGTAGCTGGGTAAGGACAGGATGCGAACCCTGTCCTTCGCCTGTTGCAGGGAAGCTTTGAATTTTTGGAGTTCGGCCCCTGTAGAGATGAAGGGTCGAACTATAGGTTTGTAGGCCTTAGCAGGTGCTTGCAGAGGCCTTATGATGCATGACTTGATTTTGGACTTGTAGGAACAAGCCGGCTCATGCTGGCTTGACTTGAGAGTCAGATTGGAGATGGGTCTCTGCTCTTTCATGTAAGCAAGAGGGTATAACTGGTTCTCCTTGAGTGGGGCCAGGAATGCTGGCTTGGTGGGTGTTTGGGACCTTCTTTACTTTGGTGAAGGTGTTGGGGACCAAGTCTTGGGATAGACCTGGTCGTTTGAGGGTTGAGGCTTCACGGGTGCCACGGGCTTCGGGCCTTCTGGTGCTCGCCTTTGGTGTCACGGTAGTGACACGTTGAGAGGCGAGTTTCTGCTTCTTGGAAGGAGCGGTTTGTTCCTCGGGAAGTGGGAATGGTCCCAGCGTCCCAAAGACAATAGTCCGGGTAGTCGAGGTCGACCTGGAGCTCAGAGAGTTGCCGAGGGAGTTAATGCTTCGGCAGCTGATGGGGCGCTTGTAGCTGTGCGTGGTTTGCTTCTGTTGAAGCAAGAGTTGGTGCTTGCTCTCATCGAAAGTAATGGTAAGCGATGCTGCCATTGTTAGTTTTTTCGAAAAATTTCTGAAACAAGACCACATCCATTAGTAATCACAAGAATATAATGATCATAAATGGGAAGTTCTATGATTTTGTCTTTTCAAATTGCTTGAGCGCGATGACCCAAGCAATATGAAGAAGGCAAAACGCCATAGAGGGTACAATTGTTCTGATCGCAAATATGGTAAGGCCAGAATGAGCGTCCCATTGACTGCTAGAAGCAATTGTGAACTTAAATTCGACTTATCGAGAAGCAGAGCATGCTCAAGGTAAGAAGAATATAAAGTTGGAGTTACAAATGTGCCGGTCGCGAATACAGTAGACCCTGAAAGGGCGTACCAGTACTGCTAGACAGAAATGTTTTGAGACCGCGTCCATGAGATGAGATTCTCTGTTTTGAAAGGTCGAGATTGGATTCATCAAAGAGAGCAGATGGTATTCCGATCCAAATACGGTCTCAGCGATTTCCGCGAGCGCCAGTATTCAGAAGGAAATGAACCATAATTTCTCGGATCTGAATCCAAAAAAGACGAGGTTTTTTTTTTTTGAAAGGCCAATATCGGGTTCATCAAAGAGAGCAAAAGGCACTTCAATCTGAACACGGGCTCAGCGATTTTCGCGAGCGCCAGTGCTCAGAAAGGAAAAGACCAAGATTTCTCCAATCTAAACCCAAAATGACGGAAGTTTTTTTTATTTAAGATTATTCATTTTTTTTAAGAATTTTTTTTAAAAAAAAACTTTTTATTTATTTATTTATTTTAAAAAAAAGATTTTTTTTTTGAATTTTTTTTATTTTTTATTTTTTATTTTTAAAAAAATTATTTAAAAGACGAGAGAGTACACATAGGCCTCCTAACCCGGTCTTATGAAATCTCGATTGATAGAATTGCCCCCAGGTAAGGGTAGGATTACTTAATGAACCCGTTTGGAGGACCTTTGCCTAGAACAGTCAAGCTGTCTCCACACTCTGGACAAGGGTTTTCTTGAATCAACTGTGATCAAAGAACGCAGTTGGTTTAACCTTAGTGTTCTATGTCTTTTATATATATATCTATATATTTTTAGATCTTTAATGAACTCATCGAAGAGAAACGATGGCCCAAAACCTTAGTCGAACAGGCTCAACATTTCTGCAAGCACGATGAACGATAGGAAAGGATCAAGGTTTCTCAATTTTGAATCCAAAATGAAAAACCTGATTTTTTGTTTTTTTTTCTAGATCTTTAATGAACTCATCGAAGATAAACGATGGCCCAAAACCTTAGTCGAACAGGCTCAACATTTCTGCAAGCACGATGAACGATAGGAAAGGATCAAGGTTTCTCAATTTTGAATCCAAAACGAAAAATCTGATTTTTTGTTTTTTTTTATAGATCTTTAATGAACTCATCGAAGAGAAACAATGGCCCAAAGCCTTAGTCGAACAGGCTCAACATTTCTGCAAGCACGATGAACGATAGGAAAGGATCAAGGTTTCTCAATTTTGAATCCAAAAAAAAAAAAATCTGATTTTGTTTTTTTTTTTTAGATCTTTAATGAACTCATCGGAGGGGGCAGAGGCGTGCATCAACATTTCTTTTGTGTGGGTGTGCCAGATTTTCTATTTTACTTGGAATTGTAAATGGTGATCTGGAGATCGACCTTCGTAAGTAAAAAGGAAATCAACTTCTTTAAAGTTTTCCATTGCACATATATTTAAGAAAAGAGACATTTTTCTTGATTTGCCGTGAAAGGCGATTTTTTTTGGCGTTTATAGCCGATTTTGGCATTTATAGCCGATTTTTGGCGTTTATAGCCGATTTACAATTCTTATCAATAATGAAAGACAAGAGTTGTGATTTTTGTCTCTTTTTAAAAAATACAAACTACAATGAAAAGCAAGAAAAGGAGGATCTAACTTCTCAGGAGATTGTGGAGGACCCGTTCAGATTGACGGTTGCAAGCCATATATGGACTTCGCCATCATCCATGTAGATGAGAACAGAGGATGCTATTGATTCGCTTGGTTTGACTATAACCTCAGGTTTTTAGAAGACAAAGACCAAAAGGAGGTCCTATGTCAAATAAAAAACTAAGTAGACGGGCTGAAAAGCCACGTCTAAGCCATTAGAGGCAGAAGGAGAAGGCAAGGACCTTGGGGGGGGGGGGATACCCCCCAAGGGACTTTTGTCACCTAGTAGCGGTGGTCGGTGTAGAACTTCCGCAGATTTTTCTCTCTTTCTTTCTCTGGATTTCTGTGCTTTTTTCTGATCTGGGATCTGTCTTCTTTTTCCGATCTGGAATTCTTTGGAATGCTCTCCTATTTATAGGCTTTTAGGCAGCCATTTAGGAGGATTTATGAGCCTTGATTGTCATAAAGCTACATAAAGGGAGGAGTTACAAGATTGAATTCTTTATTTTGTAACTCCTTTTTCTTGGCTTCTGATTGGTCGGAGGAGATTGAGGGCTTTTAATCGCCATGATGGGAGGAGTTTCATGGGTTAAATGCCATGAATCTCTTAACTTGTAACTCCCGAATGCTTGCTTCTGATTGGGCCGTCCAAAGAAATGGATTAATGACTGTAATAAAGCTAGTCAATTAATCGCATTAAGTGGTCGCCGAGCAGTTAAAGAGTCACGGGTCGTGCCACGTCTTTTTGGATTCTTCTGGCGATGATCAATGATGGATCTTCATGTAGATCGGCATCAGATGACTATGTAATTTCTGGTATTGGTTGCCAGTAGCGGGTCGGTGCCATCTGTCTTGTCGATTTCTCGATCGGTCGGGTAGAAAGCACACTTTTTGGTTGACCGGTTGGCGATCAATGTTGATTTCGATACTCTCGATGATTGACCCGTGATTTTGACGGATGTCAGAGGATTTGGTGTCTCAAAAGTATGAATTTTAGAAAATACCAGAGGTCGGACGCTTCGAATCACTAAAAAACGACGAAAAATGGGGTTTCCGGGGGCGATCCCGGTTTCCAGGGTCGCAGGGGTCTGCGACCCTGGAGGGATTTTCCTCCCCTTTTGTCCCGTTTTGTGTCCGTTTTTGCTGTTTTTCGATTCTTTTTTCTTCTGTATTTTTCCTTGACGTTTTTGATCATTTATTGGCCTGATTTCCTTGTAGAAAACCTGATGAGAATCCTTGCATTTTATTTTGCAAAGTTTCCAATTTTCTGAGAAAGCCGAAGACTTTGTCGCGCAGAGCTGCCGATTTTCCGTCAGAAGCTGAGACTGGGTCAAACGATGTCGGAATGACCTGAAATTTGAGGTGAAACCTCCTGAGCAATAAATAAGACCAACCATAGGCTTTTGTTTGATTTTTGAAGCCGTTTGGAGTCGTATCACTAGTAGACTTGTTTTTATCGCGATGAAGACGTCATGGCTTGATGTGCGGTCAACCAATGTCCGATTGACTTGAAATTTGACAGGGAACCTATTGGAGTCATTTTAAGATGATCCACAGGCTCTGTCTTTGAAACCATGGTCCCGGAGAGCTTCGCCGCCGAGAGGCCTGATTTGGCTTCCGAGCGTCAAAGTATGGTCAAATGTTTGTCGAAATGACCTGAAATTTGACGTGTAGCCCTTTGTAAGCATTTTGAAGTCGTCCATGTGCTCTATCTGATGAGTGATGGTCTCGGTGGTTCTTGCCGCCGAGAGGCTTGATTTAGCTGTTCGAGGCTTGATGTAGGGTCAAACGTTGTCGGTTTGACTCGGAACTTGACGAGGAGCCTTTTGGATGTATTTTGAGACCATCCATCGGCTCTGATCGAAGATTTAGTGTCTCCGATGCTTTTCGCTGCCGGGAGCTCCTTTTTAGCTGCCGAAGAAGCGAAGTTAGGCCAAAATGATTTTGAAATGGCCCGAAACTTCTTGTGTACTCCTCTTTTGGCTGTCTTGAAGGATCTTGCAGTTTTTTATTTATTTCTAATAAGATTTGATTTTTTGGAAGTAGCATTGCCTATTTATGGCAGGTTGCGACTTCATGTAGCTCTTTGGATCTTGAAGAGGCAAAGTGACATTTTTGGTGTCAACACATGGATGATGGCGAAGTCCACACATGGCTTGCGACCGTCAATCCGAACGAGTCCCCCATAATCTCCTGAGTAGTTCGTTCCTCCTTTCTTGCTTTTCATTGTATTTTATATTTTTCTAAAAGAGACAAAAATCACAACTCTCGTCTTTCATTATTGATAATAATTGTAAATCGGCCATAAACGTAAAAAATCAGCTATAAATGCCAAAAATCGGCTATAAATGCCAAAACTTCGCCTTTCACTGTAAATAAAAAAATATCTCTTTTCTTAAATATATGTGCAATAGAAAACTTGAAAGAAGTGGATATCCTTTTTATTTGAAAAGGTCGATCTCCGGATCATTACTTGCAATTCCAAGTAAAATAGAAAATCTGGCACACCCACATAAAAAAATGTTGATACCCGCTTTGCCACCAGTCACGAAACGGTTGGACCCCACGGACTCTCACATCCGCCGACCTCAGTAGAACTAGTGCGCAGATGCGCGGTCCATCACCCCTCACAAAGAGTTGTTCGCTCGAGCGCACCTTCTAGTCCGTTCAAGCCAACTGTCTGTCCGGCCTAGGTTGATGCACGAAGACTTGAATTTTATTCTAAGTCATGGGAGGTATTGTTTAGAGCTCCAATGCAAATGGAGACCTAAGAAGTGTTGTATGGAGCCCGGTTGAGAATGAAACCCCCTTAAGGAGACTTGTTGAAGTTTTTTAGACTAGTCAATGTGCATAGGGACCCGAAATGTCCTTAAATTTCATGGAGTACCAAATGTATATCGAATTCTACATACGGGACCCAAAATTCACACTGATTTAAATCTTAGACCCTCAACGCTTGACCCAAAAATTTATAAAAAATCTATCGTACTTGATTTTACTCGAATTTCTACTCATGGACTTCAAACTTCATGCTATATGACTAGTCATGCCCTGTAAATATTGAAATCATGCTTTTAGCATTTTTACTAGCCCGTTTATGCCTGACCCAATACAATGTGTTATTGTGCCTATGGGCACCCTGTCCCGCTATATATATACTTGTCCGATTTCTTGCATATAACCTATGTGTCGGCACCACTAAGCTTGGATGACCTTGTCGGTTTGACCCACCGAATCCTCCTCCTGTCCTGCCAGCTGCAGCCTGGATCCTGTCCTGTCCTGACACCCGGTTCGCTGCCGCGGTCCCATCCATCTATATATGTATCCATGAATATATTGACTCTCCTCACCTCGTGTGACTAAGGTCAATGCCCCGATATTGCTCTCGTTACTTTAGTGAGAGGGGATTTAGCTTTGTGTGGTTGCCATCTTGCTAGTTCCCGATTTAAATTGTTCATATGTTTTCTAATAAATGATGTATTCTCTTATATTGAAAATCATTATTTATACACGTTTCAATATTTTCCGAAGGTATCATTGTTTTAAATTTATTGTTATATCATTTCACCCACTTGCCAGACCGTTGTATCTGACCCATTCTTTGATACTCAGGTCCAGACCCTGTTGCCTTTGAGGAGGAGCCAGAGGAGGCAGTTGGTGAACCGCAACGTATAGTTGAGTGGCAAGCTGACGATGTCGTGTAGACATTCGGTCAAGCTTCGAGATTTGACACTATTTTGGGTTTTTGACTAACATCTTTTGGGGAAATATTATTTTGGATGTATTGGCTTTTGTTGGCCATTATTTTTGGGGCAATTCAATTAACTGATATTTTGTATAAACTCTAACTTATATTTTGAAAAATGCTTATGATCATTGCTCACTCTGACATTATGATTTTGTTTACTTGTATCATGGAATGAAATGTTAATCTTGATTTGCTACACGCTTCAGCATCCCGATCGAACATGTTTATGATTTGTATGTGAGATGACCTGTATGTGAAATTCTCACCGCGGAACCCTATGGGAAATCACGTGCACGGATGAAACATTCTTCTTAAGTCTGTGTACGTATGGGTCAATTTAATTATACTTGGCATGGCATCATTATCATCATTAATCACCGTCTCGATCCCGGATTAGGCCCTCGACCAGGTCCGGGGTGGCGACACCCATGTATATATGATAAGAATGGAACTAATGACATGCGCAATAACACATACACATTCATGCATGGTGTGAAGCAAGTGACACTCCATCCTATGAAGTCGGCCTGCAAAAAAAAGGATCGACCTTATCTCACCGAGGAAGCGCTTCAAGTACACAATGTCTATAGAATCAACATGAAGAAAAGCCGAGTTTGAGGTCGAACTCTTTTCCAACTTGGGGAGAATGATGCAGCAGTACCACGGTTTCACGGGAGATAACTTGTGGGCCACATGGGACCCGTGGATGTTGCCCATTTGGTAATTTTACATGTAAAATAAAGTGTAGTAAGGCATCAAATCTAGAGAGAATAAAATATAATGGGTTTATGATGATATTTTATTTTTAGTTGTTTGGTATGGAATATTTTTGACTTTTGTATATAGAAAAGTGGAGCTTTTAGTCTTTTAGTGGAGAAATGGGGTTGCTTTTTGACTTTTTTTTTTTTTAAGAAGGAGGGAATTCTGAATTAAAATGTTATTGATGTGACCACTTTTCTGAAAAATAGAGGCTTTACTTGACTTTTACTAATCTAGTAAAGTGTTAAACGGGTATATATTTTCTTAATTGTTATTAGTTTTAATTTTAGTAGAGAGTTGTAATTAGGATTAGTTTCTAATTTTCTCTTATCTTGTTTTCTAGTTTGATTAATATTGTTTCTTAGGGCTTAAGTATCATTGTAGAGACCCATAATCTTAGATTTTGGAGTTAATAGAATTTCTCTACGTAGGTTTTATCGTGTGGAGAGTTCTCTTCGTGTGATTGTTTTTGCGAAAACCTTTGATTGTGTTTCGGCACCTGCGATCCTAACCCTAGGATTGCATCAATTATGAAATCAATGAAAATCCAATATTTATGGTTTGATATATAAAAATCACAAATTGAGCTGAAAATGGTATCTACATGTTTAAATTGGAAACTCATGAAATTAAATAATCTTGATATGCGTATTACACTTGTTTACTTGCCTTTGGTTAGGTTGTAACCGATCCTCACAAAATCACACAACCCAACCTCAGGGCTCCTACCTATCACCTCAACAAGATGAGAAAGAGATGAAGAAGATGAAATTGGGTGGAGAAGAAGTTGAAATGATGGGAGAGCTTATTTTAGTGATGAGAAATTGAGAAGCAAATTATGAAGGAGGAAGAGTTGCACAGAATCTGGGAGGGCTGGAACGAATGAGAGAAACAGAGAAAAACTTGGATGAGTTGAGAATTCTCTGGGTTTTATGATAATTATTGGATTTTTCAAAAATTGGAAATAAGTCCACATTGATGAAAATGCATCATTTCTGATAAAATGATACACCAAATCAGGGTCCAAGAACAAAAGATACTCAGAATTATGTCTTTTAAAACCAACAAAGTAGAAAAATGTGAAAATCTAATATTAACAAATAACCCTTGTAGGTGCAGAAAATAATTACCCACAATAACTGGGGTGCCTTAGAGGACTTATCCAAGGTGATGAAGATTAGGTACCGTCCGAAAGCCTGAAAAAGAAGAGCAAACGGTCAGAGGACCCTGGCCTGGGCGGCGCAAGGCTCTCCGATGCCAAAGTCAGTGAACGAACTGGAACAATGGAAGGAGAGGAAGAAGAGAAGCAAAGTAACGGCTCTTTGGGTTGAATTATGCGTACCTTGCTTGTGGTATGAGGCTCTATTTATAGAGGCTTGGGTCGTATCTTTGGATGATATCTTGGTGTGGGTCCCATGATTCGACTGGGAAGTCATGATCAGCCCACAAGGTAATAAATGCGGTCCATTCCAGCCCACTTTGCATTTAATGCCAGTCGGATCAGCCCACATCGCATTAAATGTGCGTCATGTTGGGCCAGATCGTGTTGGACGCCTTTGGCGGTAGGGGTACCATCGGATCCGCCCTCGGGCCTTGCCCTGATGTGGCTTCAGCCGCTGGATGCCGCCCTGTCAGGGATCTGGCGAAGATTGTGGACGGCTGGATGTCGCATCTGTCTCACTGGCTCGCCCTCCTATTCCTCCACGTGCCTGATGACGTGGGGGACGAAGGGCGCGAGTGGAGGTTCCTTCCCGCTTCGGCTTTCGTCCCGGCTCCTTCGGCCGAGGTGGAGCTTTTAGCCGAGGTGGGTGTCACGCCCCGAAACCGGGACCTGCAGCGAACCGATCTCGGGGTGCGAAATTTTGGAATAATTTGAAACTTTTTGTATAGTTCCCAAGATCCGCGTGAATGAGGATAATCACATGCCAACACAATCAGAGTATATTTTTCGCGGAAGCTACACATGGTGTTACGACCCGGAATCCGTGGCCATCGGGTTCCGTGTCGCACGCAACCAATTCCATAAAGCCATCATAAACAGACTGGCATAAATCATAAATCATAACACACTGAGCTGGTAGTAACAAATCTATTATTTCCCGCATATTCAGATTACAATTAACAAATGTCTTAATTACAAACCCCAAAAGAAAAAGGCTGATAAAGCCATACAACAATATAACCAACTAAACAAAAAATACTACCCTCAAAGGTTTGATACGAACTCCGGTGCCAAACTTGACATCTAGATGACATCAGTGGGCAGCCTCTCACGTCAGACCGGCGGTCCCACCGCCTCCTCTGATCAGACACCTACAAACAGAAGGGAAGAAGACTGGCACCAAACAAAAAGGGTCAGACACGACGGTCTGGCAAGCAAATAATCAAGTAATATGAAATAAAAGGACATACATAAAACCAGGCGAAATCCTCGTAAAACCGAATAAGGAGTCTAACCAACGATAACAATAAATCACGATAAAATGATGGGAAGGCCGAACATAAATGTCACAACAAATAAACGAACAATATCAGATGTACGAATATCTCGAAAAGATAAAAGCCTGCATAAAACATTTAATCAGTCGGAAATACATTTCAAATCATGAATAATAGCGACAATATGATAATGATTGATATCGTAAACATTAACCAAATCGAAGCATAAAAAGTATAACCAACAAAAATCATAACTAAAGTAATGTGCAGATAAAACCTGGCAACCACAAATAGCTAAATCCTCCTATTACCGAAGTGATAAGAGCAGACAGAGCGTAGCCACTGAACGTGGTACTAAACAGAGGATCAGAACCGTAGCCATACAAATGGGACCGGCAGATCAAAAGTATCAGAACCGTAGCCATACAAATGGGACCGGCAGATAATTACCGTTGCCATGGTCGGTACAGACGGAATCCAAGCTGCAGCTGGCGGACAGAGTAAAGACCCCAAGCCGGGTGATCAGCCCGACAAGGTGACCTAAGCCTAGTGGTGCCTTTAGTTTTCAAACTCAAACAGATACAAATCTAACATAATACTAATCCCTTTGGCTCAGGGGCTCACACCACATAGCTCTGGCCCCGTCTTGCCTCGGGGTTTGTTTTTCGGAATCATAGCCTCTTTGGCTCATGGGCTCGCACCACATAGCTCTGGCCCCGTTTTGCCTCGAGGTTTTTATTTTCAAATACTAGTGTTGTCAAAACAATAGTCTTATCGAAGAAATCCCGAATGTAACGAACATACTCAATCTCTTTTCAAATCGAATCGGAGAAAACGTACGAATTTCGATGGTGAACCGTTCAAATACACATCAAAGTGATTTGTATAAAATCATACGGTCAATCCTTTCGAACGTGGAGAACTACATGATTCTATAACAAATCGTCGATGCTATTTAAATTAGTTCACCAAAGAAAACAAATACAAATACAAATACAAATACATGTTCTGACTTGAAATGGAATGGATAGTGGAGAATGACTTAACGACTTACCAAGGAACCATCTCAATGCACATTTAACCTTTAAACATTAATTAATAAAAAGTGCGTTTGATGCCAATGAAAATCCATAATATTTAAATGATAAAGTGCGCATTGAGACACGGAAGGTTCCCGGATAATCTCACATAAGGTCATTCTCACATCATTCCCATTTCACAAATTCCGAGCATCACAAATAAATCCGAACTCTTTAAAGTAGGCCCATAGTTGGCCTTAATCCACGTCCAAATTAGTCCGCAATAACAACCCAAATCCAACCTTAATCAAGCCCACCAAAACGAGTTTAAAAACAGTCCAAAACAAATCCTTAAATGGCCTACAAAACAATTCTTAAAAACAGCCCAAACAAACTTCGCACAGGCCCGCAAAACAAATTTTTAAAACAACTCAAAGCTAAACCTTTGTTGGCCCACAAACAAACTTAAAAACACAACCCCAAAACTAACCTGAACCAGGCCCACAAAGCAAGTTTAAAAACAGTCCACAACTAGTCCTTAAAAGGTCCAAAGAACAAGTTTTAAAATCAATCCAAACTAACCATAAACAGGCCCACCAACAAATTCTAAAACAGCCCACAAAACAGTCATTAAAAACAGTCAAATGTCAGGCCCAACGATGACCCAACATCAGATCTGAAATGGCCCAATAAACAGTTTTAAAATAGCCCAAAACTAAACTTGAAACAGGCCCAAAGACAAGCCCAAAGAAGTCCCAAAGAACAGGCCCAAAACTGATCCATAAACGGACCCAAACCCAGCCCAGACTGAGCTGGGCTCGCTCGAGCGGACCCAGGCCCGCTCGAGCGGACCCAGACAGAAGCTGGGTCGCTCGAGCGACCCAGTGGGTCGCTCGAGCGGACCCAGACAGTGCCTGGTCCGCTCGACCGACTCAGTGGGTCGCTCGAGCGGACTGGGCCTGCCCAGTCCAGCCCGAGTGTGCAGAATTCTCCATTTTCTTTGCAATTTTTCTGATTTTTCTTTCCCTTCCTTCCATACAAAATTCTACAATGCTTTGGGCCCTTCCTTGACTTTCTAAACTCATCAAAACCTTCCCTAAATCTATCCAATTGATCAAACACACCCCTTTTTAGAATCAAGGTTTTTCCCATACTTAGAACACAACACCATTAATACAAAGAAATCAAATTATCAAGTGGCTAAAATGAAACCAAACTCCCAACACATCATAAGAAAATAGCATAAGTGGAAATCAACTCACATTAGTTCATTCATTCAATGTAAATCCATAAATCACAAAGGGTTAGAACATAATGAGGAAAAAGTCATGAAACCAAACAAGAAACATGTAACCATCATATTAGTTGAAAATTCTACTTGCCTTGAGTCAAGAGAAGATGCAAAACACTCTATGAAAGTCCTCTAATGGCCTCAAGCTTTAAAATCATAAAATCCCCAAACTAGCTCAAGAGAAACCCTAAAAATCCAATCCATTGTAAACCTCCATGAAAACCCATTGCATAAATGATAAAACCCTTCAAAATAGTTTGGAAAACAAAGATCTCATGAAAGGAAACCATTGCTAACCTTTTTGAAGCTCAAACAAAGAAGAAAGGCTTGGATGAGGGGTCTCTCCTAGCTCAAAATCCTTGAAAATGGTTCCCTTGGAAAGCTTGAGTGGAGAAGAAGAAGATGGGAAGATCAAATCTCCCTTTAGCATCAAGGAATAAGAGATGCATGAGGAGAGAGAAAGGGCTGGGAGAGAAAACCTTAACTCCCCTTTCCATGTTGCAGGAAATGAAGAATGGGAGAAGACAAGAGACCCAATGGGGTTTTATAGAACAAATGGGCTGGGCCCCCATGGGCCCCAACTTACCAAAGCTGAAACTAGTGTTTGCGGGTCCCGAACGAAAACGACGAAGAAGACAAAAACGATCGGCGAAATATCTAGTTTCCAAAAAGTATATTTTCCCCAATTTCTGAAATTTTCGAAATTCATGGACAGATTTAGTGAAAATGTCATTTTTGCCCATTTTCCTCGAAAAACGTGATTTCTGAGTATCAAACCAAAATGATCAAAACATGAAAGTTGTTAAACTTCATAAAATAAGTCGAAATACACCAAATCCAGAATTTTTTAGAAATCCGAAGTAATTTCCCATAAAAATACAAATCATATTGACCGGGTCAAACTAAAGTCAACGGTCTACAAAATATCCAAGGCAAGGAAAAATCCGGTCAAGCTCGAAAACAAGATCAAACTAAATCAAATCTCGCTTAAAAAGCTAAACCACGATTAAAACAATGCTAAACAAAAGGACTGGGGTCGGGATCTTACAGTGGGCACATGGAGTAGCCGAGCTCGGCGCTAGCGGTCCGGACCTGCTTGACTTCGGCCGGAGCCCCCGTCCTGGTAGCCGGGGTGAATCTGGTGCCGCGTGGGCGGCACGCGGATGGCACGTGAGAATGCTTAGTTTCATCTGATGGCTATGGTTAGCGTAATCCTGGAGCTCTGGAAATCTCCCCACACAATTGCCCCCTAGCTTTTGACCTCTTAAGCGTCCTAGCCTTTAGTGGTCGAAAGCTAGAAAATCTGTCTGGGGATGCGGCGATCATTGCCTGGTGTCGCTTCAGCTTTTCTGAAGCAATAAATGCTCTGTCCTGCCTGTTCTGAGAAGCGAACCGACGGCTACACGTGTAGCTCCTCTACTGATTGAGTTGTCTTATTGATGGAACGGGCGCGGATTGCGAAATCCGTCCCTTCGAATTCGAAAGTAGAGCGCACCGAGGGTTCCCTTTCCATAAATAGGGTCGTCTTCTTTCTTTCTTGTTTCTGATTTCCTTTCGCCTTCGCCTTCACCTTTGATTTCTGCTCTGCTGCTCGAGATCTGTCTAGCGCGGATGACCGTAGGACACGCCTGGACCTGCTCTTAACTTGCCCTTTCATCTCTGTAAGTCACTTCGTGCCTCTGTCTGGTTTTTTCCTTTCTTTAGGGTTTCTCGTCTTCTAGGGTTTAAACTCCGCCGTTTCCCATCTTTAGACATGGGCACCCCTAAGTTTAGGTTAGATACTGACGAGGGCATAGCTAGGTTTAGGGCCACTTACAGTATCCCGGAGGGAGTCCGCCTCAAGCCGGCGGATCCCATTGACTATGCCGCGCGTCGCTTTTCCGGCGGCTGGATGCCGTTCCCTCTGATCTCTGTGATCGAGGGCGGGGTCAGATTCCCTCTGCACCCCCTGCTTAGGGCTTGCCTTAGCGCCTGGTGTCTCACCCCGTGCCAGCTGATGCCCAATGGCTATAAAGTCATCATGGGCACGGCGAAGCTGAACGAGATCTTGGGGACCAACCTGGGTGTCCATGACATCGAGGACGCCTATGATATCTGCAAGGCTGGGGAAGGAAAATCCTATCTCCGGGTGAAGCAGCAACGAAGAGGCTTCGTCCTGGCCTTGGAGGATTCTAGTAAGAACGCCGAGGAGGATCTCTTCTGTGTGTCGGGGGATTGGGAATTCGGTGCCGGCGAGAGCAGGGGGCTGATGGTCCCTCGTCGCCCCGGGACTGTCCCAAGTAAACACTGCTTCTTTTCCCCTTTTGTTTTGCTTGATCCTGACAATGCCGAGCTGACACTTACTGTTTGTGGCGCAGAAATTGGTGCGAGGCGACGCCGGGCTGCGAGCGAAGGCTGGAGGAAGAACGCTGACGACATTAACAAGGTCGAAAGGTACAAGGGGCACGAGACCAGATCGGCCTGGAAACTGCTAGGATACACGCCGAGGTACCGCGGACACTATAGGAGAATCGGAGCAGCCCCGGAGGATGAGGCGCAACCTGATCATCCTGCTGTGACTGTTGCCGTGCCCGCCAGAATCCCTTTGAATGATCCGGCTGCGAGCCGAGCCGCGTCCGGTGCTGAGGCATCCGCCTCTAGTTCGGAACCGCCGAATCTGACGGAGGTAGTGGACGCGTATTCGTCCGGCTGGGAAGAAGGAATGGAGGGAGGTTCAAGGGCGCCCGGTGTCAAGGATCTAGCGGCCAAGTTCAGGCAGAGGTCTTCCTCTTCTGCGACTCCATCGTCTGCCAGCACCCGCGCGCCTTCGGGCTCGGGGGGTGCTGGCGCCACTTCAGCTTCTGCCCCTGCTCCAAGCGAGGGAGTGCGGCGACGCTCGCCGGATCGCCCGAGGGAGGGGTCCCCGCCCAGGAAGAAGTCCAAGGTGGGGGAGAAGGACTCGGGGGCTGAACAGCCTCCGAAGGGTAAAACTCCTGCGCGGGCCCCCGGAGTCAAGGCTCCGTCTGAGAAAAGTGCGCCGGCCAGCGGGGCGGCACGCGAGCTCACCATCTCGGCGGGGCAAGGACCCGTACCGGCCTCCGGGTCTCGAGCTGCCCCTGCGGCATGGAGACCCAGGATGGAGACGCAGCCTGGGAAGCCTCTGAACGTGGAGGACCGGCTGATGGGGAACGCCAACGTCATTGGAGCCCTCGCAAAAGCCTGTGCTTTGCCGCGAGACATGGAATTGCACGGGAGGTACGACGATGAGAGCCTAATGGTCTCGGCGATCCAGGCCAATCTTCTGGTGAGTATCTTCAATGTTTTTCTTCAAGTGCCTCAGCTTGGCTGCTTTTGTTTGACATACTTTCTCTGTTCGTAGAACGTGCAAAGGCTCCTGACCGTGATGGAGAGGAGTGACAGGAATGTCACAAAGATTGCCCAGCTCGAGTCCGAGGGAGAGAGGTTGAAGAAAGAGCTAGAGGGGCTGAGGAAGAGCAGCGCCGAGGCGAATACCCGGCTGGAGGACCTCACGTCGCAGGCTCACCGACTAAACGGTGACCTTTGGACGAAAACCAAGAGGATCGCCGAGCTTGAGTCTGAACTAGCCAGGTCGAGGTCCGAATCGGTGGCTGAATCGACGAAGCTGAGTGGTGAAGTGCTGGCTGGGCGTTCCGAAATTGAAAAGCTTAAGTCGGGGAACGCCGAGCTGAAGAAAGAGAAAGCTTCCTTGCTGTCTGAGGCGCAGTCTTCTTTCCAGAGGGGGGTGGACCAGGCAACCGAAGAGTATGAGAGGCAGGTGGAGGAAATTACCTCCATCTTGTTCGAGGAAGGATGCTTGGCCGCGCTGAGGCGCGCGGGGGTTCCCGGGGACCACCCGGTCTATCGGGACCTGCCGAAGTACTCGGACCCGGTTCCTGAGCCGAGCCCTGCTCCTTCGGGCGAGAGCGCCCCGGTCGGTGCCCTCGCAGCTGACCCTGCCTCGGATGCTGCCCCAGCTGCCCCGGCCCCGAGCGACGCCCCGGTCGCCAGCGATGCTCCGAGCCGAGGCCTCTTCTGCCCCTGCTTCGGGTGAGGTACCGGTCAAAGCCTCTTCTGCCGGCGACACTCCAAGAAAGGTTACGGTCGCGGTAGATGCTGCTGGTCCATCAGACACGGTGATCGACCTGGTGGAGTCGCCGAAGCCACAGTAGCCTTGCTTCTTCTTACCTTTGGCCTTTTTTATGTATTGCTTTTTCAGCCCTGTAACATCCTTCGCTTTTAATGAGAACAGAGCTTCTTTACTTCTCTTTTGTTTTCTGGATGTGGTATTGAATGGTATTGAATGCCTTTAATGTGATGCGTGACCCTAGAGAGAGTCGAACGGTCTTCATAGCTATCTGTGCCGTTTCTCCGTATTCTGGAGACCATAAATAGCAGTAAGCATGGTGATAGGGCCGATGAGGGAAACGGGCGAACGTCTCCACGTGGCGCCATCGGGATCGTTGGTCATCAAACAGGAAGACGTGCGTCCAGCGTAACGCGTGGGAGACTTCGCCCCATAACTTCCTTCGGAGACCGGGCCCTTCTTCTTCCTATAAGTAGAGGTGGTAGGCTCGCCATGGGAGAGGAAAAGAAAAGAAACTAGGATAGGCTTAATTCACTTAGACGTAGGAGTCATGTTTGGTAGAGATTTAGAAACATTCGATCCGGGGGGAACCCCTGCGCCTGAGGACGGCTCTCTCCGAGGGGGGAAGCCCGTCGTGGTCTGCGCGCTCTCTGAAGGCGTTCCCCGTGGACCACGCGCTCTCTGAACGCGGGTCCATGGCCAACCGTCCCTGGTCCGGTTGCAGGGGAGTCTTCTGCAACTATGGGATGGTGGCGCCCTCTGCGTCTGGCGGTCCTGCAGGGTCCTGCGTCGCAACGCGCTCCCTGCGAGCCCCCTGCGGTATATCAGGACTGCGAAGCTAAGGATGGGATTGAGGGCCCGCTGGACCGAGGGGCTCTTCAAACTTTGGTCTTACCGACCGGAGGGTGTTGAAGAGCTCAGCGAGGTCCAGGGCCTCCGAACTGGAGGGGCTCTTGAATGCTTTGGTCTGACCAACCAAAGCGTATTATAGAGCTCTGTGAAATTCAGAGTCCCTCAGAACCTCCAAGCAGCGGACCGGAGTCTTCGAGCCTGCAGCCTGAAGAGTCGGTGAAGATCAGAGCCTCCCAGTCTTTGTTTCTTTTTCTATTTTTAGAGGACTGCAAGCCTCCTTTCTGTATTTTGTTTTCTTTCCTGTAACCCTTGTAATGAAGTAATTACAATGAATAAAAAGGAAGAGTTTTGTGATCACTTAATCTGTGTACAGTGTTTTTGTATTCTTTTCTACTTTCTTCGCACTGTTGTGTAACACTTGCATTTCTGTGCTGCTTTTTTGCACTTCAGTGCTTGCACTGCTCTTTCTTTCTTAAAAACTGACCTTGGCCGAAATGGCTAGCATTGGCCGAAAGGAACTGCCTTGCGCCGAAGTGGATCCAGAATCCCGCTGGTCTCGGCTGTGTGAGCATGAGTTCGGCAACGGTCTTTGAGGGGTGTATAAACCCGGAACTTTAGGAAACGACTGAGTGTTCGAACTCGAAGCCTTTTCCAGGGCGGTAGACCCAGGGCTTTAGGAAACGACTGAGTGTATGAACTCGAAGCCTTTTCCAGGGCGGTAGACCCGGAGCTTTAGGAAATGACTGAGTGTATGAACTCGAAGCCTTTTCCAGGGCGGTAGACCCAGGGCTTTAGGAAACGACTGAGTGTATGAACTCGAAGCCTTTTCCAGGGCGGTAGACCCATGGCTTTAGGAAACGACTGAGCGTCCGAGCTCGAAGCCTTTTCCAGGGCGATAGACCCGGAGCTTTAGGAAATGACTGAGAGTCCAAGCTCGAAGCCTTTTCCAGGGCGGTAGACCCAGGGCTTTAGGAAACGACTGAGTGTATGAACTCGAAGCCTTTTCCAGGGCGGTAGACCCAGAGCTGCCGGAGTCAATCAAAGAGAGATGACAGATTGATGACAGGGCGAAAGCTGCTTTCATTGATTCTGAGATTCATTACATCTTTAGAAATAGAACTTCTTTAAGTGGGACGCATTCCATGGCCTCGGAAGTGGCTTGCCCTCTAAGTCCTCGAGCTTGTAGGCTGATCTTCCTGCTAGTGAGACTACCCTGAATGGGCCGTGCCAGTTCGGGGCCAGCTTCCCTTCATTTGGTTCTTTGTCAGCTGGCAGGGTCTTTTTCAGAACCAGTTCTCCCACGGAGAAGCTTCTTTCTCTGACATTTTGATTGTATGCCCTGGCCAACCGCTGCTGATAGTCGGTTAGTCGCAGGGCTGCTGCTTCTCGGCGGTCGTCTGCCATCTCCAGCTCCATTGCCAGGTTCGTCTCATTTCGGCCTTGGTCGACCAGCTCTGTCCTCAGGGTGGGAAGGCCGATTTCTAAAGGAATGACCGCCTCCATCCCATAGGCCAGAGAAAAAGGTGTCGCTGAGGTGGACCTTCTTGGAGTTGTCCTGTATGCCCATAGCACGCTCGGAAGCTCTTCTACCCATCTTCCCTTTGCCTTGTCCAGTCGCTTCTTCAGGCCGTCCAGGATCACTTTGTTAGAGATTTCGGCCTGGCCATTACTCTGCGGATATGCCGGAGTGGAGTAATGGTTCCTGATGCCGTGCTTTTGGCAGAAGTCTTTGAAGGATTTGGAGTCGAACTGAGTCCCGTCGTCCGAAATCAGGGTCCTAGGGATGCCGAACCTCGTTAGGATGTTTTTCCAAACGAAGTTCCTGGAATCCCTGTCCGTGATGGAGGACAACGGCTCAGCTTCTATCCATTTTGTGAAGTAATCCGTGGCGACTATCAGCTATCTCTTGTTCCCTGGAGCTCGGTGGAGAGGCCCCACAATGTCCAGGCCCCATTGAGCGAAGGGCCATGGGCTAGAGAGGGGACTCAGATCTTGCGCTGGTTGATGGAGAGAGTGGGAGAACTTCTGGCACTTCTCGCATTTCCTGGCGTACACCTGCGCGTCCTTCTGCATGTAGGGCCACCAGTAACCCTGGCTTATAGCCCTGTAGGCCAGTGATCGACCTCCTATGTGACTGCCGCAGATTCCTTCGTGGATCTCATACAGGAAGTCGTCCACCTTGCTCGGGTGGACGCATTGGAGGTATGGACCTGTGAAGGATTTCCTGTAGAGTTTGCCTTTGGGAGAGAGCCAGAATCGAGCTGCCTTGAGTCTAATTCGGTGGGCTTCAGTCTTTTCCTCGGGGAGCTGATCGTCCTTTAAGTAAGCAATGATCGGGTCCATCCAGCTTGGGCCGAGGTCAGCACAGAGGGCGAGCCAAGATGAATGGAGTTCTAAGCTTGACCTTGATATCTACCCAACCTCGACGGTCCTTATCTTTCTGGCTTCGACAGCGGAAGCTAGGCTGGCGAGCGCGTCAGCGTGCGTGTTGGTATCTCGGGATACCCGTCTGACCTCGGCTTTCTGGAAATGAGACAGCAGTTTTTTCGCAAGGGCTAAGTAGGCCGCCATCCTGTCGTCCCTGGCCTGGTAGTCTCCAGCGAGCTGGCTAGTTACCAGTTGAGAATCGCTGAAGATCACCAGGTGCTGGGCTCCGAGGATTTGGGCGCTGTTCAACCCTGCTATCAATGCTTCATACTCTGCCTCATTGTTTGTTGCTTTGAAGTCCAAGGTGAAAGCCTGCTCTATGACCAGACCCTCTGGCGATTGGAGGACTATGCCGGCGCCAGCTCTCTTGGAGGTGGACGATCCGTCGACAAAGATCTTCCATGCCGAGGCGGGAGACTGTTCGACCTCGGTCACTTCTGGCTCGTGCCCTGTGCCCCCTAGTGCCGTGCCGAGCTGGGTCGGAGCCGGGTTGGGCGAGACGAATTCGACGATGAAGTCTGCCAGAATCTAGGCTTTGATCGCAGTTCGGGGATGGTACTGTATATCATATTGCCCCAGTTCAACTGCCCACTTTGATATTCGCCCTGAAAAGTCAGCCTTTTTGAATATTGAACGGAGTGGATGCTCCGTGATTACCACGATGGTGTGGGATTGGAAATAATGGGAGAGCTTGCGGGAGGCACTGACGAGAGCCAACGCGAGCTTTTTCAATAGAAGGTACCTGGTCTCAGCATCGAGCAGGGTCTTGCTCGTGTAATAAATTGGTTTTTGAACTCCCTCGTCCTCCCTGATGAGGACGGAGCTCACTGCGTGATCCGAGACCGCAAGATATAAATACAAAACCTCTCCCCGAGTTGGGGTGGAGAGTAAGGGTGGTGACGACAAATAGGTTTTGAGCACGGCCAGCGCCTGGTCGCACTCAGGAGTCCACTTGAATTTAAAATTTTTTCTCAGAAGCTGAAAGAAAGGCCTGCACTTATCTGATGACCGGCTAATGAAGCGATTGAGTGCTGCAGCCATTCCTGTGAGCTTCTGGACTTCCTTCGTGGTAGAGGGGCTCAGAATGCCCTGGATCGCGGTGATCTGGTCTGGATTGGCTTCTATCCCCCTCCGTGTCACCAAGCTGCCGAGGAACTTACCAGAGGCTACGCCGAAGGCGCACTTGGAAGCATTTAGCTTGAGCTTGTACGCGCGAAGGATGTCGAAGACTTGGCCGAGATCCGCCAGGTGGTCGCTGGAGTGCACTGATTTGACGACCATGTCGTCGATGTACACCTCCACCATTCGGCCGAGCTGAGCCTGGAACATCTTTGTCACGAGGCGCTGATATGTCGCCCCCGCGTTCTTCAGCCCGAAGGGCATTACCTTGTAGCAGTAAGTGCCGCGGGGGGTTATGAATGACGTTTTCTCCTCGTCAGGCTCGTGTAGTGGAATCTGGTGGTAGCCTCTGTAGGCGTCGAGGAAGCTCATTCGGTCATGGCCAGCGGTGGCGTCGATCATTTGATCAATCTTTGGAAGGGGGAAACTATCTTTAGGGCAGGCCCTGTTCAAGTCTGTGAAGTCCACGCACACCCTCCATTTACCGGTTTTCTTTTTAACCACCACCGTATTAGCCAGCCAGACCGGGTACTGGACTTCCCGGATGGCTCCTGCCTTCAGCAGTTTGTCGACCTCTTCGACGACCGCGTCTGTCTGCTGCAGCCCTGTCCTTCGGGCCCTTTGCACTACTGGCTTGTGGCTGGGGTCCACATTTAGCTTGTGGCACATGACCTCGGGGTCGACCCCAGGCATTTCGCTAGGGCTCCAAGCGAAGACATCGACGTTCTGCATCAGGAACCTTGAGAGTTCGGCTCTCTCCTCTTCTGGCAGCTGAGTGCCGATCAGGAAGAACCTGTCTGGGTCCGCCGAGTCTAACCTGACCTCGGCCAGATCCTCGATGCTTTTATTCACGGGATCTCGCCCGATCTCATCTAGTCCTTTCTCGAATTCGGCGAGGTTGACGCGCTCTGGCTCTTTCTCTGCTGGGACTGCGGCCAGCATGCACTGCCTAGCTTGCTGCTGATCTCCCTCTACTGTGACCACTTCCATCTTGCCCTCCTTGTTCTCGAGGACGAACTTCAGCTTCTGGTGGAGGGAAGAAGGGACCGCTTCCAATTTGTGGAGCCACGTTCTGCCCAAGATGACGTTGTAGGGAGAAGGGGCGTCCACGACCAGGAAGTCGGCCAACACGGAGGCTCCGCCGACTCGGGTTTCCAGGGTGATCCTTCCCTTGGGATAGACTGGCGTGGCGGACAGCTCTAGCAAGGGCGCACGGACCTCCGTGAGGTCTGCTTCCGAGAGGTTCATTTTTTTAAAGCACTCGTAGTAAAGGACCTCGGAAGAGCTGCCGGAGTCGACGAGGATCCTTTTCACGGTAAAGTCCCTTAGCTTCATTGTGAGGAGCAGGGGGTCGTTGTGGGGAAGCTGGATTCCCTCTAGATCTTTGTCGGAGAATGAGATCGCAGGTCGGTCGCGGCGAGCTCTTTTGGATGCCGGTCCGAGCTCGGCTTTCATCACCTCCTTCCCGTGCGACGCTCGCCTGGCCTCGGCGCGGGCCTGCGAGCCTCCACGAGACGAGGGAGAGGGAACTGAGGACGCCAGATGGATCACGTTAATGATTTTTTCGGAATCCTCGCTGTCTGGATCCCAAGCCGCGCTCTGGTGAACTCGGCCCTCGCTGCCACCGGCGTCTTCTGCCTTGACGAACTCTGGAATGTGGCCTTCGCCGGCTAGCCTCTCCAGGTACCACTTCAGAGACTTGCACTCCTCGGTCTTGTGCCCGTTACCTTTGTGGTAGGAGCAGTAGAGCTTGCTTCGGCTGCCGGAGGTGGGCTCACTCCTTAAGGGCGGAGGCCACTTGAAGAACGACTTGGTCTTTATCTTGTTCAGGATCTGGTATATCGGCTCCTTGAAGACGACATTGACGCCCTGACTGGCGTTGGTGGGAGGTCTTGGCCTCCAGGTGCCCCTAGATTTGGAAGACGTAGGCTTCGCCGAACTAGCGGCCCAGGCCTGCTTGGGCTCCTGCTTCTGGAAGGGCTTCCCGCCTCTCTGCCGAGGCTGGCTGCTCTTCTGCTCGGGCTCCGGTCTTTCGTCCTCTTCCCAGGCCTGGATTTCATCTTCCTCCCGGGCGACAAAGCGCTTTATCCGGGACATTAGCGCTGGCATGGATTCTGGGGTGTCTCCGACCAAGTCCTTCCGGAGGTCGTGGCCAGGAATCAAGGCATGTTGGAAGGCGAAGATTGCTATTTCCTCCCTAGTGCCCTCGACCTGGCTGTAAACCGCCCAGAATCGTCGGGCGAACTTGGCGAGGCTCTCGCCTTGCTTCATTCTCAGGGCGAGAAGGTCCCCCTCTGTCTTGGGGACGGCGCTGTAAGCTTGGAACTTTTTTAAGAAGGGGAGCTGGAGCTCCTTCCAACTCGAAACTGACTTCTCTGGGAGGGCGCAGAACCACTTCAGAGGGAGGTCACCCAAACTGGAGGAGAAGATCTTGCAGTTGAGGTGGCCCTCGTTTCCCCAGATGGACATCTTCTGGGAGAAGTGCCGGAGGTGAGCGGATGGATCGGACAGTCCGTCGTAAGGGACGAGCCGCGGGACAGAGAACTTCTTGGGCAAGGGAGTCCGCTCGATGTCTCTTGTGAAGGGTGAGGCCCCCAGATCGGTATGGCCACAGATTTGCTTCTGGCCCCGCACATCCAGGTTGTGCTGAAGAGCCAACCTGACGCGCTTGTCGAATCGCTCCTGCTCGTCGTCCTTCTCCGGTGTCCGCGCTCTTGGCTTTCGCTTGGAGTGGTTCGGGCTGCGATGGCTATGGGTTCGGCCATCGCGGCTATGATGACTTCAGCTGTTGCTTGAGCCTTCGTCATGGATCTGGCTTCCCTTGTGGTCCAGATGGTTTCTCAGATCCTCACGAGGAGGCTGGGCTGCCCCACTCGGGGCGTCCCTCCTCTGTCCCTGAGGATTAGAGACCTGCCTCAACGAGGCAGTTTGCGCTGCTCTCAGTTGCTGCTGGAGCTCGCGGATTAACCGCTCCTGTTCTGGAGGAGAGCATTTTGAGCTGCGACATCTCCTCCAGCGGCAGGAGGTTGAACGCGGCGCGTCTCTTCTATAGCAACGACTTTATCTTTGTGAGGACGCTCATGCCGACGCTCATCGCGTCAGGGTGGCGTGACTTCGTCTGCTGAGAGCGAGGCCTCGAGTCCCTCTTGGAGGGGGACCTCGACGTAGAGCTGCGAGCCTAAGCGGCCCTCGCCTGCAGATGTGCCATGCACCGTTCGGGACCGCCCTTGAGGAGGGACGTCCGTCGACGGTGCTGGCAGCTCGAGCACTGCTCTCGAGGATTCTCCGCCCTTCCTAGCTTTCGGAGGCATGGTTTCTAGGAGATTGAGGAGGTTGGGAAGGTTGAGATATTACTTTCCCACAGACGGCGCCAATTGTAGGTGCTAGAAAATAATGACCCACAATAACTGGGGTGCCTTAGAGGACTTATCCAAGGTGATGAAGATTAGGTACCGTCCGAAAGCCTGAAAGAGAAGAGCAAACGGTCAGAGGACCCTGGCCTGGGCGGCGCAAGGCTCTCCGATGCCAAAGTCAGTGAACGAACTGGAACAATGGAAGGAGAGGAAGAAGAGAAGCAGAGTAACGGCTCTTTGGGTTGAATTGTGCGTACCTTGCTTGTGGTATGAGGCTCTATTTATAGAGGCTTGGGTCGTATCTTTGGATGATATCTTGGTGTGGGTCCCATGATTCGACTGGGAAGTCATGATCAGCCCACAAGGTAATAATGCGGTCCATTCCAGCCCACTTTGCATTTAATGCCAGTCGGATCAGCCCACATCGCATTAAATGTGCGTCATGTTGGGCCAGATCGTGTTGGACGCCTTTGGCGGTAGGGGCACCATCGGATCCGCCCTCGGGCCTTGCCCTGATGTGGCTTCAGCCGCTGGATGCCGCCCTGTCAGGGATCTGGCGAAGATTGTGGACGGCTGGATGTCGCATTTGTCTCACCGGCTCGCCCTCCTATTCCTCCATGTGCCTGATGACGTGGGGGACGAACGGCGCGAGTGGAGGTTCCTTCCCGCTTCGGCTTTCGTCCCGGCTCCTTCGGCCGAGGTGGAGCTTTTAGCCGAGGTGGGCACATGGAGTAGCCGAGCTCGGCGCTAGCGGTCCGGACCTGCTTGACTTCGGCCGGAGCCCCCGTCCTGGTAGCCGGGGTGAATCTGGTGCCGCGTGGGCGGCACGCGGATGGCACGTGAGAATGCTTAGTTTCATCTGATGGCTATGGTTAGCGTAATCCTGGAGCTCTGGAAATCTCCCCACACAACCCTCTAGCCTTCACTCAAATTACAAATAGGTCATTTCTAAGTTCAAAACCCCACCAAGTCTATCCTATATATATATTGATAATCTAACATGTAAAATTACTTAAGTAACTACTAAATAAGATTATTTAAATAATAAAAATACAATTAAAACGAGGAATCTAATGTCAATTCACGTAAAGGATGAGATCATTTATTTGAGAGATTGATTTACTAGAAATATCTTCCACTGAAGTCACTCCTTTTTGTCCATAGGCAGGGGTGCTCATGGGCTGGGCCAGCCCAAGCCCAAATTGGGCCTAGCCCGCTTTGGGCCGGGCTTGGATATGTAATGAGGGCATGATTAATAATCTGGCCACGCTTGGATTAAGTGATAGAAAGCTCATAGCCCGGCCCGGCTCGGCTTGTGTAAGAAATGAATGTAATTTAATTTAATTAGTGCTCTAATTCCCACAAAAAGGATAAAAAGGCTGGTTGAGCCTGGCCCGATTGATTAAATGGGCAGGCTCGGGCCTAACTTTTATGGCCTGTGTCGGGCTTGGGCCGGGACTAGGCCAGTCTTTCTAAAGTCGGGGCAGGCCGGGCTTGGACATGCCTTAGCCTAGCCCATGAATACACCTAGAGTGAACTAATGGGTGGGTGGATTGGATCTCAAGAATAGTTTCTTCCTTTCTTAGAAAACACTCTACCAAACAGAAATCCTGAAGAAGGAGATAGATCTTTTGATGTATATTCTTCTTATCATCTCCTTATATAGCCAGAGGGGAGATGAGTGTTAGCCTCTAATGCAACGACTTTTTCCTCATTGGAGAAGAAGAGGAAATCGACAGGAGTTTATGTGAGGAAATCGACAAGTAAGTGGTTGGGGCCAATGTTGGGCCAACATGGTAGTGGGCCCAACCGAGTCCCAACCCACTAAGTCTTAACAGATTTGACTTTCTTAAGTCCAGGTTTAAGGATTAGTAACACTGACGTTGGAGATAATCCTACGAACAAAGAAAAAGGAAGTAGATACGATTCACATAGAAAAAGGAAGTAGATACGATTCACATACTTTTCGAGCATTGGATCCAATTATCGTCTTTGAAATGAATATTTTTATCATTTTGATACTTTGAGCAGTCATTATTCATTGCCGCAACTCCCCTTGACTAGTACAACCACCCAATAGATATTACTTGAATCAGGCAATGTTTTCCTATGAGCATAGGGGCATATAGCATATATGCAGTCTAGCTTGTAGGGCCCACTTAAATTTAAGTTTTTCAATAGGAGAAGGGCTGATGGAAATGTCTCCTCATGGATAAGGGGGATCCAAAAAAATTAGGCCGACCAGATTATCCTAGGCCTTAATTTAACATCCTTAAAGTTAATTGCATCTTAACTATATATAATCTCCTGAGATTTAAATTATCCAATGGTGAATGAAGGTAGCTATATGCAGTATGCTCGTAAGGCCCACTTAAATAAAAGTTTATCAATGGGAGAAGGGCAACTGGAAAAGTCTCCTCATGGATAAGGGGGATGCAAAAAATTAGCCCAACCAAATTATCCTAGGCCTTAATTTAACATCCTTAAAGTTAGTTCCATTTTAACTATAGATTCTCCTGAGATTTAAATTATCCAACGGTGAATGAAGGTTTAGTTAATATAAAATTGGGCCTGGTTTCCGATCATGGAATGAAACGAGTATCAAATGGCTGTACTATAGAAAGGCGGACACCAGAGTGCTGGATTGTACTTGAGCTTGCTCGTAGAACATTTTCCTACTTGAATCATTTAACTATTGACATCATTTGCCTTGGTTGAAATCAAAGCTCTGGATGTTGTGGCCCATGCTCAGGTTCCCTTTGAATGCCATGGAGATATGTGCACCTTTGATTGGCACTTTCTTTTTAAACATAAAAGGCATTGTCAAAACATTCCTTAGACCACCCGCAAAAGCAAATTTGAATAATGTATGACATCAAAAGGGGTGAGTCATGCACAACATCTTTACAAGCTGTTGCTTAAACAAGAGATATCCATTAGTAGAAAAGATGGGAATTTTTAAGCTTTTGAAAGATACCAATCATCTCACAGCCCATACAAAGACATTTAATTATCGAGTAGAAGTCCACATATGCATCACCACGACTACATAAGTATTGAAAGAGAGACCAACAAAATGGTGAGCAAAATAACCCTATTTTAAGAAAGGGAGATCAACCATGGTTCCCTTACAGAAACCCTAGGACAAAAAATAAAATGAAAATAAAGCTGAGAAGAGAGCAAAAGAGTGAATAGACTTGGAAGATTATATGATGTATTCTCTTTGGCTTTCTCCATAGACTGCAGTGCCTGAAAAGGAAGCCATAAGCATTGTAAAGACATGGATAACGTATATACTACAAAGAAAAGCAAGGCATGAAGGTTGACATACATTGCAAAGTAAGTAATACCTAAAAATGAAAGCCAATGCTGAATATGAGGATCAGTTACCAAGGTCCCTAGGCGCATTGCATCTGAAGCACTCCATCCTGCTAGCAAAATTGTGCTCATTGCAGCCAAACCTATCCAAGTTTATATATATATACTCAGCTCAAGCACCAGAACACTATAACATAGTTTGCAGAGTGCATTTTCAAGAGAAGTAAAAATGGTTTTTAAAGGAGAATGGTGGTAAAATTTCCTATGTTTTCATTTCTTGAAGCCTCTTTAATTTTTCAAAAAGCAGATTCGGACTCCTCTCTCTCTCCCTCTCTCTCTCTCTCATATAAGAGGTGAAGAAACCTTTCAATCGAAAATGTTTCCCCGCATTATAGTTTATGTTCAGTTGAGTATTTGCAAAAATTGTCATAAAATTACAATATAATAATATTTCATTTTGGAAAGATGAAATTTGACGATATTGAATATGTTGATATGATGCTCTGCATGTATCCAAACATCCCCTAAGTATTAGATTTTGTTTTTCGCATTTAACATGCCCCAGATTTAATGTATTCACTCGTGTAAACAAAATAAACAGTATTTGCATTAACCTGTAGAAACTTTAATGTGTGTGTGAGAGAGAGAGATTCTTTTTTCAGGGTTATACCGAAATGGTTATGGGCCAAGTCATGCCATGCTAAGGTTTGGCCAACCCAGTCATTTAATATCTGTTCGATGGCCTTTTACTGTCAGGCCGAGGCCTAGTTTGCAAAATATACGTCTTTACGTGGAACTAATGTGGGCCCAACTTTTACGCATATGTAATCCAAAACGCAGCCCATTTAGATCCAGTCAAGCTCATTGGCCTAAAACATAGTCCAAATCCAGCACAATGTGGTCTGGATTGAGCTTGTCCGGCAGACGAGCATCCTAGAGATGGAGCAAGAAATGGTATAGACATTTTTTTTTTCAAACCAAAGTTAAAATTGATGACTAGAAAAAAAAGTATATATAGAAAGTAGTCAAAGCAAACCCACCTTTTCTTCTTTTCTTTATTTGAACAGAGAGAAAAAAAAAGAAAAAGTCTGGATGGCCCGAAAATCAGGCCCTGAAAAAGGGCCTGAACCCTGCTGTCAGGCCCTTTTTCAGGGCCTGATTTTCGGGCCATGTAGCAGGACTGAAAAAAAAATCCTATTTTAGTACAATTAACTATTACGTAGACCCAAAATATTTAATCAAATTTCATTTCAATACCCTTCCCTCTCCCTCTCTTCTTGCTATGCCTTTTGCTATAGAAAAGAAGAGGATACAAAGAGATTGAATGAGAAGAAAACTTTACCTAGTACACATCCAGTCACCGGATTTCCAAGACGAGCGGCTGACTGAGCCTCTTGAGCGAGGGCCATCGCCGTCGAAGCTGCTGGCGGACTCATCTTTGAAGGCACCACACTTGAAGCAGCTAGAGCGACTGGCGAAGTTGTGGGTGCCACAATTACTTGCAGAGCAGTACCAGTCACCAGGCCGGACATCAGACCCAACAAACCCGAATGATGACCCGCCTGTCCCACCGAAACTTCCGTAGTCGCCAAACTTCGGGTCCCCGCAACGCTGGCAGGAATCGCGCCGGCTGAAGTTCAAGTGCTGGCATGACTTGCAGTTCCAATCCCCTGGCTTCCTGCTCATCTTCTCTGATCTAAAATATCCAAATGAACTGCAATGAGAGAATTAAAAATAAGAGGAGTATGATACTATAATATCATCCACTCAAAACCAATAACATTGCCAAAGTTTTCTTCCAATGAAGTGCAACAATGCTCCATATGCAATATGCACTTGTGATAATTAAAAACTAGTTACAAAGATCAAAACCCAAGAAGAAAATGATAAAAAGCCTAATCTTATAAAAAACTAGACCAAAGGGTGAGCCATTGGAGTAGGCGGTTCGGTTCAAACCGGTTAACCGTGTTCTAGCACAACACCAGAAGCACAATAAAAAGTGAAAAATATAATATTGGTGGGTCGAACCAGTTCAATCTCAAGGTTTAGCCAATGAAACAATTTTGGTTTCAACATCAGACTGGCCAGAAAAAAATAGAAGGTGAAGAAAGTTGAAAATGATGATGGAGGCCACGGTTAGGGTCAAATCCGGTGGAGGCAACATTGCCTGGCATGAAAGGGTCTCTAGAAAACCATGTTTCCATCCATTATATTCAATGTAGAGGATGCAAGGCTCGAATTGAATAAGGATAGTGCTAAGGTGCTTACTTAAAGAAAAACAAGGAAAGAATAGAGAAAAGAAAGGGAGAAGGTGGTGAAGGAGTAGTGGAGATGGGTTAGGGAGAGATGGTGATTTTGGAGTATGGGTTGGGTTGGTTTATATACTGGCTTAGGCCTCAAGAATCGAGATTGCATGTGGGGGCCGCTGTTCTTTTTCTTGAACAATGGAATCAAAATATCCAAGGGTAAGAAAAAGTAAGGGATAAAAATGAAATCAAGAAGGATGCTAAAGATATAATTTCGGATAAAAAAAAGCTTCATTTTTTTTTTGGATGGTAACAATAATAATTATATTTCAAAGAGAAGGGAAACAAGCTGAAGCACAATTGCAGAATAAAAAGCTTCAAAAAACTGGAAAAGACTCATTTTGACCCATCCGAGTTAACTCAGCTCCACTGCCCAGATACTTGTAGAGATGAGATGGGTTCCCCTCCCCAAATTACTCAAATAAAGGGAAGGACCCAAATTGAAAAGATCGAGTATTATCTAGTTTTTTATTGGAGTATAGTTCGGGTCCAATGCTTAGAACAAGAATAGTTTGGGTCCTTAAGTTCCATTATTGAGGATATGAATCTCCAATGCTAGAACCGTATAATTAGATGATGAAATAAGATTAAGCTGATAATGATAGTGATAATAAAAGTATGTGTAGATTTAGATTATGATGTAAGTATTTGAACCTTGGTTGGGTCCATTCCTCTTACTTGGGGTGAAAGGGCTCAGGCCATTAGTTTACATTTAGCTATGGTTACGGGTTCTGTAATTTGGACCTCAGTGGTCTCTGTATCTCAAATATCGGTCATTTAGGGCTTCTGACAAGTTGCAGTATCTCGACTGGGCTAAGTTGGACTTGGACTTGATCTCAACTCTTGATATGATCCGGTTGAGCTTGGCTTTGTTAAGGTCTTATTTTGAGCTCGACCCACTTTAGTTTTTCTCAATAGTAATTTGGATTCTATTCAAAAGTGGGTATAACAAAAAATAGTAAATATTTAATTTTTAAAAAGAGGATAAAGAAAAGAGGAAAAATACTCACAGATGGGTTAAATGAAAAGTTGTCAAGCATCAAGTTATAAGGCCCACAACCCGAGTACCAAACTAAAGATTAAGTAATTGATGAAGCTCCAAATCTAAACTAGGCGTTGGACATCTTTTCATTCTTCGAAGAAGCCCCCAAGATGGCTTGGATATCCAAAGGACTTGAACTGTCATGTACTTGTGCATCTGATATCTGGATTGCCAAATGGACACTAAAGGAGACTTTAAACCTTTAGTAAATCATCCTCTAATTCATAACATAACTAATTCAAATGAGGTGGAGCTAATTCCAATGCTACCTGCACATCATGAGTAAGTTTATTTGCAATAACGGAGAGAGCACTACAAGGTACCCCATATCAAACCATAATATGCCCATAACCATTGGAGTTAACCGAGCAATCCTCCATATTAAAGGTAAAGGCTTGTATACAATGGTTAGATTGGTTATTAGGATGAAGGTCCCAGTGATAAGAAATATGGTATAGAAAATTAAGTCCTAAAAATAAATTCCGAGTTCAAATCCGATTTTGAGTACGAAACGTCACAGTCGATATCCATTCCATGTTCTACGGAATGTGCGCGAATTTCTCTCTCGCCATACATTCCAAGTAATAGTTGAGAAAATCAATTTACCCAAGGTAACCAGGGCCTTATAATTTGGATTCACACTAAGAACAATGGGCTCTACCATCTCAATAGGAGAAGCACAAGCTATAGGCTGAATATTAACCAAACGAAATATAAATCTTCAAATATTAGTAGTGAAAGGGGAATGAAGAAAGATATGCTAACTAGATTCCCAACTTGCCATACACAAAGCATAGGAAGAGTCACTTGAACATTTTTCTAAATGAGAGACTTTTATCTATGAGCAAATGGAGTGCTTTCAAATACAACTCTTAAACCAAATGAGAGCAGCCCAAGGGACCGGATTACCAATATGATTTGAAAGCATGTTACAGGTTTTTTAAAAAAAAATCCTGCTATCAACAGAGTAATCAGTTGCTCGATAAATCTCAACAGTAGTATGCTTCCAAATATGATGTAGATCAACCTTTTTTCTTGGTGAAAAATGCCAAGTACCATCACAAATAAAATTACTCACAAGGATATTAATACCAAATCTAAGACTCGGCTGGAGGCCAAATTGATCTATTAATTACCCATTCTCGAACCATAGATCGGTCTATAAGTGAGTCAAAGCACCATTTCCTATCAAATAACGAATAAATGGGAGGGCTCGACTCCGCAAAGACAAAATAGAACGGCATCCCCTTGAAGTTGTCTTAGGGGTTTTAACATCTCAAAATGACTTATCCTTAATGTATTTTGCACAAGCCCACATATTCCAATAGGAATAATAATTCACAGCAGCTTTCCACACATGCTTAATAATAGTGGCTTGATTTAAGGTAACCATTGATCGGATACCCAACCCACCACGACCAAATCAATAGGCTTGCATATGGTACTCCATGCATGCAATAGGATGCAAGTACTTTCCATTCCATTTATTCCAAAAGAAGTCATGCATCAAATGACCAATGGCATTAAGAACAGATAGAGAAATAAGATATGTGGAAGTTCAATAAATATGTGAAGTAGCCAAAGTGGATTTGACCAACTCCAAGCGACCTGCAAATGAAAGAAGACTAGTACTATTACAGTATGAAAGTCTAGTTTGAAACTTCTCCAATATAGAGGAATACAGTCTCAGTGAGATAATCTTCAAAATGAAATTGGGATACCCAGATACTTATAATGGAAAGAGTTTTCTTCGATATTCTGAACCCCCTTAATCATAGTTTGAATCTCCTCATCACAGCAAAAGAAAATAATAGAGCTTTTATTCCAATTAGCACCAAGCCCTGAGAAGCGATGGAAATCATCTAGCAGCATTTTAAGATTATAAGCAGCATAAGAGGTACCTTTTCAAAAAACGATGACATCATCTATAAAAATCAAATGAGAGGTAGCCACATTCCCTGTGTGACAGAAGGAGTAGGAATAACACTACAAGAAATTTGGGGTTTAAGGATGACGCAAATTTGTCCCCAAATGAAGAGAGACAGTCAAAGACCTTGGCTGTGGGCAACACAAGGCTCTCCGATGCCTAAGTCAGTAAGAGGACTTAACAGTAGGATGGAGGTGAGGACGAAGAGAGACAGAGTAACTGCTCTGAGTATATGATTGTGTGTTATCTGGGATGGAGAGGATTCCTCTATTTATAGAAGAATAAGTTGTCTTGCTTGGTGAGATTCATGATGAATGTAGTCATATTAGCCCATTATGCATTAAATAGCTGTCCGATCAGCCCATCTTGCATTAAATGCTAGTCTAATCGGCCCTTACCATGCTTGACTTTTGGGCCTAGTTCCATCGGGCCTGGCCTAGAGCCATACCCTGATGGGACGTAACCGCTGGATGTCGTCCTGTCAGGGATGATGGACGGCCAGGATTGCTTTGTCAGACCCACTTGTGCTTGCCCTTGTCTTGTCACGTAACCCATGACATGGTTGGGTACTTATGAAAGTACAGCTATCAGTGCCCACATCGGCTAGTAGGCTGGCTCTGTTGCCGAGATACGTGACCGAGGCGGAGGCACTGTGCCGAGGTCAGGAATGATCGAAGCTAGGACTTGGTGCTGGGGTCGGGAGTGTCCGAGGTCGGATAGCGCCCCAGTACTGTTACCTTGATGTGCGTGGCCTAGGTTGAGACATGATTAGCCGGCACTATTGCCGAAACTAACATAATCTCGACACATTAGGAAATATCCCCACACCGTTCCTATTTAAAGTTGGTCACGTTAACTACTTTATAAGAAGCTCAAAGAAATCTATGGATCGGTGTTCAAGGGAAGAAGAGAGGACCAGCGGTGAAAATGTGGGACTCGTGTCAGTCATTCAAGCACCCGAACAAAGATCCAAACCGTTCATCTTGTTGTTTCTACATATGTCTTTGCTTATAGATCCAAGTATCACATTGATCTAATTTTTTTTTTCTAAAATTTATCTTATAGATCAAATGTGTCATTGGTCCATTGATTTTCACTTTAATTTAATAGCGTCATGTGGGCCTCGTAAATCAACCATGACTTTCACTCGCTTTTGCACATATGACTCAATGCAATTTTTTTTTGGGTGAAAGACTCCATCCAATTATTGTACATAAGAAATGTATTTGTTTATGGACATACAAATAACTGATTGATTCTTGCGGGCGCTCACATTCACTGCAATCAGCCTCCCCCAAGCAATTCACAGTGATTAGTGGGTCAGCTTCAACACTCGAAAAGGCAGTTGCAAAATCCTCTCAGAATCTATTCCTTCAATCTGATCTATCCCAGCATTTGGTTCTCTATTATTTGTGTGTACTTCCTCTTCTCTTTCTTCTTCCAAAAACAATTCAACAAAACAATACAAATATGTTCAGCTCAAAAGTTTATTCGCTCCCGCATCACAACACGGGTTGCCACGTATTTGCATTTGGGTGTGTTGGTTTTGTTCATATGTATATATGGGCCACCCTTTCCCAAGCACCAACTGGGAGCACCCCCTTGTGGGACCCACCTGGAGCCACCGACAATTAAGAGGAGTTGGTGGATTGAAAGATCTGAGTAAGATCCAAGGTTATGCAAAATACCAACGCCATTTTGTCAATCATAGGAAGTGAATGGGAAGTCTTAATTTGAGGTGTGGATTATAGTAGGCCGGAATGATCCGGACGAGTGGCAGGTTCAAGATTTTTAGTTTTATGCCCCCCAGGTGGGCTTAGGAGATGGACATAAGGAGAAGTTTTGGGAAGACTTGGAAGGAGTGCTACTAGAGATACCCCAAGGAGAGATGGTCTTCATAGGAGGTGATTTGAACGGTCATGTAGGACGTGACGTAGATGGATACATAGGAGTACACGGGGGACATGGGTACGGTAATAAAAATGAAGAAGGGAAGGATATCTTGGAGTTTTCAGTGGCTTATGATCTCATGGTAACTAACACATTTTTTAGAAAGAGAGAGGAACATTTGGTGACTTATAAGAGTGGCTCATCAAGGACACAAATTGACTTCTTCTTAACTAGGAAAAGAGACCGTTTAGCTTGTGAAGATTGTAAGGTTATACCGGGGGAGAGCTTGACTTCCCAACATAGGTTGTTGATCATAGATGTGCAGTTACAAAGGTGGACTAGAAAAAAGAAGTTGTATAGATACTCAAGGACTAAATGGTGAAACCTGAAAGGTGATAAGCAACTAGCTTTAAGGGAAAGAGTACTAGAGGAAGACGTTTGGGCGACAGATGAGAGTGTAAATAATATGTGGAATAAGGTAGCAGAGTGTATTCGGAGGGTAGGAAAAGAAGTCTTAGGAGAATCTAAAGGGGGTGCTCCGGTACAAAAAGAGGCATGGTGGTGGAGCGAAGCCGTCCAAGACAAGATAAGAGTTAAAAGTGAGTGCTTTAAAACTTGGCAAAAGGATCGAATTGAAGCGAACTTGGAGAGGTATAAAGAAGCAAAAAGAGAAACCAAAAAGGCAGTTAGTGAGGCCAAGGCAAAGGCATTTGAGGAGCTATATAGGCGACTTGACACTAAGGAAGGCGAAAGAGAGATATTCAAGCTTGCTAAAACTAGAGATCGGCGGACCAAGGACTTAAACCAAGTTAAATGCATTAAGGATGAGGATGAAAAGGTATTAGTAAAGGAGGAGGAGATAAAGGAGCGTTGGAAGAGTTACTTCTACAAGTTATTTAACGAAAGTAGTAGTAGTGACATACAATTGGGGCAGCTTACCATTTCTAGAGAAGAAGCGAATCATATGTTCTATAGGAGAATCAGTAGGGAAGAAGTTAAAGAAGTATTGAAAAGAATGAAGAATGGAAAAGCGGTTGGGCCAGATGGTGTCCCTATTGAGGTCTGGAGGTGCTTGAGGGAGGATGGTATTAGTTGGTTGACAAAGCTTTTTAATGTAGTGCTAAAGAGCAAGAAGATGCCTAATGCATGGAGGAAAAGTATTCTTATACCCATATACAAGAACAAAGGAGATATTCAGAACTGTGCGAACTACCGCGGGATTAAATTGATGAGCCATACGATGAAATTATGGGAGAGAGTTATTGAGAGAAGACTAAGAAGAACAACAAATATTTCAGAGAATCAATTTGGTTTCATGCCTGGGAGATCAACCATGGAGGCTATCTTTCTCCTGAGGAGGTTAATGGAACAGTATAGAGAAGGTAAGAGAGATTTTCATATGGTGTTCCTTGACTTGGAGAAGGCCTATGACTGGGTTCCTTGGGAGATTCTTTGGAAAGTTCTGGAAAAGAAAAGAGTTTGTGTCGCTTATATTGAGGCGATAAAGGATATGTATGATAGAGTCGTGACATCTACAAGGACGACTGGCGGCGAAACTAAGGAGTTTCCTATCACGATTGGTCTACACCAAGGCTCAGCGTTAAGCCCGTACTTGTTTGCCCTAGTTATGGATGAGATTACAAGACATATCCAGGATGAGGTGCCGTGGTGTATGCTATTTGCAGATGACATTGTTTTAGTGGATGAGACGAGAGAAGGAGTGAATGCTAAACTTGAATTGTGGCGGAAAACATTAGAGAGAAAAGGGTTTAGGCTAAGTCGATGCAAAACGGAATATATGGAATGCAAGTTTAGTCAAAGTAGGACACCTGGTAACATAGAAGTAAGTTTGGGCACACAAAAGATAGTAGAAAAAGAAAACTTTAGGTACCTTGGATCTATGGTGCAACAGGATGGAGGGATTGATACTTATGTAAGTCACAGGATTCAAGCCGGGTGGACCAAATGGAGGAGTGCTTCGGGGGTCTTGTGTGATCGGAAAGTCCCCCTCAAGGTTAAAGGAAAGTATTATAAGGTGGCGGTACGGCCAGCGTTGTTATATGGATCAGAGTGTTGGGCAGTAAAGCATGATCATGTCAAGAAGATGGAAGTTGCAGAGATGAGAATGCTAAAATGGATGTGCGGGATCACAAGGAGAGATAGGATTAGGAATGAGGAGATTAGGGGCATAGTAGGAATAATACCGATTGGAGATAAAATGAGAGAAAATCGACTGAGATGGTTCGGCCATGTTAGAAGGCGTCCAACAGAGGCACCTGTTAAAAGGTGTGAAAGCATGGAGTTTGCCAAGAGTAGGAGAGGGAGAGAGAGACCCAAGAGAAGTTGGAAAGAAACTATTAAACATGATCTTGCCTACATGGATCTAACGGAGGACATGGCCCTAAACAGATTTGATTGGCGTCGTCAAATCCATATAGCCGGCCCCACCTAGTGGGAAAAGGCTTGGTTTGGTTTGGTTTGGTTTGGTAAGGCTGACCCTAACAGGTAGTTTGGTCTTGAGGGAAAACCGAAGATTTTCATGTGGTCTTTTAGGGTGGACCCACGATTTTTATCGGACTTTTTGAAGTGGACTTAAAATTTTCATATAGGTTTTAGAAGCGCATTGCGGTTTGACGGATAGGATCACACCCACATGGTTGTACCTAGGTCTTCCCTTAATCCTGTATGTTTGGTGATGGCCATGACTTTAGAATTCCAAATTTTAAATGTCCTAACTTTTATGGAGAAAGTTCTATTTATTAAATCCAGTAATGAAAGAGCGTATGTGAGTAGTGTACTTTTATTTTTATTTTCAATAATTGAGGGCATATGCGTTACATCGAGGATAATTAATGTTGGCCATTGATATCCCCCTCCCGGGGAAAGGGAGTGCATTTATCAATTCCCTAAATGTTTCTCTTTTTTGTATTTTTTCTTTTTGATCCATTGCTTTTTGGAAACATGCAGATTAGACTGCTCAAAACATAACCCTATGAACTCTTTGTCATCTATCAAATCAGATCTAAAATAAAAAATATAGGTAATTCTTCTATTTTTTGAATATATCATTTGTTAATATTTTATAATGATATATTTTGCTATCATATTAATAACTAAACCCTCAGTGGTCCATATGACCACATGTCTAATAATGATAGGGCTCCACTTTTAGTCAATTTATTTGAGATAAGCTTCCCCCTTTAATTATATATATTAAAGCAAAGGGGGAGGTGGGCTGAGGGGTGCCACGTCATCCCTAAAAAGTCTCTCATTTCAAAGAAATATGCACAAAAAACCCACATTATTTTAAGGTTCCACCTCACTTTGGGCTACTCTTTCTCTCCTAAAACCTCTCTTATAAGAGATTTTTATGAACGTTTGAATTTGAGCCCTATTTCTTGCCATTATCCAAATTATAAGCAAATCTTTACAGTCGGTTTGTTTTCTTTTCCTTAGATCTTCAATCATCAATGGGTCCCATGTTAAATATGTTTTGTGGGCTCTAAGGATGAATGAAATCCAATTTGTTGCTCCTTTACTTTCCTTTCAGTTTTTTTCCCCAATTTTCAGTAGTAGGCACAAGTTCGTATTAAATATATTTCAAGATTGGACTCCCGTATTGGATGAAATCCAATCGCCTTCTCTTAACCCCTTTTTTCTAAGAGTGTGCCCCACTGATGGAGGGAGGCAAGCCTGTTGGCCGTTGTCTGATTTATTAATGGATGCAAATCAATTAGTGGGCCCCGCACATATAACTTATTTCTACAGTGGGACCCACTCATGGGTTAATATAGCTCATTTACTCTCCTTTTAGTTTTTTTTTTCAAATGGATAGTTCAAGTAGTGGGCACCAGTTCGTATTAAATATATTTCAAGATTGGACTCCAGTAGTAGATGAAATCCCAATGGCTATCTCTTAACCCCTTTTTTCCAAGAGTGGGCCCCACTGATGGAGGGAGGCAAGCCCCGTTGTCTGATTTCTTAATGGATGCAAATCAATTAGTGGGCCCCGCACATTTAACTTATTTCTGCAGTAGGATTCATTCATGGATTATGCATAGATATTAGTTTTCTAGGTCAATATGTATCCGTAGTGGGCAATCAGACTGGGTTGGTATTATACACAAGCTTAATTTCTTTGATAATTGTTAGGATGTCATTTGTGTGCACATGAGTTAGAACTATTAGAAACATACTATGATGACTCATATCTATATCCACATACCCTCATCCCATGCGATGTACATCTTATATATATATATATATTTTTCTTCTCTTACACTTGTCTGCCCCCTCTCTTTCAGTTTTTTTTTTCTTATACTATCAATCATCTGTGGGGGCCAATTGTTCCATCACCATATATCCAGATGTGGTGTGTGGCCAATTGAGGATGAAATCATTTGATTTCCATTTTCTTTCTTCTTATCTTCCCTTTTTTCTTCTTTGGATGCAGAGCCATTGGTGGGTCCCACACGCTTAAAACATTTCAAGGGTAGCCCCCACTGATGGATCAAACACGTTAATTTTTTTATCCCTTTCTTTTGATTCTTTTTAGTAGATGTAGATCCATCCGGTTTGTTTTCTTTTCTTATATTTTCAATCATCAATGGTATAATATACCTGTAAATAAGATGGTCGTAATGGTCAATGCCTTTAAATTCAAGGGGGTCATCATGTTATGTAAATTTACTTTATTTTATATGTATTCTCATACATAGAATTTTTTTTAATATTCAAAGATGATAAAAAAATTATTTTATATTTATTTTATCTTAACAATATTTTAAAAGAATTCTTAAATTTTAACATATTTTGATTTTTTTGCCCGGGCTTAGCACGGGCGTTTGTTGCTAGTTTTGATTTAAATAAATCTAGCTTGAATTCACTTTAGTAAAGTCCAAGCCGTTTAGGACTCCTATTTAACTAATCAATGAGAAAATTAAGGAAATTGACTAAGTTTTTATGGAAAGAAATCTTGCAAGGGTTATCTTTATAAGTGGTTTTTTTGGTCTTCTCTCTTTACTCACAATATTTGCATATTACCCTTAACTTTCATGCATCATAGAGTGAGCGTGACAAGACAAGGGAGAAAGGAGCAAACCATATTCTATTAAGGTCGTTGATCGCAATGCAGAATAATATAAATATCAGATCCAAACCACTGATGATCAGGTTCATGGCGTAAGGTATGCTTTTAGAATTTCAGATTATCCATTGTTTAATGCATAAGTCAATATCGATAAGTTTATTTGTGCTGCAAACCATACTGCTAGATCTTACACTCGGTTCTAGAGAAAGATTTTCACCAATGAGCTGAATGTATAATATGATTTGTAGCCCAAATCATGGGGCCTATATCGATGCATTCCTATCATTGAGTGTGTGATGGGAAAAATCAGCCTAATCATATTATTCTTGCCATTGATTTTATATCCTTCAAGTTTAATGATCTTTTAACTATAATTCTTTTCCTGGTATTCAATCTAAGAGTGAGTAAGGGTTTTATTAGTATAAAATTGAGAAAGAACCCAAATCAGGGGGATAAGAGTCAAAGGTGATCTCAAGTGGGCCCTAAAGAGCTGGATTACACATGCAGGAGAAATTAAACTCCCCCTTTCTTCTAGATTATGAAGGAGGTATTCATCATCCATTCTCTTAATCAGTCCCATGGTTTTGACAATTGAGGAGTATGCAAAAGGCAAAGCTTGAGTAAAATGCCTTTCATTATTTAATTCACATGTGAAATCTTTAAATGAGACACAAACGCCCTAAGGATTATACATGAACATAAATTTTCACTTAGGAAAATTAAGGGTTGACATAAAATTTTGGAGGAATGAGATTTAAGCGCGCTGAGAATTTAGGGCTGCACATGGGCAGTTCGGATCGGTTTAGCACTAAAGCGAACCACTAAACCAAACCTATCAATTTTGAATTAACCAATTTGATCCGACCGATGGAAACGGCTTAGAGAACCGAATGAATCATTCGGTTCGGTTCGGTCGGTTAAACCCTTTTCTTTTTTTTGAAAAATAAAAATTAAAAATTTCAAAATGGTGACACCCTTAGAAAAGGTGCATGAGTTGTTGAATGCCAGTAAAATGAAATTCTAAAATCTAAATAGTCAAATACTCAAATTACATAATATACCGATCGTTCATTTTAGGCAGTGAACCGGGGGTTCAAACCGATAACCGACAAATCTAAGCGGTTTCTACGATTTTTAAACTGTAGACCGAACCGATCTACTATAAAAACTAATTCGAGCCGCCCGGTTCGGTCCAATTTAATTGTGATACTGGATTTTTTGTATAGCCCTAGCTAAGATGGTCAATCTAAGCAAATTTCTCAGTACCCGTCATGAAGCTCATACCAAAGAGTGTAACCTCTCAATAGACTACCCTTGATCCAAGATCCTTGCAATCATATGATCCTCCATCCTGAAGGGATATTTTGAATTATGTCTAGAGGGTCCCACAGGTGGCAACGTAGACCCACAAGTATGCCACATGGCGATTTGGTTGCTTGTCGACCCTAGATTGGATAAGAAGGCATCCCAATCAAGTCCTTTCATCAGCAGACGCTATGAATATTTCTTATAGACCCTCTAGTTATTCTTATTTCCATTATTATCAAGAGGCATTCCACTCGAATCATTTAACTGCCACTGCCCGCGCAAAATAGCCGTTGATTTTGATTTTTTGAATATTCCTTTTGATACTTGGAACCTTTTTTTCCCCAAAAACTGTCATGGGTCAAAAAGGGTACAAAATGACACTAATTTTAAGAGGTTGCACAAAAAGCTCAATGACATTAGAACAAGCAAAAGACCTTTGAAACCCTTTATGAACGTACAGCTCATGTGGATGCAACTTTGGCTGCAGCTTTGTCTAAGGTAGTTGATCTTTGTTTTATAGGTTGAAAATGAAGCACACTCAGTTCAAGGTCGAAATTATCATATTAAGGTAACAAGTATTTTGGCATGGTCATACAAGACCCAAACCAAATCTTATTATCAATTGGGCCCATATAAGTAACAGGATTTCCTGGGTTTGTTGGCAAATTGGGTAACTGTGGCCGTTTGCAACTTCATTAATTCAATCCAATGCTTTTGCTCGTGAAACTGCTCCTTGATCAATTGAGGCATCCGGGCTGTAACTTGGTCACATCTGTTGGTCCACTTGAGTCTCCACACCAACAAACTAGGTGTAATCCAAGTTGAGTCCAATTTTTGGACCTGTTTCTAATTGAGTTCAGGATTTGGGTCTATTTTATGGACCCGAATAATCAGATCCTAGTTTGGGTCCATGGATTTCATATGCAAGGACCCAAAATGCCACAAAAAAATTTTTAATTTTTTTGCCTAGAACACAATCATGTTATTATATATGCATATAAAGACAAAGATGTTAGTACAAAACTATTTCGGTCCATTTCTGATTTAAATTCTGCTGTGGGTACAGCCCCAAATAACCTGCACATGAGTTGATCAGGGGTTGGAGTATGGGTCTCTATTGGCAACTCGGGGTTGAGTCCGGTACATTATGGACCCAACCTCTTTTCATCTAAACTTTGAATCCAGATCTCCTGAGGCCAGGTGATCTTAATTAGTAAATTTTTCAGCGGACTCCGATTAGGCTATTACTATTTTTTTTTACAACCTTGAAGTAAGAATCATCTCAATTGGGGAAGCATCTTTGCTTTACTTTCATGAGCATGCAAAACCACGCAAAAGAGAAAGAGTTGCATGGAGAGTTTCGATAAAGAAAGAAGCTGATGATGGAAGTCTTCGAGGATGGTTTTGACTGTCCTCTCTCTCTTTCCTCCTTTTCTTCTCCCTTTCTATATATTTGTTTTTAAAAATTTACAAATAACCCCTAGATTTTCTGACATTTATAAATTTAAAAATTTACAAATAACCACTAGATTTTCTGACATTTATAAAGAACATATGAACTTTTCATTTTTATATAGAACCCCATATAATATCCGACATTCTTGGTCAGCCACTTTGACCAACAATCATTCTCCCTTTACCAACCTGTTCAACTAATTTGAACTAACTGTTTATATCAGTGTAAAATAAGATCATTTTATTTCTTTTTCTAGAAAAAGACTAGTTGAGTTTGATCAAGATGACAGAAAAATAAGCCTAATAGCTAGTGAAGGTGGTTGTTGACCGATATAATGGGAAGTTTTATGTTTTTTTTTTTAACATGGTCCACCTAAGATTTTCATTTTACATAGAGATCTCCCAAGGAAATTTTCTTGATTTTTCCTAGGATTGTCCAGGAAGTTTTAGATGCATTAATGTAAAAAATAAAGTTGGTTCTACGTAAATATTAGGAAAGGTAGGTGATTATATGTAAATTTCCCTTTCTCAAAGGAATTTATCATATTAGAAAACAAAGGATGATATGCCTACTTCCATTTTCTTGGGGGCCGTTAAAGGGGCCACAAAGCAAGCTGTAAAACAAAAGAGAGAATAGAACAGATTCTCCTTGGAAAATGCTTCCATGCAAGGTCATGACCATAGCCCACGAAGATTTCAATCACTTAAGCTTGCTTTTCAAACTTTCCTTCCTTTCTACTATCAAAATGAAAAAGCCTGCTAAATTTTCTACTCATACAAATTAATGCCTGTTTGAGGTTTACACTTTACGACGGATTGATGGAAGTAGAAATATGGGACCACGTGTAATATCTGTGTGTCTGGAGCGAATCTGTTGGTGGCCCTAAATTCATAATGATGGCATTAGCCTATTTTTTTTGCCAGAACTCCGAGCAGAAATTTATCACGTTGGGGTTTTCTTTTATATGATGTAACACCTTACTTTTGGCATTTATAAATGCCATATTTTTCACAAGTATTTTAGAATTTTAGCCATCTGGAAGGTCTCAAATGGCATTTGTGAATTCAGAAATATTCCAGCTCATTTATTTTTTGGTGGAATTTTTAGATGATCAAGTATAAGGAAGCATTCAGGAATTCTCCTATATCTAGGAATACATAAATTTCTCAATTAGAAATTTATTGAATTCTAACAAAGAATTGGCCCAAGAGTAATAATCACTGGATAACATATGCTTTGTTTAATATAGAGTAATGTTCACTGTACCATAGAATATAATATATGCAAGCAGCAAGAAAACATCAGTTGTATCCAGATTTATACTACTTTAAACCATAGTCATCATTGAAATCTTATCATGTCCATCACTACTGCGGTGGATTGAGCTTTAAACCATAAGAAAATGAAGGGGTTTTTCTTTTAGTTTTATGGACTCAATCCAGTAGATGATATAATAAATTGATTAATTTATTTATTTATCTATATATATATTCATGTTTTCCTTTCATGAGATGAATTGTGATTTATTATATACTTGTACATAACCAATACGAATGACATGATGGTTCATGAAATGAACCGGAGTCAACAAGTATATTAGATTTAATACATGTGTATTGATGAGATCCACATACAGGAGACATGTGTAGCAAATCTTATACTTAAATATCTTCACAACCAGTGATGAGACTGGACATCTAATACTGATAAGGTTGCAGCACTTTGATCACTATCACTACAACAAATCACACCTCTCCCGACTAAATTTCCCGACTAAAATAGGTTAGTCGGCAAATAATGAACAATTACCGACTAAACACTACACCATTTGGGTGATTTTGCAACATTTGAGATTTCTCATTAGTAACGCATATCTGGTCGTTAGGTAATTTGTCACATTTATTATCCGTTAGCAATATTCATAACCGTCACTAAATATATTTGCAAATACTTGAATTATTTTGTAACATTTCTTGGATATTTTGTGACGATTAGAAATGTGTTACTAAATAAAAAGAGGAAAAATAAAAAAGAGGAAAAATCACATTACAAAGAAAAAATGAAAAATAAGGCGGGAATTATTTCTTCCCTCCATCGTTTTGGCGCAAAAAAGGTTCTGCTGTTATAAATCGTGGCCCGACGACTGCTCTTCCCTCTCCATTTTTCCCAGCGCCATTTCTTCCCTCTCCCTCATTCTCTTTCTCTTTTTCTGATAATGAGCTCGATGATGTTGCTGTTTCTCCTTCTCCCGTCTCAGTCTCCCAAGGTTTGATTGGGTTCTGCTGGTATAAATCGTGGGCCCGACGACTGATCTTCCCTCTCCATTCTTCCTGGCGCCATTTCTTCCCTCTCCCTCATTCTCATTCTCTTTTTCTGATAATGAGCTCGATGCTGTTGCTGTTTCTCCTTCTCCCGTCTCAGTCTCCCAAGGTTTGATTGGGTTCTGCTGGTCCTCATCTCCCCGGCGACTGTAGTTGGGTTTTCTGCTTCCAAGGTCGATCTTAATCAATCAGGTGCGTTCGTTGATTTGAGTTTTCCTTCAAATGCAGTATTTGATTTGTGTTTGATTCCTTGTTGTTTTTTTTTTTAATGTTGGTTAAATCTTTAGGTTTTGAAGTGTTGTTGTCCGTTCTTTCTTGATTTTTCCTCTCTCAAAACGTTCTCTGCCAAAATCATCACAGATTTGGTGAATTGGGTTTGTGCCGATGTCCTCTTACATAGATTTGGTGAAATGGGTTTGTGCGATGACCTTTGTGGATGAAATGGGTTTGTGCCGACTCTCGCTTAAACAGATTTGGTTCAATGGATCTTTTTCTTTCCTGTCTTTTTTCATTGTTTTAGTTTGTGAACTTTGCACTTCTTTATGCCTGTGTAGTTTGGTCAGGGAGACATCTTCAATGAAAACATGCTTTGTTTGTGAATAAAATATTCAGATTACCAGTTCTTCTCTGCTTCTCCCTGTTTTCATTCATCTATCTCTTGTTAAGTTGGCTGAATTGCTAGGGGAGACTTTTATGAGTTTGGTAAGACTGGTAAGACCTGGGTCATCACTGGTAAGACCCAGATGAAGAGTTTGAGGAAGAATCTAGCCATGGCAAGTTGGTTGTTGCTGAATAACAGAAACACAGAAGGAACAAAAAACACATCTCTCTATAATCATTCCATGGATATGAGTATTACAGATGAGCTTTCTTCCTCTGTACCTATAGATTGGATTTTGATGGGTCATGTTAGTAGATGGCAAAGATATTAGAAGAGCTGCTGTCTTCATTTATTGAAAAGAAATTAGCTTGTGGGTGAGAAGACTGACTACATAGAAATTAGAAACAGATGGGCAGTACCAACAGATGCAGCTTTTGTAATAAAACCTTCATATCTAAGTCTCAGACTACTCTTCCATATATACAACTGCCAGTATTAAATTCCCATTTGATGGGTTTCCCAAAATTTGCTAGTTTCTGTGTTATGGATTCTTATTTCTTAATCAATGCCTTTCTTACCTAACTGTGATAGGCCTCACTTTGTTAATCATTACTGCTTTTATTTTATTTCCTTCATTTCTGTGGTGTTTATTTATTTAACTTTTCTTGGGTAGCATGATCGACCTGAAAACTAACAAAGATTAACAGTCCAAGGGCTATGTGTAGATTCCCAACTGCACAAACAACAACCAATAAGTGAATTAGAGACTACTAATCCTTGGGTTTTAAACTAGTCCCCCATTTCTTAATGGACTGTTACATACCGATAAATGAACAAATATTGTGGGTGCTTGCTGTTACCAAGGGATTGATATCATGTTTCAGATTCATAAAAAAAAAAGGAAAATGCTTGACATTTGCTTAATTTACTTTCTGCTCATATCTTGTTTTGTATTTAAGTTAACAATACTTTAGTAGCCTGCACAAAAGATCAAAATTGAGATATTTCTGTTACTGTATGTTATTATTCCTAAAAAAGGGTGTTAATCAGCTTTTCAACAAAATTCCTTGTAGTTCAATAACATTCGAGAAAATGATCAACATCTAAGCTGCCGTAGGGAATAATTTAGCAAGTTGCTTGAAGACCTGTTGGGTCACCGTCGACTGTTGCCTTCTTGACTTGCAATTCTTTGTGTGGAACTGACTATGCTGCCTGAATTTTGTGTGTGAATGGATTAAGCTTTAGAGTATCTTGCTCAATAAATAATTAGAGTATGAGTTTGGTTAAACTTTAGATTATTTATAAAATCTATATCTTAATATTAGAGCTTGCCGGATTATTATGATACATATGTTCACAAGAATAGTATTTCAAGCTTGAGAAATTGCATGAGGATTATTTTTCATGTGGTATTCTGTATCTTTCTTGAGTAGTTAAATAGTTCCCTAAAAAAAGATGATTCTTTAATACTCTTTACTTTGAAACAATGCTTAAAAGTTTTTGGAAATGTGATATATGGTGTGGTATACGCTTCACATAAGTACTACATATTAGCATGATGTACTAGTGTTTCATAATTTCAAGAACAAGACGATCTTCTTTTTTCATTTGGGATTAGACACGCGAGGGTATAAAAAGGTATTCGCCCCCTCCCTCCGCATGGGTAGGTTAATTTATTTGCTTATTTTTTTTTAAATTACTTAAGTATAAACATGCTTGAAAGTGCTTTGTTGAATCGCAGAATGTATGAGCAAATACAGAAAGATTGGATGGATGAAAGAAATAGGAGGTCCACACTTTATGAAGATGGGGTTAGGCATTTTGTTCTTTTTGCCCAAACAAAGTTGGGCGGGTCGGCTTGTCCTTGCCCATGTAAAATCTGTAGGAATAGGTTCCGATTGACATACGAGGTGGTTGAAGATCATTTGATTACAAACGGTATAGATCTCACATACCGTGTATGGGTTTTGCATGGTGAAAGACGCTCAAAGACTCTGATGGAGCATCCAGTGGTTGGAAACATGAATAAAGAAAACACTGAGGAAGAAGGGCTTGGAATAGGGGACTTTGTTGATGCTTATATGGGCTGCCATGGTACTGAAACAGGAGATATTGAACCACCATTTGTTCCTGAACCAGACTTGGGTAAGAGGTATCTTGACTATAAAAAAAAAGCCAAAGAAAAATTGTACCCTTCTTGTGAGGGACCTGAGACAACACTTTCAGCAGTTGTTGAACTTCATAATCTGAAGAAACAGTTTGGGTGGTCAGGAAATAGTGTGACAGCATTGTTGTCCATGTTGAGGCGATGGTTACCCAAAGGAAACACATTGCCAGTGAAATATCCTGTAATGAAGCAAATGTTGAAAGACCTAGGGATGAAGGCTAACTGCATTCATGCATGCGAAAATAATTGTATGTTATACTGGAAACTTGATGAAAATTTGATGGAATGTCGTCATTGTAAAAAACCTAGATATAAAGTCATAGCGGGCAAAGGAGGGAAGGTTTCAAAACAGCCTAACAAAGTTTTGAGACACTTTCCTCTAATTCCGAGACTCCAGAGGTTGTATACAATACCATGGATAGCACGTGAGATGACTTGGCATGCTAGATCTGAATCTTCTTGGGATTATATGAGGCATCCATCTGATTCTGGCCAATGGAAAGTATGTAAAGAGAATTATAAAGAATTTGCAAATGAGGAGCGCAATGTTTGGCTTGCTATTGCAACTGATGGATTTAATCCACGTGGAGTTCAATCTACTGGTTATAGCTGTTGGCCTGTCATCACAGTGCCTTATAATCTCCCACCATCATTATGTATGAAAGCAGAGTTCCAAATGTTGTCTCTGCTAATTCCTGGGCCGAAGGCACCGAGTCAAGACATTGATGTCTTTCTTGAGCCACTATATGACGAGTTGAAACAGTTGTGGGATCGTGGAGTGCCTGCTTATGACATGTATAAGAAGGAACATTTCTCACTGAGAGCTATGTTGATGTGGGGGATTCACAACTTTCCTACTTTCGGGAACCTATCCGGTTGTGTAACCCATGGATACAAAGCTTGTCCAGCATGTGGTGACAATACTCCATCTCTTATTTTACATGTCAGCAAGAAAATTGTTTACACAAATTATCGGCAGTTTCTTAAAAGCGATCACCCGTTTAGAGATGGGAAATACTTGGGGCTCAAGACAGTGGAAGATAATCTTCCTCCAGAATCGCTAAGAGGGGAAAAACTTCTGCAGCATTTAGATCGTATCAACTTTGTATCTTGGAAAGACAGCAATGGCAAGCGAAAAAGAGCCGAAGTGAATGTTGATGGTGATGGTAGTGAAGTTACTGAGGCATGGTATAAGAAGTCCATCCTTTTTGGTCTGGGGTACTGGATAAACCACAAAGTCCGCCATGTTATTGATGTGATGCATACCGAGAAGAATGTTGCTGAACATCTACTAAACACCATCCTTTGCTTGAGTAAAACAAAAGATAATGTAAATGCACGAGAGGATATGAGGCTTCTTGGCATACACAGTGGGCAGTGGATGCAAATTGATTCAAACACGGGGAAAACAGTTAAGCCACATGCTCCTTTTATTTTGGATGAGAATGAGAAAATGGATTTCTTGAAAACTTTGAAGTACTTGAAGCTTCCATCAGGTTTTTCTTCTAACTTGAGCAACCTTGTTAGTCTCAATCCACCTGGTTTGCTAACAATGAAGTCGCATGACTATCATGTTATCATGGAGTACTTGTTACCTGTATTGCTTCAGCATGCCTTTCCGAAACACCGAGACTTACGGAAAGCTATTCACCAGATAAGCTTATTCTTTAATTTACTGTGTTCAAAGGTCTTGATCAGAAATGACATTCAAGAAGCCAAGTTCATGGTTGTTGAGGCATTGTGTGTGTTAGAGAAACATTTTCCACCATCCTTTTTTGATATAAGCATTCACCTTGTGGTGCATCTGGCAGATGAGGCGTTGCTTTGTGGACCTACCCAAGATCGGTGGATGTATCCTTTCGAACGGTAAATAACTTTTATTTCTATTGTCTTTGACTTTATTTGACGTGTTTTTGAATTTAACATTTACATAAAAAAGTTTGGAATATTTAATAGGTCAATGAAAGAGTGTAAAGACATTCCTAGCAACAAACGATATGTTGAAGGCTCTATTGCGGAATCCTATCTTGTTGCTGAATCTGTTAGGTATGCTATGGAGTACATGTCCAATCCACGAGCCGGTAATCACAAATACAGTCAAGAAGCCTTTTTAGATGAAAATGGCGAATATAGTGATGAGGGGCCTATGCTAGATGGTAAGGATGTGTTATTATCCCCTCACCAATTTGTACAGATACGTCGATGGGTGCTTTTTTGACTTGATGTAGAAGAACGTGATACATTCTACAGGTCTGAATTCTTGACTATCTAGGCAAGTAACATGTGTTATTATATAGATATATACTTATATATTAAAGCCTGGATGAATAAAATGCAGAGAGTATCGTGAGTCGTTGCAATCCGGTTCACGTGCTAAAGGAAAAGGGATAGCAAAAACAGAGGTAGAAGTACAAACAAATTTCATTGATTGGTTATACAAGAAGGTACGTATTAATTCTTACAAAAATAATGTAATTTAGGAAAACTAAGATAGTTCTCTCATTACTTATGTTTTAAATTGTTTTCTTTGTATCATGTTATAGTTGTTGGAGGACGATGCTACGAATTCTATGTTGTGGCGGTTAGTCAAAGGGCCAACTAAAGCGAAGACATATAAGAAGTATCGTGTCAATGGTTTTGTCTTCTCTCCCAAGTCTCATGATGATACTGTTACCACCCAAGACAGTGGTGTTTTCATGAGGGCAATTACTTCTTTTACTGCAAGTAGGAAAGACAAGAATCCTATTGATGCGACAACGATGTGGTATGGGATCATTAAACAGATAATCGAGGTAGACTATACCGACTTTCAAGAGGTGGTTTTTTATTGTGATTGGGTGAGGGTGGAAGACAAGATTAATGGTTGTAAACTCTGTCCAGACTCAAGCTTGGTGATGGTCAACCTCAACAAACTGAAAAGTTCTAGTAATTTTTTGGATGAGCCAGTCATTCTTGCTAAAGAGGCCGGTCAAGTGTTTTATTCACAAGATTTGAAACATCCCGATTGGTCGGTGGTTATACATTCTCCAAAGCGATTGACTTGTCAAGTGGATGAGCTAGATGTACCATGTGACTTCCAATCTACTCTTGAAGACCAACCCAATTTGAAACCCCTGCTGGAAAGACGATGTTAACTTATTGTCTATGATGTTAATATTGAATTTTGCTATTGATGTTTCCATTTTTGTTTAGTTTTATTATGTGTGAGTTATATGATTTTGTGGTGCAATTTGATGGTTGTATGCTATAATTTGATGGTTGTGCCTCAAAGTTGAATGCAATTAATTTGAAGTTTTGAAATGTAGTGTAATTTTTACTATTGTTGGAAGTTTTGGCATGACCATTTCCAGATTTGAAGTAGTTAAATAGGTACGTAGTTAAATAGTTACTATTTTCTGTTATGTAGTGCACTATAATTTAATGATTGTGCCTCAAAGTTAATGCGATTTGTTTTAGGTTTTGAGGTTTAGTGATTTGTGCCAAATTCTTTTTGTATGCAATACATAATATTTGCCACTGTTTGCAGGACAGTTTAATGGCATCAAGTGGCCAATATCCAGGTCATAGTGCCTTGCAGCCACCCCCATCAAGTCAAGAAGCACCCCCACCAGGTCAAGGAACACCCCCGGTAACATGTCAATCATCTGGTGCACCTTCATCGGTTAAGGCTAAGTTGCTTGTCTCAGTGTCCACTAAAGGCACTGTTGTTGGTCCTAATGCGGCAAAATGGGCAACACGGTTGGGGCATTTTATTCGAGCAACCATCCCATTGAGTTATAAAGATTGGAGGCTTGTGAAGCCGACCTTTAAGGATGAAGTGTGGGAGGCTTTGTCGGTAACAATCTATTTTTGGATGCTTTGTCAGTAACAATCTTTACCAATATGAATTTCTAACTATTATAATTCTTGATAGGGTGAGTTTGAATATGATGTGCCTATGGCTTTGGCTTACAAAAATCTTCAGAAGGAATTCTCTTCTAAATTTAGGACAGCAAAAAGTAACTACCGAAAAGAGCTTATAAAGAAAGCTTTGAACAAGGAAGCTGCTATTGCCACTTGTCCAGAAGGTATGAATCCAACTATTTGGGCCGAGTTTGTGACCCGTGAGTTCCAACCCGAAGTCATTGAAAGGAATGCAAAGAATGCAGCAAATAGGAAGAAGAACACTATTGGTCATACTCTTGGGCGGCAAAAATATGCCCAAATACATTACAAAAAGGTACCATCCTATACCATCCTATCTTACTCTCTTTAATGAAAGTGGATTGTGGTAACACTTGATAATCTTTTGTGTAGAAACAAAAGAACCCTAAAGCCAAAGTCAATCGAGAGGATGATTGGCTAACAGCTCATGAGCATCCTGATGGATCTGTTTTGGAGAGTGCTCGTGCTGCATATGTAAGTATTTATACTTGTTACATTTTAATGTATTGAGTAGGTCTTAGTCATAGAGTACATATTGTTGAGGTTGTGCTTGTTGTTTTAGTGCTGAATCTTTAAGTATATATTGAAGGAACAAGTGAAGGCTGTTAAAGAAAGGAGAGCTATTGAAGCAAGAATTAGGGGAGAGAATGATATTGGTGAGATCATAGATCTTAAAGGCGATGTGCTAGCTGAAGTATTTGGGAAAGACACAAAAAGTCATACTCGTGCTGTTGGCTCTCAAATCTCTCCAGCACAAGTTTGCTATTGGTGAATACTTACTCGACAAAGCATTGGCATCATCTAGTCCCGATGTCGAGAAAGAGTTAGTTGAGGTTAAAGCTTCCCTAGCCAATCTAACTAACTTGTTGATGGTGAGTTTGTAACGCAACTTCAATTATTTAATTACATATAACTATGCTTAATTAACTCTCTTTAAGCTTGTGTTCTTTTTTTTACACACTTAAAACTTGTATTCTACCTTTATATGCGTTTTCCATTGATACAGGCTCACATTGCAATTGGAAAGGTCCCACCGCAGTCTGTGGTGAATACACCTCATGATGGTTCAACCTCACCTCATGGTTCAACCTCACCTCATCGTTCTCCTTTTGAGGCGACAAGTGCTCGTGTAGAACTGGCTAAGAAGACTAGAGTTACCCTGTTGGACAGGGATGGAAATGAAGTAGCCAAGGGATATGTAGTGACTGATCCTATGCACAAAGACATTTGCCATGGTAGAAGAGTGCTTAGAGGTGAGACAAAGATCAATATTGAGGAAGTGCTTAAAGGTGATGCAGTAGTCTATGATGGTCCTCAGGATGGAAATAAAACTCTACATGGTTTTGTTGCTGGAGGGTGGTTGATTTGGGCTGATGGACGGTTGAAATATGATTAAGAGTGGTTGATTAGGGCTAATCAGTTTTGGACATGTTGTTTAGCAATTTTTTGGGTCTTGTGGAAGAACATATGGGCTGACTAAAGCATTAAGTATGGTTAGTTTTCTTATTGAAATTTACTAGTCAATTTTTACTATTGTTTATAGTTATAGTTGGAAGTTGTAACGAACTTGTTGAACATTTTGGACATGTGATCTAACAATCTTTTGGGAATATATGTATAGTTTTTATTATTGTTGTTTGTTTTTATAAGTATGTTTGTTTGTTTTACATGGCTTGTGAGATGATTCAAGCCACCCCTTTTTAACTCCGCCAATGCAAGCTTAAGAAAGTCTTTGCATTGCCGGTTCCAAGCCCGAAGAAAGGAGGAGGAAGAAGGGGTTCTTTTTTTTTTTTTTGTTAAAGGTAGAATCATTGATATTGATATGCTAGCTTTTTATGCTAACTCATTAAAATTGTGTGCCTTCCAGGTTGCTGGAAATTCTGGAAAGGCAATTCTCGAGCTTCTTTTTGTTACGGGATGGACCTTGTTAGAAAAATGCTGATACAAGGAAAGAAACAAACTTGCACCATTTTATTTCTTTCTTTCTTTTATGCAAGTTTAGCAAAAAGACTTCTAATTTGATCTCTTTCTGTTGACAGAAAGCCCATGAAATCTGGTTCGTTGAGTGCAAATGTCAATGTCTCATCATCTGAAGCCAATAAGTAAGCTATTGCAATTTTAATTTACTGTTATCTCAGTTGGTTTATATCTTCTATCAAGTATTTTTTTATTTGCCTTTCTTGCTTGCTTGGCATTCTTAACATACATATTTTGGGTGTTGGGGGTTTTTTTTCTTCCTGAAATGAGTTTTGAGGTTTTTGGGCTTTTTCTCTACATAAATGATTAACATGACTGTGTTGTGACAATGAGGACCTTCCAACTGTGTTACCAGCTCTTGTATTCATCTTTCTTAGGGATTGAAGGCTGGGTTTTAAGTTTGTTTGGAACATGGCTTCAACAGTCATTGTATTGGTATCTCTGCCTTCGTTCAGCCTGCATTGATTGTTTCAATTCCTTTCTCTTACATGTCATACATGCTGAGGCTTAAAAGCTCAATAGCTGTTCTCCTTGGTCCCCCCACCCCAAAGGAAGAAAAATCAGGGAATCTTTGAAATTGACTGTTTTTGCTTAGAAAGAAGAGCAACCTTTTAGCTCTACTGAGTGGGGATAAAAAAAAATAAACAAAAAGAATAGGAAAAGTAGAGAAACAGGACCAGCTGTTTGAGCATTTCTTTTATTCTACTTTTTTTGGTCACCCACTGAAGGATGAAGAAAGTCATTCAGTTTTCAGGATTAATCACTACCCTCCATGCCCAGATATTCAATCTTTCCGCTGCAATCTCACTGGATTTGGAGAGCATACAGACCCACAGATAATATCTGTTATGAGATCAAACAATACATCAGGTGACAAATCTCTCTCAAAGATGGGAGTTGGGTCTCAGTCCCATCAGACCAGAGCTCCTTCTTCGTCATCGTTGGCGACTCTATGCAGGTAAATGTCGGCAAGATTCCAACGCCAGTCAGATGATTACATACGTGTACATGTATCTATCATGTTCATACACATTAATACATATGAACTTCAAAACTTAAAATTTTTCATTTGTTTGGTTAATTTCTGCATGAAGATAGTTGTTATTATGCCTGCTCACCTATTGATTTGTAAACTTTCAGTCTGATCAGCGAAATTCATAGCACGCAAACAGTGGGATGTGGCTGGAGCAGACGATATGTTCATTCATGTTTACAATTATAACACCATGGACAAGGTCAAAGTGTTCGAAACGCACACATATTACATTAGGTGTGTGGCTGTCCATCCATCCCTTCCATATCTGTTGTCATCATCTGATGACATGTTTATTAAACTCTGGGATTGGGAAAAGGGCTGGATGTGCACTCAGATTTTTGAGGGCCATTCACATTATGTGATGCAAGTAACATTTAATCCAAAAGACACTAACACTTTTGCTAGTGCCTCCCTAGATTGCACGATAAAGGTATGGCTGAAAATGCTTGATATTGGTTTGTTCTATTTAATGTTGATAATATAACTGTCATATTGCAAATATTTCAGATCTGGAATCTTGGTTCTCCTGAACCAAATTTTACATTGGATGCTCATCTGAAAGGGGTGAACTGTGTTGATTACTTCACTGGTGGTGATAGACCATACTTGATCACAGGCTCTGATGATCATACTGCTAAGGTCTACCTCCTGCTTATATCTCCTGAGCAGTCATGAACTATTTGTATGTGCATAGAGTGACAGCTATATGTTTATAAATTTTTTGACATAGGTATGGGACTACCAAACTAAAAGCTGTGTTCAGACACTAGAAGGCCATACACACAATGTTTCTGCTGTTTGTTTTCATCCGGAGCTTCCCATTATAATAACAGGTTCTAAGGATGGAACTGTTTGCATATGGCATTCGACCACATATAGGTTTGTTTGTTCACCTACTCAAATATTATATTCTGAGTTGCAATTATGAGGATCTGTTTCCCTTTTTAAACTGGTTTATTGACTGTATAGGCTTGAAAACACACTGAATTATGGTCTCGAACGAGTATGGGCAGTAGGGTACATGAAAGGTTCACGGCGGTAAGTTTGTCTAACCCATCTCTTATGCTTAGTTGCTTACCACAATGAAATTTCTTTTTCCTGCATAATAGTGTTCTGTGTAGCAATTTATTTATGCAGCACTAGTACAGTTATGTTTATTTACTGGTTGGTTAACATTAAGAAGTTCTACAAAAAGGGTCTCATTGCTTTACCACCTGAGATATACACAAACCCTAAGTGTGCTTTAAGACTTATGGTGTCTGCATCATGACATTTTGGGTGGGCCTCCAGGCATAAGCCATTTATTCTTTTTCAAACATTGGTATTGCCAAAAATTACTTTCTCTCGGTCTGGCAATTATAACTCTGTACTTGGATGACTAAAATGATTGTGAACTAGGAGAGAAATCTGATCGTTTCATTTATGAACCCGCTTATGAATGTCATTCTAATCTAGAAGTGTTATTGTTGACATTAAACAACTAGTCCTGCTGGAAATAACTAGTCCTGCTGGAAATTCTTTAGCTATGGCACCTATATGTGTTTGAATATGTTGCCTATATGCTTTTAATAGTCACCTATCAATGATCACACTTTGTCAATGCTTATGAGACTTATATGTGTTTGAATTTTGTCACCATAATTTAAGATGGCTACTGGCTCAATGTCTACAAGGCCAAGACATTCCCTATCTTTTCTTTTGGGCTCTTCAACTCAATGGGCCAGGAGTATCACATTTCAAGCATTGTCAACTCCAACTTTCAGCTTGACATGGATGCCTACAAAAAGAATGGGCCTCTCTCTCTCAGCACCTTCTTTGCTATGACATACGGCATCGGCTTCGCTGCTCTCACCGCCACCATCGTCCATGTCTTCTTGTTTCATGGAAGATGAGATGAATTCCAACTCCATTTCATGTATTGCCTTCAATGAGAGGAGAATGGCTGTCCACACAAGACTGATGCACAAATACAAACAAGTACCTGAATGGTGGTTTCTGTGCATCCTCATTGCAAACATTGCATTGACTATCTTTGCTTGCGAGTACTACAATGAACAGCTTCAATTGCCATGGTGGGGCGTGTTGCTCGCATGTGGACTACCTGGGTACCCCGTCGCCAACATGTGCTTCAAGGTGTATGGATATATCAGTATGACACAGGCTCTAACATTTCTACAGGATTTCAAGCTCGGCCATTACATGAAGATTCCTCCTAGAACCATGTTCATGGCACAGGTTAGTCTAAAATCCCTTCTCTTCTTATTTTAACAGTTTCAACTAGTGTAAGTTAAACATCTGTACACAGGTAAATTAGTGATTGTAGGCCGAGTGAATCATTTTTGTATCCAAGTCATATACTGAAAATTGTTGCAAAAATCTTCTTTACTGTCAATTTGTGCACATCCTAGATGAGCCATGAGCAAAGAGCTGAAATGTGAAAGGAAATAAATAAATTCCCTTGTTTCAACTGTCCCATTTGATGCTAGCTTGGTCATGACCCACTAGTGGGAGTTTGGTGCTGATTGAATGCTACAGATGGTTTCCACACTGAATTCAGTGATAATTCATGGTTCAGGCACATGATTGAATGCTTTGATTTGCTATAATCCAACCTCATCAGTCGCTTTTCCATTGCCACTGGTAGATGTTCAACATCATCTGTTTTCCATCAAACAGAGAGAAGCCAACAGACACTTCTCCATGGATTTTAGAGAGACCAATTGAATCACTTGCCCATGTTAGCGCGACTCTCAAGCCTACAAATCTGTATATAATTGATTCAATTTTGATTAACAAAGCTTTATTTAATTTACTTCCAGACAGTATCAAAATTCATTGTGATGTGTGTTATCTTTTGCATGAGATGCTGTGATAATTACATGTTACATTCAGGTGATGTTGATTTAAGATGGTTGCGACGCCATTCATAACAGGGTCTGCATCTGAGATGTACTGTTTTCTTTGTGCCAAATTACATAAAGAAATTGGTCTAAACTATTGACTTAGACAATCAATCATGTGAATCACCCATTTGATCAGCTCTGTTTTTCAAGGAACGCTTTGCGTGGACAATGCAAGCAAACTGATCGGTGCAGATGAAAGGGTTAGTCTAAACAAATGTCAATGACAAAGGACTAAAGGCTCAGTCATTGACTTCTAGATTTTGTATCACTCCTTAGATGAACCATGCCACACTGGGAAAATAAAAAAAAAAAATTACAATGGCCTAGCAAGTAGCAATGGTCATCTTTAAATTATCTCCTGACACCCTTTGCATATTAAAATTCAACTTGTTCCGGAATCCTATTGATCAATGCTGTGAGACAAAATGAACTTGCAATAAACTATGATGACCGAGGCCTAGTCATCAATTTTATGCAGATGTTTTTCACATCCTCTCTCTTTACCCTACAGACAATATTTTTTTGCCCTTTTTGCTTGAGGATTTTTTGAGATTCTTCTGCTCTTCTATGCATTACTAACTTATGGTGTCCTGATCATTTGAACTTAAGATTTCTTCTTGAGACTTTTACTCTTATCATACAATACAAATTTAAGGTGGTGTGACCATCAACATTAGGCATCTCACTAATCTCACCGACTACGGTTAGGCATATATTAACATTGGAGAAAGCCAGAAAGCACAGGGCAGACACTACATTCAAGTGCGGCATTTTTTCATGTTGGCCACAAAGGAAGCATCACCACCTGATTCTGATTGATTGAAAGAGAGAACAATCTTGGAGGTGGGTTATGTTGGGATTCTCTTAGAAATAACCTCATAAAGTTCAAGAACAGTGGACAATAGTTCTGCTTCTTTCTGCAGCCTTGTTAAGTAGTTTTAACAAGTACTATTACTTCCTACGGTACTCTTACTTTGATTTGCTATAATCCAACCTCATCAGTCGCTTCATTCAAAATGGAGCTGTTAAACAGCTTGTTCAGCTATCAAAATCAATGGATATAAACCATTACAAATATAATACTTTTTCTAATACTTTTTAAAATTAAATTTATTGAGTATTGTCGGTCGCTAATACTCAATAGCGATGACTTTTTCGTGGCCACCATTTGGCGATTGTTGAGCGATCGCTAATGACTATTAGCGACCGCCAGGACACTTTTAGCGACGGTAAATGGCGGCCACTAATAGTTTTTTTTCTAGTGGTGATTAATGGGTCAGGAAATTCCATTGCTTTTAAAAAAAAAAAACAACAAATATTTAGTAACGGATATAAACCGTTACAAATAGAATACTTAGTAACGGACATCAACCGTTACAAATAGTTATATATGCGTAAGAAAGTAAGAATTACCAACAGTTTTATCCGTTGGGAACAAGCTATGAATAAAATTAATAACCGTTACTAATAAATTGTAACGATTGCGTATGTGTTGCTGAAATTAATTTCAGTCACGTTTAATAACCGTTAGTAATATTTCTAACGGTTATTAAGTGTTACTAACTTCCGTTACTTTTCATTTGTAACGCAATTGTGTCAACGTAAAATAACCGTTACTAATATTTTTTGTAACGGCTGCAGATCCGTTACTAATCGATTATTATGGTGTAGTGAAATAAACATTGGTCTGCAAACTTGAACAAATTCGCCGACTAATCTACTTTAAGTCGGCAAAATCAAATATTTTCCCTACCAAACAATAAGTTAGTCGGCGACTTTGTGCCTTTTTTTGGCGCCATTTAGCTTGCCGGGAAGTACTCGCGGGTACTTGATCAACTCCTACTAAAGATTCTGGTCGGAAATCTTACTTCATATTTACCGACTAAATTATTTAGTTGGCTATTATTTCTAAGTAATTCCCGACTAAAGTATTTAGTCGGCAAAAATCCAGTAATGATTTTGCACCTCGCGGGTACCTGATCAACTCCTACTTGATCAACTCCTACTAAAGATTTTGGTTGGAAATTTCACTTAATATTTACCGACTAAATTATTTAGTTGGCTATTGTTTCTTTGTAATTCCCGACTAAAATATTTAGTCGGCAAAGATCCAGGAAACAAAACTTGCACAGCAATCACAAATCATGTTCCTAATGATTTTGCACCTCGATGAATGAGTTTTTTGAACCCGCTCAAGCTAAAATTTTACACAAATAATTTAATCAATAATTAAAAAAAATTGATTTAGATTAATGTCAAGATTATGTCCCGGCTTTGGTGATACTCTACATTCAACTAGTGTACAAGGTATAATTTACTATCAATTGTATTGCGATTTAGGGACTTTTTAAACCCGATCGAGTAAAAAATTTACCCGAATGATGTAATCGACAAGATCAACCAAATCAACAATCTCGATCGTTTTGATTTTGTCATAGTCGCATGGCTAATGTACATTCAACTATTTGAATCAAGAGGTGGAATCCAAAACAAATGAATCAAAGATTAAATAAGATATGGATTCCACACAACATAGTTAACATGCTAGAAAACATTTTCCAAAGGTTTAAAACAAAGCATGAAGCATTTGAAAAAAGAAATTAAAGCTTACTAGAATTTAACTTCGTGTAATCAAGCTTAGGCTTTCCATTTGGACCAATTAAGCTCCCTTAATTCATTCCCTTGGCTTGGGCTCTTAAAACACCAAAAATTGCCTCTCTAATCATCATAAAATGAACTTGGAATGAACTTGATTTTTATGGAAAAATTGGCCCAACGGCTTCATGTCGGTTAGCCGAAATCCAGAGTTCTGCTAGCCGAGAGAATCCCAACGGTCACACGCTAACAGTCATAATTTGAAGCTTTCCAAATTTCGGCTGACCGAAATTTCGGTTAACCGTTTCATAACCGAAATTCTGACCGATAGTGAAATTTGGTCTAGAAACCAGCTCTCTGTTTTTCTAACCGAAATGCTTCGGTCATATTCAGATGCAATTTCGGTTAGCCGTACCGGACCGAAATTCTGACCGAAGGTATGGTCAGTTTTGAAATTCTGAAGTTCAGAAGCTTTTTGAAAAATATAACTTTGAAACCAAGTGAACACTCAGAATAGTAAGGTGTTTTTGTAAAATATTTTAACAATAAAACACATTTAAAATCAAGATTTAAATCAACCATAAAGAGTTTTATATGAAGCAAAAACATTTTTAATTCAAAAGAGTGTTTTTCAAAGTTGAAACTTGTGAAATGTGAAACTATGTGATGAGTTGAATTATGATGCTTATGCCAGACATCAAATTGCAAACAACCTAGGGTCTAACAATCCCCCCCTTTGTAATTTGATGGCAAACAACACTAAAAAGACTAAGAAACATTTAAGAATACATCACACATAAACCATTCATTTCACAACAGTCCATTCAGCTACTTCATTGTTCTTTCTTTCTTCCTTTGCTCCCCCACTGTTCTAGCTTTTCTAGCTCTCCCCCATTGTTCTAGCTCCCCCATTGTTCTAGCAATGGTGTTTTCATAATTGTTCTTTCTTTCTTCCTTTGCTCCCCCACTGTTCTAACTTTTGTAGCTCTCCCCCATTGTTCTAGCTCCCCCTATTGTTCTAGCAATGGTGTTTTCATATTTCTCTTCTCCTTTCTCCATTTTTCTTTCTTTTGATCTCCCCTATAGTGTTTGCGCCTACATTTCTTTCTTCTTGTTTCTATTCTCCTCTTTTTCTGTCTTCTCTTCCTATCTTTCTTTCTTCTCCCCCACATAACATCAAATTGCTAAAAATCTGCAAATAAGACTCATATGCAAGAAATATGAAGAGTTTGTTGCTAAATTCAAGGGCTTACTGTAAGACCCTGACCCGAGAGACCTCGATTAGAGTTAATTAAGTTGTATTTTAGTTTTAAGTGTGTTTAGTGGTTTTTGGATTAGTTTGGGGATTAGAATAGCTTTTATAATAGCTTTGGGGAATTTGGAGAGCCTTTTTACTTGTGGGACCCTTTGGGGGTTCTTGTTACGAATTGTGTGAGATTGGAGGTTTACCAATGATTTCCAAAAATTATGTTTTTAACCCCATTGGACTTATCTTGTTAATCCCTACAACTTTTATGTTGACATCATTTCCATTCGAGGACCCTAAACCCGACTTTTCACAATTTGAGGGCAAAATGGTCTTTTTACCCAAAAATCTGGACACCAATTTCAATGTCAAAAAAATGTGCAAAATATATACTTTTTGGAAACTAGAAATTTCTCCGATCAACTTTGTCTTCTTCGTCGAAGTCGTTTGAAGCCCCGAATGCCATGTTTTAAGCCCGAGAAGTCTTTTAAGTTGTGGGCCCCATTCCCACTTACTATATATAGAGAGCTTCTTCTTCATTTTTCCATTTCTGGCAAAAACCCTAAAAGGAGAAGAGATTTCCAGCCCTAGGGTTTTCCCTTGCCTTTTTCTTGCTTCTTCATCTTCAATCCTTCACCAAGCTAGTGCTAATGGAGAAATAGAGGTTACAATCTTCTTCCTCGTCTCAAGGGCTTCATCTTGATACCATTTTTGAAGAAAACCGCCCACTCCAAGACTTCCTTTGAACAACACCTTGCTTTTTGAAGAACTTTCTTGTAAGTGATCTTCCTAAAAGTTTTAGAATCTTGTTTGTTTAGCCCTAGGGAAGCTCCATTTCGTTTATTGGAAGATTTCGTTTTGTTTTACTTAGATTTTGATATTCTAGGGTTTGGATTTGGGGGTTTTTGTATAGGTGTTTGATTGTGGGCTTAAGAGGTGTTTAGAGCTCAATTTGATTTGCATTGGACCCAAGGCAAGTGGATGAAATGATTCTCATGTGTTTATCATGTTTTATGCAAAATCTTGATTTATCTTCATTAATAGTTTTAATGGTTTATCATGCTTGATAGTTTGGTATTATTGATTTTGAATGATGATTTGATGAGATGAGGAGGTCAAAGAAGGGCCCACATATTCATAAAGTTATGTTTGGAAGAAGGGGAAAGAAAGGAAATGGATAGGAGTTGGACAAGAGAGGAATTCAACCAAATGGGTTGAGATTCGTCGCTGTCCGATCGATCGCCCATCAGGTCCGATCGATCGGACTGTAAATAACTGAGAGTGTTTTCAGGACCGATCGATCGCCCATCAGGTCCGATCGATCGGACTGTAAATAACTGAGAGCATTTCAGGACCGATCGATCGGCCAATGAGCCCGATCGATCGGACTGAAATGAGATGAACTGCAAAATAAAGGGAATTATGGGATTGTCCTCCAGATTCATTTCAAGCCCATACTCAAGTCCAATTCAGCTCTATCCCTTCTCTTCTTATTCGAAGGCATTGAACATGTAATGATGCATTTAAACCCATGAAAGAATTGAGTAAATTGTGATGGGTTGTAGTGGGGAGGTGTTGTTTGGAGCCCCAATGTAATTAAGGACTTGTAAGGCATTACATGGAGTCCGGAGGGAGGAGGAACCTCATCATGGAGATTCCATGAGGCTTTCTAGATTGACCAATGTGTATAAGGACCCGGAATGTCCCTAACTCTTAAAGAGTACCAAATTACATCATGATCGACATACGGGACCCTATTCACACTGATTTAATTCTAGGAACCCCATTGTTTAGTCTGTAAATGTGTGGGAAACTATTTGTATTCGATTTCAACCAAACCCCTATTTTGGGATTTCAACCCATGATGTGTGAGTATACTTGACCCGAGGGCATTGTGTTACCATATTGTTAATTTATTTAGACCCGTCCCGATTTTTATGTGTCTTATACCTATGGGTACCCCGCCCCGTTATGTGTATTTATTTGCTTTGATTTTTGCATGTTACCTATGAGTCGGCACCACTAAGCTTGGATAACCTTATCGGTTTGATCCACCGGTTTGGATATCCCCCTTCTGTTATACCCGCTGCAGCATGGTTCCCGCCTCGCCCCGATATACCCGGTTCGCTACCGTGGTCCTGCAGAGTATTATATGTATTTATTATATAAAATTGTTGATTCTCCTCACCTCGTGTGACTGAGGTCAATGTCCCGATGTGCTCTCATCACTTTTGTGAGAGAGGATTTAGCTTTGTGTGGTTGCCACCTTGTTAGTCCTGAATCCTTGTTACCTTACATGTTTTATTTGCATATGTACTTCTTTTAAATGATATATTATTCTTTTACGAAGTTCATCATTTATATACAAGCTTTCTAACTCTTGCAAATACCATTATTTTATTATTGTAATATCTTTTCACCCGCCTACCAGACCGTCGTGTCTGATCCATTTATTTTGGTACTCAGGTCACGAGCTTATTACCATTGAGGAGGAGCCTGAGGATGCGGTCGGTGAACCGTAGCGAGTGATTGAGTGGCAAGCCGACGATGTCATGTAGACATTCGGCCTTGCCTTGAGAACGATACATTTTGGGATCTTATGATATCTTTATTTTAGGTTTTGTTGGTTGTATGGTCTTTGTTGACCATTATTTTGGGGCATTAATCAACTGATCTTTTGTAATTACACTTAACTTTACTTTTGGGGAATTATGCTTATGATCATTGCTCATTCTAATATCTTGTCATGTAATCATAAATCAGTCTTGTTTACGGAATGGAATAGCATTTATATGATTTGCTACACGCTTCCGCAATCTTGAGAATGTGTTTGATATGGTTATTTGTGAGATGATGTGTAAAGATAATCCTCATCGTGGAACCCTGTGGGAAATCACGTGCACGGATAAATGTTCTTTCAATTCCGTGTGCGGTTTAGCCAAAGAGATGCACGTGGCGTGGCATCATCACCGTCCCGATCCCAGACTTGGCCTTTTTCCCCTAATCCCGGTCCGGGGTCGCGACAGGACTGGTATCAAAGCGGGACATGTTTCAGGCAATTAAAAGAAACTAGAAATGTTAAGTACGTGGCGAGGATTCGTTAGATAGAATCGTGTAAGCAATGTGTGACCACCTTGTACTTGATTTATATGTGCTAACAATTTGTTTTGCAGCGTTATGCCACCTCGCAAAAGAACAGCAAATAGTAATCACGTTGCTAGTAACAGTGAGAATACAGGGCCTATTGCAGAGGAACCACAGGACAACAATATGCAGAACCAATTCCAACAGATGATGCTGGCTATGATAGACCAACAACGCCAGGCAAATGAGAACCAGGCTAGACTCCAAGCACAAGCATATGAGACACAGACCAGATTGCAAGAACAGATGCTTAAGAAAGACGAGGATCATGCTAGGGAGATAGCTCAAATGCAAGCACAGTTGTTGGGAATATTAGAGAGGAGACCGGAACCAATCCCAGTTGCACCACCTGGTCTGGTAAACATTAGAGGGAATGATCCTAATGTGTTGTATGAGCGGTTCAGGAAGAGAGGACCGAAAGAATTTTTGGGGACAGAGGATCCAATGGTAGCCGATGACTGGCTTGAACACACCGAGAACATATTTGAGATCTCCACATGTACGGGTGTAGAACGAGTACAGCTTGCAGCCTCTATGTTCACGGGCATAGCATATATATGGTGGAAGACCATCAAGGCAGAATATAGGGCAATGGCTGATGCAGAAGCTTGGGTTAACTTCAAGAGACAATTTGGGGAAAAATATGTACCTACACATGTCAAGAGGCAAAAGGCAGCAGAATTTCAGCAACTTGTGCAAGGGAACATGACAGTCCTTGAATACCTCACCAAATTTGAGAGATTGTCAAGGTATGCATTGGAGTTGGTAGACACGGAGGAGAAGAAGATAACCAAGTTCCTTGAGGGACTTCACCCGATTATTGAAAGGGATGCTACCGGGGTTGTACCACCCGCCACCTTTGAAGAAGCTGTCAAGAGAGCATACAAATTTGAGAACTTCCATAACAAGATCATCAAGAACCAAGGAAAGGGTCAAGGCCAGCAGCAGAACTATCAGCAAAGAAACAATCAGAACAAAAGGCCAAGGCAAGAGCAGAATACGCAGAATCCAGTGGTTTGTATTAACTGTGGGAAAAACCATGAGAGTACCAATTGCCATTTTATTACGGGAGCATGCTTTAGATGTGGCTCCATGAACCACCAAATGAAGGATTGTCCAAGGCTAGATAGACATAATAGGCAGCAGCAAGGAGCACAGCGTCAGGCACCACTTCAGAATGCATTAGTAGTTCAGAATCAAGCAAGGCCACTACAACAACAGGCACCACCGCAGCAGCATAGGCCACAGCAGCAACAACAGTCCCGTCAGCAAGGGCAGAATCAGAATCAGAATCAGCGTCCTCAGAATCAGAACAGGAATGCACAACAAGGCAGGCAACAGCAAGGACAAAACAGGCCACAACAGAGGGCACAACTTTATGCTGTCAATAGAGCTGATGCAGAGGCTGAAGGCAACGTAGTGGAAGGTACACTTCTCGTCTCTGGTTTTGATGCTAAGGTTTTGTTTGACCCTGGCTCTACTCACTCATTCCTATCTCCAAAATTTGCTAAGTTGATTGATATGTACGCTAGAGAGTTGAGTTTCATTTTGACTGTGATTACCCCTTTAGGTAAGGAAGTTGTTTGTAGAACTTTTTACCCTAGTTGCCCAGTCATGATAGGAGAAGTAGTATTATCGGCAGATCTCATTTTATTAGAGATGCAGGATTTTGATGTCATCCTAGGGATGGATTGGTTAGCAGGATACTATGCTACGATGGATTGTTTCCATAAAACCCTAACTTTTAAGTTAGAGGAGACCCAGGCAGGGGTGTTGTTTCATGGAGAGAAGAGTAGTTCTGGTGCACGGTTTATTTCAGCGTTGAAGGATGATAGGCTTTTAAAAAGTAGTTGTGAGGGTTATTTGGCGTTTATCACGGAGGATAAACGGTCCCAAGGGGTGGAGGAGATCCCAATTGTTTGTGAGTTTCCGGATGTCTTCCCGGAGGAGATACCGGGATTGCCACCCATTAGAGAGTTAGACTTCACTATTGAGTTGTTACCGGGGACCGCTCCGATATCCATCGCACCCTACAGAATGGCTCCGGCAGAATTGGGAGAGTTGAAGATGCAATTGCAAGAACTTTTGGACAAAGGTTTTGTGAGACCTAGTGTGTCACCGTGGGGAGCACCAGTTTTGTTTGTGAAGAAGAAGGATGGTTCCATGAGAATGTGTATTGACTATAGAAGATTGAACCAAGTGACCATCAAAAACAAATATCCATTCACTACTAGAAAAAAAACTTTTTATATCGGTTACAAAAACTTCCTTATATCGGTTTTTCATAAAACCGATATAATATCTTCGGTCAATATTTTTTATATCAGTTAATAATTTTTTATATCGGTTACATTGTAACCGATATAATAATCGCTATATATCATATCAGTTAATAAAGATTCGATATTAATTGATATATTTTATATCGGTTATTATTAAACCGATATTATATACACTTCTAAAATACACTTATTTATATCGGTTTTAAAAATTTATTAATATCGGTTATTAGTAAAACCGATATTATATACACTACTATAAAAATACAATGATTTATATCGGTTTTAAAAATTAGTAATATCGGTTATTAGTAAAACCGATATAATATGTCCCTTTCATTACTCAATATATATAATTTTTCACTGTGGGCTCACTACCGTTTCCCACCCTTTATTTCCTTCTTTCCCGCATGTTTTCTCTTCCCTCCCTTTTCTTTCTTTCTCCCTCAATCGTGCGTCCATGCCTTGTTTCTTTCTTTCCCTCCTCTCCTCTCATTCCCATCGTCGTCCAGAACCCATCCCTCTCACCGCTGGACGCCTGATCCCCTGCACTAGGTACAACGCGCACCCCCCTCTCCTCTATCTTTCTTCTCTATTCTCTCTCTCCCTCGTCCCCCATCTGTATGTTTCCTCTCTGTCTGCTCTCCTCCGTCCCTTCCTCTCTTCTTCTTCCTCCCGTCTCCCCTCGCCTGCGCACCTGCACACCACTCCTCTCTCCCTCGGTCCTCTCTCTCTTTCTCTCCCTCTCTTCTCTTCTTCCTCCCCTAGCTACTCTGTGTATGTGCTTTTTTTTTTGTTTATCGGTTAGGGTTTTGGTGGTTGTGGAAAGGGTACGTAGGTGTTGATATATATCTTCTAGTTAGGGGGGAAATATCCCTCTTTGGTTCTGTGGTGCACACGCTCCTCCAAACCGATCTCCGCTTCGGCGTACTCTTCTCCGACGCCGGCTCCGGCACCGCTGACGTCGGCTGCGTCGGAGAGGTCGTCAAGCACGAGAGGCTCTCCGATGATCGATTTTTTCTGATTCGCAAGGGACAGGAGAGGTTCCGAGTACGGCGGCTTGTGCGGACGAAGCCCTACCTGGTGGCGGAGGTGGCGTGGATGGAGGACCGGCCGTCCGGGGAGGAGGATCTGGAGGCGCTAGCGTCGGAGGTGGAGACTTGCATGAAGGATGTGATACGGCTGTCGAATCGGCCTCCGTGTCGTCTTCTCAAGGCGGCGACTCCGAAACGGCCGAGGTTTTGTAACAGATCTCCGCATTTCTGCTCTAAATATAGATCTTGTTCTTGATTGAGCTGCTGAATTTGTTTTTAATTGATTGGATCTAGTTTTTTTTGTGGGTGTGAGAGTGGATTTGTTAGTGGTTTGGTGTTTAATCTCTTTGAATTGATTGCGTTCTTTTCTTTCTCTGTCTTCGATCGTTCGATTTATTGAATTCTCTGCTGTTTTGGGGAAAAGACTGGTTTTTTTTTTTCGATTGATGTGTTGAAATGTAGGGTTTGTCGGGTTTTTTTCGTTGATTGACATTTTCTATATAATTGGAGCTCTCTGTGATTCTGCCCTTGTACAAGAGTCACACGTCACACGTGTGAGAGATCCTAGCCGTTCATCAGTGGGGCCATAGAATGGATAGTGTATAGCTCAAAATCCTTACTTTTTGGATCGTCGTGACCTTCCAGATGATCTATTCAACGGGAGAAATTGATCCCCTTTTTCCCTCAAAAGCATTAGACTTTGTAGTCTTATCTAATAAATTGAGATTTGGAAGCATGAGATCTAACGCGTGTTCTCATTGTTTTTGCAGCTCTGTGATCTTCTCAAGTCTAGAGTGGAGTCACCTAATTTTCTTGAAAAGCTTGGGAGCATACACATGTCAGTTCCCAACAATATGAATGGTATGGTGCTTGTAGATAAAAATTGCCAGTTGTTGATATTCAATAAGAATATATTACTTCTATAGTTTCCTATTTTTATAGTTTATAAATAATAATTTTAAGTGCAATTTTGAGATATTTCTGCAATTTCCGTAGAAATATTCATGTTTCCTTATTAAAGTCTATCATGACTAATAAAATAGTAAAGCTCATTAATTCGACCCTTCAGATTGATGGGATAAGGATAAACTCTTGAATCATGATGCCGGTAATGATGATGATGATGATGTTATTTAAAGTCTTATATGGGGGGGTGGTGGTGTGGGGGTGGTAGGTTCATTGTTGGTGGCATTTGCTGATCATAGTATGTGTTTTTATTGTAGAAGAAGGTAGTTCATGGGACATGGTTAGTGAAACTGATTTATGGGAAGGATATATTGATGGTGATAATGAATCAGATCAAGATGGTTATGTTCTTGTTGGACAAGAAGATATAGTGGATGGTATTGCATGCTTCATGGCGGCATATCTATTGTCATTAAAACAAAGTAAGGTATGTAATGTTTCCTTTTTCCTCCTCACCTCGAAGCTTTTGTTAGAGTAAGTCTTTCCTTTTCAGAATAATTAATTGCGTAATCTATTACATTGGTAGTTGATGCCAATAATCACTAGGATGATTTCAGCATTTTGCCTTTGGATGTTTTGGCTGTGCATCCACTTGTTAAAAATTAGATTTCTCAGTGGTAGTGGTGGGTTGTTTTTATAAACAGTTAATCATAGGTTTATATATTGCTGTTTGTTAAAATTTGGTAGATTTTTTTTTCTGGTTGGAAATGCTAGTCGAATTTTCTTTCATGTCATGTAATGCTCTTACATAATTACATTGGGAGTTGATGCCCATAATCAGTTAATCACTAGGATCATTTCATCATTTTGCCTTCTGATGCATTGGTGGTGCACCCTCTCATTTTGCCTTCTGATGCATTATATAGATTGCATCTGCTGTGTATGTTTGTTTATATTCTCATCCTAGTTTCAAATGCCAGTGCACCACTGAGTTGCATGAGTCATATATGCTTGGTTAGTACTGGCACTGGTACAACTTGACTGAGTTGACTTGGGGCTGATATGGATTTGATTCCGTGTGGTAGTCTGTGTTATTTGGCTAGTGTTTTGGTGGGTGTGCAGGTGGGTGTGTGCACGGTAGTACTATATTATGTCAAGCAGAATAGTTTGTTGATATATTGTCATCTTGTATATGTACAATGCACAGCCCAATCTTTTGTTCTGATTTGGTTTATGCTATGCTTTCCTCTGCTCTCTCACTCTTTTTTTTGAACAGGTGTATAGAACTTGCTGACACTCCAATTCATTGATTTGAGGTACATCTTAATGGGTCTTAGATTCCTACTAGATCTGACTTCTTTTTTTTTTTGTCCAACTTTCTATTGATGTTAGTATAAAAACCCTTAGTCCAGATGTTTCAGGCCATGCATTTATTAACTAATACTATTTATTCATTCATTTGCTACCTGAAATGGAACCAAAGTCTATTTTTTCATTTCTTTAATTTTGGCAGTCATATTGTTACTTTTTTTATTCGATCCTTCTTTTCTCCTTTTTTAAATTATTTATTTTTTTGGTTTTTATTTCTTCCCCCAATGGCTGCCCTTTCCTTTTCACTATAGTTTCTCCTGCATTTAATTTCTCATTCATCTGATAGTTTTGCAAATAATTGTGGGCTCCTATCTTGGACAGTTGTTGGTTGGCTCTTGAGAAAGGGGCATTTTGTACTTTTATTTTAATGATTCTTTTTCTCCCTAATGATTGTGTGGAATCATATGATATCCATTAGTAGACATATCCTAGTTGAGTGTAGATTCTTGTTCATTTTTACTGTTGATTGTAAGGAGCAAGATTCAGATTTACTGACTTGTATGACAACTTATGGTACTGTTGTTTTGAATTTTCTGAATTTTCTCTTCCATTCTGTATGTTGTTTTGGCACTCTCTCCTATTTCTTGCATTTGGTTTTTAACAGATGTTTGTATTCATATAGTTTTAACATTGAGTTTGCATGTCAGATGAGGCTTGTTTGTTTGCCTTTAGTTTTTCTCATAAACATCAATTTCTTATCCTGTATTCAGTGTAAAGCCATATTATTGTAATTTGTAAGAGCTATTTGCCATGCTGCCTTTTTGGTTTTACCTTGAGTTCGTTTTGTCTTAGTGTGATAGGTTGATGTGTTTTTCCTTGCACTCAAGGCCACAAACAAAAGCAAAATCATGTTAAGTTGGGTCCCCTTTTATTAAAACTTTTTTTGCTCCAGATTGTTTCATTCTATGTGTTTCACTTCCAAATTGGGAAGAAAACAACCAATCTTCTATTGATAATAGGAGCAACCAAATGTTCTGCTAGATTTTCAATTTTCTATATAGTGTGGTATGCTAGTGAATCACTGAATTGTAATATGAACCTTGAACTATGAGAGCTTTCCCTTTATGATTTTTTTTATGCTTGATACCTGCCAATGTAATTTTTGTCAGTTTTCTAGTAGTATATTAGGAATCAATTAGTTTGCAATGACATAGTTAGGATTTGGGCACTATGCTTTCTTTCTGAAGAGGGGACTTGTAAGAATTAGTATTGTTGAATCTTAAGTCCAATTGGATTATGTCCATGTCAGTGTTGTGGCAGTGCTTGGTGGGATGATTGTTTTGGCCCAACCATCAAGGGGAAGCAAATGAGATTGATACTTTTTTTTTATTAGTTCATTTTCGTTCTGTGCTTATTTGTTTGCCCTCGTGTGTCTTGTTCTCTTGATAACATCTTGTTTACCAGTAAAGAGTGCTTCATGTCTAATAACATATTTGTTTGAACTATTCAAGAAATATTTAGCTAATATTCGAGTCTTGCTAACCATTCAGAAAAATTGTAGATAATATTTGGTGTTTACTTTGGATGGCTTTATAAGTATATAATGCTGATAATTGCTGTATTTGGTACTTAGGTTTGGACTCTTTGGTATAGAGGTTGCCAGGGTGCTTGGTAGTGGTCTTGTACCAGGTACATTTGTTTTCTTTTACATGTTTTTATATTCGTTTTCATTTTCATTTATTTGTTAGTGGTTTATTTGTTCCTTTTAGATGCCTTCTTTAAATACTCTTTATTTCTATCCCTCTTTCCATTCGATTCCTTTGGTTTATTCAGTGCATCTCTTGGGCACTTGCCTTTGGAAGAAGGGGTTGGGCTTGGGGTGGGCTTAGGATTTGGGTTGGGTGTGGGGTTGTTGCATGGGCAAGGCTTGTTATGGGCAGTTACAACTACGAAGAAGAGAAGATTGAGAGAGAGGAAAAGAGCAGTGGATGATGAGCTCTTCGGGGCCATCTCCAAACACTTGTGGTCTAAGTACTAGTAGTAGAGTGTTTTGTTGTGTGGAGGTTAGAGATGCAGAGTGGTATTTATAGAGTAAGATTTGCAAATGGCAGCAAAGATGAAACAGTGCCCACGTGAACTTGGCTGTTTAGGCGGCAAAGCGAGCTATATCCTAATTCCAACCATTGGATTGATGTGAGGTAATGTCTCAATCACTTTTATTCTTTATTCGGGGGAGAACATGGCTTAGGACTTGGTACACAGTTTGTTTAATCACAAGGTTGTGGATTTATTTTATTTATTACCTTTAATAAAAATAAATATATATATATATATATTATGGCGAACTTGCGTGAAAAATGATTTGGGTCAAGTCACATGGTAAACTTACACCTAAATTTTGGCAAAGGTCCATGTTCATCTCAAAAGCTACAGAATTCTCTCCAAGACTCTCAATCACCACAGACAGCGGGTCCCTCAAAGTAGCTCTCCTTGATCTGGATAATTCCTCCTGAACCTATAGGTTTTAAGTAAGAAGAGTTGTCCACCTCACATCATAGATCAAACAGTTGCCTCCCTCCCTCAGCTGCATGAAAAACAAGATTCCTTTGTTGTTAACATAGGTCTGGCCTGGCTTGTGGGCCTGTAATGTCTCCTTTCTGTTTGAGCTTGTCCCGGAATCTGGGCAGGTTTTCGGGGACCTATGGTCTTTGGTACATTTTTTGTTCGCCAGCTCGGATTGTGGGCTTTGTCTTTTGGTTAGCTTTACATGGTTTTTTAGGTAATATATATTGCTCAACTGGTCCCAAACTTGAATGGCAATGAGGCCCAAAAGTTGTATCAGATTTTTTAGAGTCAGCTCCTTTAGATAACTAAGTAATCAGAGGTCCGTTTAAAGTTTTAATTTCCCATCTTACCTTAATTCAAATTTCTATTGAAGTGGAGGTTATTTGACGGTCATTTTTGAATATCCACCTTTTGATTCTTCATTTTTAACCAATTATAGAAATTCAAACCTGTTATTCAATTACACCAAAGAAACACACCAACAATTTACCAGTCACATGGGGCTGGCTCATGTGTTTAGTTGAAAGAGAGATTTACTATAGAAGGAATGTTTTTAGACATCATCAACCCCAACTTGTTGGTTGGTGGAAGTGTCACGGGCACCCAAGTTCCCAGAACCTGTTGATTATCTTTGAAAAGGTTCTTATGAATGCAGCCAAAATCTAATGTCATCAGCTGCCTTGAGATGGTATATATTTTCCTGTTTTCACACTAATCAGCTTCTTTGTTCAATGGTTTCAACCGTGTGGACCCATGTCATTTCTAGAACATCTCAAAGATCAGGCCTAGATGCTAAAATGACAATTGACAGTACAGCTCTCAACTGTTGGCTGATTGTGTGTAATTCCTCTCACTTTGTGTCCTTTTCTTATTGTTTTGGGTAAGTTTCTTGATAAAGGAATTCAACGCAAAGGAGATTTAATTGAGAACATATATGTCGGCATGGTAAAACATGGTTCTAAAACACTGTTTTGGACATTGTATAAGTAAAAGCCGAAACCTTTTTTTATCAGTTGATCCATGGATGTCGAACTGATTTATCAGTTTGACCTTCCTTTACTAAAAAACAAAATAAAACATGAAAAAAAAAATGAAATTTAAAAAATATGGAATATGAAGGTGGTAAGTGTTGGGGTGCTGTGGAAAATTCGTGGTCAACAGTTCAACACACAACCACTGTGCATACAAATCCAAGCAAGCAATCATACAAGGGAAATACAACAAGATTTCATGTGATTATGTAGTGTGCCTATGACCACGTTGATTATTCTTTTATTTCTTTTATTTTTCTATTGGTTAAAGATTACAAATTACATTAATATTATACAACACTCTCTAATTCTTAAGCTCTAAAGAAGTCCTGATATAGATACCAAAATATTCTCAAACCATAAACTTGGATCCTTACTAACCTGGATGAACTTACTAAGCTAAAATACAAGACATGACCCAATAATAAGAATGGAATCCTCATAAGCTAAAACAATGGATGTTGGGTCGGTCTTGATAAGGCCTCAAAGTTGTCATCCTCCTTACCTACCAGACAAAGAAGCCCAATGAGGGTCAAGTTTTGAAGGAGCTAAAATTTCAAACAGTATTAAATTTAGGTGGGTGGATTGGAGAGGGGCATTGATATTAGGCCAAGGGGGCCTTAGGCTTAGACACTTTTTAATCTAGGATTGGCCAGGCTCGATTCCACTTGAACTAGTTGGGTTATGCCATCCCAATGATCAATTGGATGGGAAAGCCGAATGAGGGTCAAATTTTGCATGATCAATTTTGAGGCCAAACAGAATTAAATTAGCTAGTATAAAATTTAGGCAGTTGGAAGTTGGAGAGGGGCCTTAATTGATCATAGGGAGGCCGGGTAGGCCATATAGGCTTGCACCATTCATAATCTAGCTAGGAATGGCCTGGCTTTATTGTGCCTAACCTAGGTCTGTTATCCCTCAAGTTGATTCTTGACTGGTTGACTTATCAACTGAGTCAACTCTGATAGTGGTTTTTAGACCATGCCCGGGACCAGAGAATATGCCAATAGACCTGTAGCCAAAAGAAAGTCGGCCCATCCAACTTGAAAGCAGAGCATCACAGGACTTTGATGGTTTGATCTTGTGGTGAGGAGAAAGTGGTGGAATCATAAATCCAGTGTGATTATCTGTCTGCTTGTAAGGAATGTAGGATATGGAATTTCCTTTTTTTTTTGGTGTGTGTGGTGGGTGTTGGGTAGGGGATTTCCTTGCATTTTTTAGAATGGATTGTGTTATATATTGTGTAGAAGATTGGATCCTATTAGAGTTCTATTGACAAGAGATGCATGTGTGTGTTGATGTTGAAAACAATCTAATTAATGATGAGCACAAGATGCATGTTTAAAACATTTTCTATGGGAGATTTTAAAACCTTTTCTTTTATTGCCTATGTTGGATATGGAATAGTGAGGGTGGAGATTGGACAAGCATTTTCTTGGCTTAGACAATCCTCATAATTTCTTTTCTCACCTTTTAACACGATGTTTTAAAGTTCAATGATATGAACTTTGCTAACCCATTTCATCAATTATGAAGTACTTTTGTCGACATGGATAGTTCTAGCTTCTAAGTATATACTTTTGTTGCATCCGTCATAATCCTTTTCAAGAAGTACTTTTGTCCACATGGATAGTGAGACAACTTGAAAAAATTGCTAGTAGTTTCTATTATTTTTACGGCTGTATTAGTTGTTTTTACTTTTGTCCACACTGTCAACTTGTTCTCTTTGGTTTTTGTTTTTACTTTGTTCTTCACTTACATTCTTATTACAATTTTTATTTTGTTTTTCCCTCAGTTCTTAATGCCAGATATTTTACTGGATTCATCGTTGCCCAGTTCTTCCCATAGTTTCTGATGTTTAAGACCATGGATTCTTGCAGAAGGTGCCTTGAGTTTACCAAGTCTGGTATGTGGCAGATCTTAGTAGTCTTTTTTAGTTTACTCATGCTTCTGTGATTTATTCTTCTTCCATAAATGAGGACTTTTACTACATAACAGAGCATAGTATGTATAGATGCCCTTCCGATCCAGAGAGAACAAATTGGCAGGGAAAATACTACAAATTTTGATCCTAATAGTCTGGCTTCAGGAATTTGGACATCTGAAGATGTGTGGATGGTTACTACTGTTTGTTTCCATTTGGTGGCACAAGTTCTACATTTAAAGATTCTTTTCATTTTGAGACCGTGCTTTGATGGGACCCGCACGGGATAATGGCCCTTTACATGTTCACTATACATTTAAGGATAATGGCCCATTATTGATTACAAGACTCATTACTGCTTTAGAATTATCTTTGTTTTTGAAAAAGACCAGGACCAACTTCCCTTTTTATTGTTTTGTATCTTGTAATGAGAATGTTGTTTTTGAAATAATGACATGGTGTTGGATATAGAAATGAATGAACATAAGTTTTTTTGGTGCATCTTTCTAGTGTGTTGGGGCATTGAAGTGCTATGGTTAAATGGTGTATGACTGATGACGTAGTGGTGAATGACTTTGTAGTGTGTTGGGGCATTGGGTTGTTTATATGAAGTGTTTTTTTTGTCATGTACAGGTACTAGCAGGTTGTAAAAAAAAATTACATGTCACACGTACAGGGGAGACTATGCCGAGATTTCGAGAAAATCTTTCCAGGTACATCCCATGGTTTTTGGAGGCATTATGCATGTAGTTCTCAATACATGATTTTGTCTTTCTTGCTTTAGTTTAACTTAGCTTGTTAAGTTGTACAGTACATGGAAGTGAATGAACTACCTATACTATACTATGCATGTGTATATATGTACATAGAAATTAATTTATTTATATATATACAAAGGTTTTTGTTGTTTAGATGTTAGTATTTTGAGGTATATTCTTTTGATATTAAAAAAATAAATAAATTATGAAATTATATCGGTTTTTAATGAAACCGATATAACAAACCAATTACATATTTTTTATATCGGTTATTCTTAATCAATTATATCGGTTATAATTTAACCGATATAATAAACCATATGAAACCGATATAACAAACCAATTACATATTTTTTATATCGGTTATTCTTAATCAATTATATCGGTTATTATGAAACCGATATAAAAAACCATATGAAACCGATATAACATATATTAATTATGTCGGTTTGGCTATAAGTTATATCGGTTTTACAATAATTTATGATATAAATACATATGATATTACATCGCTTTAGGCTTAACCGATATGAAATATTACACTTATTATATCGGTTTCGTTTATCTTTTATAACGGGGGTACTTATATCGGTTTGAAATTCACTCAAAAACCGATATAATAGGTCTTTTATATCGGTTTTTAGCCGATATAAAGACCCTTTTTTCTAGTAGTGATTGCCAATGATAGACGAATTGTTTGATCAGTTGCAAGGAGCTGCTTACTTTTCGAAGATTGATTTGAGGTCAGGCTACCATCAGTTGAGAGTTAGAGATTCAGATGTACCAAAAATAGCCTTTCGGACAAGATATGGACACTATGAGTTTCTAGTGATGCCATTTGGTTTGACTAATGCACCGACAGTTTTCATGGCATTGATGAACAAGATATTTGCGGAGTATTTGGATCAGTTTACAGTGGTGTTTATTGATGACATTTTGGTGTATTCCAAGACCAAAGAAGAGCATGAGGAACATTTGAGAATAGCACTCCAGCTTTTGAGGGAGAATCAGTTGTTTGCGAAGCTTAGTAAGTGTGAATTTTGGTTGGACCAAGTCACATTTTTGGGTCATATCATCTCGAAAGAAGGATTATCAGTGGACCCGTCCAAGATTGAGGCAGTTATGAATTGGGACAGACCGAAGAATGCATCAGAGATCAGGAGTTTTCTTGGATTGGCAGGATATTATCGGAGGTTTGTGCAAGTATTTTCGTCAATTGCGTCACCTTTGACGAAGTTGACTAGGAAGAATGCACCATATGTTTGGACAGACAAGTGTGAAGCTAGTTTCCAAGAGCTGAAGAAGAGATTGACTACAGCTCCAGTCCTCACTTTGCTATTTGGGAGCGGCGGTTTCACCATTTTTATCGATGCTTCCAATGTTGGACTTGGATGTGTGTTAATGCAGGATGGGAAGGTAGTTGCATATGGATCCCGACAGTTGAAAGACCATGAGAAGAACTACGCAACACATGATCTTGAGTTGGCAGCAGTCGTTTTAGCTTTGAAAATGTGGAGACACTACCTCTATGGAGAGAAGTTTGAGGTTCACTCCGATCACCGTAGTCTACAGTACTTGTTTTCTCAGAAGGAGTTGAACATGGGGCAGAGGAGATGGATGGATTATATCAAGGACTATGATTTTCCGATCAAGTACCACCCGGGGAAAGCGAATGTAGTTGCAGATGCCTTGAGTAGAAAGTCAGTGAGCATGGCAAGTCTTCGAGGGACTTATGTTGTACAGCAGTTAGAGGAGTTGGGAGTAGATTTTCAGCCACTAAGAGAGGGTGTCATGCTGGCAAATATGTCAGTGTCAGAACCTTCGTTCATTCAGAAGATCAAAGAAAATCAGTTGCAAGACCCAGAGTTGGCTAAGATTTTTTAGCATATAGCAGACCGTCTAGATTTTCGTGTTATAGATGGAGTTTTGTACTATCGAGACCGCTTGTGTGTGCCTAACTTAGAGGACTTGAGGAATGATATCATGACTGAGGCTCACAATACCAAGTATTCTATACATCCAGGCAGTACGAAGATGTACCAGAATTTGAAGGGCAAATTTTGGTGGAATAACATGAAAAGAGAGATAGCAACTTCGTCTCTAGATGTATGACATGTCAGTTAATCAAGGCAGAACATCAGAAACCTCCAGGGTTACTACGGCCATTAGAGTGATGGACCGCGCCCCGGATGCTCGGGTTCCTACCGAGGTCGGCGGACGTGGGAGTCCGTTTGGTTCCGACCCTTTCGTAACCGGGGGGCAAGGGGGCGTGCATCAACATTTCTTTTTTTTTGTGGGTGTGCCAGATTTTCTATTTTTACTTGGAATTGCAAGTGGTGATCCGGAGATCAACCTTCGCAAGTAAAAAGGAAATCAACTTCTTTCAAGTTTTCCATTGCACATATATTTAAGAAAAGAGACATTTTCTTGATTTGCCGTGAAAGGCGATTTTTTTGGCATTTATAGCCGATTTTGGCGTTTATAGCCGATGTTTGGCGTTTATAGCCGATTTACAATCCTTATCAACAATGAAAGACAAGAATTGTGATTTTTGTCTCTTTTGAAAAAAAATACAAACTACAATGAAAAGCAAGAAAAGGAGGATCTAACTTCTCAGGAGATTGTGGGGGACCCGTTTAGATTGACGGTCGCAAGCCATATGTGGGCTTCGCCATCATCCATGCAGATGACAATAGAGGATGCTATTGATTCGCTTGGCTTGGCTATAACCTCAGGTTTTTAGAAGACAAAGACCAAAAGGAGGTCCTATATCCAATAAAAAGCCGAGTAGACGGGCTGAAAAGCCACATCTAAGCCATTGGAGGCAGGAGGAAAAGGCAAGGACCTTGGGGGGGGTACCCCCCAAGGGACTTTTGTCACCTTGTTGCGGTGGCCGGTGTAGAACTTCCGCAGAGTTTTCTCTCTTTTTCCTTTCTCTGGGTTTCTGTCTGTGTGCTTGTGCTTTTTTTCTCTGATGTTTCTGATGTTCTGTGTTGTTCTTTCTTCTTGGAGAGCCCTCCTATTTATAGGCTTTTAGGTAGCCTTTTAGGTGGGTTTATGGGCTTTTATTGTCATTAAGCCGCATAATGGGAGGAGTTACAAAATTGAATTGTTTATTTTGTAACTCCTTTTTCTTGGCTTCTGATTGGCCGGAGGAGATTGAGGGCATTTAATTGCCTTTAATCGCCATGATGGGAGGAGTTTCATGGGTTAAATGCCATGAATCTCTTAACTTGTAACTCCCGAATGCTTGTTTCTGATTGGGCCGTCCAAAGAAATGGATTAATGACTGTAATAAAGCTAGTCAATTAATCGCATTAAGTGGTCGCCGAGCAGCTGAAGAGTCGCGGGCCGTGCCACGTCTTTTGGGATTCTTCTGTTGATGATCATCGATGGATCTTCATGTAGATTGACATCAGATGATCGTGTAATTTCAGGTATTTGTTGCCAATAGCGGGTCGGTGCCATCTGTCCTGTCGATTTCTCGATCGGTCGGGTAGAAAGCACACTTTTTTTGGTTGACCGGGTGGCGATCAATATTGTTTTCGATACTCTTGATGATTGACCCGTGTTTTGGACGGATGTCAGAGGACTTGGTGTCTCAAAAGCATGAATTTTGGAAAGTACCAGAGGCTGGGCTCTTCGAATCGCGAAAAAAACGGCGAAAACCGGGGTTTCCGGGGCTTTCCCGGCGACCCCGGGTTCCAAGGTCGCCGGCGACCCTGGCCCAGGGTCGCAGGGGTCTGCGACCCTGGGGGGGGGTTTTCCCCCTTTCGTGTCCCGTTTTGCGTCCGTTTTTGCTGTTTTTCGATTCTTTTCTCTTCTGTACTTTTCCTTGACATTTTGACTATTTATTGGCCTAATTTCTTTGTAGGAAACCTGATGAGAATCCTTGCATTTTATTTTGCAAAGCTTCCAATTTCCTGAGAAAGCCGAAGACTTTGTCGCGCAGAGCTGCCGATTTTCCGTCAGAAGCTGAAACTGGGTCAAACGATGTCGGAATGACCTGAAATTTGGTGTGAAGCCTCCTGAGCAATAAATAAGACCAACTATAGGCTTTTGTTTGAGTTTTGAAGCCGTTTGGGGTCCTATCACCTGTAGACTTGCTTTTTGTCGCGATGAAGATGTCGCGGTTTGATGTGCGGTCAACCGATGTCCGATTGACTTGAAATTTGACAGGGAACCTATTAGAGTCATTTTAAGATGATCCATAGGCTCTGTCTTGGAAACCATGGTCCGGAGAGCTTTGCCGCCGAGAGCTCCTTTTCAGCTGTCGGAGAAGCGAAGTTAGGCCAAATGATTTTGAAATGGCCCGAAACTTCTTGTGTACTCCTCTTTTGGCTGTCTGGAAGAATCTTGCAGTTTTTGTTTGATTCTGACAAGATTTGATTTTTGGAAGCAGCATTGCCTATTTATGGCAGGTTGCGACTTCATGTAGCTCTTTGGATCTTGAAAAGGCAAAGTGACATTTTTGGTGTCAACAAATGCCCCCTCGAGGTACAGCGGCGAGTTGCTTAACTTTTGTAGTCGATGTGCCTCGAAGAGATTTTTGAAGGAGAGCCTGTGACTTGACCAAGAGTCTTTGAGCAGTCTTTCTTTTTGGTATTTGTAGCCTTTTGAGCTTCCAGGGGAATTTTATGGTAGTGAAAGGGATCACGTACCATCTCGCGGCAAAGTTTTGAAGATGACATCAGGGATGTGGATTTGGGTTTTGACCTTGTGACCTAACAGGCTATATGTGGCAGGTTAGGGGGTCGGGTTTGGTTTGATCGTGTGACCCAACAAGCTGTATGTGGAATGTTGGGGGATCAATTTTGGTTTTGATCTTGTGACCTAACAGGCTGTATGTGGCAAGTTAGGGGATCAGGTTTTGGTTTTTGGTTTTTGGTCTTGTGACCTAACAGGCTGTATGTGGCAAGTTAGGGGACCAGGATTTGGTTTGATTTTTGTGGAATGTCAATTTCAAGATTTTGGCTCAATTTGGTAGATGAGGCTGGATGGTTTGATTTTTGGAAGCTCATGGGGCTTGGAATTTTCTTTTGTATGGTCCAATCAACTCAAAAGAGGCATGGAACCATTTTTGTATGCTCTTGGTAAGAGGGATTTCTCTTTGACTAAAAGCCCAAAATTTTTTTTTTTTTTTTTTTTTTGTGTGCCTAGGTGGTCAAACCTGGCTCATATGGGCTAACCCATGGGACCTTAAGCTTTTGAAATGGCTTAGATCTCATATGGTGTCATTTTTGTAAAGAATATCCAAAAATATCTCATTTGGATAGAGAATATCCAAGAATATCTTTACTTGGAGAGAATCTCTCATGATCCCTTTATTTTTGGGATAGAATATCTCAAGATATCTTTCTTTGGGAAAGAATCCGTCATAGATCTCTTTTTGGGAGAAAATCCTTCAAGATATCTTTCTTTTGGGAAAGAATCTTTCTAATCTCTTTCTTTTGGTAAGGTTACTAATTAGTAACACTTACCTCTTTCTTCTTTCCTTCTTTGGTTTGCTCTCCTCTATAAAAGCAAGGAGAAGGTTGGATCTCTTGCTCTTATTACTTTCTTTTGCAATAATCTCAAGAGGGCTTCAAGACCAAGAGCTTTTCTTCTTCAAGATCTTCAAGACTTTTCTTCTTCTTCTCCATCAATGGCTTCAAGTAAGTTCCCTTTTTCAAGAAAACTCCATTGTAGGAAAAATAAAAAGATCTTTCTTTCTTTCCCCTTTTTTTTTGTTTCTTTCTTTTTCTTTTCTTCTTTTTTTTTTCACGTGTTTTCCCCTTCTTTTTTTTTCACACGTTTTTTTTTTCTTCTTTCTTTTTTTTTCATGTTTTTTGTTGTTTTTTTTTTTTTTTGTTTGTGCGGATCTGGCCGTACGGCCACGTGGCCTGTGGGCCACGGCCTGTGGGCCAGCCCTCTCTTTTTTCTCTTTTTTTTTTCTTTTTTTTTTCTTTCCCTCCCCTTTTTTTTTTGAGAGAGTTTCTTTTCTTTCTTTTTTTTTGTTTTCTTTCCCCTCTCTTTTTTTTTTAGAGAAAGTTTCTTTTCTTCTTTTTTTTTTTTGCTCATCATGATAATGCATTTTTTTTTTTCGCAAACCAAGATGTTCATGCATGCATTCAATTTGTAAATTAAATTTGTAGCATGATCTGATAGCATACCTGAAAGTTTTTGCAAATTTGGGAACTTGGAGCTCGCAGTGATGTTGAGCCCTTCCTGATTTTGCGGAGACTTTGAGGTTTCGAAAGTTTGGAGTTTCGGAGCTCGCAGCAATATTGAGCCCATCTTCAAGCTTTCTTATTTCTTTCGGGATAGTTCCTTTTCTTCGGAATTGCCCCGTCATCATGTCAAAATTTCGCCAGATTTTTTTTTAGCGAGATTCTGTCATTTGATGTTTGATCTTTTTCTTTTCCATCCTTTTCAGGTGGTTCCTCCAGAGCGAACAAGGGTAAAGAGCCTGCTACAAGCGTACCTCGTCGATCTTCTAGATCTTCTAATCCGGCCGTTCAGCAGGCTTTTGAGAAGGTCCAGTATGTTGAGAGAAATCTGGAAGAGTGCGACTCCCTCAACAGAGATGAGATGAGGCAGCGACTGATTGCTCTCAAGGGAGAGGAATTCTATAAGATCATGGTAAGCAGTCGTCCATGGGTGATGGAAGATCAGAGCGTTTTGCCCAAGCCTACCTTCTTCTTTGGTGATGCAGTCCCTGATGACATGACATACCAGAGGAGATGTTTTCAGTTTTCCTTCACAGCAGATGGTGAGAAGAAGACTGTTGCTACCCGGTCGACGTTTGATCGCACCGTCTCGATTCTGAGCCTTGCCCCCACGCGCCCTAAGAGGGAAGATCCTCCAAGCTGGGTGAGAAGGACAAATGTAATCAAGACCGGGGTTTTTGTTGGCGGTTCTCCTGGATATATGGAGAGGTCGCCTGTTGACATGGACTTGTTGATGCCATCCAGCGGCTACCAGGGCTCTGATTATCCGTCGGTCGATTTGAGACCGGTGGGCCTTGGTATTTTCAGTGGTGACGGCAGCAATTGGATCAAGCCTTTCCGACTTCATGGCCGCTTCAATGCTGACTCCGAGTGGAAGTCGTGGACTGATCACGTCCTGCTGATTGGTGGCGCCGTTTTGAAGGAAGCCGGGATTTTTGATGCGGTCCGCGCCTTTAGGGAGACCGTGATCTTTTCCGACGAGGCCTTCATGGCTATGCTGGAGTCATTCCTCCCACAAACCAATACCTTCGTTGTGACGAATGGTGAGATTGGTTTTTCTTTGAAGGAGCTGAGCGCCATTACTGGATTGCCCATCCTCGGCAAACTCTATGAGGAGTTTATGCCGATTGACAGCGTCCTCGAGGGGCAGTCTGAGGAGTTCAGGCTTCTATACTTTCAGCTTGTCGCCTTCTATGACTTTTTGAAGGAGAAGGGGGGTTTGAAAGTTAGATCCAGCAGTTGGAAGAGTTTTAGCTCTTCATTCCCCAACTTTTTTGATAGCAGGGAGCCTTCTGATAGCGTGACCCAAGAAGCCGGAGCTCAAGATCCAAGTTCAAAGAAGATCTTGGCCATGCAAGAAGAGTTGAGAGATTTCTGTGCAAGTACAAATGCCATATGTCCTGACATTGCACTGCGGAGAGATCTCGCTGTTTACCTCACTTATTGGCTTGGTGAGGCTGTTTTTGCTGGAGGAGATGGAACGCTCATCAGGCCGCATTGTATTTTCCCGGCTTGTCAGATGGCGTTTGGAGAGCAGCTTGCTTTGGTGCCAGCTCTTTACTCCTACCTGTGTACCGAACTGCAGGCTGCTGCTTTTCTGGTTCGGCTTGGGCTTCCCATGAATAGGGTATTTTCAGCCCATATCTTTTATTCGTGGTATGTATACCACTGTCCTGGCTTCCATCGGCTGGGTGCTGCACAGGATGATGATCCTCTGATGATTCGACTGGCTAAGGGCAAAGCCGTGTCCGAATCACTTTTGTTTGCCCGCATGAGGATCCGACGGTTCAGGGACGTCGAGATGGGGCAATCTTCAGTGAAGCTTTCTCCGGAGTTGCGGAAGAAGGCTTTTGATTTTGGTGCCTCCCGAGACTCTACCAGGGCGGGGTCGGGAAGGCATTATTCCTTGACAAATGCAGAGAGAGAGTGGCTTTTCAGCATACGTGTCGGCACGATGGTGTACCGCAGACATCTTTTCGTCGACATCCAGCCGTATGTACCTTCTCGCTTTGCTTTGCAGCTGGGCTTTTCTCAAGGCGTTGTTGGAGCGCCTTCAAGCATGGTGAAGCGCTTTGGAGGCTTACAGGATGGGAGAAATGCATGGGCTTTCTAAGTGCTGAAGACACTACAACCATGATTTCTTATCCTGTGTTGCTGACTTCCCGGACTGCCGGCTTTGCGAAGTGGTTCGCGGAGAGCTTTTCGGCATATCGGGGGCTTTCCAAGAAGGAGCTTGATGTGAAGCTGGCATCTGGAAAGGGCCTTGGAAAGTCGGATGGCATCCGGCGAGAGGAAGTTTGGGCCTTCCTTTCTGGAGAGAAGCACAAGATAGGCTTTCTCGGTGACCAGGGCGTCATTGGTTCTGAAGCTGTTCGAGAAATACCTGATGAGGCTTTGGAGCAGCTAGAACAGGAGGAAGCCGAACTTGGTGCTTGGATGCAAGCGGCACAGAGGCAAGCTTCCGTGGAGTCTACTGGTAAGAGCAGACCATCCAGTGAGGAGTCAAGTGGGAAACCTGACTCTGACAGCGGGGTAGGTTCTTCTAAGAAGCGAACCCGCCGGAGTAAGAGGGGGAGGAGTCATCATCGCAGCAAGGGGCAGCATGAGGACTCTCCTGACTTGGAAGTTCCTCTTACTATCAATGAGGATGTGCCAGTGGATGCTGACGAGCCTCCAGAGAAGAGAAGCCGAGAAGAAGAGACCGTCGGTGAAGGTATGATTCTTCCCTTTTTTTCTCTTTCCATTTCTTTTCATGGGATTTTTTCCATGTTATGATTTGCTTCTTGTTTCTGCTTTTCTTCTTTTTTTTTTTTTAGCAGAGGAAGACTTGGTGATGCCTGAGGTCCCAACCGATGAGGTGGTGATGGATCCTGTCGAGGCACCTGAAGAAGAACCGAGGGACTTTGGAGTAGATCCAGAATCTCCAATTGGTACGACTTCTTTTGCTCTTTTTTTTTTGAGTTTGTGACTTGGTTTGCTAACATTTTTTTTGTCAGCTGACTTGCCACAGGGTTCTGATGACTTTGAACCATCGATGGACGCAAATGTTGATGATGCTTCCGATGAGTTCATGGAGGAAGAAAGTGTTCCGCCAGTCGTCGAAGAAGGTATTTTGTAGTTATAACCCTGATAATGATTTTCAAACAGGATTATATTCATACCTTTTTGTGTTTCTTTGGCAGGTTTTGAAGTGGCAGAGGAGGGTTCGTCGCTTCCAGAGCAAGGGATGCCAGAGGTTAATCCAGAGGTAGAGACTCCTGGGACCAGTTCTGATAATGTTGAGGAGATTCCTCGCGCTGAGATTCCTTCCCGAGCAGGAGCAGCCTCAACTGGAAAGAGTTCTTTTGTTACTCTTTCAACAGATGATGACATGAGCAGCCGACCAACGGAGTTGGGCGAATCTTCAGCTGGGCCATCTCTTCTTTTTGCGAAGAAGGTGGTGGTGCGAGTTCTGAGCTCTTGGATTGAGACTCTCTTTTCTGGGCACTTGGAAGCCGGATTTAGCATGATCCAGCATGTGCGTGAGATTCTCGGTGATGCTGAAGAAGCTGGTTTGGATGTCACATATGCCAGGGCGATCGTTAATAGGATCATTGAGCTGGGTGACAAGTGGTTCGAGACCATGGGTTTTCCTGACGATCAGTTCTTCAAGGAGATGTTCTCGGACCCTGCGGATAAGGCTCAATCTGACCTGGATGAGGCAACAGAAAGCAAGAAGCAGGCAGTCTGAGAGAGGAACTTAGAAGAAATAACCATCATTAGGCTGACACATGACCTTAACATCCTTGATAGGGAGGTCGATGAGGCCAGGAAACGTCTTGAGCATCTGCAGGCACAAGTCGCTGCCAAGTGGACTGAAATAACAGAGGCTCGTGAAAGGGAGACTGCTCTGATTCACCGAGTTGAGGATGCCATTCGAGTTCTCAAAAGGAAGTCTGATGAGGACAAACAATGGAAAACCGCTCGAAGGAAGCTTCCCAGTGCAGAAGAAGGGTTACATCCCACCCTAGCATCTCATGGCAGGTTTCTGAAGAAGCGTGCCTTGGAATCCTTGACGGATGAAGCCAAAAGCTTGCTTAAGGAGCTAAACTCTTGGCTGGAGACCGTTTTTGATTGAGCTCCTGTATACAGAAACCATCCTTCTTTCTTTTTTTTTTGTACCACTTGTATTTTTTTGGTATTTTTTTTTGTAGTGCTTGTGAACACTTTCTTTTTTTTTGGTACCACTTGTATTTTTTTTGGTACTCCTTTTTTTTTGTGTAGTGCTTGTGAACACTTTCTTTTTTTTTTTGTTATCCCTACGCTCACTTTAATCTTTTTGTGATAAAAGTAATTGCTAAATGGGATGCTCTCTTTTTTTTTGTTATCCCTACGCTCACTTGAATCGTTTTGTGATAAAAGTAATTGCTAAATGGGATGCTCTTTTTTTTTTGTTATCCCTACGCTCACTTGAATCTTTTTGTGATAAAAGTAATTGCTAAATGGGATTTGATCAAAAGGTTGTCATTTTGTGAAAATCTTTTGTCAAGTAATTGTTTTGGCATGAAAGCCAGGTTTTTGTTTGTGGCATGGAAGCCAATTTTGGCATGAGAGCCAGCTTTTCTTGTGGCATTGATAGCCGAGTTTTTTTTTTTGTGGCATCTATAGCCAGTTTTGGTGGCATTGATAGCCGGTTTGTGGCATTGATAGCCTGTTTTGTTTTGGTGGCATTGATAGCCGGTTTTTTTTTTGAAATCCAAGTTTTTTTGTTTGTGGCATTGATAGCCGGTTTTGTTTTGGTGGCATTGATAGCCGGTTTGTGGCATTTATAGCCTGTTTTGATGGCATTTATAGCCGGTTTGTGGCATTTATAGCCTGTTTTGATGGCATTTATAGCCGGTTTGGTTTTCAAAAAAAAAATGCAAGTATCGACTAAAAGTCGCCTCCCTGCTGAATGTTCTTGCAAGTATCGATGGAATGTCGCATCATTGCTCATTCGGTTGCGAGTATCGATGGAATGTCGCATCCTCGCGGATTTGGGTGCAAGTATCGATGGAATGTCGCATCCTTGCTTTTCAAAAATTCTGGTTTTGCGGGTACTGACTTGATGTCGTTTCCCCACGATTTTTGAAATTTGTGGTTTTCTCGAACCTTTGGGTTATGGATATCTACTGAAATGTTGCGTCTCCACAGTTTTTTAGGTTTTTTCGAACCTTTGAAATTTGGGTTGTGGATATCAACTAAAATGTTGCGTTTCCACGGTTTTGGATTTTGCAAGTATCGACGAAATGTCGCTTCCCTGCGATTTTGGAAGTGTCGAACGTGGTTCACTTGCTTCCGATTTGTGCGAGTATCGACTAAGCGTTGCTTCCTCGCGGTTTTTGAAAAACCATTTTTTTTTTGTTTAAAGACACGAGGGTCATAAGTTTTGACCTAAAACCATTTTGGCGGTAAAAGGCAGGGTGGACTAGGGTGGAAATCTCTGAATCCGGATTTTGTTTCAAACCATGAATTTTGGGTTCAAGGGTTGAAAATTTTGGTCAAGTTAGGGAAAGGTTCCTAAACTTGGATTTTTTTTTGAACAATGAAACGATAAAAGTAAGCATTGTTTTAGATTTCTAGAAATTTCAACATTTGATATGAAAATTCTAAAAAAAAGGGTGGGTTTAGCGAGCGTGTACCTGGAAACCGGTTTTGGCCATACAGGCATTGCTCTTACCCAGTTGGGTAAGTCTTCAAGGGTAGTACCGCTTTAAGAACTTGCCGTTGATAGGCAGCATACATCTGTCACCTTCCATGTTTAGGAGTGCGTATGCGCCGTTGGAGAAAACCTTGTCGATGACGTAGGGTCCCTCCCATTTTGGCTCAAATTCGCCTTTGGACTTGTGAGCGAAGACCATTGGTCTTTTTACCGCAAGAACCAAGTCATTCTTTTTATTGGTGCGTTGCCTGACCTTTTTATCGAAAGATCCTGCCATGCGTGCTTGGTAAAGTTCAATGCTTTGTTGAGCTTCGAGCCGTCTCTCATCGAGATTGTCCAGCTCATGGTGCCGCAATTTGACATTGCTTTCTTGAGTCATGTCATTTTGCAAGGATACCCTCAAGGAAGGAATTTGTACTTCCAAGGGCACGACAGCTTCGCATCCATAGACCAAGGAGAATGGTGTGCTATGGGTTGGTCCTCGAACGGTGGTTCGATAGGCCCACAAAGCTTCAGACATTTTGTCGCTCCAGTCTCTTTTGTGATTAGAGACCATTTTTTTGAGGATTTTGCAGAGTGTCTTGTTAAAAGCTTCTGGTAACCCGTTTGCTGCCGGATTGTATGGAGTCGAAGGACAGCTTTGGATTTTGTATTTGTCGCAGAACCTGTAGAATCGATGATCCCGGAACTGTGCTCCGTTATCATGGACGAATCTTTTGGGTATGCCGAAACGACAAATGATGTTGGTGCGCAGGAACTGAAGGACTGATGAGGTCTTCATTTCGTTAAACGCAAATGCTTCTGACCACTTGGAGAAGTAATCCGTAGCGGCGAAGATGAAGCGATGACCTTTGCTTGAAGGGGGAGAAATAGGACCTATGATGTCCATACCCCAGGCTTCGAAAGGCCATGAGATCTCTGTAGGATGCAGCCATTCTGGAGGCATGTGAATGTAATCTCCATGAACTTGGCATTGTTGGCAGCGCTTAGCAAATTGCATTGCGTCAGCTACCATGGTAGGCCAGTAATATCCTAACCTTTTTATCTGATCATAGAGCTTAGGTCCAGCCTGATGAGCTCCACAAAGACCAGCATGAACTTCTTTGAGTGTTTCTTCAGCCTCTTGTTGTGACAAGCAGCGTAGAAGTACTCCGTTGAAGGATTTCCTGTAAAGGATTTTTGAAGGAATATCCAAATGGAAGCTTGGGGTTCGCCTTTGGATGCTTACCCATTCTTTTGGATCTTCAGGTAGGATTCCGAACATAATGTAATCAATGAACGGATCCCTCCAGTCGCCAATTGAAGTTTGAAGGATTGAAATCCGACTTCCGACCACTTGGTGGCATTCAGCAACTGCTTGGTGTGTGCTAAGAGGAGGAAGGATTCTCCTTTCGCACACTGTGATTTGCATGTTTTCCCCTTCCTGGATTGCCATGGATGCGGCAAGTCCGGCTAGGGCATCCGCACGTATGTTTTCACCTCTACGAATGTGGGTGATGTGACAGATGTCAAACTTTTGCAGAAGTGATTGTGCCTTGTTGTAGTAGGGCAACAAATCTGGCTTCCTGACTTCAAATTTCTGATTCATCTGGTTGACGATCAGTTGAGAGTCTCCAAAGACTTCCAGCATGGTGATACCGGATTCGATGGCGAGTTCCAATCCTAAGATCAGAGCTTGATATTCAGCTGCATTGTTTGTGCATGGTTCCAGTAGCGAGAAAGCGTGTGGAATCATGTATTTGTCGGGGCAAACAAAGAGGATGCCAACTCCCAAGATCAGCTGTCTTTTTTCATTTGTCCTGGTTGCACCGTCAAAGTACATATCCCAGGAGGCACTTTGTGAGAAAGTCTCCACATTGTAGACTGGTTCGTCTGGGAGATCATCTCTAAGCGGAGAATCTTTAGGCAATGGATGCTCTGCGAGGAAGTCCGCTAGAGCTTGCCCTTTGATTGCTTTTTGTGGTACATACCTAATATCAAATTGTGACAGAAGGATGGACCATTTTGCCAGTCGAGCATTGAGAGAACCTGCCTTTGTGACAAGGACCTTCAAGAGGTTGACCCTTTTTCTTCTCCATCAATCGGATGCTGTATGCTTTTCCTCTTCTTCTTTTTCACCTTCATACATCTGTGAGTCTGCGAAGTGGATTTCTTTACCTTTGAAGGGTTTTCTGTCCGCAAAGACTCGATGTATCATGCCGTCGTCGCCAACAAACTTGATGCATTGATGTAGAGTTGAAGGGACAACACCATTCTCATGGATCCAAGGGCGTCCGAGAAGGATGTTGTAGCATGAAGGGGTCTTTATTGCATACACTGTGACCTCAGAGATAAGATCACCTATCTGCAATTTGAACCTGATTTTGCCGATAGGCCTTTGAGTACTCCCATCGTATCCAAAGATAGATACAGATGTGTGGCTCAGTTTGCTGGGTGGGATAACCAACTCTTCAAGAGCCGATGTGGAGATAAGGTTGAGTGCAGAACCTGGGTCGATCTGAACTCTATGCATAGGCATTTCCTTGATATACCCTGTGAAGTACAGGGGTCGGTTATGCCTGGTTTCGCCAAGTAGGAGGTCATCCTTTGTGAAGGCGATGGTTGCACTGGCTGCTTTTTTAACCGAGAGGCATTCAATGCATGATCCCTCAGTTTTCTTCTTTTCTCCCTTTGAGGAGGCTTCTGAGTTTTTGACCCGGTAATCCATTTCAATTTGGAGGACTTGCGGGGCATGTTTGTCGACATCCTCATTCAGCTTTTGTAATTCCGAAATGAGATTATCACGAGTGTGCGGAGACATTCGCAACAAATCTAGGATGTGTAGACGTGCAGGTATGTGCTTGAAGTGTTCAATCAAGTCATACTTGAAAGCCTCCTTAGGGCCTGCATGTTCATCATTGTTGCCACTAGGGGCGCTTATAACATCTTTTCCCGAAGGATTTACATATGTAAAGGAAGATTGGTTGTAATTTTTGTGGTAGTCCCGGCCAGAGCGGGTGCCTCTACCAACTTCGAGAGCTTCTTGAGAAGGGTCTTCGTTCGGAAGATTGTCTTCAGGATCAAGAGGCTGTCGTTTTTCATTTGCTGAGGATGCATCAGCAGCAGAGTTACCATCCTCAGTGATTGTGTTGCATGGAGCATTTTCCGGGAACAAGTCCTGAACAGCATCCAGCAATCTTTCTTCTTCGTTGACTAATTCATCGTCCCAAGCATCAATGGCTGGGAATTCTTCAGTCAGGAAGGGTGTGAACTTTGAAGTCACAGTCTCAGGAGAAGAAACCTGAGAGGGTGTCATCTCAGTGAAAGTCACGTGAGACGAGGTGGCTCCAGAAGATATATTGCTAGGCGTCGCCGGAGTGTAAGTGCTCTCATCAGACGATGCTTCGGAAGAGCTATAATCCCGAATTATCACATTACAGGAAGCTCTGACGGGAGACGTTGCCTGATCGGAGTCAGACTCATCCTCGGATGTGAGAGGATCGTCTATCCAGCAATTTTCTCCATTTTCAGGAGTTAAGGGAGGATGTACCTGGTGGTCTTCAGGGACTTCAGGCTCTGGATTGCGAGGAGGCTCGTTGACGCGTTCTTGCTCTTGTTCTAGAGCGAGTCGCTGTAAGATCCTTGCATATTCTTCAAGATCAGGTATGGGAGCCGGATCTTCTTCTTCATCATCTCTTTGTGGCTCAACATTGTTGATTTCCACTGGAGCGATGAGAGGTGCTGGGTCAGCAGCATTTTCTTGTACAGCTTCTTGGTCTTCTTCATCATCAGACCAGGATCCTTGTGGCTGTAGGGGGTTATACCAGATTACTGGCATAAGATGAGACTCAGGAACCCACTCTTCATCGGAGAGATATTCTCCTGTTTCAAGGGACTCCTCCCACTCATCTGTGTAGTTGGATTCGAATCCATCATCGGTGTCGCTGGACTCGTATCCATCAATGGAGAATCCAACTACCGAATTGCAAGAGTATGATGTCTCCTGCATGGCTTCTTTGAATTGAGGTGGCATGAAATCACTGAGAGTGAATTTCCTTACCCCCTTTGAAGTCTCTGGAAGGGATGTTTTTGTTACCTCCAGTGAAGCGGTAGAGGAAGCCTCTGCCTTTTCTTTGACCTCTAGTTTTGGCTGGGTCTTCTCTTGCCGTTTGAGCTTGAGGAGATGTTTCCTAGCCTGCCTTCGCTGTTGAGCTGTAGGCTTTATTTTCACGACCTCCCAATTTTCATCTTCCAGGAGATCGGGATGTACCCATATCGGTTGTCCGTCTGGTGTCGGGTAAGGAACCAGTTCCTCGGACGCTTCGATTGAGTTTATCACCTTGAAGGAAGTAGTGATCTTCTTCTTCGGTGATCTTGATGTTTGTCCATATGTCACCATGTTGACGGAGGCAGACCCATAGTTTTTGTCAAAGGTGATGACTCCGTTTTTCCACATCTCATTTATTTTCTCTCTCACAACGAAGCATTGATTGAGAGGATGCGAGATCATCTGGTGATATGGACAGTACCGAGGATCGTTGGTTTTGCCAACATCACCCGGTCTTTTTGGTTCAGGCAAGGTGAGCTTGCCGTTTGCCACAAGAGCCCCGAAGATTTCATCAACATCTTCATCAAACGGGTATTTCTTCTCTACTCATTCTTTGAAGGCATCAGAGAGTTCAGGTTTCTTACCAACAGCTTTGTTTTCAGCTTTCTTTGGTGGCTGAGGAGCTGACTTGGTCTGCACATTGAGGACCTCTTTCTTCTTTGGTTTTGAGGTCGTAATGGCGGTTGGCTCTTTTCTTGATGATTTCTGACTGTTGAGGTCCTTAATCACCGTTTCAGCTTCCATGGAAGCTTCTAGGAGTTCTCCCAGGTTTTTTGATTTGTTGCCGATGATCATGGAGCGGATTCTGGCTCTCATGTTGTTTCGGCAGATGTCGACTAGCGACGCTTGTGGCAATACATCAGAGCATTTGTATGCCATTGCTTTCCACTTGTGAATGAAGTCATATGTTGACTCATTCTCCCCCTGTTTTAGGCTGCACAGCTGAGCCATAGTAGCGGGATGATCTTCACCTTTGAAGTGAGTCAGGAAGCGTGTCTCTAGCATGGCCCAGTTTTGGATTGAGTCCTCCGGCAGAGTGGAGTACCAATCGAAGGCCTTACCTTTTAGGGTACTTGCAAAAAGGCGAATCTTGAGTGCATCTTGATCCGCAATAGCTCCCGTCAGGATCTTGAAGTGGATGACGTGCTGTCTGGCTGATCCTTTCCCCGTATATGTTTGGAGAGTAGGATGCTTGAATTTGGTGGGGAACGGGACCGAGTCCATCCATAAGGGATATGGTGGCTTGATTCCATGCTCCTTGAGTATATCCTCTTCTTTTGCTTTGGCGAGGATACCGTCTACGTCCTTTTTGGTTAGGGCGCGTGACTCATTTTCTTCTCTATTTACCTCGTCGTCTTGATGATTCGGAGGAGGTTCATTGTTCGCCTGATTTTGGAAGGCGAGGAGAAGGTTTTCCATCAGAGTTTCAATCCTCTACTGGCCCTGTTCCAACTGCTGGATGCGGGTGATCGTATCTTCTGGAGGTGGATTGCGGGGTGGTGGCTCAGAATTTGTAGCCAAGACATTCATCCTTCGTGATTCGAACGAAGAAACTGTCCTGGTGACTGAGCTGGGGCTCATTCTTTTTGAAGAGGAGCTTGAGGAAGGATCACTCTGCTGTCCTTTGCTTGAAGGAGCAGGGGATTCTTCTGAATGTCTTCTTGTCCTGGAGACGCTGCGGGTCATCGGACGTCGGACATGGATTTTTGTTGCTGATTTTTGGCGCCTTCTGGTTTTTCCAACCATATGGACGGCAGCAACTTGGTTGGGTCTTTCTTTTTCGACCCATTTGGGAGAGACTTGAAGTGTGGGAGGCTGGGTTCTTTGCTTCTCTAGTCTCTTTTGTTGGTACGACGCGCGGCGGCGTATACGACGAGCAATTTGAGCTTCGGTCAGCTCTGACTGGGCTTTGACGATGAAGGATGTGCTCCCTCGGGCGCAGCAGCCGAGCCTGTCTTCTTTGTAGCTGGGCAAGGACAGGATGCAAACCCTATCCTTCGCCAGTTGCAGCGAAGCTTTGAATTTTTGAAGTTCGGCCCCTGTAGAGATGAAGGGTCGAACTGCAGATTTGTAGGCCTTAGCAGGTGCTTGTGGAGGCCTTGTGATGCATGACTTGATTTTGGGCTTGTAGGAACAAGCCGGCTCATGCTGGGTTGACTTGGAAGTCAAGTCGGAGATGGGTCTCTCCTCTTTCATGTAGGCAAGAGGATAGAACTGGTTCTCCTTGAGTGGGGCCAGGAATGCTGGCTTAGTGGATGTTTGGGACCTTCTCTGTTTTGGTGAAGGTCTTGGGGACCAAGTCTTGGGGTAGACCTGGTTGTTTGCAGGTTGAGGCTTCGTGGGGCTGCCACGGGCTTCAGGCCTTCTGGTGCTCGCCTTTGGTGTCACGGTAGTGACACGTTGAGAGGCGAGTTTCTGCTTCTTGGAGGGAGCAGTTTGTTCCTCAGGAAGTGGGAATGGTCCCAGCGTCCCAAATACGATAGTCCGGGGAGTCGAGGTCGACCCGGAGTTCAGAGAGTTGCCGAGGGAGTTGACACTTCGGCAGCTGATGGGGCGCTTGTAGGTGCGTGTGGTTTGCTTCTGTTGAAGCATGAGTTGGTGCTTGTTTTCGTCGAAAATAATGGTTTGTGATGCTGCCATTGTTAGTTTTCGAAAATTTCTGAAACAAGACCACATCCATTAGTAATCACAAGAATATAATGATCATAAATGGGAAGTTCTATGGTTTCGTCTTTTCAAATTGCTCGAGGTAGATGACCCAAGCAATATGAGGAAGGCAAAATGCCATAGGAGGTACAATTGTTCTGATCGCAGGTATGGTAAGCCCGGAATGGGCATCCCAGTGACTGCTAGAAGCAATTGTGAACTTAAATTCGACTTATCGAGAAGCAGAGCTTGCTCGAGGTAAGAAGAATATAAAGTTGGAGTTACAGATGTGCCGGTCGCAATACAGTAGACCCTGAAAGGGCGTACTAGTACCGCTAGACACAAATGTTTTGAGACCGCATCCATGAGATGAGATTCTCTGTTTTGAAAGGTCAAGATTGGATTCATCAAAGAGAGCAGATGGTATTCCGATCTGAATACGGGCTCAGCGATTTCCGCGAGCGCCAGTGCTCAGAAAGAAATAAACCATAATTTCTCGGATCTGAATCTAAAGATGACGAGTTTTTTTTTTTTTAAAAGTCAATATCGGGTTCATCAAAGAGAGCAAAAGGCATTCCAATCTGAACACGGTCTCAACGATTTCCGTGAGCGCCAGTGCTCAGAAAGGAGAAGACCAAGATTTCTCCAATCTAAACCCAAAATGACGGAAGTTTTTTTTTTTTTTTGAAGATTTTGAAGATTTTTTTTTTTTTTAAATCTTTTTTTTTTATATTTTTTTTATTTTAAGATTTTTTTTTTTAAAAAAAAAATTTATTTTTTATTTTTTATTTTAAAATTTTTATATTTTAAAAAAAAAAAAATTTATTATTTTATTTTTTTTATTTAAAAGACGAGAGAGTACACATAGGCCTCCTAACCCGGTCTTATGAAATCTGATTGATAGAATTGCCCCCAGGTAAGGGTAGGATTACTTAATGAACCCGTTTGGAGGACCCTTGCCTAGAACAGTCAAGCTGTCTCCACACTCTGGACAAGGCTTTTCTTTGAATCAACCATGATCAAAGAACACAGTTGGTTTAACCTTAGTGGTCTATGTCTTTTTTTTTTGTTTATATATATATATATTTTTTTTAATGAACTCATCGAAGAGAAACAATGGCCCAATCCCCGATCCGAACACGGTCTCAACGATTTCCGTGAGCGCCAGTGCCCAGAAGGGAGATGATCAAAGTTTCTCAATTTTGAATCCAAACTGAAAATTTTGATTTTTTTTTGTTTTTTTTTTTGGAAAGAGAAAGAGTGGAAATAAATTCAAAGAATTAGAAATTTCCAAACAAAAAATCTCATTTCATTTTTTTTTTAGATCTTTAATGAACTCATCGAAGAGAAACAATGGCCCAATCCCCGATCCGAACACGGTCTCAACGATTTCCGTGAGCGCCAGTGCCCAGAAGGGAGAGGAACAAAGTTTCTCAATTTTGAATCCAAAATGAAAAATCTGATTTTTTTTGTTTTTTGTTTTAAAATTTTTTTTTTTGAAAAGAGAAAGAGTGGAAATAAATTCAAAGAATTAGAAATTTCCAAACAAAAAATCTCATTTCATTTATTTTCTTTTTTTTTTTTTAGATCTTTAATGAACTCATCGAAGAGAAACAATGGCCCAATCCCCGATCCGAACACGGTCTCAACGATTTCCGTGAGCGCCAGTGCCCAGAAGGGAGAGGAACAAAGTTTCTCAATTTTGAATCCAAAATGAAAAATCTGATTTTTTTTTGTTTTTTGTTAAAAAAAATTTTTTTTTTTTTTGAAAAGAGAAAGAGTGGAAATAAATTCAAAGAATTGGAAATTTCCAAACAAAAATCTCATCTCATTTTTTAGATGCGGAATTCAACATAGGCCACCAATTATAAAGTAGCCAAAGAATCGAGAAAAGAAATATAAGCATAGAGCAAAATATATGATATGCAAATATTTCATTTCTAGCATCGTGTTCTCAAATAAACGGGTCCCACCGGGTGGAGCCAGCTTGATGGACCGCGCCCCGGATGCTCGGGTTCCTACCGAGGTCGGTGGACGTGGGAGTCCGTTTGGTTCCGACCCTTTCGTAACCGGGGGGCAAGGGGGCGTGCATCAACATTTCTTTTTTTTGTGGGTGTGCCAGATTTTCTATTTTTACTTGGAATTGCAAGTGGTGATCCGGAGATCAACCTTCGCAAGTAAAAAGGAAATCAACTTCTTTCAAGTTTTCCATTGCACATATATTTAAGAAAAGAGACATTTTCTTGATTTGCCGTGAAAGGCGATTTTTTTGGCATTTATAGCCGATTTTGGCGTTTATAGCCGATTTTTGGCGTTTATAGCCAATTTTGGCGTGATTTACAATCCTTATCAACAATGAAAGACAAGAATTGTGATTTTTGTCTCTTTTGAAAAACATACAAACTACAATGAAAAGCAAGAAAAGGAGGATCTAACTTCTCAGGAGATTGTGGGGGACCCGTTTAGATTGACGGTCGCAAGCCATATGTGGGCTTCGCCATCATCCATGCAGATGAGAACAGAGGATGCTATTGATTCGCTTGGCTTGGCTATAACCTCAGGTTTTTAGAAGACAAAGACCAAAAGGAGGTCCTATATCCAATAAAAAGCCGAGTAGACGGGCTGAAAAGCCACATCTAAGCCATTGGAGGCAGGAGGAGAAGGCAAGGACCTTGGGGGGGGATACCCCCCAAGGGACTTTTGTCACCTTGTTGCGGTGGCCGGTGTAGAACTTCCGCAGAGTTTTCCCTCTTTTTCCTTTCTCTGGATTTCTGTCTGTGTGCTTGTGCTTTTTTTCTCTGATGTTTCTGATGTTCTGTGTTGTTCTTTCTTCTTGGAGAGCCCTCCTATTTATAGGCTTTTAGGTAGCCTTTTAGGTGGGTTTATGGGCTTTTATTGTCATTAAGCCGCAGAATGGGAGGAGTTACAAAATTGAATTGTTTATTTTGTAACTCCTTTTTCTTGGCTTCTGATTGGCCGGAGGAGATTGAGGGCATTTAATCGCCTTTAATCGCCATGATGGGAGGAGTTTCATGGGTTAAATGCCATGAATCTCTTGACTTGTAACTCCCGAATGCTTGCTTCTGATTGGGCCGTCCAAAGAAATGGATTAATGACTGTAATAAAGCTAGTCAATTAATCGCATTAAGTGGTCGCCGAGCAGCTGAAGAGTCGCGGGCCATGCCACGTCTTTTGGGATTCTTCTGTTGATGATCATCGATGGATCTTCATGTAGATCGACATCAGATGATCGTGTAATTTCAGGTATTTGTTGCCAATAGCGGGTCGGTGCCATCTGTCCTGTCGATTTCTCGATCGGTCGGGTAGAAAGCACACTTTTTTTGGTTGACCGGGTGGCGATCAATATTGTTTTCGATACTCTTGATGATTGACCCGTGTTTTGGACGGATGTCAGAGGACTTGGTGTCTCAAAAGCATGAATTTTGGAAAGTACCAGAGGCTGGGCTCTTCGAATCGCGAAAAAAACGGCGAAAACCGGGGTTTCCGGGGCTTTCCCGGTGACCCCGGGTTCCAAGGTCGCCGGCGACCCTGGCCCAGGGTCGCAGGGGTCTGCGACCCTGGGGGGGTTTTCCCCCTTTCGTGTCCCGTTTTGCGTCCGTTTTTGCTGTTTTTCGATTCTTTTTTCTTCTGTACTTTTCCTTGACATTTTGACCATTTATTGGCCTAATTTCTTTGTAGGAAACCTGATGAGAATCCTTGCATTTTATTTTGCAAAGCTTCCAATTTCCTGAGAAAGCCGAAGACTTTGTCGCGCAGAGCTGCCGATTTTCCGTCAGAAGCTGAAACTGGGTCAAACGATGTCGGAATGACCTGAAATTTGGTGTGAAGCCTCCTGAGCAATAAATAAGACCAACCATAGGCTTTTGTTTGAGTTTTGAAGCCGTTTGGGGTCCTATCACCTGTAGACTTGCTTTTTGTCGCGATGAAGATGTCGCGGTTTGATGTGCGGTCAACCGATGTCCGATTGACTTGAAATTTGACAGGGAACCTATTGGAGTCATTTTAAGATGATACATAGGCTCTGTCTTGGAAACCATGGTCCCGGAGAGCTTTGCCGCCGAGAGCTCCTTTTCAGCTGTCGGAGAAGCAAAGTTAGGCCAAATGATTTTGAAATGGCCCGAAACTTCTTGTGTACTCCTCTTTTGGCTGTCTGGAAGAATCTTGCAGTTTTTGTTTGATTCTGACAAGATTTGATTTTTGGAAGCAGCATTGCCTATTTATGGCAGGTTGCGACTTCATGTAGCTCTTTGGATCTTGAAAAGGCAAAGTGACATTTTTGGTGTCAACATAGAGATTCCGGAGTGGAAATGGGAACACATTACCATGGACTTCATATCGGGTTTACCAAAGACTTGTAAGGGCAATGATGCTATTTGGGTCATAGTGGACCGTCTCACCAAGTCAGCTCATTTCCTACCGATGAAGACTGGGAAGAAGATGCATATGCTACCTTTGGCACAGTTGTTTGTCACAGAGATCGTCAGTCGTCATGGACAGCCAGTTTCCATCACATCCGATAGAGACAGTAGATTTGTCTCGAGGTTTTGGAAGACATTGCATGAGTCTATGGGTACGAAGTTACAGTTCAGCACAGCCTATCACCCACAGACCGATGGTCAGTCAGAGAGGACAATTCAGACACTTGAGGATATGCTCCGAGCTTATGTGTTAGATTTCAAGACTCAGTGGGATGAAGCCTTACCGTTGTGTGAATTCGCTTACAACAATAGTTTCCACTCGAGTATTGGTATGGCACCTTTTGAGGCTTTGTATGGCAGAAGGTGTAGGACACCTGTTTGTTAGGAAGAAGTTGGTACTCGCAGTTTCCATGGCCCGACTATTGTTAGTGAGACAAGTGACAAGGTCAAGTTGATCCAAGAACGTCTGAAAATAGCTCAGAGTAGACAGAAGAGTTATGCAGACTCTCACAGAAGGGACTTACAGTTCAAAGAATGAGATAAGGTTTTCTTGAGAGTGTCACCTACTCGTGGAACTTTGAGGTTTGGACAGAAGGGCAAATTGTCTAGGAGGTACATTGGACCTTATGACATTGTGAGTAGGATTGGTGATGTGGCTTACAGGTTAGCCTTACCACCTGAGCTCTCCGGCGTACACAACGTTTTTCATGTGTCTATGTTGAAGAAGTACGTTCCCGACAGACTACACTACTCCGTTATGAACCGTTGAAAATCCGAGAAGATGCTACTTATGTTGAGAAGCCTAAGCAGATCATTGACACCAAGGAACAAGAGTTGAGAACTCGGACTATTCAGTGGGTCAAAGTGCTTTGGGAAAATCATGGACCGGAAGAAGTAACTTGGGAATTACGGGATCAATTTCAGAAGAAGTACCCACATCTCCTACCGGAGGTGAGTTTTAATTTCCATTTGGAGGACCAAATGTCCTAAGGGGTGGAGGATGTAAGACCCTGACCCGAGAGACCTCGATTAGAGTTAATTAAGTTGTGTTTTAGTTTTAAGTGTGTTTAGTGGTTTTTGGATTAGTTTAGGGATTAGAATAGCTTTTATAATAGCTTTAGGGAATTTGGAGAGCCTTTTTACTTGTGAGACCTTTTGGGGGTTCTTGTTACGAATTGTGTGAGATTGGGGGTTTACCAATGATTTCCAAAAATTATGTTTTTAACCCCATTAGACTTATCTTGTTAATCCCTACAACTTTCATGTTGACATCATTTCCATTCGAGGACCCTAAACCCGACTTTTCACAATTTGAGGGCAAAATGGTCTTTTTACCCAAAAATCTGGACACCAATTTCAATGTCACCAAAATATGCAAAATATATATTTTTTGGAAACTAGAAATTTCGCCGATCAACTTTGTCTTCTTCGTCGAAGTCGTTTGAAGCCCCGAACACCATGTTTTAAGCCCGAGAAGTCTTTTAAGTTTTGGGCCCCATTCCCACTTACTATATATAGAGAGCTTCTTCTTCATTTTTCCATTTCTGGCAAAAACCCTAAAAGGAGAAGAGATTTCCAGCCCTAGGGTTTTCCCTTACCTTTTTCTTGCTTCTTCATCTTCAATCCTTCACCAAGCTAGTGCTAATGGAGAAATAGAGGTTACAATCTTCTTCCTCGTCTCAAGGGCTTCATCTTGATACCATTTTTGAAGAAAACCGCCCACTCCAAGACTTCCTTTGAACAACACCTTGCTTTTTGAAGAACTTCCTTGTAAGTGATCTTCCTAAAAGTTCTAGAATCTTGTTTGTTTAGCCCTAGGGAAGCTCCATTTCGTTTATTGGAAGATATCGTTTTGTTTTACTTAGATTTTGATATTCTAGGGTTTGGATTTGGGGGTTTTTGTATAGGTGTTTGATTGTGGGCTTAAGAGGTGTTTAGAGCTCAATTTGATTTGCATTGGACCCAAGGCAAGTGGATGAAATGATTCTCATGTGTTTATCATGTTTTATGCAAAATCTTGATTTATCTTCATTAATAGTTTTAATGGTTTATCATGCTTGATAGTTTGGTATTATTGATTTTGAATGATGATTTGATGAGATGAGGAGGTCAAAGAAGGGCCCAAATATTCATGAAGTTATGTTTGGAAGAAGGGGAAAGAAAGGAAATGGATAGGAGTTGGACAAGAGAGGAATTCAACCAAATGGGTTGAGATTCGTCGCTGTCCGATCGATCGCCCATCAGGTCCGATCGATCGGACTGTAAATAACTGAGAGTGTTTTCAGGACCGATCGATCGCCCATCAGGTCCGATCGATCGGACTGTAAATAACTGAGAGCATTTCAGGACCGATCGATCGGCCAATGAGCCCGATCGATCGGACTGAAATGAGATGAACTGCAAAATAAAGGGAATTATGGGATTGTCCTCCAGATTCATTTCAAGCCCATACTCAAGTCCAATTCAGCTCTATCCCTTCTCTTCTTATTCGAAGGCATTGAACCTGTAATGATGCATTTAAACCCATGAAAGAATTGAGTAAATTGTGATGGGTTGTAGTGGGGAGGTGTTGTTTGGAGCCCCAATGTAATTAAGGACTTGTAAGGCATTACATGGAGTCCGGAGGGAGGAGGAACCTCATCATGGAGATTCCATGAGGCTTTCTAGATTGACCAATGTGTATAAGGACCCGGAATGTCCCTAACTCTTAAAGAGTACCAAATTACATCATGATCGACATACGGGACCCTATTCACACTGATTCAATTCTAGGAACCCCATTGTTTAGTCTGTAAATGTGTGGGAAACTATTTGTATTCGATTTCAACCAAACCCCTATTTTGGGATTTCAACCCATGATGTGTGAGTATACTTGACCCGAGGGCATTGTGTTACCATGTTGTTAATTTGTTTAGACCCGTCCCGATTTTTATGTGCCTTATACCTATGGGTACCCCGCCCCGTTATGTGTATTTATTTGCTTTGATTTTCGCATGTTACCTATGAGTCGGCACCACTAAGCTTGGATAACCTTATCGGTTTGATCCACCGGTTTGGATATCCCCCTTCTGTTATACCCGCTGCAGCATGGTTCTCGCCTCGCCCCGATATACCCGGTTCGTTACCGTGGTCCTGCAGAGTATTATATGTGTTTATTATATAAAATTGTTGATTCTCCTCACCTCGTGTGACTGAGGTCAATGTCCCGATGTGCTCTCATCACTTTTGTGAGAGAGGATTTAGCTTTGTGTGGTTGCCACCTTGTTAGTCCTGAATCCTTGTTACCTTACATGTTTTATTTGCATATGTACTTTTTTTAAATGATATATTATTCTTTTACGAAGTTCATCATTTATATACAAGCTTTCTAACTCTTGCAAATACCATTATTTTATTATTGTAATATCTTTTCACCCACCTGTGAGACCGTCGTGTCTGATCCATTTATTTTGGTACTCAGGTCCCGAGCTTATTGCCATTGAGGAGGAGCCTGAGGATGCGGTCGGTGAACCGCAGTGAGTGATTGAGTGGCAAGCCGACGATGTCATGTAGACATTCGGCCTTGCCTTGAGAACGATACATTTTGGGATCTTATGATATCTTTATTTTAGGTTTTGTTGGTTGTATGGTCTTTGTTGACCATTATTTTGGGGCATTAATCAACTGATCTTTTGTAATTACACTTAACTTTACTTTTGGGGAATTATGCTTATGATCATTGCTCATTCTAATATCTTGTCATGTAATCATAAATCAGTCTTGTTTACGGAATGGAATAGCATTTATATGATTTGCTACACGCTTCCGCAATCTTGAGAATGTGTTTGATATGGTTATTTGTGAGATGATGTGTAAAGATAATCCTCATCGCGGAACCCTGTGGGAAATCACGTGCACGGATAAATGTTCTTTCAATTCCGTGTGCGGTTTAGCCAAAGAGATGCACGTGGCACGGCATCATCACCGTCCCGATCCCGGACTTGGCCTTTTTCCCCTAATCCCGGTCCGGGGTCGCGACAGGACTGGTATCAAAGCGGGACATGTTTCAGGCAATTAAAAGAAACTAGAAATGTTAAGTACGTGGCGAGGATTCGTTAGATAGAATCGTGTGAGCAATGTGTGACCACCTTGTACTTGATTTATATGTGCTAACAATTTGTTTTGCAGCATTATGCCACCTCGCAAAAGAACAGCAAACAGTAATCACGTTGCTAGTAACAGTGAGAATACAGGGCCTATTGCAGAGGAACCACAGGACAACAATATGCAGAACCAATTCCAACAGATGATGCTGGCTATGATAGACCAACAATGCCAGGCAAATGAGAACCAGGCTAGACTCCAAGCACAAGCATATGAGACACAGACCAGATTGCAAGAACAGATGCTTAAGAAAGACGAGGATCATGCTAGGGAGATAGCTCAAATGCAAGCACAGTTGTTGGGAATATTAGAGAGGAGACCGGAACCAATCCCAGTTGCACCACCTGGTCCGGTAAACATTAGAGGGAATGATCCTAATGTGTTGTATGAGCGGTTCAGGAAGAGAGGACCGAAAGAATTTTTGGGGACAGAGGATCCAATGGTAGCCGATGACTGGCTTGAACACACCGAGAACATATTTGAGATCTCCACATGTACGGGTGTAGGACGAGTACAGCTTGCAGCCTCTATGTTCACGGGCATAGCATATATATGGTGGAAGACCATCAAGGCAGAATATAGGGCAATGGCTGATGCAGAAGCTTGGGCTAACTTCAAGAGACAATTTGGGGAAAAATATGTACCTACACATGTCAAGAGGCAAAAGGCAGCAGAATTTCAGCAACTTGTGCAAGGGAACATGACAGTCCTCGAATACCTCACCAAATTCGAGAGATTGTCCAGGTATGCACTGGAGTTGGTAGACATGGAGGAGAAGAAGATAACCAAGTTCCTTGAGGGACTTCACCCGATTATTGAAAGGGATGCTACCGGGGTTATACCACCCGCCACCTTTGAAGAAGCTGTCAAGAGAGCATACAAATTTGAGAACTTCCATAACAAGATCATCAAGAACCAAGGAAAGGGTCAAGGCCAGCAGCAGAACTATCAGCAAAGAAATAATCAGAACAAAAGGCCAAGGCAAGAGCAGAATACGCAGAATCCAGTGGTTTGTATTAACTGTGGGAAAAACCATGAGAGTACCAATTGCCGTTTTATTACGGGAGCATGCTTTAGATGTGGCTCCATGAACCACCAAATGAAGGATTGTCCAAGGCTAGATAGACATAATAGGCAGCAGCAAGGAGCACAGCGTCAGGCACCACTTCAGAATGCGTTAGTAGTTCAGAATCAAGCAAGGCCACTACAACAACAGGCACCACCGCAGCAGCATAGGCCACAACAGCAACAACAGGCCCGTCAGCAAGGGCAGAATCAGAATCAGAATCAGCGTCCTCAGAATCAGAATAGGAATGCACAACAAGGCAGGCAACAGCAAGGACAAAACAGGCCACAACAGAGGGCACAACTTTATGCTGTCAATAGAGCTGATGCAGAGGCTGAAGGCAACGTAGTGGAAGGTACACTTCTCGTCTGTGGTTTTGATGCTAAGGTCTTGTTTGACCCTGGCTCTACTCACTCATTCCTATCTCCAAAATTTGCTAAGTTGATTGATATGTATGCTAGAGAGTTGAGTTTCATTTTGACTGTGACTACCCCTTTAGGTAAGGAAGTTGTTTGTAGAACTTTTTACCCTAGTTGCCCAGTCATGATAGGAGAAGTAGTATTGCCGGCAGATCTCATTTTATTAGAGATGCAGGATTTTGATGTCATCCTAGGGATGGATTGGTTAGCAGGATACCATGCTACGATGGATTGTTTCCATAAAACCCTAACTTTTAAGTTAGAGGAGACCCAGGCAGGGGTGTTGTTTCATGGAGAGAAGAGTAGTTCTGGTGCACGGTTTATTTCAGCGTTGAAGGCTGATAGGCTTTTAATAAGTGGTCGTGAGGGTTATTTGGCATTTATCACGGAGGATAAACAGTCCCAAGGGGTGGAGGAGATCCCAATTGTTTGTGAGTTTCCGGATGTCTTCCCGGAGGAGATACCGGGATTGCCACCCATTAGAGAGTTAGACTTCACTATTGAGTTGTTACCGGGGACCGCTCCGATATCCATCGCACCCTATAGAATGGCTCCGGCAGAATTGGGAGAGTTGAAGATGCAATTGCAAGAACTTTTGGACAAAGGTTTTGTGAGACCTAGTGTGTCACCATGGGGAGCACCAGTTTTGTTTGTGAAGAAGAAGGATGGTTCCATGAGAATGTGTATTGACTATAGAAGATTGAACCAAGTGACCATCAAAAACAAATATCCATTGCCAATGATAGATGAATTGTTTGATCAGTTGCAAGGAGCTGCTTACTTTTCGAAGATTGATTTGAGGTCAGGCTACCATCAGTTGAGAGTTAGAGATTCAGATGTACCAAAAACGGCCTTTCGGACAAGATATGGACACTATGAGTTTCTAGTGATGCCATTTGGTTTGACTAATGCACCGACAGTTTTCATGGCATTGATGAACAAGATATTTGCGGAGTATTTGGATCAGTTTACAGTGGTGTTTATTGATGACATTTTGGTGTATTCCAAGACCAAAGAAGAGCATGAGGAACATTTGAGGATAGCACTCCAGCTTTTGAGGGAGAATCAGTTGTTTGCGAAGCTTAGTAAGTGTGAATTTTGGTTGGACCAAGTCACATTTTTGGGTCATATCATCTCGAAAGAAGGATTATCAGTGGACCCGTCCAAGATTGAGGCAGTTATGAATTGGGACTGACCGAAGAATGCATCAGAGATCAGGAGTTTTCTTGGATTGGCAGGATATTATCGGAGGTTTGTGCAAGTATTTTCGTCAATTGCGTCACCTTTGACGAAGTTGACTAAGAAGAATGCACCATATGTTTGGACAGACAAGTGTGAAGCTAGTTTCCAAGAGCTGAAGAAGAGATTGACTACAGCTCCAGTCCTCACTTTGCTATTTGGGAGCGGTGGTTTCACCATTTTTACCGATGCTTCCAATGTTGGACTTGGATGCGTGTTAATGCAGAATGGGAAGGTAGTTGCATATGGATCCCGACAGTTGAAAGACCATGAGAAGAACTACGCAACACATGATCTTGAGTTGGCAGCAGTCGTTTTAGCTTTGAAAATGTGGAGACACTACCTCTATGGAGAGAAGTTTGAGGTTCACTCCGATCACCGTAGTCTACAGTACTTGTTTTCTCAGAAGGAGTTGAACATGGGGCAGAGGAGATGGATGGAATATATCAAGGACTATGATTTTCCGATCAAGTACCACCCGGGGAAAGTGAATGTAGTTGCAGATGCCTTGAGTAGAAAGTCAGTGAGCATGGCAAGTCTTCGAGGGACTTATGTTGTACAGCAGTTAGAGGAGTTGGGAGTAGATTTTCAGCCACTAAGAGAGGGTGTCATGCTGGCAAATATGTCAGTGTCAGAACCTTCATTCATTCAGAAGATCAAAGAGAATCAGTTGCAAGACACAGAGTTGGCTAAGATTTTTTAGCATATAGCAGACCGTCTAGATTTTCGTGTTGTAGATGGAGTTTTGTACTATCGAGACCGCTTGTGTGTGCCTAACTTGGAGGACTTGAGGAATGATATCATGACTGAGGCTCACAATACCAAGTATTCTATACATCCGGGCAGTACGAAGATGTACCAGAATTTGAAGGGCAAATTTTGGTGGAATAACATGAAAAGAGAGATAGCAACTTTCGTCTCTAGATGTATGACATGTCAGTTAATCAAGGCAGAACATCAGAAACCTCCAGGGTTACTACAGCCATTAGAGATTCCGGAGTGGAAATGGGAACACATTACCATGGACTTCATATCGGGTTTACCAAAGACTAGTAAGGGCAATGATGCTATTTGGGTCATAGTGGACCGTCTCACCAAGTCAGCTCATTTCCTACCGATCAAGACTGGGAAGAAGATGCATATGGTACCTTTGGCACAGTTGTTTGTCACAGAGATCGTCAGTCGTCATGGACCGCCAGTTTCCATCACATCCGATAGAGACAGTAGATTTGTCTCGAGATTTTGGAAGACATTACATGAGTCTATGGGTACGAAGTTACAGTTCAGCACAGCCTATCACCCACAGACCGATGGTCAGTCAGAGAGGACAATTCAGACACTTGAGGATATGCTCCGAGCTTATGTGTTAGATTTCAAGACTCAGTGGGATGAAGCCTTACCGTTGTGTGAATTCGCTTACAACAATAGTTTCCACTCGAGTATTGGTATGGCACCTTTTGAGGCTTTGTATGGCAGAAGGTGTAGGACACCTGTTTGTTAGGAAGAAGTTGGTACTCGCAGTTTCCATGGCCCGACTATTGTTAGTGAGACAAGTGACAAGGTCAAGTTGATCCAAGAACGTCTGAAAATAGCTCAGAGTAGACAGAAGAGTTATGCAGACTCTCACAGAAGGGACTTACAGTTCAAAGAATGAGATAAGGTTTTTTTGAAAGTGTCACCTACTCGTGGAACTTTGAGGTTTGGACAGAAGGGCAAATTGTCTAGGAGGAACATTGGACCTTATGACATTGTGAGTAGGATTGGTGATGTGGCTTACAGGTTAGCCTTACGACCTGAGCTCTCCGGCGTACACAATGTTTTTCATGTGTCTATGTTGCAGAAGTATGTTCCCAACAGACTACACATACTCCGTTATGAACCGTTGGAAATCCGAGAAGATGCTACTTATGTTGAGAAGCCTAAGCAGATCATTGACACCAAGGAACAAGAGTTGAGAACTCGGACTATTCAGTGGGTCAAAGTGCTTTGGGAAAATCATGGACCGGAAGAAGTAACTTGGGAATTACGAGATCAATTTCTGAAGAAGTACCCACATCTCCTACCGGAGGTGAGTTTTAATTTCCATTTGGAGGACCAAATGTCCTAAGGGGTGGAGGATGTAAGACCCTGACCCGAGAGACCTCGATTAGAGTTAATTAAGTTGTGTTTTAGTTTTAAGTGAGTTTAGTGGTTTTTGGATTAGTTTGGGGATTAGAATAGCTTTTATAATAGCTTTGGGGAATTTGGAGAGCCTTTTTACTTGTGGGACCCTTTGGGGGTTCTTGTTACGAATTGTGTGAGATTGGGGGTTTACCAATGATTTCCAAAAATTATGTTTTTAACCCCATTAGACTTATCTTGTTAATCCCTACAACTTTCATGTTGACATCATTTCCATTTGAGGACCCTAAACCCGACTTTTCACAATTTGAGGGCAAAATGGTCTTTTTACCCAAAAATCTGGACACCAATTTCAATGTCACCAAAATGTGCAAAATATATATTTTTTGGAAACTAGAAATTTCGCCAATCAACTTTGTCTTCTTCATGCCCGAACGCCATGTTTTAAGCCCGAGAAGTCTTTTAAGTTGTGGGCCCCATTCCCACTTACTATATATAGAGAGCTTCTTCTTCATTTTTCCATTTCTGGCAAAAACCCTAAAAGGAGAAGAGATTTCCAGCCCTAGGGTTTTCCCTTGCCTTTTTCTTACTTCTTCATCTTCAATCCTTCACCAAGCTAGTGCTAATGGAGAAATAGAGGTTACAATCTTCTTCCTCGTCTCAAGGGCTTCATCTTGATACCATTTTTGAAGAAAACCGCCCACTCCAAGACTTCCTTTGAACAACACCTTGCTTTTTGAAGAACTTCCTTGTAAGTGATCTTCCTAAAAGTTTTAGAATCTTGTTTGTTTAGCCCTAGGGAAGCTCCATTTCGTTTATTGGAAGATTTCGTTTTGTTTTACTTAGATTTTGATATTCTAGGGTTTGGATTTGGGGGTTTTTGTATAGGTGTTTGATTGTGGGCTTAAGAGGTGTTTAGAGCTCAATTTGATTTGCATTGGACCCAAGGCAAGTGGATGAAATGATTCTCATGTGTTTATCATGTTTTATGAAAAATCTTGATTTATCTTCATTAATAGTTTTAATGGTTTATCATGCTTGATAGTTTGGTATTATTGATTTTGAATGATGATTTGATGAGATGAGGAGGTCAAAGAAGGGCCCAAATATTCATGAAGTTATGTTTGGAAGAAGGGGAAAGAAAGGAAATGGATAGGAGTTGGAAAAGAGATGAATTCAACCAAATGGGTTGAGATTCGTCGCTGTCCGATCGATCGCCCATCAGGTCCGATCGATCGGACTGTAAATAACTGAGAGTGTTTTCAGGACCGATCGATCGCCCATCAGGTCCGATCGATCGGACTGTAAATAACTGAGAGCATTTCAGGACCGATCGATCGGCCAATGAGCCCGATCGATCGGACTGAAATGAGATGAACTGCAAAATAAAGGGAATTATGGGATTGTCCTCCAGATTCATTTCAAGCCCATACTCAAGTCCAATTCAGCTCTATCCCTTCTCTTCTTATTCGAAGGCATTGAACCTGTAATGATGCATTTAAACCCATGAAAGAATTGAGTAAATTGTGATGGGTTGTAGTGGGGAGGTGTTGTTTGGAGCCCCAATGTAATTAAGGACTTGTAAGGCATTACATGGAGTCCGGAGGGAGGAGGAACCTCATCATGGAGATTCCATGAGGCTTTCTAGATTGACCAATGTGTATAAGGACCCGGAATGTCCCTAACTCTTAAAGAGTACCAAATTACATCATGTCGACATACGGGACCCTATTCACACTGATTCAATTCTAGGAACCCCATTGTTTAGTCTGTAAATGTGTGAGAAACTATTTGTATTTGATTTCAACCGAACCCCTATTTTGGGATTTCAACCCATGATGTGTGAGTATACTTGACCCGAGGGCATTGTGTTACCATATTGTTAATTTGTTTAGACCCGTCCCGATTTTTATGTGTCTTATACCTATGGGTACCCCGCCCCGTTATGTGTATTTATTTGCTTTGATTTTCGCATGTTACCTATGAGTCGGCACCACTAAGCTTGGATAACCTTATCGGTTTGATCCACCGATTTGGATATCCCCCTTCTGTTATACCCGCTGCAGCATGGTTCCCGCCTCGCCCCGATATACCCGGTTCGCTACCGTGGTCCTGCAGAGTATTATATGTATTTATTATATAAAATCATCGATTCTCCTCACCTCGTGTGACTGAGGTCAATGTCCCGATGTGCTCTCATCACTTTTGTGAGAGAAGATTTAGCTTTGTGTGGTTGCCACCTTGTTAGTGCCGAATCCTTGTTACCTTACATGTTTTATTTGCATATGTACTTCTTTTAAATGATATATTATTCTTTTACGAAGTTCATCATTTATATACAAGCTTTCTAACTCTTGCAAATACCATTATTTTATTATTGTAATATCTTTTCACCCACCTGCCAGACCGTCGTGTCTGATCCATTTATTTTGGTACTCAGGTCCCGAGCTTATTGCCATTGAGGAGGAGCCTGAGGATGCGGTTGGTGAACCGCAGCGAGTGATTGAGTGGCAAGCCGACGATGTCATGTAGACATTCGGCCTTGCCTTGAGAACGATACATTTTGGGATCTTATGATATCTTTATTTTAGGTTTTGTTGGTTGTATGGCCTTTGTTGACCATTATTTTGGGGCATTAATCATCTGATCTTTTGTAATTACACTTAACTTTACTTTGGGAAATTATGCTTATGATCATTGCTCATTCTGATATCTTGTCATGTAATCATAAATCAGTCTTGTTTATGGAATGAAATATCATTTATATGATTTGCTACACGCTTCCGCAATCTTAAGAATGTGTTTGATATGGTTATATGTGAGATGATGTGTAAAGATAATCCTCACCACGGAACCCTGTGGGAAATCACGTGCACGGATAAATGTTCTTTCAATTCCGTGTGCGGTTTAGCCGAAGAGATGCACGTGGCGCGGCATCATCACCGTCCCGATCCCGGACTTGGCCTTTTTCCCCTAATCCCGGTCCGGGGTCGCTACACTTACTAAGTCATCCTTCTGTTTCGAATAATCCATAGTCTTTAGGGTTTGTTAGTGTAGCATTTCAACTCATCATGTTAGCTCATTTAATGCTAATTGCATGCATATTTTCAGCTTTTCAGTTAAGCTTGTAATGCTATTTAAATTGCCAAGTTTGTTCAATAAAACCAATTCCAGTTTTTCCTGTGCTTGAGTTTCTTGATTCTACGAACTCATTCTCAACAAATTATACCTTTCAAAGTAACATAATATTGATATCCTCACAATTGATAACATTGAGATGATTCATAGATCAAAATATGTCATTCATAAAATGAAATTGAAAGCCTTACAACTGATAAATGACAAAGACATAAACCTAATTATAAACCATCCATAAACATAAGCAGAAATATAAATAATGTCACGTCCCCCGAACCCGATTAAAGAAATAATCGGATCCGGAGAGTGAATTTTTAGGACTAATTAAATTTTTATCCTTTGGGCCCACGGATCGTAGTCCGCGGTGTGGATTTAATATTTCCAACCTCATGTGTCACAATAATTGTAGAGCTAATACAACTCTAGGCATATAGGATCTCAAGCAATGATTAATAAACTCTCATTAAATTACAGTTGCTAGAAGAGTAAATAAAACTTCAAAGTTAGGTAATTTATTACAATGGCCAACCCACTAAACATGGCCAATAAAAGAACTGAAGTCAACGTGAGAAAAGGTCCAACGAGAGAAATAATGAATGAAAGATAAATCTAATGAAACCAATTGTATCTCTCTCTCGTGCCAGGATATGATGACGCTACTCTACGTCATCGGCACGCCACTCTCGTGCCACCTCTGCTGGTTGGAGGTCCTCTGGGATCTCCTCACCCGCCTGCTCCTCGTAATAGATGTATTCACCTGATGTGTCTGCACACCAAGGAACAAAGTCAACGACATGTTGAGCAATAGATATACAAAACATAATAAACACGACATGCATCAAGTGTAGAGTAATGACAGGTATAAGATCATAAGAATACAAGAATCTGAGGCTAGGCATAAAGCGAGATTAATATATAGAAACAATAACAGGAATCCTAGCAATCATCTAACTATAACCACTATCCATGCAAATGCAAGCAAGAGGGAGACTCCGAGGATGTCCTATGCCACCTCCCGGGGTACCAGTAACAATCCCCTTGGACTACTGATACCATAGTCCGGCTCCAGTGGGATCCTAGCTCCCTATCCTGGGAATAGCAGCACGGTCCTCGCCCACTCCCAGCTATTCAATGCCATGGACGCCGTCCTACGCCGACTGCCCACCCCGACAACCGGAGTAACCGATTCGTCATTAAATCCCAAACTGCAGATGGCCATGATATGCAAATAATAATAAAGTGGTTTTGACTCAAGGACAGACAAGACAAGCAAGTCTGGCTAGTTCCAAGTACAAGACAAGTTCTTAGGGATTATCCCTTCCAGATCAATACAAGACAAGCCACGTGATAATCCCCTACATACTAGCCAGTCATGTTTATCAAAACAAGACACGGGTTCCTATGGTACACTCTAAGTCAAGTCCAAGTCCTAAATTCTATAGGAATTTATGTTTCATAAGTGATTATGTTTTTTATGTCAAGAGAGTGTACAAGGAGAAAGTTATCAATGGATACAAGTCAAAGTCAAGAAGGAATTACAATCCAATCCTAAGTAAGTGGTGTCATCCCTGTATTCAACGTATTCTAACGGAGTACATGAGGAAATTGGATCAATGATGCTCTTAAGATAATTTCCTTGGTGTGCAATCATGTTGAGCATCATTAAATTCAATTCCTTGTGCATTCGGTTACACTACGTGTAATACACGGATACCTAGACAACCCATCGAATTCACACCAAGCACGTGATTCGATTTCAAACCCATTTATGGTCATGTGATAGTAAGTTAATGGTTTCCAACATCTAAGTCCCAAACCTAGGTTAAACAGTCTCTTTCTTAAGTTACAAGAGTCAAATCATTAATTCAACTAATCACATCACTTTCCAATCTTCGATCGTGATGAAACCAACACCATTGGATTCTCTATCTCAAGGGCTTTCCAACGGTATATTATACGTGAAAATCCAACGGGCGGATTGAAAGTTACAAGTCTTTGAAGTTTCAGTGACCATGCACCCTCCGCATCGATCGCACCGAAAGTGCGATCGATCGGCACTGAACACCTCACAGTTAGTGCACAGTCCGATCGATCGGACTGTGTGACCGATCGATCGGCACTGGGCACCTCCCAGTTAACTGAGAGTTTTCACATACCGATCGTTCGGATTGTGTGGCCGATCGATCGGACTGTGATCGCCCACAGTTAATTAGGGGACTGTTCACTGTCCGATCGATCGCACTGTGCGAGCGATCGATCGGACAGCGAACCTGAAGCCCGAATTTGGGTTTATGCTCCCTTTTTCCTCCGGTCAATCTAAGACCAAACCTGCAGCAATCTGAGCCTCCTTGCTCCCCATTCAATCCATTAATCACATTATATCGTATTCCAGCAATTTAAAACAACCTAGAGCTATCAAATAAACATTCATCCAATTATTTCACAAATCTAACCTAACATTTAAAAATCCCCAAATCAATATCAGAAATGCTTGGAATTAATAAGATATCTATCAAGACTCATAGCCAGATCAATAATAAAATAACACACATGTTTATGATGCAATGCATATATACTTGCCTCAACCAAGACGAAGATTGGAAAAAGGGTGAAATTTGAGGAGAAGCTTTTCTATCCTCACAATCACAATCTACCCCGATCAACACAACCTAATACACCAAGGAGAAGAAAAAAAGAAAAAGAATCAAGATCGGACCTAAATCTAACCAAAGGCATAAGATTGAAACAGATGAAGGTGAGAGAATGCTTACCAAACTTACACCGGAAGCAAGAGGGGATAGCGAGGATGAATCCTAGCCGATCAGATCTTCGAACAGGGTCTTCTAGGGCTGAGATCTGGCTTGAGAAAGGGAAAGAAAGAAAGGGGGAGGCTGCTGGGTTACTTTCGTTGTAGAGAACGAAATGAGAAGTTAGGGCAACCCTCGTTTAAGAAGACAATAGAGAGAAAAAGACCGAATTGTCCATTAAGTGGGTTCGGTGAAAGAATGGACCACTTGAAAGGTTTTTGATCGCTGGATCGCGATGAGTCAAGAGACAAAAGTCATCAGAACGACGAGACCTTTCCAACGAACCCAAAATCACGGCGTTTGGAATATTTCGGAAAAACACTCAATTTTCCCTAAATTGCAAACTACCCCCCTGCTATGATCAATCGAACTCAGAATCAAACGAAACTACACAGATACTATTCTAATGCTAAAAGAAACTCACTCGTGATCTAAACCCACTTAAATATCTAAAAATACAATTAAATGAAATAATAACAAATTAAACGGGTCAACGGGCCAGGTTTTGGGCCCAACTGACCCAGTAAGGTCATGGACCTTACAACTCTCACAAATAAAAAGAACATTTGGTCCCCCAAATGCCTTAACATACCTCATCTGAAAATAGATAGGGGTACGTCTTCAGAGTCTGCTCCTTCAGCTCCCACGTAGCTTCCTCCGGACTGTGGTTCTCCCATTGTACTTTAACCCATGGGATGGTCTTAGTATGCAACACTATCTCCTTAGTGTCAATAATCTACGCTGGCCGCTCCACATAGGTGACATCTGCCTGAAGCTGAAGTGGTTCGTGCTGCAACACGTGGGTGGGATCTGGAATATACTTTCGAAGCATTGAGACATGAAATACGTCGGGCACACCCGCTAACTCTGGCGGTAGCACTAGACGATAAGCCACGTCTCCTATCTTACTCTTGATCTCAAACGGTCCCATAAATCTCTTGGCAAGCTTCCCTTCCTGTCCAAATCTGACAACACCTCTCATCGGAGACACTTTCAGGAAAACCTTATCCTCCACTTGGAATTCTAAAGGTCTCCGCCTCTTGTCTGCATAGCTCTTCTGACAATCCCGTGACTCCTTTATTCTCATCTGGACAACTCTGACCTTCTCACTGGAATCAACAATCTCTGAGGGGCCATGAAAACTTCGAACTCCAACTTCCTCCCAACATGCCAGGGTCCTGCATCTCCTTCCATATAATGCCTCAAATGGTGCCATACCAATGCTCGAATGGTAGCTGTTTTTGTAGGCAGACTCACATAGAGGCAAACTCTCATCCCAACTCTCCTTGAAATCCAAAACACATGCTCGGACGAGATCTTCCAATGTCTGGATTGTACGCTCTGACTGTCCTTCTGTCTGAGGGTGGTAAGCTGTGCTGAACTTCAACTAGGTTCCCATAGATGACTGGAAAGTGGACCAAAATCGAGAGACAAACTTAGTGTCTCGATCGGACACTATGGACTTAGGCACTCCATGCAACTTGACTATATTGTCCCTGTATATCTTAGTCATCTTGTCCATAAACTGTCCAGTCTTGAATGGCAAGAAATGGGCTGATTTAGTCAACCTATCCACAATCACCCAAATAGCATCATTGCCTTTCTTGGTGTTCGGCAATCCCGACAGGAAATCCATGGTGATATTCTCCCATTTCCACTGTGGAATCTCCAACGGGTGAAGTAAACCAGGAGGCTTCTTATGCTCTGCCTTAATCTGCTGACAAGTCATACATCTGGAGACAAATTCTGCAATCTTTTTCTTCATTTTCACCCACCAATAGTGATTCTTCAAATTCTGATACATCTTGGTACTCCCTGGGTGAATAGAATATCTGGTGTGGTGCGCATCTGTCATCAACTCTGACTTGATATCTTGAACATCTGGCACACACAACCTATCCTTGCAATACAAAACTCCCTCAATCAATCTGAACTCTGACTTGTCATCCACATGATCAATGATTCTCTGTAATTCTGGATCATCCTTCTGGCATTCCTTGATCCTGTTAACTATCTCTGGCTCTCAAACTCCCATAGTAGCAATTAGGACCTTCTCATTGACTGGCCAGACTTCCACATCCATGTCTCTGAACTGCTCCATCCATCTCCATTCAGGCATTATACATCCACTGAATGCTGCCTTCCTACTAAGAGCATCTGCTACCACATTCACTCTTCCAGGATGGTACTTGATCAGAAAATCATAATCCTTTATGTACTCCATCCATCTCCTCTGCCTGTTATTCAGATCACCCTGTATAAACAGGTATTGCAAACTCTTATGATCTGTATGCACCTCAAATCTCTCTCCATACAAATAATGCCTCCACAATTTCAATGCAAACACCACTGCTACTAGCTCCAAATCATGTGTGGCATACTTCTTCTCATGATCTTTCAATTGCCTCGATCCATAGGCTATCACCTTATCATGCTGCATGAGAACACATCCCAAACCTACTCCTGATGCATCGGTGAAAATCACAAATCCTCCACTTCCAGCGGGTAAGGCAAGTATGGGTGCTGTAGTCAATCTGGTCTTCAGCTCTTGGAAATTCTTTTCACATCCCTCCGTCCATACAAATGAAATATCCTTCCTCGTTAACTTAGTCAACGGAGATGCTATGGTAGCGAATCCTTTCACAAACCTCCTGTAGTAACCTACAAGTCCAAGGAAACTATTAATCTCCGCTACAGTTCTCGGCTACTCCAATTGACAACTACTGAAATCTTCTTGGGATCCACTGTCAATCCTTCCTTAGAGATTATATGGCCCAAAAATGCCACTTGCTCCAACCAAAACTCACATTTGCTCAACTTAGCATAAAGTTAGTTATCCCTCAAAAGCTGCAAAGAAGTTCTCAACTGATGCTCATGCTCCTCCTTAGTCTTCGAGTACACCAATACATCATCAATGAAGACTACCACAAACTGATCCAAGAAAGGAGCAAATGCCTTGTTCATCAATGCCATAAAAACTGCTGGAGCATTTGTCAACCCAAAAGGCATCACAAGAAACTCAAAATGCTCATATCTCGTCCGGAATGCAGTCTTAGGAACATCTTCCTTTCTGACTCGCAACTGATGATAACCGGAACGCAGATCTATCTTCGAAAAGAATTGGGCTCCCTACAACTGATCGAATAGTTCATCGATCCTCGATAATGGGTACTTATTCTTAACAGTCATCTGGTTTAACTGTTTGTAATTGATACACATCCTCATAGTCCCGTCCTTCTTCTTCACAAATATCACCGGAGCTCCCCACGGTGAAACACTGGGCCTGATAAAACCCTTATCCAACAGATCTCCAATCTGAGTTTTCAACTCTTTCAATTCTGCTGGTGCCATCCTATAAGGGGCTTTCGAAATAGGTGCTGTCCCTGGCTGCAATTCAATCGTGAAATTCAACTCACGAACAGGTGGCAAACCAGGAATCTCATCCGGAAATACATTTGGGAATTCTCGCACCACTGGAATCTCATCAACAGTCTTGGACTCCTTGTCTTCCGCAATAAATGCGATAAAACCTTCGCATCTGCTCCTCATCAAACGCTCTGCCTTCAATGCAGAAATCATCCGAGTGGAGATGGGCTTTTCAGCTCCTATAAACTCAACACTACGGTCTGCACTTTGCAACTTCACAGTCTTGTTAAAACAATCTAACACTGCTCGGTTCTTAGTTAACCAATCCATACCAAGTATCACATCAAACTCCGCCATCGGTAAAATGATCAAACTGACGGTCAGCTTAACTTCCCCAATCTGAATACTACACCTAGAGTAGATGACATTACAAGCTACATGTCTACCTACAGGGGTAGCTACTATCAAATCATAGGGTAGTATCTCCTTATCCTCCCCTAAATGCAGTGCAAATGCTGGTGCAACAAACGAGTGTGTGGATCCAGGATCAAATAAAACTTTAGCATCAAATCCACAAACTAAAAGTGTACCTTCAATGACATTCTTTGCCGCCTCTGCCTCCTCATGTGTCAGAGCATAAGCTCTCCCTGCCTGCTGGGGACGCTGCTGATGATACTGCTGCGGTGGTCTCTGACCACGACCCTGAATCTGGGTGCTGGGGGTCTTTGATGATAGCGCTGCTGAGGTACTGGAGGGCGCTGCTGCGGTGGCTGAGGTGGTCGGACTATCATCTGCTGCTGTTGCTGCTGCTATGGTCTGGCTTGTCCAGGAGGCATCTATCTCAACGGTTGCACAGGATGTGGTGGCCTGGGCGCCGGAGCTGGAAATGGTGGTGGTGCTACTCCTGTCTTCCCTGGGCAAAAACGAACCTTATGCCCTGGATCTCCACAGTTGAAACATGCACCGAACTGCTTCCTGCAATCACGGCCATAATGATTCCCGCCACAATGCATGCAAGAGACTCGTTGTGGCTGCGGTCGGAGTGTAGGCTCAAACCGTAGCCTCTTAGGTGCCGGCTGCTGATATGACAGAGACGAAGACCCCTATGTCCTGGGTGGAGGGATCAATGCCAAGATCCTCTGCTGCTCCAAAGCAATCACCTCCTTCAGGGACTCCTCTGCCCAATAAGCTTCCTTGACCACATCATCATAGTTGGTCAATCTACTGTGATGTACTTGCATCTTTATATCTGCTCGCAGTCCCTTGATAAATCTCCGGACTCTCTCTGACTCTGGCTGAATAAGACTCTCAGCAAATCTAGATAGATGGGTGAAGGCAATCTCATAATCTTGTACTGTTAAATCACCCTGTACCAGCCTCTCGAATTCCTCCATCTTCTAATCCCGGTAGTGCTCCGGAATAAACTTCTTCTGGAATTGCTCTGTAAATGTCTTCCAGGCTACCTCTTCAGCAATCTCCTCGTACGGGTGTTTGACTGTCTTCCACCATCTCTCTACTGCCCCACGGAACATGTGGGCTGCAAGCTGCACCTGCTGAATGCCAGTGCACCGAAACACCTCGTATATCTTCTCCATCTGAACTACCCACTCATTTGCTACAGCGGGGTCCTCAATGCCATGGAACTCTGGTGGGAACCTCTTCCTAAACTTCTCAACCAATTCATTCAGGTCATACTCTTTGGCCTGTGGCTGGCCAACCTTCTGTACGACCTCAAGCATCTGTGCTTGAAATACTGCCTGATCCTCATTCTGTTTCTGGCTTTGCTCAGCCACATCTTTTTGGGACTGAATGAATGCTGCCATGAACTGATGGAACTGATTCTCAGCACCATTCTGAGAAGAACAACCCTCACCTCGGGTATTGTGCCTACCAGCCATAATCCTGTAAAACATTCAAAATTAATTCCAATATGCCCCAAGCTAACGACCAATGCTAGAAACAAAACTAAAAGATCAACCTACTGACTAACAAAATCCTCACACGCGTCCTATGGTTTCTACAATTTTTACCCTGAGAAACCAACCACTGCTCTGATACCAATCTGTCACGTCCCCCGAACCCAATTAAAGAAATAACCGGATCCGGAGAGTGAATTTTTAGGACTAATTAAAATTTTGTCCTTTGGACCCACGGATCGTAGTCCGCGGTGAGGACTTAATATTTTCAACCTCATGTGTCAAAATAATTGTAGAGCTAATACAACTCTAGGCATATAGGATCTCAAGCAATGATCAATAAACTCTCATTAAATTAAAGTTGCTAGAAGAGTAAATAAAACTTCAAAGTTAGGTAATTTATTACAATGGCCAACCCACTAAACATGGCCAATAAAAGAACTGAAGTCAAAGTGAGAAAAGGTCCAACGAGAGAAATAATGAATGAAAGATAAATCTAATGAAACCAATTGTATCTCTCTCTCGTGCCAGGATATGATGACGCTACTCTACGTCATCGGCACGCCACTCTCGTGCCACCTCTGCTGGTTGGAGATCCTCTGGGATCTCCTCACCCGCCTGCTCCTCGTAATAGATGTATTCACCTGATGTGTTTGCACACCAAGGAACAAAGTCAACGACATGTTGAGCAATATATATACAAAACATAATAAATACGACATGCATCAAGTGTAGAGTAATGACAGGTATAAGATCATAAGAATACAAGAATCTGAGGCTAGGCATAAAGCGAGATTAATATATAGAAACAATAACAGGAATCCTAGCAATCATCTAACTATAACCACTATCCATGCAAATGCAAGCAAGACAAGCAAGAGGGAGACTCCGAGGATGTCCTATGCCACCTCCCGGGGTACCAGTAACAATCCCCTTGGACTACTGATACCATAGTCCGGCTCCAGTGGGATCCTAGCTCCCTGTCCTGGGAATAGCAGCACGGTCCTAGCCCGCTCCCAGTTATTCAACGCCATGGACGCCGTCCTACGCCGACTGCCCACCCCGACAATCGGAGTAACCGATTTGTCATTAAATCCCAAACTGCAGATGGCCATGATATGCAAATAATTATAAAGTGGTTTTGACTCAAGGACAGACAAGACAAGCAAGTCTGGCTAGTTCCAAGTACAAGACAAGTTCTTAGGGATTATCTCTTCCAGATCAATACAAGACAAGCCACGTGATAATCCCCTTCATACTAGCCAGTCATGTTCATCAAAACAAGACACGGGTTCCGATGGTACACTCTAAGTCAAGTCCAAGTCCTAAATTCTATAGGAATTTATGTTTCATAAGTGATTATGTGTTTTATGTCAAGAGAGTGTATAAGGAGAAAGTTATCAACGGATACAAGTCAAAGTCAAGAAGGAATTACAATCCAATCCTAAGTTAGGAGAAAGTTATCAACGGATACAAGTCAAAGTCAAGAAGGAATTACAATCCAATCCTAAGTAAGTGGTGTCATCCCTGTATTCAACGTATTCTAACGGAGTACATGAGGAAATTGGATCAATGATGCTCTTAAGATAATTTCCTTGGTGTACAATCATGTGGAGCATCATTAAATTCAATTCCTTGTGCATTCGGTTACACTACGTGTAATACACGAATACCTAGACAACCCATCGAATTCACACCAAGCACGTGATTCGATTTCAAACCCATTTATTGTCATGTGATAGTAAGTTAATGGTTTCCAACATCTAAGTCCCAAACCTAGGTTAAATAGTCTCTTTCTTAAGTTACAAGAGTCGAATCATTAATTCAACTAATCACATCACTTTCCAATCTCCGATCGTGATGAAACCAGAACCATTGGGATTCTCTATCTCAAGGGCTTTCCAACGGTATATTATACGTGAAAATCCAACGGGCGGATTGAAAGTTACAAGTCTTTGAAGTTTCAGTGACCATGCACCCTCCGCATCGATCGCACCGAAGGTGCGATCGATCGGCACTGAACACCTCACAGTTAGTGCACAGTCCGATCGATCGGACTGTGTGACCGATCGATCGGCACTGGGCACCTCCCAGTTAACTGATAGTTTTCACAGACCGATCGATCGGACTGTGTGGCCGATCGATCGGACTGTGATCGCCCACAGTTAATTAGAGGACTGTTCACTGTCCGATCGATCGCACTGTGCGACCGATCGATCGGACATCGTACCTAAAGCCCGAATTTGGGTTTATGCTCCCTTTTTCCTCCGGTCAATCCAAGACCAAATCTGCAGAAATCTGAGCCTCCTTTCTCCCCATTCAATCCATCAATCACATTATATCGTATTCCAGCAATTTAAAACAACGTAGAGCTATCAAATAAACATTCATCCAATTATTTCACAAATCTAACCTAACATTTAAAAATCCCCAAATCAATATCAGAAATGCTTGGAATTAACAAGATATCTATCAAGACTCATAGCCAGATCAATAATAAAATAACACACATGTTTATGATGCAATGCATATCTACTTGCCTCAACCAAGACAAAGATTGGAAAATGGTGAAATTTGAGGAGAAGCTTTTCTACCCTCACAATCCCAATCTACCCCGATCAACACAACCTAATACACCAAGGAGAAGAAAAAAAGAAAAAGAATCAAGATCGGACCTAAATCTAACCAAAGGCATAAGATTGAAACAGATGAAGGTGAGAGAATGCTTACCAAACTTACACCGGAAGCAAGAGGGGATAGCGAGGATGAATCCTAGCAGATCAGATCTTCGAACGGGGTCTTCTAGGGCTGAGAGCTGGCTTGAGAAAGGGAAAGGAAGAAAGGGGGAGGCTGCTGGGTTACTTCGTTGCAAAGAACGAATTGAGAAGTTAGGGCAACCCTTGTTTAAGAAGACAATAGAGAGGAAAAGACCGAATTGTCCTTTAAGTGGGTCCGGTGAAAGAATGGACCACTTGAAAGGTTTCTGATCGCTGGATCGCGATGAGTCAAGAGACAAAAGTCATCAGAACGACGAGATCTTTCCAACGAGCCAAAATCACGGTGTTTGGAATATTTCGAAAAAACACTCAATTTTCCCTAAATTGCAAACTACCCCCTGCTATGATCAAACGAACCCGGAATCAAACGAAACGACACAGATACTATTCTAATGCTAAAAGAAACTCGCTCATGATCTAAACCCACTTAAATATCTAAAAATATAATTAAATAAAATAATAACAAATTAAACGGGTCAACGAGCCGGGTTTTGGGCCCAACTGACCTAGTAAGGTCACGGACCTTAAAATAACATCCTTAAACAAAACATTCCATCCTTTTTCCAACAAAAATACACCACCAAGAATATACCAATCATAACAAAATGTGGTGAAAAACAAGGATGACTCCCTAGTCTGAGTCTGGAGATGGAGGAGATGGAGAAGGTGAACCAGTAACATCATCCCTTCTGCAGCTTTTGGAAATATTGGAGAGATATTTAAATAGTTTGTTCATAGTTTTTGCTTGCTTCTTCTGCTTCTTCTTCACATAAGCCATATCTCTCTCCATTGCTGCCCTCCAGTCTTGAGATGTGCTTGATGAAGAAGGACCAGGACCAGGAGTGTGCATAGAAGATGGGGCACGATGAATAGGAGGTGGAGAAACAGGTGGCTCTTGTGCCAAGGGAGGATCATCTGCTATGGGAATCTGAGGATTTGGAATAAGGTTCATTTGATTAAGATTGGTCAATGAAAATGGAGCTTTGAAAATGGGTTGCTCATGGGGTATGGACATGCCAAAAGAGACAGCCAATTGGGTCATCAAATAACCAAAAGGGATTGCATTCTTTTGAGTTGGATTGTTGTGGAATTTGATGATTGTATGACAAATGATGGAAGGTAGACAAATAGCAGTATTTGTCACTACCTTGGATAGGACGCTAACCATATAGGGAATGAGTTCGGTCCTATTCCCACCCCTCGGATAAACATTATATGTGAAGATTTGATGAATTATCCGATATAAAGGAATGAGAGAGTTGACAGTTAAGTGGTGTTTTTTATTGTCCCATGGACAGTCAAAACCACAAATGTCGCGGGTAGCTTTAATTTACTCATCTTCAGAAGGAGAATCAGACACAAAAGATATACCATTCTGAGAACAAGGGATACCCATGATTGAACCTATTTTCTGAGGAGTAATGACTTCATCCCTATCCACAAAAGAGATGGTGAAAGAACAAGCATTGTTACTAACAGCAGTGTTGGAGATGGATGCATACATGAGTTTTACCAGAGTTGGATATGCATTTTCTCCCCATTGCAGAATACCTTCCCATCTTACTCTACTAAGTGATCTGTTCAAATCATAGCCTTTGGTAAGAATTCTTTCTACTATAGTTCTCCTCTCAACAACAATGGGCTTTTTATGAAGACCTTGCAAAATATTTAAGTCATGTTTCAACTCAATTGAAAGAGGTGGAGGAGATGGGGATGAACTACCATCAGTGCTTTCCTCAATGGGCCTACTAGATGAAGCTGTGGCTTTTCCTTTCTTAAGAGGACGACTGGTAGGGGCTTTCTTCGATTTTGGAGGCATTTTGACAAAGAGTTGGAGTGCACAGTTAGTTTCAAGTAGGAATTTTTTAAAAAATTTTAGAGCACAGCTATGAAAGATGATGATTGAAAGAGGATGAGATCAAATGCACAAAGATGTAACTTGAAAAGAGTAATGACAGAAGCTGAAATGAGATGAAAAAGTGGTTCAGACAAACTGTCAAACACTTGGTGTGCAGAAATTGAAGCTTGGTATAATCACTGATCTCAGCTCCTCAAATTTCGGCAAAGACGTCTACAAATGATTTCTGAATCTACATGCATCCATTCATAGTGAGAGAATAGCCAAAGACCACCCAAACAGAACCTGAAATGGACGTTGGGTCTCCCAAAACATGCACAGTTGAATGGAGAGGACAACACACGATTTGGAGAGCTTGACTGGGTGAAGGACTGAATGCTCCTGGAGGGTCTCTGGAAATGCTAGAGCACAATAGAGATGTAGAAAATCTTCAAGCCAGTGATCCACTGCTCCCAAACGAACAACAGATGAACAGTGAGGTCGTGAGGGTTCAATCAAAATAGACGCCCAGCTGAGGAGGATGATCTGAATCGTTTTTTTTTTTTTCAAAAGAGATGGAGATATTGATCTTGGAAGACGGACATCAGCTTGGAGAAGGAGATGGAAAACCCTAGGTTTGAAGATGAGTCAAGGAGAACAGAATAGTTCTGCGCGCTGTGTTTAATATCGCCCCATTTGATTTTCGGTCAGCCGAATTATGCAGAATTATGAATTAAAACTGCAGGTAATAAAATTTTGACTTATGATCAATAGTTAGGGTGTATTATGATTGATTTAACTATGAAGAACAATTAAAGGATTATAAGAAAAATAATTAAAATAAAATAAAATCTTTTTCAATTTAACTTTGATCAAACATATCATTTTAATATAAAGTACCTTTTGATTTCAAAAATGCATTTTCAACAAATAATTCTCTTACAATTGGAAATTCGAAACATATAGAAAATACTAATAAGGTTTGAAACATTTAGACTTAGGACCAACATAGTATATAACTTATGGGAGGGGGTTGGTCTACTCTAACTACAAGCCTTAGGGGCGGCCCTGAGTTTTAGGAAGCCCTAGGCGAGTTCCTAAAGTGTGGCCCTACCCGTATACCCACCAATAAATGATAAAAAAATAAAAGATAATTTTTTATATTATTTTATATTTTATATTTTTAAAACTGCTAGTGGGCTGGGTTCAGTTTGGGCCAAGATGCAAAATCAGGTCGGATCGGAACTGCAGGATGGGTCCAAGCCTCCAAGTGATGCTACTTGGAAAGTAAGAAGAGAAAACGGAGAGAAGATATGGAGATGGGGGTGGAAGGCCGAAGGCACTAGCATCTGGCGATGGGGTTGACGGTGCAGTGGAGTGGGCTGCCCGTTGCTGGATGGCGTCACGGCGGCGACGGTGCCTTGGTGCAGTGGAGCCAAAGGCGTTGATGGCGGTTGGAATCCAGAACGATAGGATTGGATTTGGCTTCCAGTTCCAGGGAATTGGGCGAGGCTGGAGGGACGAAAGGGTTTTGACAAAGGTTGGATAGGGGCGTCTGGGTTTTGGGTGAGGCGGTGATTTTAGGAGGAAAAAATATATATTCAGACCTGATTCTCCAGCCTGACTGCCCGATCCAGCGTCATTCAGGATTTCGATGAATTTTTCGGTGATTTTGGGCCAGGATTTCGATGAATTTTTCGGTGATTTTGGGCCAGGATTTCAACGAGGCAGAGGTGGGTTTCGATGATTTTTCTTGTTTATTTGGTGGCCCCAGATTGGATGCCAAATTTTGGGGCCCCAGCCGACTGCCTGTGTCGGTTGTCCCCAGGACCGGCACTGTAAGGCCTTAATTAGTATTTTTCTAATAGCCCAACCTAAGGTCTTGAGCCTTTGAGCCTATGTTGGAGATTCCACCAACTATAGGAGATAAATCTTGATTGTATTTTAGACTTATCATCAAATCTTTGAGGTTTGACAATTTTTAAAATGATGATTAGTCTTTGGTGGTTGGTGTTGTGTTTTCTCTATGTTCTTCTCATTTCTTTTAACTTTTCCTCCTTCTTTTTGTCTTTTGAATTTTAATTTTAATCTTTCAACCTTTTTCAAAATTTCTTTCATTTCCAAGGTTAAAGGAGGTAAAGTGAGAGGTTTCCTGTTGATAGATTTAATTTGACCATTTTTTACTTGTTTAGTCTATCTAAAATCAATCTTAAATGACTCTTGTTGAGAGGTTTTAATTTATTAAAACTTTCTAGAGTCTTCCTTTGATTTAAATGCCTTAACCTTCATAGAATAGACATTTTCCTTTTTTAGGTTCATAGATAGGTTTATACAAATGATTTTTTTCTTACTTTGCACTCAAATGTGAAATGCCCTTCATCACCACAATAATGACATTTTGTATTGGGCAATGGAGAGTGAGTGCATGAGAATGAAGATTCATCTTTCACAAATGTGTTGGTGAAATTTGGGTCATGTGTAGTATATGGATTCCACACAACATAGTTAACATGCTAGAAAAAATTTTCCAAAGGTTTAAAACAAAGCATGAACCAGATGAAAAAGAAATTAAAGCTTACTAGAATTTAACTTCGTGTAATCAAGCTTTAGCTTTCCATTTGTACCAATTAAGCTCCCTTAGTTCATTTCCTTGGCTTGGGCTCTTAAAACACCAAAAATTGCCTCTCCAATCATCATAAAATGAACTTGGAATGAACTTGATTTTTATGGAAAAATTTGCCAAACGGCTTCATGTCGGTTAGACGAAATCCAGAGTTCGGCTAGCCAAGAGAATCCCAACGGTCACACGCTAACGGTCATATTTAGAAACTTTCCAAATTTCGGCGGACCGAAATTTCGGTTAACCGTTTACTAACCGAAATTCTGACCGATAGTGAAATTTGGTCTAGAAACCAGCTCTCTGTTTTTCTAACCGAAATTCTTCGGTCAAATTCTGATGCAATTCTAGTTAGCCGTAACTGACCGAAGGTATGGTCGGTTTTGAAATTCTGAAGTTCAGAAGCTTTTTGAAAATTATAACTTTGAAACCAAGTGAACACTCAGAATAGTAAGGTGTTTTTGTAAAATATTTTAACAATAAAACACATTTAAAATCAAGATTTAAATCAACCATAAAGAGTTTTATATGAAGCAAAAACATTTTTAATTCAAAAGAGTGTTTTTTAAAGTTGAAACTTGTGAAATGTGAAACTATGTGATGAGTTGAATTATGATGCTTATGCCAGACATCAAATTGCAAACAACCTAGGGTCTAACACATTAGATATAGGCAGCCACATGATCGCAAAAAATTAATGCATCCGAACGCATTAAATTCATATGTTTTACCGATAATTTTTTATTTACCGAAAAATGTAGCTTCGAAAAATTTATCATCGATGTTTAATATAAAACATCGGTAAAGATTGGTAGAATTTTCTACTTGTTTAAAAAAAATTAAATTTTAATGACAAATCTTTTATGTTTTGCTCAGAAAAAAATTGGAAGGAAAATTTCCCACCATTATTTTATCTCTCCCGCCACCACGCGCCTCTTTTCCCTTTCTCTCCTGCGCCTCTCTCTCTTATCTACTCTCTCACTCAAACTCTCGCTCTCTGTTCTCTCACTCAAGAAACTCTGTCTCTCTTTCTCACTCTCGCCCTCTCAGTCTGTTTCTCTTTCTCACTACCGCCCTCTCTATCTGTCTCTCTCTCACTCTCGTACTCTCTCTCTGCTCTCTCTGCTATTTCTTTCTCTCTCTCTCTCGATCTCTCTGTGCTCGACATATCTGCTCTCTCTCGCTCGAAAGGGGTATCCTTCTCTCTCGCGGCTGCCTCTGCTCGGAAACCCCCCCCCCCCCCCCCCCGTTGTCTCTCTGCCGGTGCTGCATCTGCATCTCTCTCCTCTTTTCGTCTCTATCTGATATTTCGGTAAGCCTCTTCTGCTTCCTCATTTTTATTTTTATTTTGTTTCTCCTTTTTGTTTTGCCATATTTCTTGATGGATTTTGTTGATGGAATAAATGGTTTTGGATTTTGTTTTGATTATGCATAACCCATTTCCATACCCATACAATGTGGGAACCAAATTCATGTATGAACTCACCTGGAATATTTCCTTATCTGATTTGGATCTGAAGCCATCCCTCCTATTCGTCTTTGTCTCAACATGAGCATATAGCCCAATCCCATTAATTTAAACATGTAGGGATTTTGTTGGGCAAGGTTAAATAAGCATTGCAAATATGTTAAATCATAATTCCTAGAAACACTATCTTTGTTGGTTACAACTTGGTTTCAATTAGCTTTAGCCCATCTCGTGTTCATAATTCAGATTGTACATAAAAAGTATATATAATATGAATTGCATCTGTTAAAATTCCATCTGGACCTGAATTACTATTAGGAGACCTGGACTCTACTCACCTTGAGTCCATGTTATGAGACCCGTAACCGTGTCTAGATTTTAACTAAAGACCTGAACTTGGACCTGGTCTCAAATAAAGGGCTTGGACCTAGAATGAAATCAAAATTCAAAAAGTATAATATGAATTCCATGTGTACATTCAGAATAATTTTTTTTTTATCCTATTCATTTTTATATCCCCGCCACTTGTCTTCTTGGGAAAAGCGCCTAGAACATGTGTCATCTTCCCAACTTTTTCATTGCATCTTTTTAGTTGATTGAAGAGGCATGTATTCACCATTAATTTGTTCTCAATGTAATAGGTTTATTTTCTTCCAAATATATATCAAACTATGTGTATCTGAATTCAACAGTGTTGTGGTTTAATCATGATAAACACATCTGGAGATCATGAAGTATCTTAATCAATACATTATATCTTTTATAGGTCATACAAAATGGATAAGAGTTGGATGACGATAAAACATAGGTGGTTAAGTGAGGAGTATAAACACGGGGTGAGAGCTTTTATAGAATTTGCAAAGGTGAACGCAGGAGCTGCAGCTGAGATTCGATGCCCATGTATCGATTGTCTAAATAGTAAAACACTTAGCAGTGAAGTTGTTTGGATCCATTTGATACGAAGAGGAATCGACTCTTCTTATAAGACTTGGGTGTACCATGGGGAACCTGTTCCTGCTCGTCAGCCTCGAACAGAGAATGATGTCAATCACGAATACAATGAAGATATTGGGGACGAAATAGGAGATGAATTGGAAGGAGAGGTCCCTGAGAATGACAACCAATTGCGTGATATGTTAGAACAGGCTTTTGTTGGTGGCATCCTGGATGTTGACGCCGATGAATTGCCTAATCTTGAGAGGGAAGTTGGGCGGAATTTTGAAAAGCTGTTCGATGCTGCTCAAAGTAAAGCTTACCCTGGTTGTGCAAAGACTGTGTCAGCATTCGTTGTTAAGATGCTTCATATTAAAGTGTATAAGAAGTTGGGCAATGACACGTTCAACATGATTATGAAGATTATTAAAGAGATGCTACCTGTAGACCATGATATTGAGACTATTCCTTGGAATATTTATGAGGCTAAGAAATTCTTGAGGGATTTCGGCTTGGGATACGTGCCCATTCATGCTTGCAAATATGACTGCACACTCTTTTGGAAGGAGAATGCAAGAGTGGAAAACTGCCCTACATGTAACGAGCCTAGGTACAAAGTTAACGATGGCACGGGTAAAAAAATACCACACAAGATATTGCGGTACTTACCATTGACTCCGAGACTACAAAGGCTATATTATTGTGAGAAAACAGCTCCCGATATGAGATGGCACAAGGACAAACGTGTAAAACTATGCGAGTTGATGCGCATTGCATAAGCATTGATACACGGAGTCGATGGTATAAAGATGACTCATTCGTTCTACCAAATCAAGTCCAACAAGTATTCTACATTAAAGATACCAAGTTTGGTGGAAGTTGGAAAGTAGTAAAACGAATTCAACGTCGAGGAATCTGGAATGTACCAGAGATGGATAGTTTGGAGACCTGCAGTGCTCCCAATGAAGTTTTCCAGCAGGACACAACTACTAAGGTTCCACCAATTGTTGCTGAAGTTCACACTGTAGCCTCTTTGCGGAGAAATGACATTGATCCTATAATTATTAGTGAGGATGTGGTATTACACGCTGAGGGTGAAGAAGGAGGACAAGAAGAAGAAGAAGAAGAAGAAGAAGAAGAAGAAGAGGAAGAGTATGATGTACATCCTGACATTGAGCATTAGTGTTCCAAGATGTATATGTGAGAGGGTCCTTTTTTACAGATTTCAGTGTTTGGGATCGAATGTATTTTCTAAAGTGCTATTGTAACTAACAGTTTAGTGATCTGAATGTAATATCGTTTTGATCATGTTTTAATGTGGCTCTTACATTACATTTTAACTATCACTTGCTATTGTTTTGGACTGCATTTCATACAGCACATACACACAGGCTTCAATGACAGCACATACATTTTTATCTATCACTTGCTACTGTTTTGGACTGGATTTTTAATGTGGCACTTACATATTATTATTTCACAGATTATATCATGGCACCAGGCTAAAAAAGAAGCAGTGCAAACTCCAACTCCACAGCAATGCAACTTGGTACACCTACTCCTCAACCACATACACCACATCCGGAACCTACAACAACTTCGAGTGTTCCATCTACTGCTACCCATGCGAGTGTTGCAGGTAATTACTCTCTCTCTCTCTCATTTACTCTTCTCTACAATCAAACCTCGCTACTTTTTTTAAAAGTAAAACTTGGTTTGCTTTTAGTTTCCTAAGCTAACTTTACATGTCTAGGTATAACAAGGTTTCACTACTATTTTGTAGGTCCACCTCTAGGAAATGAGAGACGTGTGTGGGGCCCAACACTAGGAAAAAGAGTTCGAATAATGATTTCTGTCAATAGTGGGAGCAGGCTCAAAGTTTATGTGACTCAAGAAATGAAAACCTTCTGCGGGGAAAATGCTACGAAAGTGTCAAACGAATTGGGCTCGCACATTAGGAGGATGTGCCTAGTTGATGGTTTTATACACTCTTGGAAACGGATTGATCCAGGCTTGAAAGCGGCCATAATACAGGCTATTCGGGTAAACTTTCAGCTTGCTCTTTGAGTAACGTTTTCACATCTACTATGCAAGATATTTATTGACTAATTTTTTATATGCTCGTAGGATCAGTTTTCAGTAACGGAAGATGATGATGAGTTCACTCCACTGGTTGAGCAAGTTTTTCACAAAAAGGGAAACCTAATCTACAAAGATTGGAAATGGAGAATGAATCATCACTATAACGAGCTGAAGGAAAAAAGGGTAGATGCATATCAGCATCCTTTTGAAGGGGTAACAATGGACGGTTGGAAGTTCATGATTGATCACATATTCAAAGATCCTAAGTGGCATGTGAGTATATCAATAGTTTTATGAGTTACATTTCAAATGCTACTTTAATATCTAACTGCTAACAAGTTCTTTGTTTTTTCAGGCCCGCAAAAGTGCTGGAAAAAAGAATAGACATGCAGTTGTAGAAGGTTTCACTGTGGCTTCTCGTGGTCACACATTAGGTTCTAGATCCATTGCTGCTGCAATTACCATTGAAGTGAGTTTTCTTTGGACGCAACAGGTATATTGGGCATAGCCCAATGTTACACCTCGTCCCGAGTTAATCACGATTAACTCTAATTAATCTCAATTAATATGGATTAAATGTGATTAGTTGAGTTAAGTGTAATTAAAGATTGAAATGGATCAAATTAGTCACAACTAAATGGATTAAGTCTAATGAGATAATTTGGAAGAGATTAAGTGAATTAATTTGGGTTTGAGACTCAAATTAGTGGTTTTGAGGACTTTTACGTAAATACTAGTTTATACGTATTTCATCGAATGTAGTAAAATTTGATACCATCGTCTGTATCTTGATGAGTATGTGAAATTTCATAATATACTTGATTGCATTTGATTTAAGATGAATCAAGTGTGTTGTGATTTGACTCAAAATGGAAATAAGTGAGATGAGAAGGATTTATATGCAAAGTTGCATTATGAAGGTTCAAATGATGCAGGAGCTGGACTCATGAGATGATGCCATAAAAATTAGGAGCTGGCAGCATTATAGCATGCCAGAAAACCCATCTCAGTAATAACATGCTGGAGAGTTAGCTTTATTCTTCTTTGTTTCTTCCTTGTGAAGTGAATATAAAGACTTTGAGAGTGAGTTTCAGTTATATCATTTTCTTTCTTGAAGTTAAAGTGTGAAGAAGCTTTGGATTTCTTTGGTTTACGATTCAAGTATGTATTCAGTTATTCTTGTAGAACTTTTGAGTGATTTGGGATGGCGTTTACAGCATATAACTCAGGAGGTTTCTTTTGGGTTTATTATTGATGTTACGTTTTCAAAGGGGTTTTTTATTTGGATTTGGATTTCAACCCTCAAGCTAACAAGAGAGTTTTTGTTTATCTTGGACTTGAAGTAATTGAAGTAAAGGAAAGTATAAACAATGAATTATGTGTATATGCTAAAGAACTTGGTTTTCTTTGAGGTTTTTGTTTCAGCCCTTTTCTTTATGATATGATTGATATGAATGGTGAATTGGAGAAGGAATAGAATATGAAATAGAAGTGTTGTATGTATGTAAATGATACTATTGAGGAGGGAACAGGAGGTTCCAAGTCTGTTATGCAGGATTGAACTACAGTAGAATGAAACATAGTTTCGTTTCTGAAATCTATGTTCTGGGTAATTTCGGTTCGCCGACACAAATTCAGTTAGCCGAAATTCTGACCGATAGTGTAAAATCAAGGAAAAATGATGTCTCTGGTTTTCTAACTGAATACCTGACCGAAACATTTCGGTCAGCAGAAGAAGGCATTTCGGTTAACCGAAATGTACTATTTCAAGATTTTAACAGAAATGTTGCTCTTTGGAATTCAAACCGAATTATTATCGGTCAGCCGAAATTAGAGAATTCGGTTAACCGAAACGTAACCGAAATTGGGATTTTCAGATTTACTTTCTGATTTTCTAAATTAAAAGCCTGTTGAACTAATCGAGGTTCTTCGTATTGGTTATACCTCCATAGGCGTTAATTAAGGGGACTTTAATGTACATAAATTGTAATCTTGAGTGAGACACGTTTGTGCCATGTTTTGACTTTGTTTGAGACACATCTCAAGTGATCTTGCGTGCTGTTTTGAGTGTTTAACTCCCCAACTAATGATTAACTTATGGTTTATTATGCTGATTTAGGCAGACAAGCATGATGGAAAGGTGCTAGATTTTCTAGAGTTATACCAGGCAGCAAAAACAAAGAAAGATGGTGGATGGATCGATCCTCAGTGCGAGGAGCTACATGTATGCATTTAATATCCAACACTTAAGGTCCTTCTACATTTATGTTTTTTCTTCTTCAATCAGTCTATTCCTTATATTTTTTTGGTTTCTTGTCTTCTTTTTCTAACGACAGGAGAGGATGGTGGCCATGCGAGATGAGGCAACTCAATTAGGAACTCCTTTGACGGCTGAAGAAACGTCAACAAGTGTTCTTGGAGAAGCAAAGTACTACGTAAGAGGATTAGGGGTTGGCTGGAGGCCCTCATCCTTGTCTCCCAATTGTAATTCAGCACATCAAGAGGTTCTAAAACTCCAAGCTGAGATGGAGCTAATACGTGAGGAGCGTTGAAAAGAGCGGGAGGATAATAAACGAAGGGATGAGGAGCAGCGGGAGGTTCAAAGACGAAGGGATAAGGAGCAGCGGGAGGATCAAAGATGAAGGGATGAGGAACACCAGTCACGCTGCGATGCTCTTCAAAGGCGGCTTGAATAATTTGAAAATTTCAAAGCCTTGACGGTGAAGCAAATGCTTGGACAAGACGTTGGAGGATCGAGCTGATGTTGTCAAACATTTGGTATGCAATTTTCTTTTTATAATAGGTTCGGACTTGATAACATGGAAGTTCGATCACATTCATTGTAAGTTTTATGTATTTATTTGTTCACTTTAATAACTTGGAAGTTCGATGCTTACGTTATTAGATTTGAAATGTTCATTAAGTCTTTGTAAACTTCCTCCTCTCATTTATGCCCACCTTTTCGTATGATTATGTATTGCTCTGTCTTAAGTTTGCCAAGGTAACTCTGAGTTTTGATCATAATACATTAAGCTATTGATATTGCTTTTAACTTGATCATTTACTTTCATCTTATTGGTACAACTGGATTAGCCTTGATTTCACAAAGACGTTTTATATGAAGTGAAGTATACATTATGTAGGAACTTCTTCAGCTGTATGGAGTTCTAAACACATAAATCTGAAATCACTTTGAATTAGGTTGTGTGTTTTTTTTTTTTTCCCCACATAATATAAATTCTTGCTCTAGACTTTCGCCACGATTGACACGGGATCCTTCATCATTTCAAGTTTGGTTGATCTATGTTGGGCATTTAATCCATGCTTGTAGTTGTCTTAGGCTTGTTTGCATCATGGGTTCTCCTTGGTTCTCTGTTTTATGCTTTTGATTAGTGGGTTTGACATTGATTCATGTGTTATTTTTTTATTTTTATTTTGACTGGAATTGTTCTTGTGTGTGCATGGAAGGTATATAGAAGAACCAGGTGCAAGAACTAAGACAGAGTTGTTTCAAAGCTTCTATGAAGTTCTATGGTAATATCTATGAAGGGCCCTGCTATTGCTTTACAAAGTTATAAATGCTTATTTCTATGCTTAGTTCTATGTGGTTGTTATAAGCAAACATGATTTTGTGGGACGCTTCTGTGTTAACCCACGATTGATGATTTTTCTTATAGTTTTAAACATTGTTATATGCATTGCTCAATTGATTAGAATTTATATTATTGATGTTTAGTTGGGTAGGACACCACTGACAGATTTGGTCATAAGTTGAATGAATGATTTTTCCAATTCTTATCAATGAATCAACATTCATGGCCTGTTAGGCTGACAAAGATTGGATTTTTTCTCCCAAAGTATCTTATCTGATGTCCATAAATTAACTTTTCTTAGCTTAGGATATCAAGTAGTTTTTCGAATGCTAAATGTGTCGTCTTCATTAAAATCTAGATTTTGTAGAGTTAGCCTTGCTGTCTTGGAATTCCAGGTGTAAACTCAATGAATTTTCTGGGATTGCCTGTAACATGTTCTGTAACTTCTACAATTACCTGCAATCTGTGACGGATCAGAGCACTCTTGCTAGTTTAAATTTCACTGATTGATTGTTGTGTTTGGGGGGCGGGTATACACTTTGTGGCCTGAAATAGAGGTAATTAGCTCTTCTTGCTGATGTGTCAAACTATAGTGGTAAGTGGAAGTTACACTCAATTCCATCTATGAATGTAGTGGAGAATTTTGATGCAAGCAGGATATGTTGGACTACAATGATGAAAGCTTAAGAGTTTTTTTTTTATGTGAGCAGGATATGTTGACCTATAGTAATGATAAAACTGTATGCTTGATCAAGTTCTCCATCTTATAGACTTTATTGGGAGCATTTCGAGCCATGATTGTATCAGAGTACTGTTGCATGAAAAATCTACGTTGGCCTGATTTACTGTCTGATTTTTACTAAAGTCTTGTTATGGTTTTAATTTCATGTTTTGGAGTCACCACACCCAAAATGGTTATGAATGAGCTGAATGTTACTTGCTTTACCAAAGGTCAAAAATAAATAATTTGTGACCAATTAGGAATAACTAATGATTGTGTTTTATTCTTTGCGCAGATGGAGTATCCCGCGTTTTGATAACGGAGTTGAAGAAGTTAGATTTTTGCCCTGGGTTCTACGTTAATCAAGTTGTCATTTTGTTGCTTCACCTTCTTTAGTTTTGCACCCTCTGGGGTTTGGATATAACTTGTCTAATGCTAATTGTGGAAACTTTGGTAGGACCTTATTTTCCACTTTTTTTGGTACGATTTCGTATTATTTTGTGCTCTGCGAATTCGGATATTATATGTTAAGCATTTGGTGAATGCTTTTTATTTATGAAAGTTATGGTTTTTTTAGTCATTCCCATTTGGATATTGTGGAGAAATTGAAAGGTCGGTGATGATGTCCAAGAGGAATATTTGGGTTTCTATACAAGAGAACCAGGGTACAGGAAGTTTTGATGGCTTACTGTCACATGTATATAATATCTCATTGATTGGTGCACTATGGCGTGCTTGAGTAGAATTTCCTGTGTTATGTTTGGAACGCAATAAAGTTTTGCTGTTTCTTTCTGTCCGGCTTTCATATTTTTATTTCACCTTTCAAGCCTTTTCTGTTACGAACTGATGAAGTAATATGAAATTGAACGTGATAATTCAATTTTAGTGCGTGGTCATTATGGTTATTGGTGCTTGATTTATTTTGTTGGAACTCAAAAAAATTGAAGCAGGTTTTGACAATAGATTTAATTCTAATATAAAATATTTTTGCTAAAAATAAATAAATAAATTGTGGACTAAACAGTTAGTCGGTAAACTTAAAATTAAATGATTAAGATATTTCATTTGCCGACTAACCGTTTTAATCGAGAAAAGCTTTATAACATTAACCAACTAAATTTTTTAGTAGGGCATTTGTAACGTTTGCCGACCAAACTATTAGTCGGCAAAAGCTTTATAACATTAACCGACTAAACCGTTTAGTAGGGCATTTGTAACAGTTCACCGACCAAACTATTAGTCGGTAAAAGCTTTATAACATTACCCGACTAAACTGTTTAGTAGGGCATTTGTAACATTTGCCGACCAAACTATTAGTCGGCAACGTAAACCAACACCGACTAAATACTTAGTTGGTAATACTCTTATCTTTTACCAACTAAAACCATTGGCCGACTAATTATTTAGTCGGTACTAAAACAAGCTTACCCGACTAAATTTTTGTTTGGGAAATTGTTTTATTTCCCGACTAAATAATTTTAGTCGGCAAATTCATTTCTCTACCTCACTTCAGCGACCAACCGCCGACCAAATGTTTTTGGTCGGGAATACTCTTCACCGACTAAAAAACTGACGTTTGCCGACTAAAGTGTTAGTCGGGAGTGGTGTTATTTGTTGTAGTGTATGAGATAGTGTGATTTATCTCGATCATCAGAATGAAAGATTCTGGATCATAGTGCTGGTATATTGAATGTATTGAAGGACCATGAGAAGCACCTTATGAACATTGTCTTTACTTTGAGGTTTGCTCTCATAATTCCCTAGCAATAGGCTCTCAAGCCTGAGACATTAATGAACTCAAGTTTCTATCTATTCATTTGCTTTGAGTCACCACTGAGTGAGGCCAACTGTAGGTCAACACCTCGGTGATTTGGGTACGTGGTAGTTGAGCTGTGGGAACATTCAATGGTTAAGATAAAATCTATCTCTAATATCCCCTTGTGCCAATTAATGGATTTATCATTGGTAAGTGTACACCCATTCCGATTAAGAGTTAATTTAAAAGGTACCATTGATCATTATAATTAATTAGGGCTCAACGATAATAAGATATGGATCTAGTTTGGAAGACAGGTTCAATTGATCCATGGATATTGATGGAGGGGCCTACTTGTGGTAATAGGGAAGTTTATGGTCTTCTATGAATTTCCTAAGACTGGAGTTCAATTGCATTTATATAGTGGAGTTATTTGTAATTAACTGTGGGCCCGGATTGCACATGAGATGTACGTGGTGTCGCGAGTCCCAATTGGAGCCAGCTTTCTAAGGAATCGCTAGTGGTCCCCACGCTAGCCCAAGTTAGAAAGCTACTAATTTTAGTTGAACTCTAAAAGGAAAGTTACTATTTCTATTTGAAGTGAGACTTCTAATAGTGGTAATAGTAATTTACTAATTATTAATGGAAGTAAGACTTCTATTATAATAAAGAAAGAAGAGAAAGTTACTAATTAATTTGGAAGTAAGACTTCTAATGGAAATTAATAAGTGGAGGTTTGTAAGAACCATAAATAGAGAAGAGGGTGTATTGGACGTCCACTACTTGTTCCCTTTAGTGTGATTCACGCCCAGCCTCTTTGTGCAAGAGTTGCACATCTCTCTTCATCCCTATTCTAGTTTAGAGTTCCTAAATAGATTCTCTTGAAGATCCCACACATCTTCTTGAGAAAAAGAGATCTGATAAAGGGTCATAGCGTGGAAGACCATTGGGTATTGGAGAAACCTATTTGATTCGCGAAAGAGTTCGTCATCAAAAAAAGAAACAAATTCTCCATTAGAGCACAACCGAGCTCCAAAGGTATAATCTATTTCCTTTTATGTTATAGATCTTTGTTACATGTTTGTTGCTGGTTTTCTATCTTGTAGATAGATTGATTTACTGATCTTGATATGTGAGATTGAGGGTTAGCATCTTGGATGGATTGGTAACCTTCTGGATAGTTGATCCCTGCGTCAAGTGGGTCAAAAGTTTTGAAACCTATCCTAGATGCCCACCTAATTTCTAACATTTTCAGTTCCACATGTGAGTACTTTCCAAGGCATCTCCCTCTCTGTAGATATAACCCGGGATTGATCCTTATTTCGTTTAACGAGAACTTAGGAATTGTGAGAATGTGGGTGATGTGGATCAAGTGACTAAGCAGGCTTTGACCTTCGTGAATGCATTTGAACGAGCACATGGTGTCCGAACCCATGTGTGAAGTCCCATCTCTAAGAAAAGGAAATCAGAACCGTCCCTAACATGTGAGAATGGAATAAACAGTGGTCGTTTAATAAAAACATATAAACTGTACGGGTGTTTATGCAATTTTGAATAAACTGCATTTCATAAACAGTGCACAGAATGTAGGAATCGTGAGTGCTATTTGGAGCAGTCAGTTGAGGGTCCAAATGGAACCTGATCCCCTGTGTGGACCACACAGGGGAAACCTGTTTGGACCAAACAGGGGGTGCCACACAGGGGCGGGAGAAGGGGTGGACGAAAGAGAAACATCCCCTAATGTGTCTCGCCCCCTGTTTGGTCTAATTAGGGAATCCGGTTCCGGGTCATAATGGGTACAAACCCAACTGCAACCAGCACACCCATCGTCGACCATGAGTGTACTGACAGCAGGCAAGGTCGTCCTCTCCTTCAAGTGGGTCATGTTGGGTCGATAGGGCAAAGTCGACCATGTTGACTGGGATGGCCCTGTTTTGGAAAAAGACCATCAAAATCTTAATTTTAAGTCCAAATAAATGTAGGACTCTCTTCATTCATGCATAATGGGAAGAGCTTTAAAGTTTTAGGCAGAATGGAAGGATTTTGAATGCTCTAAATCATAAAAGGGTGAGATCTGGGTTGTGACTGTGCTGTGCATGCACAGTGAAGGTCGACAATCAATGCCACTACCAATCTTCTTTATTTGCTTTTTCCTAGTAGATTATGGATTCAATGTTATCTGATATCAAGGGTGTAATGGGATCAAGGGGATTTCAGGGGTCGTCTTTAAGAGGATGGAGTAGAGATGATGGCTTTTGTCAAATTCTGGTTCAGGGAAAAAAAACGATACAAAGTGGAAGCAAAATCTTCTATTTCTGCCATAAAAAATTAATTGCCGGTGAATGGTGTTCTATATTAGAATCGCTGGTCTGAGGCTTGCCGGCTGTCCATTCAAGGTGTGACAGTCACATTACACTGTCAGGTTGTTCTTTAACCTGATCTTGGTCTGTCTTGGGTTGTGGTCGTCCCTATCATCTCTATACAAAGGTGATAGATAAGTTATATTGAAAATATCAGAGATGTTGAGGTCACTTGGGAGATCAATCTGATAGGCATTGTCGTTGATCTGCTTAAGTACTCTGCATAGCCCGATTTTTCGCTGCCTAAACTTGTGATGTGCACCAATTGGAAAATGCTCCTTCTGCAAATAATGTCACGCCCCTAGAATGTAATCCGGGGTTATGCATGAAATTAGGATCAATTAAAATTTTTTCAATATTAATCAAATGTAACTTGGCCCCAATCATCTCCCAACTGGATCGAAGACCACTGTGAGGTGTAAACATTTTCCCAAATATAAATAACAAATAGCGGAAGCTTCGTAATTACAAATGGTATCTAAAAGATGTATAGTTTAGAGCAAATACTGAATATCATAGCTGAAGTTCAAGTTTGAGACTGTTAACAAAATATTAATTACAATATTAGGCCACACCAAAAACCTGGGCCTAATAAAAATGATAAAAGAACCAAAAGATGAAATTAAACAGATATAACATGAAGGCTCTCTCGTACAGAGTTGATACGGCTAGACAATGTTGTCTGTACAATACTCTACGGAGTCATAAGGCTGATCTGCCTGAACTTCCTCTGTCGTTTCCTCCTCGTAGTAGGTAAGGTCGGTACCAATGCACCAAGAGTAGCATCATCAACACAACGGATGGTAAGTAACATATATATATATATATATAAATTCATAGATATGCAGTACGAATAATAGTAAACGAATGAACATAATCATAGGAAATGCATACAATTTTGATCGTAAGAAATACATCACATTCAAATTATAGATGGACTAACAAAATAGGCAAACCACAAATGCTAATAAATGAATTGGGCCCTGATAATCCATGTTCAAATAACAGAAACAGAAACAGACATCTCTTGGCTTATGTGGCTCGGTCCCCGAGGGCTCTGGCTCACAGTCTTGCCTTGAGGGTAGAAAATTCGGAGTCCTCACACAGGTAGCATCTCAACTGTGTTGAACGTGTCAGCTGAGTGGTGCCCGACATAAAGAATCCTAAACAGACTTCAGTGAGCGGCCAAGTTTTCTTGCGTGAACAAGATTCATCAAACAATAGAGAAACTACTCTGCTTCAGATCAAATCAAATCAGAATTCAAACATATTTCAATAGTACTTCTCTTCAAGCCTTACATTCAAAGCCACCTTGTCACGCCCCGAAACCGGGACCTGCAGCGAACCGATCTCGGGGTGCGAAATTTTGGAATAATTTGAAACTTTTTGTTATAGTTCCCAAGATCCGCGTGAATGAGGATAATCACATGCCAACACGATCAGAGTATATTTTTCGCGGAATCTACACATGGTGTTACGACTCGGAATCCGTGGCCATCGGGTTCCGTGTCGCACGCAACCAATATCACAAAGCCATCACATAAGCAGGCTGGTACAAATCATAAATCACAACACACTGAGCTGGTAGTAACAATCTATTATTTCCCACATATTCAAGTTACAATTAACAAATGTCTTAATTACAAACCCAAAGAAAAAGGCTACAAAGCCATACAACAATATAACCAACTAAACAGAAATACTACCCCAACATTTCAATACGAACTCTGGTGCCGAACTTGACATCTAGACGATATCAATGAGCAGCCTCTCACGTCAGACCGGCGGTCCCACCGCCTCCTCTGATCAAACACCTAAAAACAGAAAGAGAAGAGACTGGCACCAAACAAAAAGGGTCAGACACGACGGTCTGGCAAGCAAATAAACAAATAATATGAATGAAAGAACATACATAAAACCTGACGAAATCATCGAAAAACCAAATATAAAGTCTAAACAATAATGGCAATAAAGCATGCTAAAGTGATCGAAAGACCGAACATGAATATCGAAACAAGTAAAAGAACATTATCAGATGTACGAATATCTCGAAAGATTAAAAGCCTGCTTAAAACATTTAATCGTCGGAAATACATTTCAAATCCTAAATAGTAGCGACAATCCGATAAAGATCGATACCGTAACATTAAACCAATCTGAGCATAAAAAGTATAACCCACAAGAATCATAAACTAAAGCAATATACAGATAAAACACTGGCAACCACAAATAGCTAAATCCTCCTATTACCGAAGTAATAAGAGCAGACAGAGCGTAGCCACTGAACGTGGTACTAAAAATAGGATCAGAACCGTAGCCATACAAATGGGACCGGCAGATCAAAAATCAGAACCGTAGCCATACAAATGGGACCGGCAGATAGTTACCGTTGCCATGGTCGGTACATACAGAATCCAAGCTGCAGCTGGCGGACGAATTAAAGATCCCAAGCCGGGTGATCAGCCCGACAAGGTGACCTAAGCCTAGTGGTGCCTTTAGTTTTCAAACTCAAACCGATACAAATCTAACATAATACTAATCCATTTGGCTCAGGGGCTCACACCACATAGCTCTGGCCCCGTCTTGCCTCGGGGTTTCGTTTTCGGAATCATAGCCTCTTTGGCTCATGGGCTCGCACCACATAGCTCTGGCCCAATCTTGCCTCGAGGTTTCATTTTCAAAATACTAATCTTAACAAATAATGGTCTCATCGAAGAAATCCCGAATGTGACAAACATACTCCAATCTCTTTTCAAATCGAATCGGAGAAAACATACGAATATCTCTGGTAAACCGTTCAAATACGCATCAAGATGATTTGTATAAAATCATACGATCCACCCTTTCGAACATGGGAAGACACATGATTTTATAACAAATCATCGATGCTATTTAAATTAGTTCACCAAAGAAAACAAATACAAATACAAATACCAATACAAATACATTTTTCTGACTTGAAATGGAATGGACAATGGAGAATGACTTAATGACTTACCAAGGAACCATCTCAATGCACATTTAACCTTTAAACATTGATTAGTAAGGAGTGTGTTTGATGCCAATGAAAATCCATAATGTTTAAATGATAAAGTGCGCATTGAGACACGGAAGGTTCCCGGATAATTCCACATACATTCATTCTCACAATGATCCCATTTCACAAATTTCCAAGCATCACAAACAATCCCAAATCTCATTAAAACAGGCCCATAGTTGGCCTTAAACCGAGCCCAAAACAGTCCTTAATAACAGTCCAAAAACTACTCTTAAATGGCCCACAAAACAGGTCTTAAAAACAGCCCAAAACTAATCTTGAGATGGCCCACAATACAAACCTTAAAACAGCCCAAAACTGAACATTTATTGGCCCACACAACAAACTTTAAAAACAGCCCAAGACTAACCTGAACCGGGCCCACAAAACAGATTTTTAAACACAGCCCAAACTATCCTGAACAGGCCCACCAAAACTGATTTTTAAAGCGACCCAAACTAGACCTTTAGTGGCCCACAAAACTGATTTTTAAGGCAGCCCAAAACCAACCTGAACAGGCCCACAAAACTGAACCTAAGATGACCCAATATCAGGTTTTACACTGGCCCAAAAACTGACTTTGAATGGCCCAAGGAAGCCCAAAGAAACCCCAAAAGAAACAGGCCCAAAACTGATCCATAAACGGACCCAGGACAGGTCTGGGCTCGCTCGAGCGACCCAGGGTCCGCTCGAGCGAAGCCCAGACAGAACCTGGTCCGCTCGAGCGGCCCACTGGGTCGCTCGAGCGGACTGGGCTCTGTCCCAGTCCGGCTGAGTGCAGAAATGCACTCCTTCTTCTTCTTTTCTGATTTTTCTTTCTTCCCTCCTTTCCTACAAAATTCCAAGATCATTTGGGCCCTCCTTTGGCCTTCCAAACTCATCAAATCCCATCCATAAATCATTCTAATTGGCCCAAACACAACACTTTTGAAAGCAAAGTTTTCTCCCTTTCTTTTGAACCCAAACACTTAGCACAAAGAGATCAAATTTTCTAAATGACCAAGACAAAAACAAGCTTCTAATACATGGTAAAACTATAACATAAATGGAAATCCACATAACATTGATTCCTTTATTCAAAGCAAATCCATAAATCATAAAGAATTAGAACATGATGAGCAAAATCCATGAAACCCAACAAAAACATGAAAACATCATATTAATTGGAAATCCACTTGCCTTGGTCAAGAGAAGATGCAAAAACACTCCATGAAAGTCTTCTAATGGCCTCAAGCTCCAAAATCATAAAACCCCCAAAATGGCTCAAAAGAAACCCTAGAAAACCAATCATTGCAAATCTCCATGACAACCCATTGCATGAGTGATGAAAACACTCTAAATGAAAAGGAGAACAAAGATCTAAAGTTTAGAAAGCTATTGCAAACCTTGAGAAATCCAAACAAGGAAGAAGAGCTTAGATGAGAGCCTTGCTCTAGCCCAAAAATCTTGAAAATAGGGTCTTTGGAAAGCTTGAGAGATGAGGAAGAACTTGGGGAGATCAATCTTCCAAGAGGACTCCACCAAATGAGAGTCTCAGATGAGAGAGAGAGTGAGGGAGGAGAGGGAAAAACCCTTGCTCAAAACCGTGCAAGAAGGAAATGAAGGAAGAGGAAGAGAGTTCCTCTTCTTAAGAGATGGGTTTTGTGGGTCCCATTCTTCACAAGGCTGAAAATGGCATTTGCGGGCCCCGAACGAAAACGACGAAGAAGACAAAAACGATCGGCGAAATATCTAGTTTCCGAAAAGTATATTTTCCCCAATTTCTGAAATTTTCGAAATTCATGGACAGATTTAGTGAAAATGTCATTTTTGCCCATTTTCCTCGAAAAACGTGATTTCTGAGTATCAAATCGAAATGATCAAAACATGAAAGTTGTTAAACTTCATCAAATGAGTCGAAATATGTCAAATCCAGAATTTTTAGAAATGAAAAGTAATTTCTCATAAAAATACAAATCATATGGATCGGGTCAAACCAAAGTCAACGGTCTACAAAATCTCAAAGACTATGGAAAAATCCGGTCAAACTCAAAAACGCGGTCAAACTAAATCAAATCTCACTTAACAAGTTAAACCACGATTAAAACAATGGGGTCGGGATCTTACATCCTCCCCCCCTTAGAACCCATTTGGTCCTCCAAATGGCTTAAACCAGATCGAAATCAAAAACCCAAAAGACAAACGAAAACGCTGACAACCTATGCCAGACCTTGGTGACTGAGAGACTCTCTGATCAAACCCGACGTTGAGATGCACGGTCAACAACATTCTGATTCGGTTGAAGGCTTCACACTAACCCACATATCTGCTCGAAAACAAACTCCTCTGGCCAAACTGGTGTCCGACAATCCTAAGCATCCTTGGTGTCATCTGTCGTTCCTGCGCTGAATCATTTCTTTTACTCACCTTGTCAGTCACTGTCGGTCTAAGAAACTGCAAGTTCTGCCTCTTTCTATCACTTGGAATTCTGTGCCTTAAATCCTACAAAGCTGTACACGGTGCTCTTGATGTTTGAACAAAGATGTGATCGTAGACATGTTTTCTCTGAAATAATTCCCACTTCAACAATTTCCTGGAATTCCATATACATACTTACACTGTACCATTCAGACTCTGGCTTCTAAGAATATCATCAATCCTTCTTCATTCCGAAATCACAACTCTAAATTCTAATCTTTCTGTGATGTACTCTGGATTCTTGCCCACATCTGATTCTATCTACTTGCTGCTCTTGATCTCTTACCTGATACTGTGTTATCAACAAAGTAGACCTGCCTAGCTGGCATCAATCCCTGAAGAACGGAAACTTTCAATTCAAGTCTTGAATGATGTTGATTCTCTCGTAGATCCAACTTTGTCCTCAACCGAACTAGTACACATCCGGACATCCATCATCCCTTCACTTCACATACTACCAAACTCCAACCAAAAGCTATTACCACTCACTCCATTCAATGTAAAACAAATCTTAAAATTTTAAACATAGGGACTAAAATAATTACTTAGTTAAATCTCATCATTTTAAAACATAGTAGAAGCTGAACTTCCAAATTATCAAATAAAATTTAATAAAGAAGGTTTATCAAAGTTTGAACATGAAACAACATTATTCGTTTTGAAATTCATGTTTTCATAGCCCAACAAATCCTTGAAATACTCAACAATCTTAAATTAGGATTTTCAAAAATAAATCAAATTCATGTAGTATAACCATACATTAAATTTTATTGAAATCCATTTCCAACCAAACATATACAAGATTTTGAAATCGTCAAGGTTTTGAAATGTAAGTGTCAACATTTAAGAGAATTAAAACGAGAGCAAAATTTCAAGATCCTTGTAAAACAATATCTTAAGAAGATTAAACAAAAATTCGAAACGCAAAACCTTATGAAAACAAAATCATGTGACTCATGAAAAGAGTATAATAATATAGTTTATTTCAAAATAAGCCTTAAAGAAGAAACATAAATCCATTTTTAAACACTACAAGGATAAACCATAGATATTAATGAAAACATATCAAAGATGAAAACATCAAGAAAATCATTTTAAATAAGAAATGGACATCCAAATTACTGAGGTACTCCCTTGCATCTGTACTTTGTCCAATCCAATACCCCATAAGTCGGTAAAATCCACAAGGTTTCCACTACTGCCGAAAATTATCTTGACTACAACTAACCATCCACTTGGTATTACCGCTGAATCAACTACACCGGCTAAGCTGCAAGTCACTGGAATTCTCAACCAAAACTATGACGAGGTTCATCGAATCCGGGAAATCCCTGAGTTTCTTGCACCACTCCTAATCTTACTAACTAAGATCACTTCTCCCTTCATAAAATCCACAGGTAACATGCCTCTTGCAGTCCTTCATCTTGAAAAGATGGTCTGAGTTCACCCAAAAATCCACATTAACTTACCTTAGTACGCTGCATGATGATCTTCGATTAACTGAGAGGGGATCTTCAAATGCTGCTCAAGTTCAACTCTGGCGGGCAAACGCATATGTCTTCTCTCATTAACCACAATGAAGATGCTGAAGACTGGAAGTCTGCTGATGTTCTCCGAAAACAACATACTAAATCCACGAGGTTCTCAGTCTCCGACACAAGCATAGACAAAAGACACTAGACAAGAGTATGGAGATTTTAAATTCTCCACCGCTAAGGAGGAAATTTGGTCATCCAAATCTCCTAACAACAGAACTAAAAGATAAGACAAGCAAAATCTCCCGAACTGAAAGAAAAGTCGACTCAAATCCAACGAAACAAAGACACGAGAAAACAAATCGACACAATCTAACGAATCCTCACCACACGTCTTAATGTCTCTAGAGTATTTTATTTCCTAGAAACTAACCAGCTCTGATACCAAACCCGTCACGCCCCGAAACCGGGACCTGCAGCGAACCGATCTCGGGGTGCGAAATTTTGAAATAATTTGAAACTTTTTGTTATAGTTCCCAAGATCCGCGTGAATGAGGATAATCACATGCCAACACAATCAGAGTATATTTTTCGCGGAATCTACACATGGTGTTACGACTCGGAATCCGTGGCCATCGGGTTCCGTGTCGCACGCAACCAATATCACAAAGCCATCACATAAGCAGGCTGGTACAAATCATAAATCACAACACACTGAGCTGGTAGTAACAATCTATTATTTCCCACATATTCAAGTTACAATTAACAAATGTCTTAATTACAAACCCAAAGAAAAAGGCTACAAAGCCATACAACAATATAACCAACTAAACAGAAATACTACCCCAACATTTCAATACGAACTCTGGTGCCGAACTTGACATCTAGACGATATCAATGAGCAGCCTCTCACGTCAGACCGGCGGTCCCACCGCCTCCTCTGATCAAACACCTAAAAACAGAAAGAGAAGAGACTGGCACCAAACAAAAAGGGTCAGACACGACGGTCTGGCAAGCAAATAAACAAATAATATGAATGAAAGAACATACATAAAACCTGACGAAATCATCGAAAAACCAAATATAAAGTCTAAACAATAATGGCAATAAAGCATGCTAAAGTGATCGAAAGACCGAACATGAATATCGAAACAAGTAAAAGAACATTATCAGATGTACGAATATCTCGAAAGATTAAAAGCCTGCTTAAAACATTTAATCGTCGGAAATACATTTCAAATCCTAAATAGTAGCGACAATCCGATAAAGATCGATACCGTAACATTAAACCAATCTGAGCATAAAAAGTATAACCCACAAGAATCATAAACTAAAGCAATATACAGATAAAACACTGGCAACCACAAATAGCTAAATCCTCCTATTACCGAAGTAATAAGAGCAGATAGAGCGTAGCCACTGAACGTGGTACTAAAAATAGGATCAGAACCGTAGCCATACAAATGGGACCGGCAGATCAAAAATCAGAACCGTAGCCATACAAATGGGACCGGCAGATAGTTACCGTTGCCATGGTCGGTACAGACAGAATCCAAGCTGCAGCTGGCGGACGAATTAAAGATCCCAAGCCGGGTGATCAGCCCGACAAGGTGACCTAAGCCTAGTGGTGCCTTTAGTTTTCAAACTCAAACCGATACAAATCTAACATAATACTAATCCCTTTGGCTCAGGGGCTCACACCACATAGCTCTGGCCCCGTCTTGCCTCGGGGTTTCGTTTTCGGAATCATAGCCTCTTTGGCTCATGGGCTCGCACCACATAGCTCTGGCCCAATCTTGCCTCGAGGTTTCATTTTCAAAATACTAATCTTAACAAATAATGGTCTCATCGAAGAAATCCCGAATGTGACAAACATACTCCAATCTCTTTTCAAATCGAATCGGAGAAAACATACGAATATCTCTGGTAAACCGTTCAAATACGCATCAAGATGATTTGTATAAAATCATACGATCCACCCTTTCGAACATGGGAAGACACATGATTTTATAACAAATCATCGATGCTATTTAAATTAGTTCACCAAAGAAAACAAATACAAATACAAATACCAATACAAATACATTTTTCTGACTTGAAATGGAATGGACAATGGAGAATGACTTAATGACTTACCAAGGAACCATCTCAATGCACATTTAACCTTTAAACATTGATTAGTAAGGAGTGTGTTTGATGCCAATGAAAATCCATAATGTTTAAATGATAAAGTGCGCATTGAGACACGGAAGGTTCCCGGATAATTCCACATACATTCATTCTCACAATGATCCCATTTCACAAATTTCCAAGCATCACAAACAATCCCAAATCTCATTAAAACAGGCCCATAGTTGGCCTTAAACCGAGCCCAAAACAGTCCTTAATAACAGTCCAAAAACTACTCTTAAATGGCCCACAAAACAGGTCTTAAAAACAGCCCAAAACTAATCTTGAGATGGCCCACAATACAAACCTTAAAACAGCCCAAAACTGAACATTTATTGGCCCACACAACAAACTTTAAAAACAGCCCAAGACTAACCTGAACCGGGCCCACAAAACAGATTTTTAAACACAGCCCAAACTATCCTGAACAGGCCCACCAAAACTGATTTTTAAAGCGACCCAAACTAGACCTTTAGTGGCCCACAAAACTGATTTTTAAGGCAGCCCAAAACCAACCTGAACAGGCCCACAAAACTGAACCTAAGATGACCCAATATCAGGTTTTACACTGGCCCAAAAACTGACTTTGAATGGCCCAAGGAAGCCCAAAGAAACCCCAAAAGAAACAGGCCCAAAACTGATCCATAAACGGACCCAGGACAGGTCTGGGCTCGCTCGAGCGACCCAGGGTCCGCTCGAGCGAAGCCCAGACAGAACCTGGTCCGCTCGAGCGGCCCACTGGGTCGCTCGAGCGGACTGGGCTCTGTCCCAGTCCGGCTGAGTGCAGAAATGCACTCCTTCTTCTTCTTTTCTGATTTTTCTTTCTTCCCTCCTTTCCTACAAAATTCCAAGATCATTTGGGCCCTCCTTTGGCCTTCCAAACTCATCAAATCCCATCCATAAATCATTCTAATTGGCCCAAACACAACACTTTTGAAAGCAAAGTTTTCTCCCTTTCTTTTGAACCCAAACACTTAGCACAAAGAGATCAAATTTTCTAAATGACCAAGACAAAAACAAGCTTCTAATACATGGTAAAACTATAACATAAATGGAAATCCACATAACATTGATTCCTTTATTCAAAGCAAATCCATAAATCATAAAGAATTAGAACATGATGAGCAAAATCCATGAAACCCAACAAAAACATGAAAACATCATATTAATTGGAAATCCACTTGCCTTGGTCAAGAGAAGATGCAAAAACACTCCATGAAAGTCTTCTAATGGCCTCAAGCTCCAAAATCATAAAACCCCCAAAATGGCTCAAAAGAAACCCTAGAAAACCAATCATTGCAAATCACCATGACAACCCATTGCATGAGTGATGAAAACACTCTAAATGAAAAGGAGAACAAAGATCTAAAGTTTAGAAAGCTATTGCAAACCTTGAGAAATCCAAACAAGGAAGAAGAGCTTAGATGAGAGCCTTGCTCTAGCCCAAAAATCTTGAAAATAGGGTCTTTGGAAAGCTTGAGAGATGAGGAAGAACTTGGGGAGATCAATCTTCCAAGAGGACTCCACCAAATGAGAGTCTCAGATGAGAGAGAGAGTGAGGGAGGAGAGGGAAAAACCCTTGCTCAAAACCGTGCAAGAAGGAAATGAAGGAAGAGGAAGAGAGTTCCTCTTCTTAAGAGATGGGTTTTGTGGGTCCCATTCTTCACAAGGCTGAAAATGGCATTTGCGGGCCCCGAACGAAAACGACGAAGAAGACAAAAACGATCGGCGAAATATCTAGTTTCCGAAAAGTATATTTTCCCCAATTTCTGAAATTTTCGAAATTCATGGACAGATTTAGTGAAAATGTCATTTTTGCCCATTTTCCTCGAAAAACGTGATTTCTGAGTATCAAATCGAAATGATCAAAACATGAAAGTTGTTAAACTTCATCAAATGAGTCGAAATATGTCAAATCCAGAATTTTTAGAAATGAAAAGTAATTTCTCATAAAAATACAAATCATATGGATCGGGTCAAACCAAAGTCAACGGTCTACAAAATCTCAAAGACTATGGAAAAATCCGGTCAAACTCAAAAACGCGGTCAAACTAAATCAAATCTCACTTAACAAGTTAAACCACGATTAAAACAATACTAAACAAAAGAACTGGGGTCGGGATCTTACATCCTCCCCCCCTTAGAACCCATTTGGTCCTCCAAATGGCTTAAACCAGATCGAAATCAAAAACCCAAAAGACAATCGAAAACGCTGACAACCTATGCCAGACCTTGGTGACTGAGAGACTCTCTGATCAAACCCGACGTTGAGATGCACGGTCAACAACATTCTGATTCGGTTGAAGGCTTCACACTAACCCACATATCTGCTCGAAAACAAACTCCTCTGGCCAAACTGGTGTCCGACAATCCTAAGCATCCTTGGTGTCATCTGTCGTTCCTGCGCTGAATCATTTCTTTTACTCACCTTGTCAGTCACTGTCGGTCTAAGAAACTGCAAGTTCTGCCTCTTTCTATCACTTGGAATTCTGTGCCTTAAATCCTACAAAGCTGTACACGGTGCTCTTGATGTTTGAACAAAGATGTGATCGTAGACATGTTTTCTCTGAAATAATTCCCACTTCAACAATTTCCTGGAATTCCATATACATACTTACACTGTACCATTCAGACTCTGGCTTCTAAGAATATCATCAATCCTTCTTCATTCCGAAATCACAACTCTAAATTCTAATCTTTCTGTGATGTACTCTGGATTCTTGCCCACATCTGATTCTATCTACTTGCTGCTCTTGATCTCTTACCTGATACTGTGTTATCAACAAAGTAGACCTGCCTAGCTGGCATCAATCCCTGAAGAACGGAAACTTTCAATTCAAGTCTTGAATGATGTTGATTCTCTCGTAGATCCAACTTTGTCCTCAACCGAACTAGTACACATCCGGACATCCATCATCCCTTCACTTCACATACTACCAAACTCCAACCAAAAGCTATTACCACTCACTCCATTCAATGTAAAACAAATCTTAAAATTTTAAACATAGGGACTAAAATAATTACTTAGTTAAATCTCATCATTTTAAAACATAGTAGAAGCTGAACTTCCAAATTATCAAATAAAATTTAATAAAGAAGGTTTATCAAAGTTTGAACATGAAACAACATTATTCGTTTTGAAATTCATGTTTTCATAGCCCAACAAATCCTTGAAATACTCAACAATCTTAAATTAGGATTTTCAAAAATAAATCAAATTCATGTAGTATAACCATACATTAAATTTTATTGAAATCCATTTCCAACCAAACATATACAAGATTTTGAAATCGTCAAGGTTTTGAAATGTAAGTGTCAACATTTAAGAGAATTAAAGCGAGAGCAAAATTTCAAGATCCTTGTAAAACAATATCTTAAGAAGATTAAACAAAAATTCGAAACGCAAAACCTTATGAAAACAAAATCATGTGACTCATGAAAAGAGTATAATAATATAGTTTATTTCAAAATAAGCCTTAAAGAAGAAACATAAATCCATTTTTAAACACTACAAGGATAAACCATAGATATTAATGAAAACATATCAAAGATGAAAACATCAAGAAAATCATTTTAAATAAGAAATGGACATCCAAATTACTGAGGTACTCCCTTGCATCTGTACTTTGTCCAATCCAATACCCCATAAGTCGGTAAAATCCACAAGGTTTCCACTACTGCCGAAAATTATCTTGACTACAACTAACCATCCACTTGGTATTACCGCTGAATCAACTACACCGGCTAAGCTGCAAGTCACTGGAATCCTCAACCAAAACTATGACGAGGTTCATCGAATCCGGGAAATCCCTGAGTTTCTTGCACCACTCCTAATCTTACTAACTAAGATCACTTCTCCCTTCATAAAATCCACAGGTAACATGCCTCTTGCAGTCCTTCATCTTGAAAAGATGGTCTGAGTTCACCCAAAAATCCACATTAACTTACCTTAGTACGCTGCATGATGATCTTCGATTAACTGAGAGGGGATCTTCAAATGCTGCTCAAGTTCAACTCTGGCGGGCAAACGCATATGTCTTCTCTCATTAACCATAATGAAGATGCTGAAGACTGGAAGTCTGCTGATGTTCTCCGAAAACAACATACTAAATCCACGAGGTTCTCAGTCTCCGACACAAGCATAGACAAAAGACACTAGACAAGAGTATGGAGATTTTAAATTCTCCACCGCTAAGGAGGAAATTTGGTCATCCAAATCTCCTAACAACAGAACTAAAAGATAAGACAAGCAAAATCTCCCGAACTGAAAGAAAAGTCGACTCAAATCCAACGAAACAAAGAGACGAGAAAACAAATCGACACAATCTAACGAATCCTCACCACACGTCTTAATGTCTCTAGAGTATTTTATTTCCTAGAAACTAACCAGCTCTGATACCAAACCTGTCACGCCCCGAAACCGGGACCTGCAGCGAACCGATCTCGGGGTGCGAAATTTTGGAATAATTTGAAACTTTTTGTTATAGTTCCCAAGATCCGCGTGAATGAGGATAATCACATGCCAACACAATCAGAGTATATTTTTCGCGGAATCTACACATGGTGTTACGACTCGGAATCCGTGGCCATCGGGTTCCGTGTCGCACGCAACCAATATCACAAAGCCATCACATAAGCAGGCTGGTACAAATCATAAATCACAACACACTGAGCTGGTAGTAACAATCTATTATTTCCCACATATTCAAGTTACAATTAACAAATGTCTTAATTACAAACCCAAAGAAAAAGGCTACAAAGCCATACAACAATATAACCAACTAAACAGAAATACTACCCCAACATTTCAATACGAACTCTGGTGCCGAACTTGACATCTAGACGATATCAATGAGCAGCCTCTCACGTCAGACCGGCGGTCCCACCGCCTCCTCTGATCAAACACCTAAAAACAGAAAGAGAAGAGACTGGCACCAAACAAAAAGGGTCAGACACGACGGTCTGGCAAGCAAATAAACAAATAATATGAATGAAAGAACATACATAAAACCTGACGAAATCATCGAAAAACCAAATATAAAGTCTAAACAATAATGGCAATAAAGCATGCTAAAGTGATCGAAAGACCGAACATGAATATCGAAACAAGTAAAAGAACATTATCAGATGTACGAATATCTCGAAAGATTAAAAGCCTGCTTAAAACATTTAATCGTCGGAAATACATTTCAAATCCTAAATAGTAGCGACAATCCGATAAAGATCGATACCGTAACATTAAACCAATCTGAGCATAAAAAGTATAACCCACAAGAATCATAAACTAAAGCAATATACAGATAAAACACTGGCAACCACAAATAGCTAAATCCTCCTATTACCAAAGTAATAAGAGCAGACAGAGCGTAGCCACTGAACGTGGTACTAAAAATAGGATCAGAACCGTAGCCATACAAATGGGACCGGCAGATCAAAAATCAGAACCGTAGCCATACAAATGGGACCGGCAGATAGTTACCGTTGCCATGGTCGGTACAGACAGAATCCAAGCTGCAGCTGGCGGACGAATTAAAGATCCCAAGCCGGGTGATCAGCCCGACAAGGTGACCTAAGCCTAGTGGTGCCTTTAGTTTTCAAACTCAAACCGATACAAATCTAACATAATACTAATCCCTTTGGCTCAGGGGCTCACACCACATAGCTCTGGCCCCGTCTTGCCTCGGGGTTTCGTTTTCGGAATCATAGCCTCTTTGGCTCATGGGCTCGCACCACATAGCTCTGGCCCAATCTTGCCTCGAGGTTTCATTTTCAAAATACTAATCTTAACAAATAATGGTCTCATCGAAGAAATCCCGAATGTGACAAACATACTCCAATCTCTTTTCAAATCGAATCGGAGAAAACATACGAATATCTCTGGTAAACCGTTCAAATACGCATCAAGATGATTTGTATAAAATCATACGATCCACCCTTTCGAACATGGGAAGACACATGATTTTATAACAAATCATCGATGCTATTTAAATTAGTTCACCAAAGAAAACAAATACAAATACAAATACCAATACAAATACATTTTTCTGACTTGAAATGGAATGGACAATGGAGAATGACTTAATGACTTACCAAGGAACCATCTCAATGCACATTTAACCTTTAAACATTGATTAGTAAGGAGTGTGTTTGATGCCAATGAAAATCCATAATGTTTAAATGATAAAGTGCGCATTGAGACACGGAAGGTTCCCGGATAATTCCACATACATTCATTCTCACAATGATCCCATTTCACAAATTTCCAAGCATCACAAACAATCCCAAATCTCATTAAAACAGGCCCATAGTTGGCCTTAAACCGAGCCCAAAACAGTCCTTAATAACAGTCCAAAAACTACTCTTAAATGGCCCACAAAACAGGTCTTAAAAACAGCCCAAAACTAATCTTGAGATGGCCCACAATACAAACCTTAAAACAGCCCAAAACTGAACATTTATTGGCCCACACAACAAACTTTAAAAACAGCCCAAGACTAACCTGAACCGGGCCCACAAAACAGATTTTTAAACACAGCCCAAACTATCCTGAACAGGCCCACCAAAACTGATTTTTAAAGCGACCCAAACTAGACCTTTAGTGGCCCACAAAACTGATTTTTAAGGCAGCCCAAAACCAACCTGAACAGGCCCACAAAACTGAACCTAAGATGACCCAATATCAGGTTTTACACTGGCCCAAAAACTGACTTTGAATGGCCCAAGGAAGCCCAAAGAAACCCCAAAAGAAACAGGCCCAAAACTGATCCATAAACGGACCCAGGACAGGTCTGGGCTCGCTCGAGCGACCCAGGGTCCGCTCGAGCGAAGCCCAGACAGAACCTGGTCCGCTCGAGCGGCCCACTGGGTCGCTCGAGCGGACTGGGCTCTGTCCCAGTCCGGCTGAGTGCAGAAATGCACTCCTTCTTCTTCTTTTCTGATTTTTCTTTCTTCCCTCCTTTCCTACAAAATTCCAAGATCATTTGGGCCCTCCTTTGGCCTTCCAAACTCATCAAATCCCATCCATAAATCATTCTAATTGGCCCAAACACAACACTTTTGAAAGCAAAGTTTTCTCCCTTTCTTTTGAACCCAAATACTTAGCACAAAGAGATCAAATTTTCTAAATGACCAAGACAAAAACAAGCTTCTAATACATGGTAAAACTATAACATAAATGGAAATCCACATAACATTGATTCCTTTATTCAAAGCAAATCCATAAATCATAAAGAATTAGAACATGATGAGCAAAATCCATGAAACCCAACAAAAACATGAAAATATCATATTAATTGGAAATCCACTTGCCTTGGTCAAGAGAAGATGCAAAAACACTCCATGAAAGTCTTCTAATGGCCTCAAGCTCCAAAATCATAAAACCCCCAAAATGGCTCAAAAGAAACCCTAGAAAACCAATCATTGCAAATCTCCATGACAACCCATTGCATGAGTGATGAAAACACTCTAAATGAAAAGGAGAACAAAGATCTAAAGTTTAGAAAGCTATTGCAAACCTTGAGAAATCCAAACAAGGAAGAAGAGCTTAGATGAGAGCCTTGCTCTAGCCCAAAAATCTTGAAAATAGGGTCTTTGGAAAGCTTGAGAGATGAGGAAGAACTTGGGGAGATCAATCTTCCAAGAGGACTCCACCAAATGAGAGTCTCAGATGAGAGAGAGAGTGAGGGAGGAGAGGGAAAAACCCTTGCTCAAAACCGTGCAAGAAGGAAATGAAGGAAGAGGAAGAGAGTTCCTCTTCTTAAGAGATGGGTTTTGTGGGTCCCATTCTTCACAAGGCTGAAAATGGCATTTGCGGGCCCCGAACGAAAACGACGAAGAAGACAAAAACGATCGGCGAAATATCTAGTTTCCGAAAAGTATATTTTCCCCAATTTCTGAAATTTTCGAAATTCATGGACAGATTTAGTGAAAATGTCATTTTTGCCCATTTTCCTCGAAAAACGTGATTTCTGAGTATTAAATCGAAATGATCAAAACATGAAAGTTGTTAAACTTCATCAAATGAGTCGAAATATGTCAAATCCAGAATTTTTAGAAATGAAAAGTAATTTCTCATAAAAATACAAATCATATGGACCGGGTCAAACCAAAGTCAACGGTCTGCAAAATCTCAAAGACTATGGAAAAATCCGGTCAAACTCAAAAACGCGGTCAAACTAAATCAAATCTCACTTAACAAGTTAAATCACGATTAAAACAATACTAAACAAAAGAACTGGGGTCGGGATCTTACACACCTAGCCTCAACACTTAAAACAAACCTCAGAATAAACGGAACATCAAAAAGGATCCTAAGTCCATCATCTAAGTTCATCAATGTGATCCCAAACAAAACAAAGTAAAGTAAACAGAGCTATAGAACATGTTTGTCACATGTAGACAGTACCAAACGGTACAATTCAGAATCAAAAGTGATAGACAATCCAATCCTAAACCTAACGTTAAACCTGAAGCATCGTATAACCTACTCAATCAACGAAAGGGACTAGGGTTCACAATACCCAGACGAACAATCTTCATGCATAGATTTAAAGAAGGGTATCCCGTTGTCCTATACCGTTCAAGATTAAGTTTAGTTAAGTCCCGAAACAACCGGATTAACCGTGAAGAATGTCGGCTCAAAACATTCTCACGCATGGTCAAATGAGTCCAAAAATGGTAGCCAAGGTTCCAATAAAGTCCAACAAAAATGGGTGAAAAAGTCCCTTCAAACAGGGAAATTACAGTTAGCCCGGTCGACCTGGGCCATGCCCAGTCGACCGCAAACAAAGGAAGCTTGATCGACCGCAGGGTCGACCTGCAGCATGCTCGGTCACCCAAGGCCGGTCGACCGGTAGTTGTAACCAGAAATTCGGAACAGTAAAGTGGTCAAGTTCCAGAGAACCTGACCCTTTTTCGCCAGTCGACCGCGCCCCCTGGCCGGTCGACCTCATACACTGCGGAAATAGAACCCAGGTTCTGTTTCTGGAGTGAAATGGGTCCAAATCCATTTCGTCTCTTCCCAAACCTGATGAGAGATCAAAACATGGATAAAACCAGTCCATTCTAATTCTATTCATCTATCTAATCAAATCATCAATTTCATAATCCATTTCATTAAACCATTAAACATAATTATCATGTTTTCAAACTCTAAGTATCAAATTGAGCAGTTAACATCTAAACCATGATTTTCTCATACAAATCAAGGAAGACAAACATATCAAGCATGAATATAGATATCTACTTGCCTTAAATGGGGAGCTTAAGAAAACCAAGAGAAAATGGAGAAAATCCTCTTTTCAGCTCAAAGATGGAGAAAGCAACTCTCAAACCCAAATCACTCCTACAAATGCATGCCAAAGGGTTGAGGTGGGTCTCCCTAAACCATTTATCACAGAAAGGAAGAAGGTTAATCAAGTCTACAAGCTTTAAGAGCTTACCTTAGAAAGGGTTGTGAGAAAATAGCTTAAGAAAGGAGATGGCCGAGATTCTAGGAGCTTGAGGAAGAAGATGGAGAGCTTCGCTGGCGACGTCGGAGCTCCGGTGAGTGTCGGCAGTGAAGGGGAAGTTATGGTGGCTGGTTTAGTTGAAAGGGAATAGTGAATGGGAGATGAGAAATAAGAGATGGGAGATGGGTTCTTTTATTAGGTTAGGTTAAGTGGATAAATACAGCTTAGTCCTTGGTCCCACTAAAGACGATATTCGGGCCTCTTCGACACGTTGAATCAAAATGTGACTGAAGACTAAAGTTCGTGATATGTTAAGATCTACCCAATGCACCCAACTTGCTAAAACTCATAATCTCATAAAAACCCCTAAAAACTTTCCAAATTGCAAACCACCTCCTACTGTACCCAAACGAACTCGGACTCGCACGAGACTTCGCATGCGTGATTCATATGATAAACCCGACTCGCTAAGACACTAAATGTTGACACCAAAAAAATGTGTCACTTTGCTTCTTCAAAATCCAAGAAGCTACATGAAGTCGCAGCTTGCCATAAATAGGCAATGCTACTTCCAAAAATCAAATCTTGTCATAATCAAACAAAACCTGCAAGATCCTTCAAGACAGCCAAAAGAGGAGTACACAAGAAGTTTCAGGTCATTTCAAAATCATTTGGCCTAACTTCGCTTATCCGACAGCTGAAAAGGAGCTCCCGGCGGCGAAAGCATCGGAGACACCAAATCTTCGATCAAAGCCGATGGATGATCTCAAAATACATCCAAAAGGCTCCACATCAAGTTCCGAGTCAAACCGACAACGTTTAACCCTACATCAACCCTCGAGCAGCTAAATCAAGTCTCTCGGCAGCAGAACCACCGAGTCCATCACTCATCAGATAGAGCACATGGACGGCTTCAAAATGCTTACAAAGGGCTACACGTCAAATTTCAGGTCATTTCGACAACATTTGACCAGACTTTGACGGTCGGAAGCCAAATCAGGCCTCTTGGCGGCGAAGCTCCCCGGGACCAAGGTTTCCAAGATAGAGCCTATGGATCATCTTAAAATGACTCCAATAGGTTTCCTGTCAAATTTCAAGTCAATCAGACATCGGTTGACCGCACATCAAGCCGCGACATCTTCATCGCGATAAAAATAAGTCTACTGGTGATAGGACCCCAAACGGCTTCAAAACTCAAACAAAAGCCTATGGTTGGCCTTATTTATTGTTCAGGAGGCTTCACCCAAATTTCAGGTCATTCCGACATCGTTTGACCCAGTTTCAGCTTCTCACGGAAAATCGGTAGCTCTGCGCGACAAAGTCTTCGGCTTTCTCGAAAAATTGGAAACTTTGCAATCCAAAATGCAAGGATTCTCATCAAGTTTTCTACAGGGAAATCAGGCCAATGAATGACCAAAAACGTCAAGGAAAAATACAGAAGAAAAAAGAATCGAAAAACATAAAAAACGGACACAAAACGGGACAAAAGAGGGGAAAACCTCCCCACGGTCGCAGGCCCCTGCGACCCTAGCCCAAGGTCGCCGGCGACCCTGGAGCCCAGGATCACCGCGAGGGCCCCGGAAGCCCCGTTTTTTGTCGTTTATCGCGATTCGAAGCGTCCGACCCCTGGGATTTTCCAAAATTCATACTTTTGAAACACCAAATCCTTTGACATCCGTCAAAATCACGGGTCGATCATCAAGAGTGTCAAAATCAACATCGATCGCCAACCGGTCAACCAAAAAAGTGTGCTTTCTACCCGACCGATCGAGAAATCGACAGAACAGATGGCACCGACCCGCTGTTGGCAACCAATACCTGAAGTTACATGGTCATCTGATGTCGATCTACATGAAGATCCATCGATGATCATCACCAGAAGAATCCCAAAAGACGTGGCACGGCCCGCGACTCTTCAACTGCTCGGCGGCCACTTAATGCGATTAATTAACTAGCTTTATTATAGTCATTAATGCATTTCTTTGGACGGTCCAATCAGAAGCAAGCATCCGGGAGTTACAAGTCAATTGATTCATGGCATTTAACCCATGAAACTCCTCCCATCATGGCGATTAAAGGCGATTAAATGCCCTCAATCTCCTCCGGCCAATCAGAAGCCAAGAAAAAGGAGTTACAAAATAAAGGAATTAAATCCTGTAACTCCTCCCATTATGCGGCTTAATGACAATAAAAGCCCATAAACCCTCCTAAATGGCTACCAAAAAGCCTATAAATAGGAGAGCATTCCAAGAAGAAAGGACAGCACAAAAACAGGACAAACTGCAGAAAATCTGAAAACTCAGACAGAAAAAGGCATCAGAAATCTAAGAGAAAGAAAGAGAGAAAACTCTGCAGAAGTTCTACACCGACCACCGCTACAAGGTGACAAAAGTCCCTTTGGGGGTACCCCCCAAGGTCCTTGCCTTATCCTTCTGCCTCCAATGGCTTAGACGTGGCTTTTCAGCCCGTCTACTTAGTTTTTTATTGGACATAGGACCTCTTTTTAGTCTTTGTCCTCTAAAAACCTGAGGTTATAGCCAAGCCAACCGAATCAAGAGCATCCTCTGTTCTCATCTGCATGGATGATGGCGAAGTCCACATATGGCTTGCGATCGTCAATCTGAATAAGTCCCCCACAATCTCCTGAGAAGTTAGATCCTCCTTTTCTTACTTCTCATTGTAGTTTGTATTTTTCCAAAAGAGACAAAAATCACAACTCTTGTCTTTCATTATTGATATAATTGTAAATCGGCTATAAATGCCAAAATCGGCTATAAATGCCAAAAAATTGCCTTTCACGGCCACTACCTCAAAATGGGTGAAAAACGACGGAATTTTACGGGATTTTCAATGGCTAAAAACTGTCGGTAATAACAACGATTATCAACTCTCGTTTTTCCCACAACCACAGCAGATTTATCGTCATATAAACACATTAAAAATGTCAATAAATACAAACCGTCGCTTCCTAAAATTCTCTTCCGCGCGCTACCTTTTTCTCTCCCGCGCGCGCCAGTTCGTCCTGTCCCCAAATACGTCCTCTTTCATTTCACGCCTAATACATATCCTCTTGTATGTCTCTCGCTGGCGTCTCTCCCTTCCGGCAACGTCTCGCGGAGACTCAGTGGGTGAAGCAGATCCAGGCACGCCTCCTCTTTCCCTTCGTCTCCTCTTCTTCGTTCTTTCTCTATTTTTTTTTGTTCTAGGACTGCATGCTGACCGAAAAGGAAAGAAGATTTGGGCAGGGGCTCGGGTTCGGCTGTGTGCATGGGTGTGTGTTGCAGTGGAGGAGAGGAAGAGAAAGAGAAAGGAAGGAGGTGGTGTGTACGTGCGCAAGGGAGGAGCAGTGCAGGTGGGTGTACAGGTGTGGTGCAAGGTACGGTAGGAGAAGAAGATGGACAGGAAGAAGAAGAGAAGAAAGAAAAAGAAACAAAGGAAAAGAAAGATAGAGGTGGTGCGTGCGCAGGGGCTGTGGCAGGGAGCGGAAGATGGGGAAGAGGAAGGAGAGAAGGAAAAAGAAAGGGAGTGAAGAGGAGCAGAGGAAGAGAAAAAGAAAGAAAGAAGAAGGGAGAGAGGGTGTACGCAGGGCGCAGGTGTTGTGTGTGAGGATGCAGGGGTGAGTTCAGGGGGAGATGGAGGAGAAGGGGAGTACCTGTTCCGGAGTCCAGCGGCGAGGTGGAGGAGGCGGTGCTGCGTGGGTCCTTTACACTGGTATGAAGATGGAATGGGTGCTGTGAGGGGAAGGCGCTGCGTGTAAGAGAGGAACGAAGAGATGGAGGATAATGGTGGATAGCGTTCCGGCTGGTGAGGGAAGAGAGAAACGATGATGGAGAGATGGGGGTGATGAAGTAGGGGGAGCGAGAGGCAGTCCTGAGAGGTTCTGCGCAGGGGAAGAGGGTCGAGAGGTTTCAAGATGGTCGATTGAAGGTTCTAGGGTTTCAATTAGGTCTTGGGGATTGTGGATTGGCAATGGGGTAGTACGACTGGGTCTGGGTGCAGGGGCTGGGGTAGGTTTTGGGGTTTCCTTTGGGTGCTCATAATTTTTGGTTTTGTTGAATGTGTGTACCCAGATCCTGGAATGTTCTCATTTGGGACTGATCAGCATGATTCAGACCAGTTCTTTATATGGAACAAATCAGTCCCCTACTGGAGAAGTGGATACTGGAACAGAAGAACTTATGACAAGACACCGGAAGCAAACAATGACTTCTCGTTCCATTTCATTACTACAAGAATCAATGATGAGCTTTCCTTTGAGTATTCAGGCATGTATTACAAGACAAGGCTTGTGATGGACACATCAGGACAACTTCATTGTCAGATATGGCATGATGAGTCCAATTCATGAAGCTTGGTCTGGTTTCAACCGCGAGACAGGTGCAGCCTGTATGCTGGTTGCGGTCCATATGGGATCTGCAGCAACCATAACACTGCCAAATATTGTCATGATGATGATGGCCAATGGTGACACTCCTACATGTCGATTGAAGGTTCTAGGGTTTCAATTAGGTATTGGGGATTGTGGATTGGCAATGGGGTAGGCCGATTGGGTATGGGTGCAGGGGCTGGGGTAGGTTTTAGGGTTTCCTTTGGGTGCTCATAATTTTTGGTTTTGTTGAATGTGTGTACCCTTTATCTGAAATGGCTCATTAGTGGTGCATGTCATGCTAAATTCATATCCATCTGGTCCTAATGAATGAAGGGAAACATAGAGAATATGAACCAAGGGCGTTCATTATTTGGATACCTATTGGTAGTATTTCAGGACAGGCAGGATTGATGTTCTTTTTTAGTTAATTTTTTTTACTCTTAGCTGTTTGGCAACTAGTGCGAAAATTGAGTGACACCAACCCACTCAACCATGAACATGTTTGAGAATTGTTGATCATGTTGCTTGAATGTGGCAGCCATATTATGACACCCATATTATGACTGTAATTACATTTGGTCAGGAGTTTATGTTACTCTTTTGAATAAACCTGATTTACAGAAATATTTTGCACGATTTTTGTGCTTTTCTTCTTTTGGAGGGGAGAGGGGTGGGGAGGGTCCGGTGTTTGATCAAAGGACTTGAGATAATCCAATGGGGCTGATACACGGAAGTTTCATTGACATCTTTCCATTTGGGTTCCTTTTTTTTATTTTTTGGGTACACAAAAAAAAAGGGTTGTCTACCTATTGACATCTTTCAATGTGGGTTTTAATTCCCTGCTTTAGTTTTCTTCATTTGGATGTGCTTTTATTAGCCTTATAAACTTGTTTTAATTATTTCCCCTCAAACACTTCCTCTCTGTAACATGCAGTTAGCAATTCTTGTAATTCATTTGGATAATGTTGAATGTAGGAGCTGGTTTTTTAAGTGTATTCAAGTCCATGTAGTTTGGTTGTGATACTGTGATGATTTGGAATGTAGTACTTGAATGTATTAAGCATCTTTTCCAAGCAAGAAAAACCAATAAAGGCAAACAAAAACTTTACAGTTAAGATCTACTAAATGAGGTATAGGAAAACTAAAGCAAAATCTGGAGCACAAAACATATGGATGCAATGTCATATTCATTTCAATTATTACCTCATTTGATATGGAATAAATCAGTAGGATCAGAAACTTGAAAAATGTTATAGACCCCAATCTCTACAGACGACCTTCTTAGTGGCAATACAATGGCAACAACCATGCACTTTTTTTAATCGGTAAAAAAATCATGCAACTTCAAATACATTAAATGGTGTTCAATTGCTCCACTACTTGATGGCTATTTCAACAAAATGATGGAGAAGAATATTGTAAAAATGTAAGATGTCTTTCTTATGATCTCCTGATTTGCATCCACTACTTGATGGCTTTAATGAACATGAAGCAGCTTCCCTTCTCCCCATCTTCAAAGAGTATTTTTCTGGGATATGTTGGCTCTTGTGGATTGTTGCCATAAATATGACTCTTTTCAATTGCAAGTGATGCATTCATCTGCAGGGTAAAATGTAATGGTGCGTTGGAACTTATAAATGTTGCTATCAAGACTTTGGTCTAACAAATCATATATGTTATATACCTAAGGTGAGTAGCCAACCCCTTTTTCGGGACTATATATGCAAATGATTTAAGAACAGTGATCACTTGTATGAATCCCAAGCAATAGCTCTACTTCTTGCATACAACCAGAATGAGGTTTATGATGGGGAAAAAGATAAGAGGATTGAAATATGTAAAGGCACAAAAAGAACATATAGATTGAAGGTCTATACATGAAGATAGGTAAACAGATGCTGCCCTTGTTCACAAATGATGAATAAAAGTCCTCTACAATAAATAAAAACATCTTACCTGGCTTAATTGTACTGTTGGAGCAGCACATTGTTTGCTTGAATTTGAACTAGTTAAGCAAAAAAGAGCAGAGGTCACCACCATTTCTGACTAGGAAATTACACAACAATGAAATATCATATAGGATCAGCATATGTGACCTGGAAGATTGCAAAATGCAAAATCAGGCAGCAAGTAAATGAAGTGGCCAAGTGAACTAGTTAACAACCTCAGATGCTCCTAGAGCAAGACGCCTTCCATATCCTAATTGACCCTGTCATGCATTTCAACTATTTTGCCAAGTGCCATACTTAACGTGCATTTTTTTTAAGGAGCATGATAGTGCAACATGTGTAGAAGTGTTTAAGAAACTGAATCTCATTTTGTTTAGTTACCGTGGTTTGAAGTAGTAGTTAATCAACAGTTGCAAGATCCTTTCTGAGAATTGTTTAGTCACTTTTGTTTTTTCACCTTAATGCATGATTTTTATTGTTAATTTTTCCTCGTGTTTACTCATGATGTACCTTCCCTTCTTGCAGCTCAATTGCTTTTCTTTGAGGATCAAGGGAAAGTAACTTGTACTCTTGTTGTCAGTGTGGTAAGCCCACTTCACTAACATCCTTGTTGTTTATTGGTGTAGATTGGAGACATGTTTCCGATGTAAATTTTTTCTTTCATGTGAAAATATTTATCCAATCATGCATCCACCTATATATATGGGTTATTTTAATAGTTAGTTGTAAGTGAATGTTTATATTGTCTTACAAACAACTAGGATAACTCTAATTTCTTATTTCAGTGATAAAATATTATCTTGGAATGAAATGAGTTGATGTTCCTAAATGAACATGTGTGTGTGATTGAAGTAATCTGTGATAGGATCATATTTTCCTAGCTAATTTTAGGGTTGATTTTATTCATGATTAAATGATTTTTATTTGCGTGGTTGAAATTATTCATGTTCTTCATGGACCTCTCCTCTCTATTACACATAGACCAAGACCTACTCTGTGTTCTCTCTTTCTCCACACACCATTAGTATGACCTTGTTTTCTCTCTCTCTCTCTCTCTCTCTCTCTCTCTCTCTCTCGTTTTTATTGAAAAGCTATTTACTTTCCTTCTCATCTTTGTTCTCTTATTCCTCTGCCGAAGATGCATGTGTTCTTTTAAATGGTAGGATTTTGTGAGTCCTCCTCAGTTGCTAATTATTTCCATCTAAAAGGTACTGAAATGGGTTTTTACATTATCATTATGAATTCTTTTACATGTTTTTTTTTTCTTTCCATCTTTTTTTTTTTTACTTTCCTTAGAAATGGGACGAAGAGAAGAGTGGCATCGTAATTTATTTGTGATTTAGTGGGCCCGAGTGGATCATGACCATTTAAAAGAGGCTTCGTGAGATAGTTGTCAGTGGGTTGGGACGAAGGGCGTTGAGCATGCACATTGTTTGAATAGTTTAAACCTAAGTTCCTTTACCATGACTATACGACTTTATTAAAGATTAATTACACTAATTCCATGGATTTTACCATGTGGGAATTGAGTCACATTATGTATTTAACCATTTTGTGTACCTTATTCCATGGATTTATTTTTTCAGAACATGGCCCCAAGCAAAGAGTGGATGACGGCACCAAGGCTTTCCAATGAATACTTAGAAGGCATTGAATCATTCTTTGATTTCATAAGAGCTAATAAACAGAAATTAGGCGGTGATGACTGGTATTGCTGCCCTTGTGTCAAGTGCCGTAATTTGATAGGAGGGAAGAAGACATTAAGAGATATTCGTACACATTTAATATGTGATGGTATAGATACAACTTACACAACATGGTTCCACCATGGAGAAATACATCCTCATAGTCGTGTCAATGTAGGGAATGGCAACGGTAATGAAGATGCATTCTCGAGAATGGTCGATATGGTGATAGACTTATTTGGACATGTGCATGGTGAGAACACTGTTGAAGGTCAAGTGGGGGATTGTTCATCTGCCAATTGTGATGAAATTAATGATGAAGAATTTCCTCAAGCTCAGGATGATTCACCGGAGAATATTTGTCAAAAGAAGTTGATGGAGGATGCAATACAACCACTTTATCCCTCGTGTCGAGTTGAACATACAAAGTTGTCGGTGACGGTTGATTTATTGAGCATGAAGGCTCGACATAAGTGATCTAATGAATGTTTAACGGAGTTGTTACATATGTTCAAAAATATTCTACTAGACGAGAATAGTTTGCCTAATAACACCTATGCGGCCAAAAAGATGATAAATTCTTTATGTATGGAGTGCAAGATTATCCATGCATGCAAAAATGATTGCATACTTTATTGGAAAGAGCATGAAAATAGGGTTGATTGTCCCACGTGTGGTGAAAGCAGATGGAAACCAGAGAACGTATCAAAGCCAAGAAGCAAACCTAAGCCATGGAAGAAGCTAAGATACTTTCCATTAACTCCACGGTTGCAAAGAATATATAGTGTACCCTGGATTACGGAGAGTATGACATGGCATGCAAGTGCGAGCTTAGTACGGAATGAATCAATTATGCTTCATATTATGCTTCATTCTATTGAGAATGTTGAGTGGGAGAGGTAAGCAGAAACTTGACTAAATCCTTTGTATAATTTTATTTCTTTGGACCTATAGCGCCATCATAATGTATGATTGATTACAGGAGATACGCTGAATACCTTCAAAGCCAAAGATTTTCAACTGGATATCGAAGAGGGAATGTGCGACCCGAAAAGGCGCTGGACTACATTCCTTGGCTTAGAAATCAATTAGAAAGTAAAGAAAATTGTACCATCAAAAGGCTTGCTGATGGACCGAGCTTTAAAGCCATTTCATATGTTGCATATGCAATAAATGGTTATGTTTTTTATGCTGCTGATGCAGAAATGAATAAAACAACACAAAACAGTGGGGTTTCAATGAAGGCAATAACTCCTTTCAGGAGAAATGCCAAGGACACAAACATCATACATGAAGAAGTCACTTACTATGGCATTGTCAAACAAATTCTTGAGTTGGACTACTATGACTTCAAACATGTCCTACTCTATTGTGATTGGGTGCGTATAGAAGATGACCATGGATGTAGAGTTGATCCAGAAATAAATTTGATATATGTTAACTTGAGGAGGTTAAAAAGAAATATAAAAGAAGATGATGAGCCATTTATTCTTGCTCAACAAGCAACTCAGGTCTTCTATTGCAAAGATCATAGTAGACCCGAGGAAGAATGGCATGTTGTCTTAGATGCTCCAAAGAGATTAAACCAAGATGTGGATTCTTTTGAAGATCCCTTAGCCTTCGAGCCAAGAATAAATGAAAATGCCTTAACAGAAGCATTACAGGATGATGTCATTGGTGACGAGGATTAATCATGTATGTCTTTTCGCACGTAATATTCATACTTCTCTCTCTCTTTTTTTTTTCTTTTACTCTTACTTTATTTAACTCAAATAATCACGTAATATATCTTATTGTCTTTTATTGCATATTCTTTAATGTAAGCTCTTTTAAATTCTTATATTATTATGATTATGAGAGTTTCAGTTTTTAATATTTGTGGTTGTAGGTATTATGTCAACATCGGCGTCTGCGTCCATGCCAACGTCGAGATCTTCCATGAAGAGTATGTATCACGAGTGAAATCATCTTTACCCATAAACCTTATTATTTTTCATTTTCATTAATGATATTTGTAACAGCTCATCGCATCAATTTGAGATTCAATCCAGCTGGCCAGCCTATAGGGCCAACTGCTGCAACCTTTTCCTCTAACATAGGTCGGATTGTGAAGACTCATGTGCCACCAACCTACAACAGTTGGAAAAAAGTTCCACATCACCTTAAGGAGGATGTATGGAAGCATGTCCTTGTGAGTGTCTGTCCATTTTTAATTGCTGATTTACAATGTATTGATGTACTATAACAATGCATGATTTATGATTAAATGTTATGATTGTGCAGACACTTTTTGATGTTCCTGAATGTCACCGCCCAGGTGTCCTTACAAGAGCGAATGCATCGTGGAGGGATTGGAAGTGCGATTTCCGATGTAAAGTATATGATAAATATGCCACGGACGTGAAGAGAAAGAATGCTTTACCACAATACTTAAAAAGAGAAGATTGGGAGAAATTTGTGGATTCAAAAGGGTCATTCGAGGCATAGTTAAGGAGGAGGGTAGGAAAGGCCGCAAGGGCATCTTTGAAGAGCCCACATACTTCTGGCAGGAAAGGGCAAGCAAGGGTGGCTGACGAGTTGGTAAGTATGATTATTTCAATCTATTTTTGCACCAGAGAATTTATTATGTAATGCATTCGTTTCCCATTTTCAGCAACAACAACATCCCGAAAGGGAGGTCACCCGGTGTGAGATCTTTATCAAGACTCATTACAAGAAGGATGGCATTGCTACAAGTCACCATGTGGTAAATTTACTCTTTATCTTCCTAACATAAATTCTCTGTGTGCGTTACTATTCTGGAGAACGATGATCCTTTTTTTTTTTAGTTTTACATGCACCCACTATTCCAGTCCATTGGACTTACTATGAGGCTCTTACAAAAAAAAAAAAAAAAAATCTAACCAACATAACATCACTAATAAGAATCATATTCTACTTTAATTTCTTTCATCAGCCTAACTCCTCTGTTACCTTCTGTCCTAGATCCCAGTTAGGTGATTTATGCTCTTGAGTTTACTGTTCATTCTATTGGTTTCAATTAGAAAAGCGCCCCACTATGCACTATTAAATTACTTAACCACCAAGACCTCACCCCAATTGGAATCTCCTACCCCACACTTCCTTGGAAAAGCAAATTAAGTGTTCACCCTATCATTTTCAATTTATACCTCTAATGCCAAATGGACAGGTAAAATAAACGACTAGGAAAGAAAGAGCTATGAATCATTAACCCACCAAAGACTATGCTTGCAAGCACAAAGTGAAACCAACTAGCAGGATGTGGAAATTCTGAAGCCCTCTTATGAAGGTGTTCCTCTACTGCTGACTTCATTCCTCCATTACTAACATAAAAAAGGGAACCTACCACACCAATTCCACAGAAGAAGAAATCCCACTGACCACTTTAAACAAACAAATCACACAATTGACAATTCCATCCAGCACTCATTTTTAATCTCCTCTTTTTGTCCTAGCATCACTGTTGACTATCAACCTTGAAGTTAGGAGTTTGGAAATCATGAAACACTGTTATATAAAATAAATAACACTCAACATTATCTACAACTCTCTGAGAATTAATTCAATGGGTCATTATAACATTACACACACACACACACACAAAAAAGAAAAAAAAACAAAAAACACCCAAATTATATTTTAAATGACCATATTTTTAACACTATACTTTTATCATTGATCTTTTAAGGCCTTAAATCCACATCCCTTGATATCCAATTAAGTTGTTTTTAGGCTATTTCTCATCCATGCATAGTAATGCTCCAATGGTTAACCCCACTTAGTGGTGCCCCAATGGTGATCATATAAATAGTGCCAATGTTATTTGATAATGATTGGGTATCACTTGGATGGAACATCAAACTTGGTAGGCATTGTCAAGCCACACTTAAGCCTTACTTTACTTCAAATGATTTCTGATTGGGCCTGAGTTTGAGATAAGCTCAATTTAGTACTATCAGCCTAGCCTGACACGATTAAGCCAAACTAAAGCTAAGACCCATGTACCAACCACAAGCTACAAAACTCAATCCAAATCTAGCCTACTGCAGATCCAGCTCATGACAATATTCAATCTAAGCCCATCCCGTACACACCCTTGACACCAATAGATGAGCCTACCAGATTATGAGGCTAGTCTGGTCAGCTGAACACTAGAAATGAACTCATATTGCTGATTACCACATGGGAGTTCTCCATGCCATCAGCTTCTTATGATAAGCACATATGTTTGAGCCATTCATATCACATGTCAAATAAAGAAATAAGAAAAAAATTAAAAAAAGAATGTCATTTTTAATAGGGGAAATTCGGTGTGCAGATGCTTGGGATAGAGGACATTAAAAGTCCTCTTTATTGATGATGAACTTTTTTTAAATTTAGGGTACATTTGTGTACACACCCTTTTCCCATAAAGACAAAATTGTCAAATCGACAAAGTCCATGGGAATGAATGTTATGAAAAAAGAGTTACAATTTGGTAATGAATTGGTGCTAATATTGTCCAGTGCAACTATGGATTCATCGATGAGAACTTTCTTTTTTTTTATTTGGTGCAACAATTTTCCACAGGAAAAAAATATTATTTTATAAAAGTTGATTCTTAAATAATTTGAAGGGCCTTCATGATTACTTGGTGTTAAATTCTAGGCATCCATTGAAAAGTCAGTGAGCCATTCATATCACATGTCAAATAAATAAATAAAATAAGGAATGAAGTTACACTACTTTGATTACTCAATGTATGCGGGCCTCTGGGCTGGGTCATGCTGACCCAAGTAATGTGCTGCATTGAGATATGTGCAGTGATTTATTAACTGTCGTTTTTCTCTATCTTTCTTTCTTTACATTTTTCTATTGCATTGTGCATGGAATTGAAATTTTTGAAGGAGGGAAAGAAGAAAAAGGAGAAGAAGTGGGATTTTGATATCAAAGAGTTGGGTGAGATGTAGATGCAATGGCAGGAAAACGAGGCTACTGTTGCTTTGAGTCAAGTTTATTTATGCATGGAAGATGGAAATGTTACGACTTGCAAGGCTTGTCATTTGCACATTTCACCGTTTTGGTTCTAGTTTGACTTTAATATATTTCACTTTTGACAAAGTCTTTAAATTTGAAATCGAGGATCCGGTAGTTACACTTACCTTTGAAGTAGAGAAGAGGACGAAAAGTTTTTAGGTGGTGCATTTGAGATGCCACTTAGTAGATTTTGCTGAGATTGGTGGACATGAAAAAGGATCCAGGCCATTCAAAAAGTGGGTCCCATAGTTATTAGTAATTCATGATCCATTGTTGGCCATGCATCTTAGAGTGTTCGAAAGTGGTCTCTTCTTCTCTTATATACAATAGAGAAATAAATTTTCATTTCATATGTTAATATTGCTAATAAAATGCCTCATCACAAATCTAAATCTGTTTTCACACTTTCAACGTTGGTTCCTTTGCTATCCTTTACAAAAGATTGAAGTTACTATAGATAAGAGAAAGGATTACATGTGTAGTGCTCATATAAAATATGTTCCCTCCTTTCATTATACTCTTGACACCTCATACCAATAATCATCAATTGTGTCAGCACTAGAAGAAAGGAGTTTTGTTTTAGCTATAGTAGAGATTGGGTCATTCTGCTGTTAATGTAAACATCAACTTAGATTGCGCTTCATCCAATTGAGTCAGTAGGGCTTTTGAGTTCAGTTGTTGCTATTGGGTCCATGGGTCCATGATTGGCCCAAAAACTTGTCATGCTAGTTATGATACTGTTATTTCCTATTGTATTTCATTTAACAATTTGTTTTACAGGAAAGGCTTAGTAGAATGTGTGACGATGACCCCTCCATTGCACATAATGATATCGATGATGGACCGCGCTCCTGCTTGGTTCTACCGAGGTCGGTGGACGTGGGAGTCCGTCAGGTCCGACCCTTTCGTAACCGGGGGGCAAGGGCGTGCATCAACATTTCTTTTTTTGTGGGTGTGCCAGATTTTCTATTTTACTTGGAATTGCAAGTGGTGATCCGGAGATCAACCTTCGTAAGTAAAAAGGAAATCAACTTCTTTCAAGTTTTCCATTGCACATATATTTAAGAAAAGAGACATTTTTCTTGGTTTGCCGTGAAAGGCGATTTTTTGGCATTTATAGCCGATTTTGGCGTTTATAGCCGATTTTTGGCGTTTATAGCCAATTTTGGCGTTTATAGCCGATTTACAATCCTTATCAATAGTGAAAGACAAGAATTGTGATTTTTGTCTCTTTTAAAAAAATACAAACTACAATGAAAAGCAAGAAAAGGAGGATCTAACTTCTCAGGAGATTGTGGGGGACTCGTTTAGATTGACGGTCGCAAGCCATATGTGGACTTCGCCATCATCCATGCAGATGAGAACAGAGGATGCTATTGATTCGCTTGGCTTGGCTATTACCTCGGGTTTTTAGAGGACAAAGACCAAAAGGAGGTCCTATGTCCAATAAAAAGCCGAGTAGACGGGCTGAAAAGCCATATCTAAGCCATTGGAGGCAGGAGGAGAAGGCAAGGACCTTGGGGGGGGGGTACCCCCCAAGGGACTTTTGTCACCTTGTTGCGGTGGCCGGTGTAGAACTTCCGCAGAGTTTTCTCTCTTTTTCTTTTCTCTGGATTTCTGACTGCTGTCTGTTGATTTTCGTTGTGTTTCCGTTGTCCGTTGTGTTTTTCTTCTTGGAGAGCCCTCCTATTTATAGGCTTTTAGGTAGCCATTTAGGTGGGTTTATGGGCTTTTATTGTCATTAAGCCGCATAATGGGAGGAGTTACAAAATTGAATTGTTTATTTTGTAACTCATTTTTCTTGGCTTCTGATTGGCCGGAGGAGATTGAGGGCATTTAATCGCCTTTAATCGCCATGATGGGAGGAGTTTCATGGGTTAAATGCCATGAATTTCTTGACTTGTAACTCCCGAATGCTTGCTTCTGATTGGGCCGTCCAAAGAAATGGATTAATGACTGTAATAAAGTTAGTCAATTAATCGCATTAAGTGGTCGCCGAGCAGCTGAAGAGTCGCGGGCCGTGCCACGTCTTTTGGAATTCTTCTGTTGATGATCATCGATGGATCTTCATGTAGATCGACATCAGATGATCATGTAATTTCAGGTGTTTGTTGCCAACAGCGGGTCGGTGCCATCTGTCCTGTCGATTTCTCGATCGGTCGGGTGGAAAGCACACTTTTTTGGTTGACCGGGTGGCGATCAATACTGTCTTCGATACTCTTGATGATTTACCCGTGTTTTGGACGGATGTCAGAGGACTTGGTGTCTCAAAAGCATGAATTTTGGAAAGTACCAGAGGCTGGGCTCCTCGAATCGCGAAAAAAACGGCGAAAACCGGGGTTTCCGGGGCTTTCCCGGCGACCCCGGGGTCCAAGGTCGCCGGCGACCCTGGCCCAGGGTCGCAGGGGTCTGCGACCCTGGGGGTGTTTTCCCCCTTTCGTGTCCCGTTTTGCGTCCGTTTTTGCTTTTTTTTTTATTCTTTTTTCTTCTGTACTTTTCCTTGACATTTTGACCATTTATTGGCCTGATTTCTTTATAGGAAACCTGATGAGAATCCTTGCATTTTATTTTGCAAAGTTTCCAATTTCCTGAGAAAGCCGAAGACTTTGTCGCGCAGAGCTGCTGATTTCCCGTCAGAAGCTGAAACTGGGTCAAACGATGTCGGAATGACCTGAAATTTGGTGTGAAGCCTCCTGAGCAATAAATAAGACCAACCATAGGCTTTTGTTTGAGTTTTGAAGCCGTTTGGGGTCCTATCACCTGTAGACTTGCTTTTTATCGCGATGAAGATGTCGCGGTTTGATGTGCGGTCAACCGATGTCCGATTGACTTGAAATTTGACAGGGAACCTATTGGAGTCATTTTAAGATGATCCATAGGTTCTGTCTTGGAAACCATGGTCCCGGAGAGCTTTGCCGCCGAGAGGCCTGATTTGGCTGTCGGAGAAGCGAAGTTAGGCCAAATGATTTTGAAATGGCTTGAAACTTCTTGTGTACTCCTCTTTTGGCTGTCTGGAAGAATCTTGCAGTTTTTGTTTGATTCTGACAAGATTTGATTTTTGGAAGCAGCATTGCCTATTTATGGCAGGTTGCGACTTCATGTAGCTCTTTGGATCTTAAAAGGCAAAGTGACATTTTTGGTGTCAACAAATGCCCCCTCGAGGTACAGCGGCGAGTTGCTTAACTTTTGTAGTCGATGTGCCTCGAAGAGATTTTTTTGAAGGAGAGCCTGTGACTTGACCAAGAGTCTTTGAGCAGTCTTTCTTTTTGGTATTTGTAGCCTTTTGAGCTTCCAGGGGAATTTTATGGTAGTGAAAGGGATCACGTACCATCTCGAGGCAAAGTTTTGAAGATGACATCAGGGATGTGGATTTGGGTTTTGACCTTGTGACCTAACAGGCTATATGTGGCAGGTTAGGGGGTCGGGTTTGGTTTTGATCGTGTGACCCAACAAGCTGTATGTGGAATGTTGGGGGATCAATTTTGGTTTTGATCTTGTGACCTAACAGGCTGTATGTGGCAAGTTAGGGGATCAGGTTTTGGTTTTTGGTTTTGGTCTTATGACCTAACAGGCTGTATGTGGCAAGTTAGGGGACCAAGATTTGGTTTGATGGAATGTCAATTTCAAGAATTTGGCTCAATTTGGTAGATGAGGCTGGATGGTTTGATTTTTGGAAGCTCATGGGGCTTGGAATTTTCTTTTGTATGGTCCAATCAACTCAAAAGAGGCATGGAACCATTTTTGTATGCTCTTGGTAAGAGGGATTTCTCTTTGACTAAAAGCCCAATTTTTTTTATTTTTAATTTTTTTTTAAGTGCCTAGGTGGTCAAACCTGGCTCATATGGGCTAACCCATGGGACCTTAAGCTTTTGAAATGGCTTAGATCTCATATGGTGTCATTTTTGTAAAGAATATCCAAAAATATCTCATTTGGATAGAGAATATCTAAGAATATCTTTACTTGGAGAGAATCTCTCATGATCCCTTTATTTTGGGATAGAATATCTCAAGATATCTTTCTTTGGGAAAGAATCCGTCATAGATTATATCTTTTAGGAGAAAATCTCTCAAGATCCCTTTATTTTGGGATAGGATATCTCAAGATATCTTTCTTTTGGGAAAGAATCCGTCATAGATTGATTTTTGGGAGAAAATCCTTCAAGATATCTTTCTTTTGGAAAGAATCTTTCTAATCTCTTTCTTTTGGTAAGGTTACTAATTAGTAACACTTACCTCTTTCTTCTTTCCTTCTTTGGTTTGCTCTCCTCTATAAAAGCAAAGAGAAGGTTGGATCTCTTGCTCTTATTACTTTCTTTTGCAATAATCTCAAGAGGGCTTCAAGACCAAGAGCTTTTCTTCTTCAAGATCTTCAAGAGTTTTCTTCTTCTTCTCCATCAATGGCTTCAAGTAAGTTCTTCTTTTTCAAGAAAACTCCATTGTAGGAAAAAAATAAAGTTCTTTCTTCTTTTCTTTTTTTTTTTCTTTCTTTCTTTTCTTTTCTTCTTTTTTTCTTTCTTTTCCACGTGTTTGCCTCCTTTTTTTTTTTTTTTACACGGGCTTTTTCTTTTTTTTTGCTTTCTTTTCTTTTTTTTTTTTTCATGTTTTTTTTTTTTTTTTGTGGGCCGTACGGACAGATCCGTACGGATCTGGCCGTACGGCCACATGGCCTGTGGGCCAGCCCTCATCATTTTTTTTTTCTTTTTCTTTTTTTTTTCTTTCCCTCCCCTTTTTTTTTTGAGAGAGTTTCGTTTCTTCTTTTTTTTTTTTTTTTTTTTCCTCATCATGATAATGCATTTTTTTTCACAAATCTAGATGTTCATGCATGCCTTTAATTTGTAAATTAAATTTGTAGCATGATGTGATAGCATACCTGTAAGTTTTTGCAAATTTGGGAACTTGGAGCTCGCAGTGATGTTGAGCCCTTCCTGATTTTGCGGAGACTTTTAGGTTTCGAAAGTTTGGAGTTTCGGAGCTCGCAGCGATGTTGAGCCCATCTTCAAGCTTTCTATTTCTTTCGGGATAGTTCCTTTTTTTCGGAATTGCCCCGTCATCATGTCAAAATTTCGCCAGATTTTTTTTGCGAGATTCTGTCATTTTGATGTTTGATCTTTTTCTTTTCCATCCTTTTCAGGTGGTTCCTCCAGAGCGAACAAGGGTAAAGAGCCTGCTACAAGCGTACCTCGTCGATCTTCTAGATCTTCTAATCCGGCCGTTCAGCAGGCTTTCGAGAAGGTCCAGTATGTTGAGAGAAATCTGGAAGAGTGCGACTCCCTCAACAGAGATGAGATGAGGCAGCGACTGATCACTCTCAAGGGAGAGGAATTCTATAAGATCATGGTAAGCAGTCGTCCATGGGTGATGGAAGATCAGAGCGTTTTGCCCAAGCCTACCTTCTTCTTTGGTGATGCAGTCCCTGATGACATTACATACCAGAGGAGATGTTTTCAGTTTTCCTTCACAGCAGATGGTGAGAAGAAGACTGTTACTACCCGGTCGATGTTTGATCGCACCGTCTCGATTCTGAGCCTTGCCCCCACGTGCCCTAAGAGGGAAGATCCTCCAAGCTGGGTGAGAAGGACAAATGTAATCAAGACTGGGGTTTTTGTCGGCGGTTCTCCTGGATATACGGAGAGGTCGCCTGTTGACATGGACCTGTTGATGCCATCCAGCGGCTACCAGGGCTCTGATTATCCGTCGGTCGATTTGAGACCGGTGGGCCTTGGTATTTTTAGCGGTGACGGCAGCAATTGGATCAAGCCTTTTCGACTTCGAGCTCGTTTCAATGCTGACTCCGAGTGGAAGTCGTGGACTGATCGCGTCCTGCTGATTGGTGGCGCCGTTTTGAAGGAAGCCGGGATTTTTTATGCGGTCCGCGCCTTTAGGGAGACCGTGATCTTTTCCGACGAGGCCTTCATGGCTATGCTGGAGTCATTTCTCCCACAAACCAATACCTTCGTTGTGACGAATGGTGAGATTGGTTTTTCTTTGAAGGAGCTGAGCGCTATTACCGGATTGCCCATCCTCGGCAAACTCTATGAGGAGTTTATGCCGATTGACAGCGTCCTTGAGGGGCAGTCTGAGGAGTTCAGGCTTTTATACTTTCAGCTCGTCGCCTTCTATGATTTTTTGAAGGAGAAGGGGGGTTCGAAAGTTAGATCCAGCAGTTGGAAGAGTTTTTTCTCTTCATTCCCCAACTTTTTTGATAGTAGGGAGCCTTCTGATAGCATGACCCAGGAAGCCGGAGCTCAGGATCCAAGTTCAAAGAAGATCTTGGCCATGCAAGAAGAGTTGAGAGATTTCTGTGCAAGTACAAACGCCATATGTCCTGACATTGCACTGCGGAGAGATCTCGCTGTTTACCTCACTTATTGGCTTGGTGAGGCTGTATTTGCTGGAGGAGATGGAACGCACATCAGGCCGCATTGTATTTTCCCGGCTTGTCAGATGGCGTTTGGAGAGCAGCTTGCTTTGGTGCCAGCTCTTTACTCCTACCTGTGTACCGAACTGCAGGCTGCTGCTTTTTTGGTTCGGCTTGGGCTCCCCATGAATAGGGTATTTTCAGCCCATGTCTTTTATTCGTGGTATGTATACCACTGTCCTGGCTTCCATCGGCTGGGTGCTGCTCAGGATGATGATCCTCTGATGATTCGACTGGCTAAGGGCAAAGCCGTGTCCGAATCACTTTTGTTTGCCCGCATGAGGATCCGACGGTTCAGGGACGTCGAGATGGGGCAATCTTCAGTAAAGCTTTCTCCAGAGTTGCGGAAGAAGGCTTTTGATTTTGGTGCCTCCCGAGACTCTACTAGGGCGGGGTCGGGAAGGCATTATTCCTTGACAAATGCAGAGAGAGAGTGGCTTTTCAGCATACGTGTCGGCACGATGGTGTACCGCAGACATCTTTTCGTCGACATCCAGCCGTATGTACCTTCTCGCTTTGCTTTGCAGCTTGGCTTTTCTCAAGGCGTTGTTGGAGCGCCTTCAAGCATGGTGAAGCGCTTTGGAGGCTTACAGGACGGGAGAAATGCATGGGCTTTCTATAGTGCTGAAGACACTACAGCCATGATTTCTTATCCTGTGTTGCTGACTTCCCGGACTGCCGGCTTTGCGAAGTGGTTCGCGGAGAGCTTCTCGGCATATCGGGGACTTTCCAGGAAGGAGCTTGATGTGAAGCTGGCATCTGGAAAGGGCCTTGGAAAGTCGGATGGCATCCGGCGAGAGGAAGTTTGGGCCTTCCTTTCTGGAGAGAAGCACAAGATAGGCTTTCTCGGTGACCAGGGCGTCATCGGTTCTGAAGCTGTTCGAGAAATACCTGACGAGGCTTTGGAGCAGCTAGAACAGGAGGAAGCCGAACTTGGCGCTTGGATGCAAGCGGCGCAGAGGCAAGCTTCCGTGGAGTCTACTGGCAAGAGCAGACCATCCAGTGATGAGTCGAGTGGCAAACCTGACTCTGACAGCGGGGCAGGTTCCTCTAAGAAGCGAGCCCGCAGGAGTAAGAGGAGGAGGAGTCATCATAGTAGCAAGGGGCAGCATGAGGACTCTCCTAACTTGGAAGTTCCTCTTACTATCAGTGAGGATGTGCCAGTGGATGCTGACGAGCCTCCAGAGAAGAGAAGCCGAGAAGAAGAGACCGTCGGTGAAGGTATGATTCTTCCTTTTTCTCTTTCCATTTCTTTTCATGGGATTTTTCCATGTTATGATTTGCTTCTTGTTTCTGCTTTTCTTCTTTTTTTTTTATAGCAGAGGAAGACTTGGTGATGCCTGAGGTCCCAACCGATGAGGTGGTGATGGATCCTGTTGAGGCACCTGAAGAAGAACCGAGGGACTCTGGAGTAAATCCAGAATCTCCAATTGGTACGACTTCTTTTGCTCTTTTTTTTTTGAGTTTGTGACTTGGCTTGCTAACACATTATTATTATTATTATTTTTTTTTTGTCAGCTGACTTGCCACAGGATTCCGATGACTTTGAACCATCGATAGATGCAAATGTTGATGATGCTTCCGATGAGTTCATGGAGGAGGAAAGTGTTCCACCAGTCGTCGAAGAAGGTATTTTGTAGTTATAACTCTGATAATGATTTTCAAACAGGGTCATATTCATACCTTTTTGTGTTTCCTTTGCAGGTTTTGAAGTGGCAGAGGAGGATCCGTCGCTTCCAGAGTAAGAGATGCCAGAGGTTGATCCAGAGGTAGAGATTCCTGGGACCAGCTCTGACAATATTGAGGAGATTCCTCGCGCTGAGATTCCTTCCCGAGCAGGAGCAGCTTCAGCTGGAAAGAGTTCTTTTGTTACTCTTTCAACAGATGATGACATGAGTAGCCGACCAACGGAGTTGGGCGAATCCTCAGCTGGGCCATCTCTTCTTTTTGCGAAGAAGGTGGTGATGCGAGTTCTGAGCTCTTGGATTGAGACTCTCTTTTCTGGGCACTTGGAAGTCGAATTTGGCATGATCCAGCATGTGCAGGAGATTCTCAGTGATGCCGAAGAGGCTGGTCTGGATGTCACAGGTGCCAGGGCGATCGTTGATAGGATCATTGCACTGGGTGACAAGTGGTTTGAGACCGTGAGTTTGGCTGATGACCAGTTCTTCAAGGAGATGTTCCTGGACCCTGCTGATAAGGCTAAGTCTGACCTGGATGAGGCTACAGAAAGCAGGAAGCTGGCAGTCCGAAAGAGGAACTTAGAAGAGATAGCCATCATCAGGCTGACACATGACCTCAACATCCTTGACAGGGAGGTCGATGAGGCCAGGAAACGTCTTGAGCATTTGCAGGCACAAGTCGCTGCCAAGTGGACTGCCATAATAGAGGCTCGCGACAGGGAGAGTGCCCTGATTCACCAGGTTGCAGATGCCGAACGGGTTCTCAAAAGGAAGTCTGATGAGGATGAACAATGGCAAACTGCTCGAGGTAAGCTTCCTGGTGTGAGAGAAGGGGTACAGCCCACTCCAGCATCTCATGGCAAGTTCCTGAAGAAGCGTGCCTTGGAATCCTTGACGGCTGAGGCTAAAAGTTTGCTTGGGGAGCTGAACTCTTGGCTGGAGACCATTTTTGATTGAGCTCCTGTATACAGAAACCATCCTTCTCTCTTTTCTCTTTTTTTTTTGGTACCACTTGTATTTTTTGGTACTTATTTTTTTTTTGTAGTGCTTGTGAACACTTTCTTTTTTTTTGTACCACATGTATTTTTTTGGTACTCTTTTCTTTTTTTTTTGTTATCCCTACGCTCACTTTGAATCTTTTTGTGATAAAAGTAATTGCTAAATGGGATGCTCTTCTTTTTTTTGTTATCCCTACGCTCACTTGAATCTTTTTGTGATAAAAGTAATTGCTAAATGGGATTTGATCAAAATGTTGTCATTTTGTGAAAATCTTTTGTCAAGTAATTGTTTTGGCATGAAAGCCAGGTTTTTTGTTTGTGGCATGGAAGCCAATTTTGGCATGAGAGCCAGCTTTTCTTGTGGCATTGATAGCCTGTTTTTTTTTTTGTGGCATCTATAGCCAGTTTTGGTGGCATTGATAGCCGGTTTGTGGCATTGATAGCCTGTTTTGTTTTGGTGGCATTGATAGCCGGTTTTTTTTTTTTGGTGGCATTGATAGCCGGGTTTTTTTTTGAAATCCAAGTTTTTTTTTTGTGTGGCATTGATAGCCGGTTTTGTTTTTGGAGGCATTGATAGCCGTTTTGTTTTGGTGGCATTGATAGCCGTTTTTTTTTTGAAATCCAAGTTTTTTTTTTTGTGGCATTGATAGCCGGTTTTGTTTTGATGGCATTGATAGCCGGTTTGTGGCATTTATAGCCTGTTGTGATGGCATTTATAGCCGATTTGGTTTTCAAAAAAAATGCAAGTATCGACTAAAAGTCGCCTCCCTGCTGAATGTTCTTGCAAGTATCGATGGAATGTCGCATCCTTGCTCATTCGGTTGCGAGTATCGATGGAATGTCGCATCCTCGCGGATTTGGGTGCAAGTATCGATGGAATGTCGCATCATTGCTTTTCAAAAATTTTGGTTTTGCGGGTACTGACTTGATGTCGTTTCCCCCACGATTTTGAAATTTGTGGTTTTCTCGAACCTTTGGGTTATGGATATCAACTGAAATGTTGCGTCTCCACAGTTTTTTAGGTTTCTTTTTTTTTTGAACCTTTGAAATTTGGGTTGTGGATATCAACTGAAATGTTGCATCTCCACAGTTTTGGATTTTGCAAGTATCGACGAAATGTCGCTTCCCTGTGATTTTGGAAGTGTCGAACGTGGTTCGCTTGCTTCCGATTTGTGCGAGTATCGACTAAGTGTCGCTTCCTCGCGGGTTTTTGAAAAACCATTTTTTTTTTAAAGACACGAGGGTCATAAGTTTTGACCTAAAACCATTTTGGCGGTAAAAGGCAGGGTGGACTAGGGTGGAAATCCCTAAATCCGGATTTTGTTTCAAACCATGAATTTTGGGTTCAAGGGTTGAAAATTTTGGTCAAGTTAGGGAAAGGTTCCTAAACTTGGATATATTTTTTTTTGAACAATGAAACGATGAAAGTAAGCATTGTTTTAGATTTCTAGAAATTTCAACATTTGATATGAAAATTCTAAAAAAGGGTGGGTTTAGCGAGCGTGTACCTGGAAACCGGTTTTGGCCATACAGGCATTGCTCTTACCCAGTTGGGTAAGTCTTCAAGGGTAGTACCGCTTTAAGAACTTGCCATTGATGGGCAGCATACATCTGTCACCTTCCATGTTTAGGAGTGCGTATGCGCCATTGGAGAAAACTTTGTTGATGACGTAGGGTCCCTCCCATTTCGGCTCAAATTTGCCTTTGGACTTGTGAGCAAAGACCATTGGTCTTTTTACCGCAAGAACCAAGTCACTCTTTTTGTAGGCGCGTTGCCTGACCTTTTTATCGAAAGATCCTGCCATACGTGCTTGGTAAAGTTCAATGCTTTGTTGAGCTTCGAGCCGTCTCTCATCGAGATTGTCCAGCTCATGGAGTTGCAATTTGACATTGCTTTCTTGAGTCATGTCATTTTGCAAGGATACCCTCAAGGAAGGAATTTGTACTTCCAAGGGCACGACAGCTTCGCATCCATAGACCAAGGAGAATGGTGTGCTATGGGTTGGTCCTCGAACGGTGGTTCGATAGGCCCACAAAGCTTCAGACATTTTGTCGCTCCAGTCTCTTTTGTGACTAGAGACCATTTTTTTGAGGATTTTGCAGAGTGTCTTGTTGAAAGCTTCTGCTAACCCATTTGCTGCCGGATTGTATGGAGTCGAAGGACAGCTTTGGATTTTGTATTTGTCGCAGAACCTATAGAATCGATGATCCCGGAACTGTGGTCCGTTATCATGGACGAATCTTTTGGGTATACCGAAACGACAAATGATGTTGGTGCGCAGGAACTGAAGGACTGATGAGGTCTTCATTTCGTTAAACGCAAATGCTTCTGACCACTTGGAGAAATAATCCGTAGCGGCGAAGATGAAGCGATGACCTTTGCTTGAAGGGGGAGAAATAGGACCTATGATGTCCATACCCCAGGCTTCGAAAGGCCATGAGATCGCTGTAGGATGTAGCCATTCTGGAGGCATGTGAATGTAATCTCCATGAACTTGGCATTGTTGGCAGTGCTTGGCAAATTGCATTGCGTCAGCTACCATGGTAGGCCAGTAATATCCTAACCTTTTTATCTGATCATAGAGCTTAGGTCCAGCCTGATGAGCTCCGCAAAGACCAGCATGAACTTCTTTGAGTGTTTCTTTAGCCTCTTGTTGTGACAAGCAGCGTAGAAGTACTCCGTTGAAGGATTTCCTGTAAAGGATTTTTGAAGGAATATCCAAATGGAAGCTTGGGGTTCGCCTTTGGATGCTTACCCGTTCTTTTGGATCTTCAGGTAGGATTCCGAACATAATGTAATCAATGAACGGATCCCTCCAGTCGCCAATTGAAGTTTGAAGGATTGAAATCCGACTTCCGACCACTTGGTGGCATTCAGCAACTGCTTGGTGTGTGTTAAGAGGAGGAATGATTCTTCTTTCGCACACTGTGACTTGCATGTTTTCCCCTTCCTGGATTGCCATGGATGCGGCAAGTCCGGCTAGGGCATCTGCACGTATGTTTTCACCTCTACGAATGTGGGTGATGTGACAGATGTCAAACTTTTGCAGAAGTGATTGTGCCTTGTTGTAGTAGGGCAGCAAATCTGGCTTCCTGACTTCAAATTTCTGATTCATCTGGTTGACGATCAGTTGAGAGTCTCCAAAGACTTCCAGCATAGTGATACCGGATTCGATGGCGAGTTCCAATCCTAAGATCAGAGCTTGATATTCAGCTGCATTGTTTGTGCATGGTTCCAGTAGCGAGAAAGCGTGTGGAATCATGTATTTGTCGGGGCTAACAAAGAGGATGCCAACTCCCGAGATCAGCTGTCTTTTTTCATTTGTCCTGGTTGCACCGTCAAAGTACATGTCCCAGGAGGCACTTTGTGAGAAAGTCTCCACATTGTAGACTGGTTCATCTGGGAGATCATCTCTGAGTGGAGAATCTTTAGGCAATGGATGCTCTGCGAGGAAGTCCGCTAGAGCTTGCCCTTTGATTGCTTTTTGTGGTACATACCTAATATCAAATTGTGACAGAAGGATGGACCATTTTGCCAGTCGAGCATTGAGAGAACCTGCCTTTGTGACAAGGACCTTCAAGAGGTTGACCCTCGAGACCAGGTAGACTGTATTGGAAAGCAAGTAGTGACGCAGCTTTTGTACGGCGAACATCACTGCAAGACATTCTTTTTCGACTGGAGAGTAGCGATGCTCTGCACCTACTAGCATGCGGCTGAGGTAATATAGAGCAGCTTCTTTTCTTTGATCATTTTCTTGCGCAAGCAGAGCTCCCAGAGAGTGATCAAGGGCTCTTGTGTACAAGATGAATGGTTTTCCAGTGGTAGGAGCAGCTAACACTGGAGGTTTTGTCAGGTATGACTTGATGTCTAGGAAAGCAGCTTCACAGTCAGCATCCCAGACAAAGTTTACACCTTTTTTCATCAACCGGGAGAATGGACGACATTTCCCCGAAAGAATGGAGATGAACCGTCTGATGTAGGCCAATCTCCCTTGAAGCCCTTTGAGTTCTCTCAAGGTTCTTGGAGAGGGCATTTCTAGAATGGCTTTGACTTTTATGGGGTCAAGCTCTATTCCAGCTTTCCGAACTAAGAATCCGAGGAACTTACCCGATGAGACGCCGAAGAAGCATTTCAATGGATTCATTCGCAGTTTGTGTTTGCGAAGCCGGAGGAAGACTTCTCGAAGGTTTTCGAGATGATCTTCTTTTCTTTTGCTTTTGACGGCGAGGTCATCAACGTAACATTCAACCGTCTTGTGCTGCATATCTTGGAATATTTTCATCATAGCCCTCTGATATGTGGCACCAGCATTCTTCAGACCAAATGGCATGACAGTGTAACAATACACGCCAAATGGGGTTCGAAAGGATGTATGTTTCTCATCCTCAGGATGCATCTTTATCTGATTGTAGCCAGAGAAACCATCCATGAATGTCATTCGCTCGAATCCACAGGTATTATCAATCATTACCTCTGGTATGGGGAGCGGAAATTCATCTTTTGGGCATGCGCCATTCAGGTCTCTATAATCAATACTGACCCTGATCTGCCCATTTTTCTTTGTCACGGGGACAATGTTGGCCAACCATTCAGGATGTTGTTCCTCACGGATGAAGCCGACGCTTTTGAGTTTTTGAACTTCTTGTTCAATTTTATCCATCACATCTGGACGGAATCTTCTTTGGCCTTGCTTGACAGGCTTGATGTCTTCTTGAAGATTGAGTTTGTGAACTGCTATTTTGGGGTCTAAGCCTGGCATTTCAGCGTAAGACCATGCAAAGCAATCAACGAACTCACGAAGAAAAGCGATATACTCGGGTAACTCATCATCCTTTATATTCTTGCTTATGAATACAGGACGTGGGTTATCTGGTGTTCCCAAGTCTATCTTTTGAACATGATCTTCTGTTGGAAGGTTCGAAGGTGGTTCCTCCACAATATTTTCGGAGGCTTCCAGCTCAACGAAACCTTCTGGGGTTTCAAGGGCATTTCCAGACCAAGGTTTTGTTCCTTTCCACGGGTCTTCTTGATCGGTAATTTTCCCAAGGCTTGCTATGAGATGATCCCAATCGCCTGTTGAAACTGAGTCGAAGTAGGCCACTTCTTTTAGAGATGAGGGTTCTTCTGGGTCAGAAGTCCACACGTCTGTGCCATCGGACAACTCCTCTTCATTTTCGGAGAAATCGTGCCAATTGGATGAGCTTCCTGGATCTTTGTCAGGTGACTCATCAAAGAGATATCCAGGGAGATCGATGTCTTCATGGATTTGAGATGTTGAGGCTTGGTCTGTATATTGACTTTTAAGCCTTTGTGTCAACTGTCTCAAGGGAGTGTCAGGATCATACCCTAACCCGTGTGAAGACTTTTCTACATAGCCGTAGAGTCTCCAATCTTCCAGCTGGCTTTTGGTTAAGACGGGCCCCAATGGCGTGAGGATACCGCGTCCTTCTCCCAAACCGACTGGGTTTTGAGCGTCATAGCCCATTTTCTTCATAATAGCTTGCGCCACAGAACTGTATAAGGATAGTTGAGGCGTACCTTTATTTTGGAAAGGTTCAAGCATGGAATTTGATGAAGAAGCATCCGATCTATGGAAGAAGATCGGCTTTTCCTTTGTTGAAGTTGCTGGAACAACGAAGGAAGCTGACGTAAGATCTTCTATGTCAGAAGTTGTCTCCATTGGAGTAAGAGCAGGCTGAACTTGCTGAGTGTCAGCTTGGCTTGACGATGTGTCGTCTTCTGGCTCTGAATCCGAGTCCGTGTCTTGCATGATAGACACAAAAGAGACAACAAATTTGCCCCCAGGCTTTTGTTTTGCCTTCTTCACTTTAGTTGTGATGACCAAAGGCTTTGAAGATTTGAGGGAGATGATGAAGGGAGTTTGCATGCTCTCTTCAGATTTACCGGATGGTTTGTTTTCTTCCGGTGATTGTTGAGGAGTTTTGCCTTTATCTTTCTGGAGATTTTCGGCAAAGGATGCTGTATGCTTCTCCTCTTCTTCTTTTTCACCTTCATACATTTGTGAGTCTGCGAAGTGGATTTCTTTACCTTTGAAGGGTTTTCTGTCCGTAAAGACTCGATGTATCATGCCGTCGTCGCCAACAAACTTGATGCATTGATGTAGAGTTGAAGGGACAACACCATTCTCATGAATCCAAGGGCGTCCGAGAAGGATGTTGTAGCATGAAGGGATCTTTATTGCATACACTGTGACCTCAGAGATAAGATCACCGATCTGCAATTTGAACCTGATTTTGCCGATAGGCCTTTGAGTACTCCCATCGTATCCAAAGATAGATACAGATGTGTGGCTCAGTTTGCTGGGTGGGATGCCCAACTCTTCAAGAGCCGATGTGGAGATGAGGTTGAGTGCAGAACCTGGGTCGATCTGAACTCTATGCATAGGCATTTCCTTGATATATCTCGTGAAGTACAGGGGTCGGTTATGCCTGGTTTCGCCAAGTAGGAGGTCGTCCTTTGTGAAGGCGATGGTTGCACTGGCTGCTTTTTTAACCGAGAGGCATTCAATGCATGATCCCTCAGTTTTCTTCTTTTCTCCCTTTGAGGAGGCTTCTGAGTTTTTGACCCGGTAATCCATTTCAATTTGGAGGACTTGCGGGGCATGTTTGTCGACATCCTCATTCAGTTTTTGTAATTCTGAGATGAGATTATCACGAGTGTGCGGAGACATTCGCAACAAATCTAGGATGTGCAGACGTGCAGGTATGTGCTTGAAGTGTTCAATCAAGTCATACTTGAAAGCCTCCTTAGGGCCTGCATGTTCATCATTGTTGCCACTAGGGGCGCTTACAACATCTTTTCCCGAAGGATTTACATATGTAAAGGAAGATTGGTTGTAATTTTTGTGGTAGTCCCGGCCTGAGCGGGTGCCTCTACCAACTTCGAGAGCTTCTTGAGAAGGGTCTTCGTTTGGAAGATTGTCTTCAGGATCAAGAGGCTGTCGTTTTTCATTTGCTGAGGATGCATCAGCAGCAGAGTTACCATCCTCAGTGATTGTGTTGCATGGAGCATTTTCCGGGAACAAGTCCTGAACAGCATCCAGCAATCTTTCTTCTTCGTTGACTAATTCATCGTCCCAAGCATCAATGGCTGGGAATTCTTCAGTCAGGAAGGGTGTGAACTTTGAAGTCACAGTCTCAGGAGAAGAAACCTGAGAGGGTGTCATCTCAGTGAAAGTCACGTGAGACGAGGTGGCTCCAGAAGATACATTGCTAGGCGTCGCCGGAGTGTAAGTGCTTTCATCAGACGATGCTTCGGAAGAGCTATAATCCCGAATTATCACATTACAGGAAGCTCTGACGGGAGACGTTGCCTGATCGGAGTCAGACTCATCCTCGGATGTGAGAGGATCGTCTATCCAGCAATTTTCTCCATTTTCAGGAGTTAAGGGAGGATGTACCTGATGGTCTTCAGGGACTTCAGGCTCTGGATTGCGAGGAGGCTCGTTGATGCGTTCTTGCTCTTGTTCTAGAGCGAGTCGCTGCAAGATCCTTGCATATTCTTCAAGATCAGGCATGGGAGCCGGATCTTCTTCTTCATCATCTCTTTGTGGCTCAACATGGTTGATTTCCACTGGAGTAATGAGGGGTGCTGGTTCAGCAGCATTTTCTTGTACAGCTTCTTGGTCTTCTTCATCATCGGACCAGGATCCTTGTGGCTGTAGGGGGTTATACCAGATTACTGGCATAAGATGAGACTCAGGAACCCATTCTTCATCGGAGAGATATTCTCCTGTTTCAAGGGATTCCTCCCACTCATCTGTGTAGTTGGATTCGAATCCATCATCGGTGTCGCTGGACTCGTATCCATCAATGGAGAATTCAACTACTGAATTGCAAGAGTATGATGCCTCCTGCATGGCTTCTTTGAATTGAGGTGGTATGAAATCACTGAGAGTGAATTTCCTTACCCCCTTTGAAGTCTCTGGAAGGGATGTTTTTGTTACCTCCAGTGAAGCGGTAGAGGAAGCCTCTGCCTTTTCTTTGACCTCTAGTTTTGGCTGGGTCTTCTCTTGCCGTTTGAGCTTGAGGAGATGTTTCCTAGCCTGCCTTCGCTGTCGAGCTGTAGGCTTTATTTTCACGACCTCCCAATTTTCATCTTCCAGGAGATCGGGATGTACCCATATCGGTTGTCCGTCTGGTGTTGGGTAAGGAACCAGTTCCTCGGACGCTTCGATTGAGTTTATCACCTTGAAGGAAGTAGTGATCTTCTTCTTCGGTGATCTTGATGTTTGTCCACATGTCACCATGTTGACGGAGGCAGACCCATAGTTTTTGTCAAAGGTGATGACTCCGTTTTTCCACATCTCATTTATTTTCTCTCTCACAACGAAGCATTGATTGAGAGGATGCGAGATCATCTGGTGGTATGGACAGTACCGAGGATCGTTGGTTTTGCCAACATCACCCGGTCTTTTTGGTTCAGGCAAGGTGAGCTTGCCGTTTGCCACAAGAGCCCCGAAGATTTCATCAACATCTTCATCAAACGGGTATTTCTTCTCTACTCGTTCTTTGAAGGCATCAGAGAGTTCAGGTCTCTTACCAACAGCTTTGTTTTCAGCTTTCTTTGGTGGCTGAGGAGCTGACTTGGTCTGCACATTGAGGACCTCTTTCTTCTTTGGCTTAGAGGTTGCAATGGCGGTTGGCTCTTTTCTTGATGATTTCTGACTGTTGAGGTCTTTAATCACCGTTTCAGCTTCCATGGAAGCTTCTAGGAGTTCTCCCAGGTTTTTTGATTTGTTGCCGATGATCATGGAGCGGATTCTGGCTCTCATGTTGTTTCGGCAGATGTCGACTAGCGACGCTTGTGGCAATACATCAGAGCATTTGTATGCCATTGCTTTCCACTTGTGAATGAAGTCATATGTTGATTCATTCTCCCCCTGTTTTAGGCTGCACAGCTGAGCCATAGTAGCGGGGTATCCTCACCTTTGAAGTGAGTCAAGAAGCGTGTCTCTAGCATGGCCCAATTTGGATTGAGTCCTCCGGCAGAGTGGAGTACCAATCGAAGGCCGTACCTTTTAGGGTACTTGCAAAGAGGCGGATTTTGAGTGCATCTTGATCCGCGATAGCTCCCGTCCGGATCTTGAAGTGGATGACGTTTTGTCTGGCTGATCCTTTCCCCGTATATGTTTGGAGAGTAGGATGCTTGAATTTGGTGGGGAACGGGACCGAGTCCATCCATACGGGATATGGTGGCTTGATCCCATGCTCTTTGAGTATATCCCTCTTCTTTTGCTTTGGCGAGGATACCGTCTACATCCTTTTTGGTAAGGGCGCGTGACTCATTTTCTTCTCTATTTACCTCGTCGTCTTGATGATTCGAGGAGGTTCATTGTTCGCCTTGATTTGGAAGGCGAGGAGAAGGTTTTTCCATCAGAGTTTCAATCCTCTGCTGGCCTTGTTCCAACTGCTGGATGCGGGTGATCGCATCTTCTGGAGGTGGATTGCGGGGTGGTGGGCTCAGAATTTGTAGCCAAGAATTCATCCTTCGTGATTCGAACGAAGAAACTGTCCTGGTGACTGAGCTGGGCTCATTCTTTTTGAAGAGGAGCTTGAGGAAGGATCACTCTGCTGTCCTTTGCTTGAAGGAGCAGGGGATTCTTCTGAATGTCTTCTTGTCCTGGAGACGCTGCGGGTCATGGACGTCGGACATGGATTTTTGTTGCTGATTTTTGGCGCCTTCTGGTTTTTCCAACCATATGGACGGCAGCAACTTGGTTGGGTCTTTCTTTTTCGACCCATTTGGGAGAGACTTGAAGTGTGGGAGGCTGGGTCCTTTGCTTCTGTAGTCTCTTTTGTCGGTATGACGCGCGGCGGCGTATACGACGAGCAATTTGAGCTTCGGTCAGCTCTGACTGGGCTTTGACGATGAAGGATGTGCTCCCTCGGGCGCAGCAGCCGAGCCTGTCTTCTTTGTAGCTGGGCAAGGACAGGATGCGAACCCTATCCTTCGCCAGTTGCAGCGAAGCTTTGAATTTTTGAAGTTCGGCCCCTGTAGAGATGAAGGGTCGAACTGCAGATTTGTAGGCCTTAGCAGGTGCTGTGTGGAGGCCTTGTGATGCATGACTTGATTTTGGGCTTGTAGGAACAAGCCGGCTCATGCTGGGTGGGATGACTTGGAAGTCAGGTTGGAGGGGTCTCTCCTCTTTCATGTAAGCAAGAGGATAGAACTGGTTCTCCTTGAGTGGGGCCAGGAATGCTGGCTTAGGATGTTGGGACCTTCTCTGTTTTGGTGAAGGTCTTGGGGACCAAGTCTTGGGGTAGACCTGGTTGTTTGCAGGTTGAGGCTTCGTGGGGCTGCCACGGGCTTCAGGCCTTCTGGTGCTCGCCTTTGGTGTCACGGTAGTGACACGTTGAGAGGCGAGTTTCTGCTTCTTGGAGGGAGCAGTTTGTTCCTCAGGAAGTGGGAATGGTCCCAGCGTCCCGAAGACGATAGTCCGGGGAGTCGAGGTCGACCCGGAGTTCAGAGTTGCCGAGGGAGTTGACACTTCGGCAGCTGATGGGGCGCTTGTAGGTGCGCGTGGTTTGCTTCTGTTGAAGCATGAGTTGGTGCTTGTTTTCGTCGAAAGTAATGGTTAGTGAAGCTGCCATTGTTAGTTTTCGAAAATTTCTGAAACAAGACCACATCCATTAGTAATCACAAGAATATAATGATCATAAATGGGAAGTTCTATGGTTTCGTCTTTTCAAATTGCTCGAGGTAGATGACCCAAGCAATATGAGGAAGGCAAAATGCCATAGAGGTACAATTGTTCTGATCGCAGGTATGGTAAGCCCAGAATGGGCATCCCAGTGACTGCTAGAAGCAATTGTGAACTTAAATTCGACTTATCGAGAAGCAGAGCTTGCTCG